>JAMPIV010001666.1:227500-847500 GCA_024509875.1 Oreohelix idahoensis
GTTTTAATGATATTTTCACTTGTCTTTACAGTTTGCCAATCAATTATATAAACCTTGTCTAAACTGAATGGTGGCCCTTAACTTTTGTCCAGTAGTATAGTTCTTCTTCTTGGATCCTTAGCCCATGAATGGCAAATCAGTCAGTGGCCATCACGCCTAGTAGCGTCTTGTAGGGCAGCAACAAACTGTCCCCACTTTTCTCGGTCGGTACCTCTTCTCTTCTTCTTCCTCGTTCGCCCTGAAAAGGACGGTAGTTGCGTTGTGTCTGTTTACGCCGTAGCTGTGATATCTGCACCTTTCGGTCGACACATCCGACTTCAGCACGGCATTTTTTGGGACCGGGTTTGCCTTCCCTCTTCGATCCGTACTCGCTCAGCCAGACTGCACTGCTGCAGACTGTTTCCAGGACCACCACGTGGAGGTGGAGTACGGTCTTGGTCAGCTCTGGTTCGCTGACCCTGATGCAAGCAGTCAAGCTATGGGTCGCTAACTGCATTCTCTATTGCTGCATCTTTTGGTCCCGGTCGGTACCCATTCTTCGTGCAGTGCCCCAACTATGGTTCATGCTTTGCATCTCATCCTCCACAGTTCTTCGCCAGGTTGTCTTTGGTCTACATCTCTTTCTCCGTCCTTCTGGGGTTCATAGCATAGCAGTTCTTGTGATGTTGTCAGGGTCTCTTCTGAGGACATGGCAAACCCAGTTCCATTGTCTGCCTGCGATGATGGTGCGCATGCCTTTTTGACTGCACCGTGTGAGCAGTTCCTGCTTTGAGATGGTATTCAGCCGAACAATTCGAAAAAATTCCTTTTGACAGGTTGTATGCAAAGAGGATAATTTGGACTCTCCAGCACCCAGCACCGTACAAAATTACAGAAAGTACGCAACTCTCGCATAATCTTAATTGGACAAATAGTGGGAGACCACTAATGCCGCCTGTCCAGTACTTCCGAATTATGTATATGCTGTATATAGCCTAAACATTCTCCAAAACAGAGATTAAAAGAGTCCATAGACAAGCAACTGAGAGATGAACAAGCAGGTTTTCGACAAAATAGATCCTGTACAGACCAGATAGCCAAATTGAGAATAATAGTTGAACAAAATCTAGAATGGAATTCACCGCTGTACATCGGATTCGTGGACTATGAAAAGGCATTTGACAGTGTAGACAGAGAATCGCTTTGGAAATTGATGAGGCATAATGGAGCTCCCATGAAAATCATTAACTTAATAAAGTAGACCTGTGAAGACATGACATGCAGAGTTCTTCATGAAGGACAACTTACAGAACCGTTTAGGATTAGAACGGGAGTGAGACGGGGATGCCTCTTGTCTCCATTTCTTTTCTTACTAGCAATAGATTGGGTTATGAAAACATCGACATCACACAACAGAAATGGAATGCAGTGGAATCTGACTAAACAGCTTGATGATCTGGATTTTGCAGATGACTTTGCTCTTCTGTCTCATAACCATAATTAGATGCAAGAGAAAATGAAAATTCTCGATGAGAGGTCACACCAAGTGGGCCTGAAAATACACAGGGACAAGACAAAGATTATGAGAATAAATGCAAGAAATGATAACAAGGTTGAACTTGAAGAAACACCACTAAAAGATGTTGAATCGTACACATATCTTGGAAGTAATATAGACAAAGTTGGAGGGACAGACAGTGTCGTAAATTTGGATAGGTATTTAAGATAGATTTGGTCCCGTCTGAATAGAACAGACAGAGTGGTAAATAAGTGAGAATTAAGGTATGAGAAATAGATTTCACGAGTGAACAGTTTAAGGGTAGAATCTGCCACTGGATTGAGAGAAGATACTCTAGTCCAGCCTATCTTTACGACTGTAATTTGTTATCAGACAATTCTAATCTCCATACATTTAACATGTATGTTTAACTATACACGCACACACACAGTTATGTGACAACAAGACACACAAACGTGAAACTACTGTAAATGGAGTATGGATATGGGCTGAGCTGACCAACACAAGTAATTAAGTTTTGTTTAGTTTATTATCATATAAACTTCTCACAACATCAAACATATATATATATATATGTATATATGTATATATGTATATATATATATATATATACATATATATATATATATATATATATATATATATATATACATATATATATATATATATATATATATATATATATATGAAAAATCATAGGTTACAGAATTTGGAAAAATAAACTCATAAGTGCAATCCCCTCTGTTGAGACAAGATACCTCAAGAAAGTTAATAACCCCAAAGGGTCAAAGATTAGCGCTAGGGTATAGAAATAGACGATAACGTAAAGAACAGAGTTCCTAGTTAATCTATCCTGTAAAATAATAGTATTAGCGAACAAACAAACAAAAGAAGTGGGTACAATGATTATACAAATAGAAATATTCGCTCCTCCTCATTCACACTCTGTCAATCTGTGGTTACATTCAATCTCGCTTACCTACTAGTTGTTTAACAACATCTTGAACATATTATTTTAATTCTTATTGTCTATACGTTTGGACTCTCTCTGTGGATGAAGCAAAAGGACCGAACAGGTCAACCTCGAAGACCCGATATTAAATAAGAATGTTACTGGTACTATTTGACTTAGACCTAGACCGAGACCGCTGGTAGGCTGGTTTGTGATCAGTACTAGATTTAGGAGAAAACAAAACATTTAATCACAATATCAATATCCTATCCTGTCACGCGTAAGGTTAAGATCTCTTATCCACTCCGTCATTTAATTAAATTAAAAGCACACAGGTCTTAGCCTATCTTATCACCCTTCGCTTAAATGGGACGAATTGGGTTTAAGACATGCCCTTTACCCTCTCCCCCCCCCCCTCCCCCAAAACTCTCAGCACACGATATCAGTGTTAATTTAATTATGACTACTTTACAAATATCGCTGGTCATCACTAGCTATTTGTTTCGCCACATAATATTACACTAGTCACTTACACAATTACACGTAATGAATAAGAAGTAAATTTATATTCCGTCAATAGTCAGTCGCCTAGTGTATTTATTAGTCAATTAAACATCTCTTTCTGGGTGATAGCGAGTGATTAAATTTACATTACAGCTGGAAAAATTAGCTGTATGTTATTTACTACGCTAGTCAATTAACACAGAAAAATCCCAGTGAATTATAATGAGAAACTTAACACATTAAATCACTTAAATGCTAATATACGAGGGGAAGTCAGTAAGTAGGTTACAAACTGATATGGGGAAGCTGAAAATGGTATTTGGTAGTTTCTAAAGGTGTCATTAGGCGACAGTATCATCCAGCTTTATGATTAGCTTAGGTAGCCGACTGCTAGGTGTCGCATGCGCATGCGCAGAGCAGATAAAGATGGCGACCGTGCTCGTGGAGTGTACAAACGAAGAACAACGCGCTGTTGGGCTGTTTTTTTTTTTGGCTAAAGGACTTCCTGCAAAGGATATTCATAAGGAAATGTTTCCTGTTTACGGTGAGAATGTGAATGCTGCATCGTACTCTGAAGTTCTGTTGATGCTTCGGGATGCAATTCGAAGAAAACGCCTAGGCCTACTAGCTAAAGGAGTACTGCTCCATCACGACAATGCCAGATCACAAACGGCTCGATTAACTAGGGTGTCAAATTCTTGAACATCCGCCTTACAGTCTGTCGTAAATTTATTTAAGAGAATTCTATGAACTAGTGGTCCCGTTTAGAGTGTAGAGTGATGGTGAAGGCTCTGTGATAGATAAGGGTTAGAAAGTAAATAGTTGATTCACAGAGTGCTGGGGAGAGTAAGGACAGATTCTTTTACGACAATCGTTCCTCTCAATCTTCTCCTCAAACTCTCTTGGTCAAACAATTATTTGCCAGTTTCCAGACACACACCTGCGCTCACCGATTTGGTGCTTCAAACACACAGACGCACGTGAATACAAACTACGAATATAACAGATATGGGGTAATTGTGGGCTTGGGCCTTCCAACACAATACTAGAAGTTTTATACTGTTTATTTATCACTAAGAATCAAATCCCAACATTAATCATTTGACAGGCAAAAATCATAGTTTACAGAAATAAAATACAAATGACAAGATGGGGGGAGATGAAGATTGATATCCCATATGCCCTTCCCTCTTGTACAGACAAATGAAAAGGAACCCAGTCCAAATGACAGGTAGTTAACAGAAATAGATAAGTTAAACCCAACAGTGGATTAATCTATCCTGAGAAGAGGGATTAGGAAACTAGTCCTATTTATCCTTAACTGGTTTTCCTTCTACTAATCAGTTTAGGAAGGGGAAATAACGGAGTTCAGAAATCCCACTTATAAAGTGAACAATACGAGGAATAAAATAACAAAAAGTGTCTACCAGGTACAGCAATTAAATAGTTTCTCATAAAACTCATTCAGTCATGCGCGCTCGTGCTGGCCAACACACAAACTCTCACACAGACTTACCGATCTTGGAATCAGGCACTCCATAGAATTATACAAAAACCATCAATTAACTCTTGACATGTGAAAGTGTCTGTTACTTCGATGTCCAGCCCCAGAGGTAGCGAGGTTGGCTGGTAGCAAATATTCTCACTTATCGCCGGACGTAAAGCCTAAGTGTTCTTGTGTTTTATTCTATAAGAAGAGTCTATGGGATGGCACTGTCACAGTTAGATACAGGTGAGAAAGGGGTGTGGTTTGTTTAGATTTCGCCGCTGGTGGTGAAACTTCTTAAATGAGATGACAACAACTGACCAGTACGGTATGGTTTAAATCCAGTGAGGAAAAACTAGGCACAGTCACAGTTCAGGTAAATATGTACTCTCTCTCAGTAGCAGTAAACTAATAAAAAAAGCTCTGGCAATTGTTCTTCTTCCAGTTACAACTTAATTTGCTTGATGATGTGTTAAATTTGTCTTTGGGTGTGCTTTCTTTCTTATAATTTAGATAGCGGAATCCCCAACATAGGATCGCCTCAAAGATTAAAATTTAAACAGTCTCAACAAGTTCTGGAGGGGTTTAAGAACTGAGTCTGGGAGACTCTATACCAGGTTTTTCTTGCTGTGATTGCAAAGGTTGTTATACACCCTATATGAAAGATAAAACATGTAATCATACCGAAAAATCAAAAACATTCTAAAGCGCGATAAATTTACAGTGAACTATTCATACACTCGCGTCTTTAATCATATAAATTCAAGAAGAACTCCCCGCGAGTTTAATAGTTAAAGCACACATATATAAAGCGTTCTCTGATTGACACGGAGATGTGAAATGTCTGCAAGAAGCTTGCTTCGTCCACTCTGGTTCACGCTGCCGTGTTATCAAGCAGCAGGAAACTTCATCGTCCGTTCTGAGATCCCTTAGATCTCATGCCGCTAGTACGTTTGATCCTGGCAACGCCTTTAAGGCAGGCAAGAACGAAAAGGTGTAGCGCAAAGCTTGCTTATAATCGCTCTAGAAACAGAAGTGGGCATGATTTAACCTCCCATTAAAGGCCATGCGATCTCTAAAATGCACGGAAGATAGCAGTCTACATATTAATGATCCAACGTGTTGACAATCCACGTGGAAATGCTGCATTGCTAATGAGCCCACGTTTCTATTGTGCATTGTTAATGAGCCCAGGTGGAGAGAATTCCCCGTTGATGAAAAGTTACACCAATATTCAGGGGTACTGATGTTATACGAGGGTCATTTCATCCAACACTTTCAGGGACAGCTGAGTTGTCCGTCACAATCGTCCCCTATTTTGAGACATGGAAACCCGTTTTCATGTTTCATTCATGACAATGAAGCTGCCCTGATCGGTAGCTTTTGGATGATTGGTATGCTCAGCTTCCTCCTCTTCCTCTGTAGTCCAGTTTCTATCAAGAAGTCAGCTCCGACATTCTGTTTTCCTGGAATGTATTCCACTTTGAAGGAATAAACACTTAACAACAAGGCCCAATGCATGATCCTTGCGTTAAATTTCTTATTGGCACCAAGAAAAGCTAATGGAGCGTTGTCTGTTTGCACCGTGAAAGAAGTTCCATACAGAAACTCATGATGGTGTCTGATGCCATGGACCAGAGCGAGACATTCTCTTTCAACAACACTGTAGTTGCGTTCAGCGTTATTTAACTTCCGACTGCCATACGCAACTGGAAATAGCATATTCGGGTCACTGTCCTCGGCTTGAAGCAATGTTGACCCGATGCCCTGACCTGATGCGTCAACCCGTAATACGAAAGGTTTCTTAAGGTCAGGTAACCTCAGAATGGGGTATGCCGGCAACTGACCTTTTAAGGTGCTGTATGCGTGTTCGCACTTTTGATCCCAAATGACCTTATCAGGACAACCTTTCTTTGTGAGGTCAGTCAGAGGTGCTGTGAGTCCGTTGAAATTCTGGATGTATTTCTGATAGTAAGCACATAGTGATAAAAAGGAACGTACGTCTTTCTTCATTCGGGGTCTTTTTGCTGCAACTATTTTCTCCACGTTCTTCTTAACGGGCCAGCTGCAACCGTGAGAAATAGTATGCCTCAGGAAGTCCAGCTTTTGAAACCCGATGAGACATTTGCTAGGTCTGGCTGTGAGACCAGTTTCCTGTAGTCTTCTGAGGAGCATAGCAACCGTAGCAATATGTTCGTCGTAGGTCTCCGATGCAATTAATATGTCATCCATGAAATTATGGATATGGGGACTTTGCAAAGGTTCTAGAAGCTTCCTCATCGTCCTGGTGAACACTCCTGGTGCGTTATGCAATCCGAACGGCATCACATTAAATGTGTAATGTCCTTCACTAGTGCTGAAAGCTAACAAAGGTTTAATTTCCTCCTTGACTGGTATTTGATAATAACCTTTACTGAGGTCAATCTTGGAGAAAATTTTTGCTTTCCTAAGCTTGGTGAACAACTCAGAAACAGTTTGGAGAGGTTCGGGCTGGAATTCCGTTACAGCGTTTAGCAACCGGTAATCTATACACAGCCGAACTTCCTTATTGGGCTTCTGCAACAGCACTACACCCGAGCTGTAAGGAGATGTAGACTCACTGATAATTCCTGCCTGCCGCAGCTTGCCTATTTCTCCGCGAAGTGCATCAGCTTTAGCGTACGGGATGGGGTAAACTCTGGTTCGAACAGGGGTCTCGTTTTTTAATTTCATATCAAATTCGATGAGATTTGTTCGACCAGGTACATCCGTTAAGACTGCACTGTACTGTTTTAGTAGCGCCCTGGTTTCTGTTTGTTGTTCTGGTGAGAGATTGTCGCCGAACTTGACATCTTTAAAAGATTCTGTGGGTTGCAATGGGTACTCCATGCAACCATCATCATCTTCCTCGTCTTCCGTTGCTATGGCGACAGCCAAGAGATGCTCGGAGGATGGCACTGGTCTTTCCAAATATTTCTTAAGGAGATTCATGTGAAAGACCTTCTCCTTTCCTTTAATGGAGATCTTGTAATTGGTGCGTGAGATCTTTTTAAGGACGGAAAACGGCCCTTGCCATCCGATGCGAAGTTTATTGCTTCCGGTTGGAAGTAGCAACAAAACTTTCTCCCCTGGTTGGAGTTCTCTCTCTTTTGCAGCTTTGTTGTATCTTTTAGCATGTTTAGCGCGGGCTTTCTAAAGGTTGGTAGTAGCTAGATCCCATCCTAGCTTTAGCCTTTCCTTGAGCTCAGATACATATTTGCTTGCAGAGACGACTGTCTCGTCAGCCTTTTGGTCTGTCAGGGACCGAAGTAAGGCTTCTAGTGGCCCCTTTATAGGTCTGCCAAATAAAAGTGTAGCTGGCGCGAATCCCGTAGACGCTTGGGGAACCCCTCTGTAGGCGAATAAGGCAGCAGATATATATAGGTCCCAGTCTTCCGGTTTCTCCAGACCCAGCTTACGTAACATCATGATGAGGCTGCCATTAAAACGTTCCACGAGCCCATTTCCGGCCGGATGGTAGGGACTTGTGTGGATATGTTTGGCCCTCAAGATCTTAAAGATCTCCTCCATTAACAGGCTACGGAATTAGGATCCATTATCCATCAAAACTTGTTGAGGGAATCCCAACCGTGTAAAAATTTGCACGAGGGCTTCTGCGACATGCTTGAAATCTGTGCATGTTAGCGGTATAGCTTCGGCCCACATTGTGCAAGTGTCGACTAAGGTCAGGATGAACCTGTTCCTTCTTTTGGTCCTTTCCAGGGGTCCAATGATGTCGACATCAACCCGTTCAAATGGAGTACTTACTATTGGCATTTGCCCCATAGGTACTGGGGGTGTCAAGTGCTTGGGTGCTACCCGTTGGCACTGAGTGCAGGATTTCACGTACCTGATAATTTCAGAGTTCATTCCTGGCCACCAATAGTGGTTTTTTATTCACAGAATAGTGGCGTTTTGTCCCATATGTCCGCTAAAGGGAAGAGAGTGCCCCATTTCTAGGATATGGCTTCTGTACTGCGTCGGTACTAGGAGCTGGTTATTCCCTGTATCAGGGTCCCGTTCTACGATACAATACGCCATCCTTCGAAACGATGTCTCTGTGGTGTCTGGGGTCCTTAGCCATGGGCAGTTTCCTAAAGCAGGGCTCCAGAGTAGGGTCCCTTTGTTGCGCCTCCTTCAGTTCGTTCGGCAACAAATTTGGCGCAGGCTCCCTCTCCTTCTTAGTTTGCCCTCTTGTGGTTACCGCTGCCACAATCGGTTCCTTTGGTTTCCCAATAAACACGTAACTACATCCCAGGGTAACTGGGTAGTTCGGATCATCCATTATGGCCGCTTTAATAACACCTCTGACAAAATCAGAATGTATTTCTACCAGTGCGATAGGAAGCGCCCTGGGTGCATCACTCTTGAAAACTCCAACTAGTTTGACGGTTTCCTCTGTCTCCTGACCGGGTTTGACTAGGTGCCTGGCGACAATACAATCAAAACTTAATCCACTGTCAAAGAGACAAGTAGTTGAGGTACCATTCAAAATTACAGTTCCTCGCGTTGAGGGTCTGTCCCCCTCAGGTTGAGAATCACTGACATTGACTCTACCTTGCGAGGCTGTATGCAAACATCCGATGCGGTTAGGCCCGGTCTGTTTGCCATGATCAGACGTCCCTGGTGTAGGGGTCTTCCCTTTTCCTTGACCTTGGTGGCCGCGCTGCCACGTAGGCTTGGTGGGTTGATCAGAATTGTTGTTTGAGGGATATCGGGTCTTGTAGAATTTCGATTTTTTCTGGGGAGGTCTCTGGTTATTAGTTTCTCGTTGGTTATAATGCTGAGAGGAATTGGAAGAATAGGATGATTGCTCTCGATTTTGTTTTTGAGATGGCTCATCTGTGGGTTTACGTTTCGTGCTGGGAAGTTCGGCCATTGCATTGGTATAGCGTTCTGCCTTATTGAGGATGTCCTCAAGCCTGACTGCGCCCTGTTCAGCCAAAAATCTACGGGTTTCGTTTGACAGAGTTGACTTTATCTGTTCCACAAGAACAAGTTCAAGAATTCCCTCATATGTAAGAGGTAATTCAGATAATTCAATGGACTTTGTCAAATAGCCCGTGAGACGTGAAGAGAACTGGGGAAATGTTTCCGTGCTCTCTTTTCGGCTGTTTCTGAACATTTGCAGAAATTTTCGGGCGGTCATCTCAAACCGCTCTAGCAAGGCCTTCTTTAGCATGTCGTAATCATGTTGGTTGGTTCCCAGCTTAGTATACACGTCATACGCATTACCTTTCAACGCAGTTGAGAGTTTAAGACTCCAACGGGAACTCTCTAACCCATACAGATTTGCGAGCCTCTCGAATTTCTCTAGGAAGGTGTCTATTTTCTCATTGGGGCTGGGAAAAGACTCTAAAGTAAAAGACATCGCAGTTAATTGGGCAGATTGAGTGCTGGAGAGATCCGTTGACTGAGACTGGGGCGAAGACGGCTCTCCATTATTTGAAGTAGAAGCGCCCCGACTCTCTAAAGCCTTAAGCGCCAGTTAGTGCTGTCTCTCCCTCTCTCTTTCCCTGCAGGCTTCCATCTCTGTCTCAATTTTCTTCTGCTCCAGTTGACGATCGTCCGCTTCTTTCTTCCGAGCTTCTGCCCTCTCTTCTGCTTCCTTCTTCTCTGCTCTATCCTGTGCTTCTTTCCTCTCTGCTCTCTCTTGCTCCACGTCATACCTTTCATGTTCCGTGTTTACAAACACGTTCGCGGCTTCTCCTTCTAACCCTGACTCCTTCGCCTCCTGTCTCAAAATGGATCTCATCCTAATTCTTTCTGCCATGACAAAGAACTGGATGCTTCTAAGACTAGAGTACAAGAAGAAGAAACAAAGAGGAAAAAAAAACTCAAAGCCGCTACGAGGAAAAAAAAACAAAGTATAAATTTACTTGTGTTACCTCCTACCTTGTAATGTGCTAACTTATCACTGCTATTATCTGTCAATTAAGACTCTTAATGCAGGCGGCTATGCCACGTTAATGGTAAGTCAAACACTAGAAAAAAATCTACTTTTACTAAAAGTAGAGAAAAATTTATATTAAAACAATTTAAAAGGAAAAAAAAAATTCCTAAAATTTTAATTCTCCGCTAACAAACTCCGCCCGCCGAAGTCAATTTATGAGAAGAGACGTTGTTAACTAGACTTTAAAAAATCAGAACAAGGCGTCTTTAGCTGAGCTCAACTCTTTTAACTTCAAAAAATACCTTTGTGACTGTTTGACAATCACGCGATCCCAGCAAATCTTATAAAAATTTATTTTCAATTTTCTCTGCCAGAGAATAATTAAAGTAACAAATATTTTTTGTTTTCTCCGTAATTTTCTGCTCCTGTGGAAAGAAAACAACCTGTAAATATGTTGTGGGGACGACCCAAATACTAAAAGGCGTTGTCTAGGGGTGAAATTATTTTTATTATACCCTACTTCACAAAAGACAACCACTCACACTCTATCTAGTTAGACCCAGACTAAAAGATCAGATTCAGAATGGGTTACCTGTTAAGTGGTACTAATTCTAGATCAAACTCAAAATACCAGGCGAGTGCCTCATTTTATTGTCGTAAATTTATTTGACAGAATTCTATGAACTAGTGGTCCCGTTTAGAGTGTAGAGTGATGGTGAAGGCTCTGTGATAGATAAGGGTTAGAAAGTAAATAGTTGATTCACAGAGTGCTGGGGAGAGTAAGGACAGATTCTTTTACGACAATCGTTCCTCTCAATCTTCTCCTCAAACTCTCCTGGTCAAACAATTATTTGCCAGTTTCCAGACACACACCTGCGCTCACACCGATTTGGTGCTTCAAACACACAGACGCACGTGAATACAAACTACGAATATAACAGATATGGGGTAATTGTGGGCTTGGGCCTTCCAACACAATACTAGAAGTTTTATACTGTTTATTTATCACTAAGAATCAAATCACAACATTAATCATTTGACAGGCAAAAATCATAGTTTACAGAAATAAAATACAAATGACAAGATAGGGGGGGGGGGGAGATGAAGATTGATATCCCATATGCCCTTCCCTCTTGTACAAACAAATGAAAAGGAACCCAGTCCAAATGACAGGTAGTTAACAGAAATAGATAAGTTGACCCAACAGTGGATTAATCTATCCTGAGAAGAGGGATTAGGAAACTAGTACTATTTATCCTTAACTGGTTCTCCTTCTACTAATCAGTTTAGGAAGGGAAAATAACGGAGTTCAGAAATCCCACTTATAAAGTGAACAATACGAGGAATAAAATAACAAAAAGTGTCTACCAGGTACAGCAATTAAATAGTTTCACATAAAACTCATTCAGTCATGCGCGCTCGTGCTGGCCAACACACAAACTCTCACACAGACTTACCGATCTTGGAATCAGGCACTCCATAGAATTATACAAAAACCATCAATTAACTCTTGACATGTGAAAGTGTCTGTTACTTCGATGTCCAGCCCCAGAGGTAGCGAGGTTGGCTGGTAGCAAATATTCTCACTTATCGCCGGACGTGAAGCCTAAGTGTTCTTGTGTGTTTTATTCTATAAGAAGAGTCTATGGGATGGCACTGTCACAGTTAGATACAGGTGAGAATGGGGTGTTGTTTGTTTAGATTTCGCCGCTGGTGGTGAAACTTCTTAAATGAGATGACAACAACTGACCAGTGCGGTATGGTTTAAATCCAGTGAGGAAAAACTAGGCACAGTTACAGTTCAGGTAAATATGTACTCTCTCTCAGTAGCAGTAAACTAATAAAAAATCTCTGGCAATTGTTCTTCTTCCAGTTACAACTTAATTTGCTTGATGATGTGTTAAATTTGTGGTGTGCTTTCTTTCTTATAATTTAGATAGCGGAATCCCCAACATAGGATCGCCTCAAAGATTAAAATTTAAACAGTCTCAACAAGTTCTGGAGGGGTTTAAGAACTGAGTCTGGGAGACTCTATACCAGGTTTTTCTTGCTGTGATCGCAAAGGTTGTTATACACCCTATATGAAAGATAAAACATGAAATCATACCGAAAAATCAAATAACATTCTAAAGCGCGATAAATTTACAGTTAACTATTTATACACTCGCGTCTTTAATCATATAAATTCAAGAAGAACTCCCCGCGAGTTTAATAGTTAAAACACACACTTATATATATATATAGAACTTAACTCAATTAAATTTAGTTATAAATTCCTTCGCGTCTTTAAATGTTACTTTAAGCATTTAAGTATCTATCATCTTTGGAAATAATATAATAGATATATCATTAAATTTTCAACTGGAACTATTTGAGATAAGTTTAACTTAATAGCTTTAAATTAAATTACAAAATCCAGTGAAATAAGATGAATGAACTAGACCACTGATCACTTTAAAACAAATAAAGTATACCGTTTAGCACAGAATAGAATTCGCTGCAATAAGTTGAAAATCCAGAGGGAATCAAACAAGATTTCACTATGCTAGTGCTTCTGTCAATGTCTGGTAAACGAGTGATAAAATTGCATTTCTCAAAGGTCTGTATATATCTAACTGGAATGGAACTTAAAGGGGTCGTGTGAGATTTTCACACTTTTTATGATCTCCGGAGAAAATCGAGATTCTAGCCGCCCGGCGTTTCCCCCGTTCGTCTCAGACTTTCTAGCATTCTCTGATTGACACAGAGATGTGAAATGTCTGCAAGAAGCTTGCTTCGTCCACTCTGGTTCACGCTGCCGTGTTATCTAGCAGCAGGAAACTTCATCGTCCGTTCTGAGATCCCTTAGATCTCATGCCGCTAGTACGTTTGATCCTGGCAACGCCTTTAAGGCAGGCACGAACGAAAAGGTGTAGCGCAATGCTTGCTTATAATCGCTCTAGAAACAGGAGTGGGCGTGATTGAACCTCCCATTAAAGGCCATGCGATCTCTAAAATGCACGGAAGATAGCAGTCTACATATTAATGATCCAACGTGTTGACAATCCACGTGGAAATGCTGCATTGCTAATGAGCCCACGTTTCTATTGTGCATTGTTAATTAGCCCAGGTGGAGAAAATTCCCCGTTGATGAAAAGTTACACCAATATTCAGGGATACTGATGTTATACGAGGGTCCTATCATCCAACACTTTCAGGGACAGGTGAGTTGTCCGTCACACAGTCCTGACTTAGCCCCGAGTGATTTCACCTGTTTGGTCCACTAAAAGCTCAACTTGGTGGTAAACATTTCGCGGGTGATGCAGAGGTTGAACGTGAGGTGCGAATGTGGATGAGACAGCAGAGCACGCACTTCTATGCTGCAGGTTTCGAAGCTCTAATACATCGATGGGATAAGTGTATCAATGTTGGTGGAGATTATGTTGAGAAATAAAAGGGAAATGTAAGTGCAATAATACATGGTGTTCAAGTTCGTATCTCAGTTATTTATTTTTTCATAACCATTTGTAACTTACTTACTGACTTCCCCTCGTATATTACCGCAAACCAGAAAAATGAAACCATCTCCACGAAATCTAAATAATCCACTTTGTACAATGGCTCTAGAATGTCGAGCTAGATATTTCAAAAAGAATTCTGAAGCGACTGGATAAACTGACTTTGGGAGATGAGCATTTATACGGAAAAGCTGTTATTATCTCTAAAGGATGCGAATTTTCGCACCTACGTCCTTGCCAGGGAAATCAAGAAGCTTCGTTCCCGAGATAAAGAATTCTACGGTCCCTCTGTTCGACGTTGCCAATCGACAACAAAGGCTTCTTGTATCAGCGATTGTCTCCCTGTATGTACAACATCACAGGATTTCCTTCCCCTTGTAGAGAACTTCAAAGCTGTTATATTCCATGTCTTTTAGGCACGTGCAATCTGCCAGTCATCGTAATACTGACTGCTCCGCTGGCGTGAGAACTTCTGTTAGACAAGCGTTCTACGCTCACCTGAATGAGTGACAGTTTCGAACGTATGTAAACAAACTCGCAAACTCGTGCAAGCAGAAAAAAGGCGTGGCTTCAAAGTTGAGTCTACAGTCAGTGACTTTCGTCAGCGAATTGTATGTTTTTGCGTAGCAAAAATTATAAACCTAAGATGGGGAAGCAAGGTGGACTGGACACTGCTGCACTATTTACATACATATGTGACAGACAGTGATATCAAAATAAGAATACAAAAAGCAAGAGTAGCTTTCATTGCATTGGGAAACATATGGAGAACAAGAGAAATCAAGTCCAACACGAAAATAAGAATCTTCAACTCAAATGTGAAGTCAGTCCTATTGTATGGCTCTGAGACATGGAGAACAACAAAAACAACAACCAAAAAGCTACAGACTTTTATAAACGGGTGCTTGCGTAGAGTAGAAGGACTGAAATGGTATGACAAAGTCACAAATGTGGAATTGATGACAAGAACCAGACAAGTGCCAGTGGAACAAGAGTTGAGAAGAAGACCCTGGCGATGGATAGGACACACATTGAGAAAACCTGTTGATAGCATTACAAGGCAGTCCTTGTTCTGGAATCCACAGGGAAAGAGAGGCAGAGGTAGACCAAAAAACACATGGAGAAGAGAACTGGAAACAGAGGTGAAAATGATGAGGAAAACATGGAAAGAACTTGAGCGGATGGCACAGGACAGGAAGACTTGGCATGTGTTTGTTGAAGGCCTATGCTCCTTGGGGAGCTAAAGGGTATTGAAGATGATGATTCTCCAATACAGTTTGAGATAAGCAATACACTATACACCTACGGAGTGTACGCAAAGATTGCACGCGCATCTGTGTCCGCCACCTAGCAGCTGTTTCGCGAATTAACAATCAAGACCGCTAATTTTACGACTGTACGTCCAGAATCATTCCAGTTAGCTTTTCGGGAGAATATACGGAAACGACGTGCGTTGCACTGTGCTTTGAGTGAAAGTTTTCTAGAACATCCATTAGAATCATCCCACGTAGAGGTCAACAATTTATTTTATTTGGATTTAACACATCTCTTTGCGAGTATCGCGTCAAGTAATAGCAGAGAAATTTAATAACATAGTATCATTAAGAAAAGACTCACCCAGTACGTTTTCGTGCTTTGTTTTTTTTTTTTTTAATTTTGTTTTTAACTTGAACATTCTGCTGAAAACCAAAGACAGAGTGCTGAATTAAAAAAACAAAATACGAAGAAACTTTCAAACCTCAGTCGATGTAATTAGAAACGGGAAAGCGTAGTGGTATGCGCGCACACACACACACACACTCACACACACACACACACACACACAGATATACGGATATATATATATATATATATAGATACATATGTATATGTGTATATATATATATATATATATATATATATATATATGGGCTATTATGAAAAATATGGGATTTCCAAACCACCTTATACAACTCATCGCACTGCTGTACCAAGAACAACAGGCAGCCGTAAGAATAGAGGGGGAAACATCAGAATGGTTTGAAGTACAGAAAGGAGTAAGACAAGGCTGTACCCTTTCCCCTTACCTGTTTAACATTTATGCCGAGAATATCATGAGAAATGTAAGAGATGACCAAGAACACACAGAGTTTGACTCATTTAACATCGGCGGGTACCAGATCCCGGAAATCAGATATGCTGACGACACAGTCCTCCTATCGACCAACCCAGAAGGACTTGAACAATTACTTCTGTCCACCAAAAAACACAGCGAGGCCCAGAATCTATACCTAAACACCAAGAAGACTAAAGTATTGACAACAGACAAAGTAAAGACCAAACCAGAAATTGAAATTGATAACGAAGAACTGGAAAGTGTTAATGAATTCGAATACTTAGGATCAATCATCAACAGCTCTGGCGACTGTGCAGTAGAAATTAAAAGAAGACTTGCAATTGCTTCACATAAACTAATACAGATGAAAAACCTATGGCAAGGCACAAGCAAAGAAACAAAGTTACAACTGATCAGAGCATGTATATTCCCAGTGGCAACATACGGCTGCGAGACTTGGACACTCAATAAAACAGTTGCAAAAAAGATTACATCATTTGAAATGAAATGCTACAGAAGGATGTTGAGAATACCCTGGACAGAAAAAAAGACCAACAGAGAAGTACTGCACTCACTAAACGTACAGGAACATTGGCTCCTAAATACCATCGCAATAAGGAAGCTGAAATTTTTCGGTCATATAAAAAGACATAATAGCCTGGAAAAAACAGTGATGGAAGGCATGGTCCCTGGAAAAAGGGGAAGGGGTCGACCTAGACGACGGTGGACCCAGGACATCACAGAGAGTCTTAACTTGTCTTTGGCTGATGCAGGTCGACTTGCCCAGAATCGTGATGCGTTCAGAGCAGCTGTAATGGAGACAACGTTCTGGAAAGAATACGTCACATGATGATGATATATATATATATATATATATATATATATATATATATATATATATATATATATATATATATATATATATATATATATACATACACACGAGGGGCGTTCAGAAAGTAATGCACCACTTCGTTTTTCTCAGGAGCTGTTTATTCAAAAAGCATGAAATTTATACACAATATACATGGATATGTCATGTAAACATCGGTATTATTCAACATAATCCCCATCAACTTGTACGGCTTTATGCCAGCGCGAAACAAGTGCATGTATTCCTAGCCCGTACCATATTTTGTCTTGATCATGTAGCCATTTCTTCGCTGCATGAATCACTCCTCTATCATCTTCAAACCTTGTCCCACGGAGTGCATCTTTAAGTGGACCAAATAGATGAAAATCAGAGGGTGCCAAATCGGGACTATAGGGTGGATGGGGTAGTACAGTCCAACCCAATTTGGTGGTTGCTGCCTGTGTTGCCAGACTTGTGTGAGGTCGTGCATTGTCGTGAAGGAGAAGCAGGTCTGCTGGATTCTTGTGCGGCCAAACTCTGCGAAAACGTTGATTGAGTTTTTTCAATGTCTTAATGTAAGCTTGCGAATTGATTGTCTCTCCTCTTGGAATAACGTCCACAAGAATCACACCTTCAATGTCCCAAAAGACAGTGATCATGACTTTTCCAGCTGAAGGAATTGTCTTGAATTTCTTTCTTCGTGGTGATTGCGGATGATGCCACTCCATTGACTGTCTTTTTGTCTCAGGTTCAAAATGATGTGCCCAGGTTTCGTCACCTGTAACGATCTTAGCCAAAAAGTTCTCTCATCAGCATTGAAACGCTCCAACAATTCAGAAGAAATTGCTTTCCTTTGCAATCGGTGGTCATTTGTGAGACTTTGAGGAACCCATCTTGCGCAAACCTTAGAAAATCCGAGAGTTTTTATAACTGCATTTGCACTACCAATGCTGACTAACAGCTGTAAGGCCAATTGTTAAGTAATGATTCGCCTATCAGTAAGAATAATGCCCTCAGCGCATTTCAACATTTCTGCGTTGGTGGCTGTGGCAGGACGTCCACAGCGCGGCCGATCAAGCAGCTCTGTATCTCCACTTCCTGATTCTTTGATTCTCTGAACCCAGCGACTGACTGTACTCCTGTCGACTGCAAAACTTCCATACACATCACATAGACGCTTGTGAATGTTCACAACAGTTTCCTTCTCTGCAACGAGAAATTCTATCACAATTCGCTGCTTATAACGCAAGTTCTAACACGCTCCAATTCAACGGTTTAGGGCAGCCGTATTATTTGACCGGTTGCAGTGCAATTTGGTGCACACAATTGGCACATGCCATATTTGAAGTGTGCAAAATTTCATGCGTTTACCTTCATTATTAGCTGAGAAAAACCAAGTGGTGCGTTACTTTCTGAACGCCCCTCGTATGTATATATATATTATTTGGCGACTTTATGTTTGTACTTGTTTTTACCGGTACCCAAAACCCAAACGGAGAGCAAAGAGTAGTAACACTGTATCCTACCAGGCAATGCGTAAAAAAGCGACTAATGAGGGTTAGGCATGGGGCTGGTTACCCTATCCTGTAAAAAAATGTTTTATGTGTCAAATGCAGAATAGAAGTCAATTCAGCCGTCCAAGAAAGAATGTCCTCCGGAATAAGAGAAGTGAAGTAGAAATTGGCGATAGATAGTATACACACTGAGGAAACCTGTTGATAGCATTGCAAGGCAGTCCTTGTTCTGGAACCCCCAGGGTAAGAGACGCAGAGGTCGATTTAAAAAAAAAACAACACATGGCAAAGATAACTGGTGACAGAAGTGAAAGTGATAAGGAAGACGTGGAAAGAACTTGAGCTGATGGTACGTGACAGGAGGACTTGAAATGTGTTTGTTGAAGGCATATGCTCATTGGGGAGTTAATGGGTATTGATTTTTACTTGTATTATGATTTCAAGTTATAACAATCCCAGAATGTAAAATACCCGTACAATAATTAAAGCAACATCATTTTAAAAACGAGACCACTATTGTGAAACTGGTGACAAGAACCAGTGGAACTTGAGATGAGAAGAATACGCTGGGAATGGATAGAGAACAAACAGCTGATAGCATTAACAGACGACAAGCAGTCCTTCTTCTGTAATCCTCGGCGTAAGAGAGGTAGAGGAAGACCACAGAACACACGGAGAAGAGAGATGGAGAGACACAAGGGGGTTGACGAACATGTGCGTATGGTGGGAAGACCTTGAGACCCACGGAAAAGTATGATGGCACAGGACAAGAAAGCTTTTTATGCGATGTTGTTTATTGTCTAAGCTCAGTAGGGTATTGATGGAATGAATATTCAAAAGAGCAACTTCCGGTACGCAACAGGAAGTTGATCATAACCAATTTCTCGATTAGGACGGTAGAATAAACGCATTATTTTTTTTTAACACTGTGAAAAAAAATGTACTAAATTTATTCCCCGTCTACAGCATTGTTGATATTCATTGAGTAAACTCATGAGACAGTGACTTTATTTTATTGTTTTAAACACTCCACTTTGAAAGTGAGCACCGAGGTCTTTGAATAAGCCTTGGTAAGTAGAACTGTGAAGAGTAAGAGATTAAAGGCCTACGTTGTGTTAACTTGGACAGAATACGCAGTAGGCCTAACCAAGTAGCTGTCACTTGGAAAACATTAATGCTCTTACATATTAGGCTAAGTACTATGTAGGCCTATTTTTTGTATTATCCACTGCACGCCATTTCATAATGATTGATATTTTATGCTACTGTAGTAGGCTATACAAACTTATCTAGAAAAACGGACCGAATATCAGTTGGCCTACATTGAGTAGGCCTACAGTAGCGAGTAGAGTCAAATAGTTTTCAATATTATGCTTTATCATAACCGATTAACGGTAGAAATGTTGAAGCTGTTTTATTATTTCTTATTAAAATAGTAGGCCTGTATGTTTTTACTAAATTACACGAAAATATTGTTTCGTTGATATACACTAATTATAGGAAACTTTACTTCACTGACTTATGTATAGGGCCATGGCATCAGAATCTGGGCAAGGTGCTGTGATAGACATCACTGTCAAGACACTAGATGGACAGAACCGTACTTTCAGTGTACCAGAGAATGTAAGATTTTCCTAAATAATATCATCTCAAGTCACCTAAAATAAAGTTTGAAAGGTAGAATAGTAGACATATGCATATATGTTGGCCAAATGTCTATTGATATGTCAGATGTGTCTCTTGCACTTATTGAAAACATACCTGCCACCCTTAGCCATAACCTTAACCCTGTTTCGAGTTCTTTCTGACAAACATTGAGGTCATGTATTAAATAAAAATCAACAAGAAAATACCAATGTCTGGGCATCAAACACTTTGCAAATCCATAAAGTCATTACAGATGAGCTTCTCTTCATACAAACTCATACTTCTATCACACTTTGGACATTCAAAACAATTCTTAATGCAACCCTTGCTGATATTTTAATCAGTCTTGAGCGACACTGCCAATGTGTTGGTAACCAATTGGAAGACATTACCAAGTCTGTCTACTATTCTGCAATTCAGCTGGTTTCGAAAAAAACATTTAAATTCATCCATTGTCATTGTGGCACAGACAGCTGTACACAAGGTTTGTAGCGACCTGGAAAACGCACACAAAAATTCCAGGCCTTGAAAAGGCTGGGAAAATGGCTAAAAGCCAATTTCCCGCATCGGACCTGGAAAAAAAATACGAATCGAAAGTTGGATGCTTGGCGTCCATTTTTCGATAAACTTCAGTTACCGTAGAATGTTTGCTTCCCTTTCCGCAATCAATCCATTTCCAGACGTTTTTGGTGGTTTGCGTTAATGATGTGAACGTACAATGTTATTTTTAGTGCTCGCGCCTACTATTCGAATCAAGCATCGCCACCTTTGAAAGTATCATTTAGAAACATGCCTGGTTGTCGCTTTCAGTATAAATGGCTAAAAATGCCAAGTTATAAAACACGGATAGCGCCTGAAAAAACTGCAAATTACGCAAATTGCAGCATGTGTAAAAAAGAAATATATTTGACCAGCATGGGAGAAAGTGCAGTAAAGTCGCATGTTACTGGAAAAAAACACCAAGAACCTGTCTCTGCGCATTCAAGTTGTATTAAATCGTTCATTTCAACTGAGGTAAGTAATAAATTCATTTATCTCATTTATAAAACATATTTAAATAAGTCCAGTTTATAGATAGGCCTGCTGTACTTGCGTCTGTAATTCACAATGTATTTACAGTTTTATTTTTAACCATGGCCAAAATTATAGTGTTTGAATGAAATTTCTTGGTTTACAACTGCTTACGGGAACATGTTTGACACAGTTTAAGATGGTCAGGAATAGAAATTGATGGCAATTCTATAGCCTACCCTGTTATCAGACCCATGTTCCACTGTTCATTTCACATTTTTTGGAAATAAATATATTTTTAATGCTTTTTTTTTTATTATTTATGATGAAGAGACATTCCCGTTCAACCTCTGAAGGGTTATACTTGGGATATGCCTACATGTTTTCAATTCCAGATAACATGAATAACCGCCGATACATGAAAGTGGCATCACATCTGTCAAATCACTGTAATTAGGATAAATGGAAATTACCAATTTTGTGCAAAGGCCTATGTTATTTTTTAAAAATAAATAAATAAATAAAAATTAAATGAAAAGATAAAACAAAACCAAACAAAAATAGTAAAGATGGGTTGGGGGGGGGGGGGGGGGTGTGTAAAGGCCTGCTGTTTCCAGTTGGATATTTAATAGATTTTCACTTATCGTAAGTATTATAAGAATATTATCATACCTTCACCCTCCCAATTACTATATATTAGCTTTTGTTCTAGTTAAATATTGTTTGACTATAATATATATGCGTTTGACTTGGTAAATATACTTAACTTAGGCCTACTCATAAGTTATTTGTGTGTTCCATTTTTTTGTTTTTTTACAGAAAAGAACACATCACCAAGGAGCACTTTTATCTCAGAAACATCAAAACCATCTAACACTACTCCCTCTGACATGTCAAAAATGTCTAACACTACTAGAAGACCTACAGATGTGACATCATTTGTGACCAAGGAAGAAACTCTCAGAGCTGAGATTATTTGGACTCTGTTTTCAGTCAAAAGTCACCATAGTTTTAATTCAAATATAGGAATTAATACAATTTTTCAGAAAATGTTTCCTGATCTATTGCCAGACAGTTTGGTCTGTCTGAAAGGAAAACTTTCTACCTGGCCTCTTTTGGACTGGCTCCATAATTTCACCTCACTTCTTGAGAGCCATCTTAGCAAGAACAGTTACATTGTTCTGTTTGATGAAAGCATGAACAAATCAATGCAGCGAAAGCAAATGGATTTCTGTCGCGAGAGGTTCAGATGTTATTAAAATAAAGACTTTCCTGGACACAAAGGTGTATCAGATGATACCAGGATAGTGCCAGATAAGAGACTGGTCTTATAAGAAATACCCCCTTCTCTGAAAAGAGTAAGGATGTATTGACATCAAAGTGGGGTCAAGCTATGTAAACCTTCAGGTATGATGATAGTGTTGGGTACTGAAGATCTAACTGCTACCTCTCAAGATCCCACAGTGAATAATGGTTATATATTTGTTTTTGTATGGCTAATTATCTAGGGGTAATTAATTATTAACATGTAATACCTATCAAACAGAACATTGACTTAATTAGAATAATTAAGCAAGACTGAATAATAGTATTTACAATTTATTGTTCCTAAACCTGTTTTCTTTTGGTTAGGTTCTAATAAAACTAGGAATTGATCTCTATTGTTATAGCTACCAATATATTAGTTAGCCCAGTGCATTTAAATCTGTGCATACTTTAACTAACTAAATTGGGGACCGACCAAAATACGACAATTTCCATGTTCGTTTCTGGGATGTAAATGTGATAAAAACCACATTATCTTACATCAAAGTTTCTTGGACATGCTAGAGCTCTTGATATGCAGACTGCATTTGATGATGCATGCTCATCGTTAAATTTAGGACATTTGCTCCAAACTGTCCATGGATATACCTAATGTAAATTGGGCTTTTCATGACAAAATTAATGCGCTACTGAACCAGAACTATGGCTTAGAACTACTGAACGTTAGAAGCTGTGGGCTGCACAAAGTTCATGGTGCCACAACTGAATATATGGCCATTGATTTTTTTTCAAACTTTTTTTCCCCCGACACTGCCATAGATCTGACCACTGATGAAGTGAATAGGTACGGAGAAAATCACCTCGCTCTGCACACAGGCAGGAATATATTTCAAGCACTAACTGCCACAAAGTGGGGATTCAAACTATCTGCTCTCACTGATGCTAAAACATAATACTGCATGAAATTGAAAATTGATACTGGTAAGGAAAAATTATGAAGGTTGTGTTGGGACAACTTTCAGGGTTGTGAAAGATCTTCTTGATGGATAGGCAACAAGGGACATATTCTCTTCTGTGGTAGTTTTTATTCAGCCTTCAGCTTTATATCAAGACCTGAAAGAAATTCAGATTGGTGTATTTGGAACAGTAGCTGAAAAAAGGAAGCATTTTCCTGAAGTACTTAAGGAAAAGCAACTCAAACTGAAAAAGGCAAATCATCCTGTGTTTTGTACAACAGAAGATAAGGCATGCCGACAGTCACCTGGCATGATACGAAAAGATTTAACCTTATATCTACTGTTCACTCCAATAATAATATAAACAAGACAGTTAGAAAGACAAATTCTTTAGGGCAGAACAATTCAGAAGCCAGTGCTTGCAGAAAAATACAGCAAAAGTATGGGAGGTGTCGACCACTTCGGCCAACTAGGTGCATGCTACCCCTACCCACACAGATCCTATTTTTATATCATTTCTTAGATGAAACTGCCCTGGTCAATGGGCACATAACCTACAACACTGCCAACTCTACAAAAAAGATCAAAGCAAAGATCAGGATGTCAGCCTGATTCTTATTGAACATGCTATTCTTCGACGCAAAAACCACAGGTTACAACAACACGACTTACTGAGCACCACTTCATTGATAAATATGAAAAGGCAAGGTACAAACCAGACTGTAAAGTGTGTAAGGCTGCATTGGAACAGAAGCCAGACTTGCAGGTACTGCCCAGATTGCAATGTACCTCTATGCCTGATACCCTGCTTCAAGTTATACCACACAGTCGAGGATTATCAACGATCCAGACAAAGACTGTTGCAGAGGCCTACAGCTACAACTTCAACCCCAGTTAACGATGGAAGCAGCTCAGACTCCAACTAGAGGTACTTAACTACTCAAACATTCACAAACACTCATTGTCAGATGCCACAGACGCAGAATACATTCAAAAAAGACAAACACAAAAATTAAAATTTTTTTTGCATTTTATTCACAATTTTTGTTAGCCTTTTATGTTGAAATAGGTGGTTAATCGTTAAATCAATACATCAATCAAGCTTATTTTATTCATTATCATCCATGTCCCTAACATTTTATTGCACTGACATTGAACAAATTCACTATAAAGTGGAAAAAGATCATGGTTTTAAAACATCTCCTGAAATTTCTATAAATAGCCACACAAATTCAAGACGGCCGCCATGATCATGTGACCAATTTGCATATAATATGTTTTTTCGGATGTGGCAACCATTCATAATGGTGCTCTGAAAATTTCATGGGCCTATGTCTGTTTTTAAATTTTTTATGAATTAAAAAAAAACAGTTATTTTTAAAGAAATCTGCAAACACCCTTGGTAATGGGAGACAGTAATGCTCTGGATTGCTGGTCAGCAAAGTGATAATTATATCTGAGAAAATTAGATGAGGAAAATATTAGTTTCCCATCCTTGAAAATCATGTGCTTGGACCTGGAAAAGGCTGGAAAATGCTTGAAGAAATTTGCCACGAACTCTACATTAATTTCGTTGATTTTGAAAAGGCTTTTGACAGTATACATAGGGAAAGTCTATGGAAAATACTGAGGGCTTATGGAATTCCAAGCTACATAGTGTCAATCATAAAAAGCTTCTATGCCACCTTTACGTGTAGCGTAGGGCAGAGCAACCTAACCTTTGAGGTGAAGACAGGTGTACGACAGGGATGCCCCCTTATCAACCACTCTGTTTTTAACATAGACTGGGTGATGCGCCAGACAACAGAGGGCAGTCCAAGAGGAATAAGATGGACTACGTTTTCTACATTGGAAGATCTGTAATATGCAGATGACATTGCACTACTAGCACATTCACATCAACACATCCAGGAAAAAACGGATAGACTTAATAAGTATAGCCAGCAGGTGGGCCTGAACATCAATCTAAAGAAGACAGAGGTCATGACACTCAGTGTGAGCAACCCTGAGCCCATAACAGTAAGGAATCAACAACTGGAACAGACACACACCTTCACATACTTAGGATGCATAGTAACACCAGATGGCAGAGCAAGCAAAGACATCAGCAACAGAATGAACAAAGCAAGAACAGCCTTTTATAGGCTAAACAACATCTGGAAGTCCTCTCAGTACAGCACAAGCACAAAATTAAGATTATATCAGAGCTGTGTGCTGTCTGTGCTTCTCTAGTGTGGAATGCTGGAGAGTAACAGAGAAAGAAATGTCGAAATTGTCCTCTTTTCACACAACCTGCCTAAGAAAAATTCTCCAAATCTTTTGGCCGAATACCATCACCAACCAAGATCTGCTTACTCAGAGTAAGCAAGAGGACATGCACACCATCATAGCTGGCAGACGCTGGAGTTGGGTTGGCCATGTCCTCAGAAGAGACCCCGATGCCATCACAAGAACAGCTATGCTATGGACCCCTGCAGGAAAACGAAAGAGAGGCCGACCAAAAACAACTTGGCGGAGGACTGTGGAGGCTGAGTTGCAAAGAACAAACCAGGTTTGGGGCACTGTACGAAGGATGACCACCGACTGAGCAAAGTGGAATCAATTTGTTGCTGCCCTACAAGACGCCACCAGTAAATTAATATGAAAACCTACCCACTATCCTGTTCTCACTGTTCTAGTCTACTATCATTTACTGGACACAGTATTAAGGTCCTTGTCTTGTTGGATTCGGCCTATACTGCTTGATAGAAATACAACAGAAGTGATTGCGTCATTAATAGGCTGAACTGCCCATGGTGGACTTCTGGTGTCATGTATTGTGGTTCGCACTGTTGACCTGCCATTGAAACATCATTTTTTGATGATGCGTAGATGGCAGGGCGGATAGTGTGATTCGCTTGCATGGCTAGGCGGGGTTGTCGCACGGAAGGTCCAGTGTTCAAATCCTGGGTAAGCCACTCATGTCTGTTGTTTTTCTGTTGTCTGGTGTTCTACTTCTTTATTTCCTGCGAGTGCCTGATAACATACCTTTATATTTGTTTCATATTAATTTAAGACGCCACCAGGCGTGATGGCCACTGACTGCTTTGACGGTCGGTGGCTAAGGATCAAAGAAGAAAAAGATTTGTCATTGTGTGTACCAGTAATTAGTTCTGTTGGGGTCACAGAATAGACTATTGTCATCAGCTGCAGTCAGGTAGACCAGGAGATACATGGAGATAGGCATTTGAAGGAGATGTTCAGAATAATAGAAAGATCAAGTTAATGACAGAGCCAAGGACCAGATTGGAGGAAGATTGTTTATGTTTGCTACATGTGCGTCCAAGAATAAATGAGAACTGATGATGATACACAGTATAAACCCCACTACAAGACAACTCATGATAACTCTAATTGAAATAGAAAGTGATCATCAGTTGGCTCCTATTGTTCGAAATTAAAAAAAAGAAAAGATTTTGAGGACAATTACAGCTATTAATTCCATTGTACATGTTCGTTTTCATCCTTTAATATCAATGTGTATGATTACATCACATGCATTATTAACTACGTATGCTTTACAAAAGCCAGCTTACTTTTCTTGTGTTCTCTTGACACCTGGAACATTTATAAACCCTGTCCTGTATGGCTAAGGAGGGCTAGTGTATTTAACCGACGTTTAGTATGAAATGTTTTTGTCCCTTTAATAATAATTTGTACTGTGTGTCTGAGAGCGTTTGCTTCCATGATAAAGTCATGAAAGGTTTTTCCTTCGGTTTTTGTGTCATCTTTGCATTTTTGTATAATAACACTGACAAACAACATTTTTCTTTCTTATATAAGAATAAGTGTTCTTAGGTCAGTTTCTTGCGCTGATTTCAAATTTGAAATCCGTTTATCTCTATCACATCGGGTTCTTAAGATATTTGTGAATAAATATATTTTTGGGAAACCGTTATTTGCTCCATTTCATTTTTACGATATAACTTATTAAAAATTAATAAAATGCAAAATAATTCTACTTTTTATACTGCTAAAAGATGCATGACATATGTTACGCTATTTTTCAAATAGTTACTGTATTTTGAAATAATTCTGAGCGAAATATGGCTTCTAGAAGTTGTAGAAATTCGGCTGATCTGTTCTGTTACGTGTGCGGATATTTTACCGATCGTGTTCACCAGAAAAACTTTACACCATTACTAAAGAAAGCATTTGAACTTTATTTCGATTCGAAAGTTGATGATGCAAATAAATCTTGGAAGCCAAATGCAGTTTGTTCGACTTGTGCAAATACATTGGCAGGTTGGTTACAAAAATCGCCGAAGCATAAGTCGATGCCTTTTGGAGTGCCAGTAATATGGCGTGAACCGACAAATCACGCTACTGATTGTTACTTCTGCTTGACAAATATCCATGGTTTCACTTTTAAAACTAGAAAGTCTGTGGTTTATCCAAATATTGAATCGGTTTCGAAACCAGTGCCTCATGATCCAATCACGTGTCCGATCCCAGTTCCACCAGAACAATATCCGTTGGACGTGAATGAACCATCAGACATTGATAGTTTACCTGCTTTAGAAACTAATTCTGACTCGGATTATATACCAGTGAATGATGGTTGGTGTTCACTTAATTAACCATTCAGAACTTTCAGATCTAATACGTGATCTCGCTCTTACCAAAGGACAAGCGGAATTACTCGGTTCGCGACTAAAAAAAAATGGAATCTTTTAGCGCCCAATACTCCGATATCTAAATTTTGTCATAGACACAGAGAACTTGTTCAATACTTTGAGATGGAGGATGACATTTGCTATTGCAAAGATGTAAACGGTCTAATGGTGCACCTCGGTCATGAGCACATAGTCAACGAATGGCGACTTTTCATCGACTCTTCCAAGACTAGTCTAAAAGCCGTGTTATTGCATAACGGAAATTTATTTTCATCAATTCCAGTCGCCTACTCTATTCATATGAAAGAAACTTATGACAATATGGCTATACTTTTGGCAAAAATAAAGTACAATGACTACCAATGGTGGATTTGTGGAGACCTAAAGGTCATTGCAATTCTCACGGGCATGCAGACTGGGTATACTAAATTTTGTTGCTTCCTATGTGAATGGGACAGCCGCAACAGACAGGAACATTATGCAAGAAAGGTGTGGCCTATCAGGGATCGTATGCAGCTCGCGCATAAAAATGTAATACACGAGCCATTAGTTAACAAAGACAGCACCATTTTACCACCGTTACATATAAAGTTGGGGCTCATGAAGAATTTCGTAAAAGCGTTAGATAAAACGAGGAAAGCTTTCACTTATCTGCGAGAAAAGTTTCCGCAAGTTAGCGATGCAAAGATAAAGGAAGGTATCTTTGTAGGACCTCAGATTAGGAAAGTTATTGCAGACAAACAATTCGAGATCTTGTTACATGGTAGTGAACTTCGCGCATGGATGGCATTCAAATCGATCGTCGATAACTTTCTGGGAAATCACAAATCTGTCGACTATGTGCATATTGTTAAGCAGTGCATAGATGCATACAGAATTATGTAACATGTCCCTCAAAATCCATTTGCTCGATTCGCATCTTGACTTTTTCCCTGACAACCTTGGCGAAGTCAGCGATGAACATGGAGAACGATTCCATCAAGATATCGCTGTAATGGAGTCACGTTATCAAGGACGGTGGAGTGTGACCATGCTTGCCGATTATTGTTGGATGCTTCATCGCGATGTACCACATGCCATTCACCGACGAAAGTCGACTGCAAAGAAATTCAAGCCTACATAACTGTTATACTTCTTGTACGAATGATGTTGTAATACTGTATGCGTTGTTAAAAAAACGTCAATTGCGTATTTCTAGAGATCCCGACCTGATAGAGAAAAACGGTTTGCAGATTTAAAAACAGCGCATTAAAATTGACCAGAAAAACATAGAAATGTTAGAGAAAGAAAAAATATTTTTTTTTTGTTAGCCAGTGTAATCAGTTAGCCAGTTGAAGACAGTAAGCTATATCAGTTAGCCAGTTGAAGGCAGTAAGCTGTACCAGTTTGTCAGTCAAAAGCAGTAAGCTCTATCAGTTATTCAAAGACAGAGAGCTTCATCAATTAGTGACAGTAAGCTCCATCAGTTAGTCAGTCAAAAGCAGTAAGCTCCATCAGTTATTCAAAGACAGAAAGCTTCATCAATTAGTCAATGACAGTAAGCGCCATCAGATAGTCAGTTGTCGTTTAACTAGGGCTGCTGAGCTTCTCGCTTTTTTGCAGCCAGTACCGCAATGAAGACTCCTTGGTATTATCTACACTGTAGATCTAGGTTTTTCCTGTGGCTTTTCTGCCATTCTAAAACATGCTAGGTTGAAGTCGTTAGCTCCAGTTTCTCCAGCTTGGCTTGCATTTAAAAGATTGTCACATCCGGTCCCAAGCTAGGAGGAAGAAGTGCATGGCACACTGAGCATTCCCCGCCATTCACGAGGGCTCTCCAAATATGCACAGCTGAAATACTGTGCTCTGGTTGTGGGCTGTCCCAAGGAATTGTCACGTCCTACACAGCCACTTTTCAGCTCCCTCTGCCCATCATGGGCCCATAGTGAGATCCTCCTGCATGCAGCCAACCAGGTAAAAAGCCAGAGTTACATCTGGGGCTCAAATGACTCCTCTAAGCTTAGTGTGCAATGCTGGGTTCTCAACATGTATCACCACAGGGGTGATCCCTGGAAGTGTGTGGATGATTTCAAGTTGTCATTGAGGATGTAATTAGCCTCACAGACAGGTTCACTTCCACATTTGAATACTGTAGCATTTTGCTTAGCTGGTGGTCATACAAGGATGACTCCAGATATGCCTCCATGCGGAGTTGGTCAGTCAAAGACAGTAAGCTCAGACAGTTTGTCTAAGACAGTAAGCTCAATCAGTTAGCCAAAAACAGTAAGTTTTGTCAGTCAGTCAAAGACAGTAAACTCCATCAGTCAATTAAAGACAGTAAGCTCATCAGCTTCATCAGTTAATCAGACAATAAGCTATACCGTTCAAAAAAAAAGAAACGCATAGCTATCCGAGGGCGCGTTTTTATGAGTTTGTAAGTAAAATTTGGTGCTAGGGTATATAAAAACCAGCCTCAAATGTTCTTTACAGTGTCAAATGCATGTGTTGACCTGAATTGCGTTCGTTTTTGTAATCATTACAACGCAGTGGTCAATAGTGTTTATGATGCAATTTTTGACCACAGCTCATGTTGCGCGCACGTGAAAGCAACAAAATTTGGGGTGAACACTATTCACTGACTACGCAACTGAAACCCTATAAAAGGATAACGCTACACACAAAAAATTCAGTTCATTTTCAAGCAGACATTTATGGCGTCTCTATCGATAAATTTAAGGAACATTGCTATTGGCCGACTGCATGCAGGCGAAAGTCAAAGTCAGGTTGCCAAGCATCTAAACGTGCATCAGAGTACCATCAGTTGACTTTGGCACCAGTTCCAAGCCACTGGCTCAGTTGAAGACCGCCATCGCAGAGGACGACCCAGAGTGACAACAGCAGCGGAGGATCGCTTTATTTGGCTTCATCACCTCAGAGACAGGTTTACAACAGCTTCCTCAACTGCCCAGTCATTGCCTGCAGGACGTCATGTGTCTGATCAAACTGTCCGGAATAGACTGCATGACGCTGGACTTTGGGCACAACGACCTCACCGAGGACCTGTCCTTACGCGCCGCCATCGCCAAAATCGACTTCTTTGGGCCAACCAGCATCGTCCCTGGGCAGCTGACAATCAATGGAGACGTGTCTGGTTTAGTGGCGAATCTTTCTTTTTGTTGCAGCGTCATGATAGACGGCGTAGGGTCTACCGTAGGCGAAATGAACGTTTTGCCCAAAATTGCATTGATGAAGCTCCGCCGCACGGTGGTGGAGGTGCAATGGTGTGGGGAATGATCAGTTACAACGGAAGGAGTCAATTGGTGCACATTGAAGGAGGCTTGAATGCGCAACGATACGTCAATGAAATTCTTCGACCCCCATGTCCTTCCACTTTTGGCTGCCCAAAGGTCTGTGTTTCAACAGGACAACGCCAGACCCCATTGTGCATGGTTGACCACACAGTTCCTGACTGCCAACAACATTCTCACCCTTCCATGTCTCCAGACATGAGTCCGATTGAGCACCTGTGGGATGAGCTGCAAAGACGTGTTTGTCGCCGAGACGTTGCTTCAGCCAATCATCGTGATCTGTTCCAGGAACTCCAGGAAGAGTGGGCAGCCATCCCACAGGCCCACATCAGACATCTGATCGCATCCATGCCCAGGAGATGCCAATCGCTGATCGATGCAAGAGGAGGCCACACACCATACTAACGGGAAAACCCGTACGCCAAAAAACTCTCGTGACCCAGATGCAAAACAACTGTCAATTGATTGGTTGAACCCTAAGGTATTCTTGTGTGCATTTGAACAATTAACTCATTAAATTAAAAAAGTTATTGAATGTCAAAATTATGGCTATGAGTGTGCCTTCAGTAGCTATGCGTTTCTTTTTTTTGAACAGTATATATCATTTAGCCAGTCAAAAACAGTAGGCTTCATTAGTTAGTCAAAGACAATAAGCTCCATCACTTAAAGACAATAAGCTTCATCAGTCAAAGACAGCAAGCCCCATCATTTAGTCAGTTGAAGCAAGCAAGCTCCATCAGTTAATTAGTTAAAACCAGAACGCTCCATCAGCTTCAACTGAAGACAGCAAGCCTCATCAGTTAGTCAGTTGAAGACAGCCAGCCCCATAAGTTAGTTGAAACAAGCAAGCTCCATCAGTTAGTCAGTTGAAGACAGTAAGCCCATCAGTTAGTCAGGAAGACAGTAAGCTCCATCAGTTAGTCAGGCAGTAATCTTCATCAGTTAGTAAGCTCCATCATTTAGCCAGTCAAAAACAGTAGGCTTCATCAGTTAATCGGACAATAAGCTTCATCAGTTAATCAGACAATAAGCTACATTATTTAGTCAGTCAAAAACAGTAGGCTTCATCAGTTAATCAGACAATAAGCTACATCATTTAGCCAGTCAAAAACAATAGGCTTCATTAGTTAGTCAAAGACAATAAGCTCCATCACTTAGTCAAAGACAATAAGCTCCACCACTTAGTCAAAGACAATAAGCTCCACCACTTAGTCAAAGACAATAAGCTCCATCACATAGTCAAAGACAATAAGCTCCATCACTTAGTCAAAGACAATAAGCTCCATCACTTAGTCAAAGACAATAAGCTCCATCACTTAGTCAAAGACAATAAGCTCCATCACTTAGTCAAAGACAATAAGCTTCATCAGTCAAAAATAGTAAGCCCCATCATTTAGCCAGCTGAAGCAAGCAAGCTCCATCAGTTAATTAGTTGAAACCAGTACGCTCCATCAGCTTCAGTTGAAGACAGCAAGCCTCATCAGTTAGTCAGTTTAAGACAGCCAGCCCCATAAGTTAGTTGAAACCAGCAATCTCCATCGGTTAGTCAGATTAATACAGTAAGCTCATCAGTTAGTTTAAGACAGTAAGCTCATCAGTTAGTCAGTTGAAGACAGTAAGCCCATCAGTTAGTCAGTTGAAGACAGTAAGCTCCATCAATTAGTCAGTAAACTCATCAGTTAGTCAGTTGAAGACAGTAAGCCCATCAGTTAGTCAGTTGAAGACAGTAAGCTCCATCAGTTAGTCAGTTGAAAACAGTAAGCTCATCAGGTAGTCAATAAAAAACAGTAAGCTCATCAGTTAGTCAGTTAAAGACATTAAGCCCATCAGTTAGTCAGATGAAGACGGTAAGCTCATCAGTTAGTCAGTTGAAGATGGTAAACCCATCAGTTAGTTAGTTGAAGACAGTAAGTCCATTGGTTAATCAGTTAAAGCCAGCAAGCTCCATCATTTAGTCAGTTAAAGCCAGCAAGCTCCATCAATTAGTCAGTTAAAGCCAGTAAGCTCCAACAGTTACTCAGCCGAAGACAGTTATCCCGTCAATTGGTCAATCAAAGACAGTAAGCCCCATCAGTCAATCAAAGAGTAAGCCCCATCAGTTAGTCAATCAAAGACAGTAAACCCCATCAGTTAGTCAATCAAAGATTGTAAACCCCATCAGTTAGTCAAAAACAGTAAGACCCATCAGTTAGACAATCAAAGAGTAAGCCCCATCAGTCAGTCAAAGACAGTAAGCCCATCAGTTAGTCACTCAAAAATAGTAAGCCCCATCAGTCAATCAAAGACAGTTGCTCAGGCAAAGACAGTAAGCCCCATTAGTTAGTTAGTCAAAGACAGTAAGCCCCATCAGTTGTAGTAAGTAAAAACCGTAGGTATTGTGGTATGTGCAGTACAGTAGACACAAACATACTGAACTGTGTTTTGAGCATAGTGGCCAGTACGTAGACCTGATGATGTGCAAATGTGTATGATTTTTGCTTAGGTATACTGACGTATTACCCATAATATATAGAGAGCTCATCCTGCTGGTTAGTCTGGTTTAATTCAAATAAGAATTCATTTCATTGGCTGCTCCTCAGGGTAATATAACAACACCACAATTTTTCCAGTATCATGACCATAATACTGTGAATATGCCAGTAAAGTCTTTTTTTTTTTAATAATAAATGCTTTTCTGGCTCTTTCGGCAGCTCAATGTTCGACAGTTTAAAGAAAAAATCAGCAGCTCCATTGTAAGTATCCCCTTAATAACATACTTGTCGTGTTTAAAATATGGACAAAGAAAACTGTTACTTTTTCATTTAGTGACTGTTGCATTATTATGCTAGCAGAAATATTATTATTTGTCACAGAGTAATTTTCCGCCGTGTGACTCTCATGCTTGGTCGCAAGCCGAGCGGATTGTACTAGGCCATGTACGAAACTTCGCAGTACAATCTGCTCAGCTTGCGACCAAGCATGCGGGTCACACGGCAGAAAAATACGCCGTGACATTATTATTATTATTTTTTTTTTTTGGTTATCAAAATCATCCCATATAAAAGCAAATGAACTGTGCAGCCAGGCAACTTCAGAGTTCTCAAGTTGCCTGGCCAACACTCGGGGATCAATTAGCCATTTCAGAACAGCATGACACCACAATTCTCACTGTGATGCAACATGTTAAGAACCCAGCAGTGCACACAAAGCTTGGGGAGAATCACTCAAGCCCCAAAGTTAGCTCCAGCTTTTACCTGATTGACTGCATGCAAAAGAATCTCATATTGGATGGAAGATAGACGAGGGAAGCTGGGAGGTTCCTTTTTTTAATCCATGCTAGCTGGACCCAAATGTAAGGTTCCTTTAAATGCATGCAAAGTCAGAAAAAAATGCCAAGGAAAGAAACTGGGATGACTTCAGCTCAACATATTGTGGCAACGCAGAAAAGCCAGAGGAAAGCCCTAAATCTACATTGTATATAATGCCAAGAAAATCAACTTAGCATTGGCTGCAAAAGAGCGACAAGCTCAATGGTCTTAATTAAACATCAAGAGACCTTATTTTATCATTCATTCATTCATAACCCTCCACTCCCAAAGGAGCATAGGCCTTCAACAAACACATGCCAAGTCCTCTTGTCACGTGCCATCATCTCAAGTTCTTTTCCACGTTCTCCTTATCATTTTCACCTCTGTTTCCAGCTCTCTTCTCCATGTGCTTCTTGGTCTACCTCTGCTTCTCTTGCCCTGGGGGTTCCAGAACAAGGACTGCCTTGTAATGCTATCAACAGGTTTCCTCTTATCCATCGCCATCGTCTTCTTCTCATCTCTTGTTCCACTGGCACTTGTCTAGTTCTTGTTATCAGTTCCCCATTGGTAACCTTGTCATACCATTTTAATCCCTCTATTCTACGCAAGCACCCATTTATGAAAGTCTGTAGCTTTTTGGTTGTTGTCTTTGTTGTTCTCCATGTCTCGGAGCCATACAATAGGACTGACATCACATTTGAGATGAAGATTTTTATTTTCGTGTTGGATCCGATTTCTCTTGATCTCCATATATTTCCCAATGCAATGAAAGCTCCTCTTGCTTTTTGTATTCTTATTTTGATACAGATGGATCTAACTGTTAGGAATCTGTGCCGGTATCTTTATCTCATATCTGACAACCACTATTAGGCACATTCCCACTGGTAAATTCTGTTATGAAAGCTGCTCTAGAGCAAGCTGCAAATATGATTTATAACACCAACTCTGTGCCACCAGGTAGTTCCTCACAGATCTTGTTTCAAGGGTGTAAACTCCCGCATCAACTCAAGGTAGCTGCCAAAAAGAGAACCATACTTCAGTGGGTACCATCTCATTGTGGTGTACCCGGAAATGAAAAGGCAGATAAACTTGCAAAAAAGGGAGGAGAATGTGAACAAGAAGATAATGAAGTCACATACTTTGAGAAAAAGAGAGCTATCCAGACTATCAGAAGAGAACAGAACCAACCCAAAGACGACTATCACACTCTCGACCGGCAGGGACAGATAACTATTTTTGGACTCAGGACAGGGCATAACAAACTGAATAAACACATGCACAAGCTACGATTGTCTGCTTCACCACTGTGCACATGTGGATTAAACGAACAAACTGCTGAGCATGTTCTACAGGACTGTCCTCTGTATGACCAGTTAAGAAAGATATACTGGCCCAATGTTATATGGAGTTAAAGAGGAACTTCAAACAACAGTCGAATTCATCATGAGAACTCGTCTGACGGTGTAATCATCAAAGATGCGATCGCAAGAAGAAGAAGAAGAAGTATTCTTATTTTGATATCACTGTCTGTCCCTCCAACTTTGCCTATATTGCTGCCAAGATATGTGTACGATTCTACATCTTGTATTGGTGCTTCTTCAAGTTCAACCCTGTTATCATTACCTGCATTTATTCTCATTATCTTTGTATTTTCCCTGTGTATTTTCAGACCCAATTGCTGTGACCTCTCATCGAGTGTTTTCAATTTGTCCTGCATCGGATTATGATTATGGGACAGAAGAGCTAAGTCATCAGCAAAATCCAGATCATCCAACTGCTTAGTCAGAGTCCACTGGATTCCATTTCCGTTGTGTGTTGTCGACGTTCTTGTAACCCAGTCTATTGCTAGTAAAAAAAGAAATGGAGACAGGAGGCATCCCTGTCACACTCCTGTTCTTATCCCAAACGGTTCTGTAAGCTGTCCTTCATGAAGAACTCTGCATGTCATGTCTTCATATGTTTTCTTTATTAAATTAATGATCTTCATGGGAACTCCATAATGCCACATCAATTTCCAAAGTGATTCTCTGTCTACACTGTCAAATGCCTTTTCGTAGTCCACAAATCCGATGTATAGTGGTGAATTCCATTCCAGACTTTGTTTAACTATTATTCTCAAAGTGGCTATCTGGTCTGTACAGGATCTGTTTTGTCGAAAACCTGCTTGTTCATCTCTCAGTTTCTTGTCTATGGACTCTTTTAATCTTTCAAGGATAATCCTGTTTAATACTTTTCCTGGCACTGAAAGTAACATTATTCCTCTATAATTTGTGCACTCTTGCAAATTTCCCTTCTTAGGCAACTTAACCAGATATCCTTCCTTCCATTCTGCTGGTATCTCTTCCTTTTCCCAGACTTTAACCAAGTAATTTATATAACATCTCTGTAGCCGTGTCGACATCTGCTTTGATGGCCTTTGCTGGAATGCCATCAGGTCCAGGCGCTTTTCCATCTCTGGCTTTCTTTATTTCTTCCTTCGTTGGTCTTTCACCATTAATTTGTAGCTCTTCTTCTACTGGTTGGATGTCCAGGGGGCTTTTGTGGAGCTGGTCTATTGAGAAGGTCCTAAAAATATTCTGTCCACCTCTTCATTTGCTCTTGTATATTGCTGAGCAGTTTTCCATTCTTGTCTTTTATGAAGCAACTTGTTTGCTTGTATTTCCCTGGTTAGCTTCTTTGTGCTGTCATATAGTTCTCTCATATTCCCTTTGGCTGCAGCATCTTCTGCCTCTCTTGCCAACTCCTCAATATACTTCCTCTTGTTTCTTTTGATACTTCTGTGTACACTTCTTGAGCCTTGGCTTTGGAACTTCTGATTTTGCTTGTGTTTAAATCTGCTTTCTTGTTTTTCCTGTCTTTTATCTTATTGATGGTTTCTGTTGTTATCCATGCTTTTTGTTGTCATTCCCTTTTCCCCAGTATTTCTTCACATGTCTCATTCCATACCGTTTTGATTTGCTGCCAAGTCTTCTGTATTCTCTGCATCTTCCAGCTGTTGGAGCACTTGGAATTTGTTGGATATTGTGACCACAAATTTGTCTCTTGTTTCTTGATTTCTTAGATGTCCTACATTAAATTGTTGTCTATAATTTTGCATTGTTGCATATCTCTTGAGTTTCATTTTTACTTTGGCTATCAGAAGGTGGTGATCTGATGCCACATCTGCTCCTCTATATACCTTTACATCCTGCAATGATGATCTAAACTTCTTGTTTATGCATATATGATCAATCTGATTTTCTGTTCTATGGTCTGGTGATATCCATGTTGCCTTGTGTATTCTCTTATGTGGAAACATGCTTCCTCCTATAGCCAGTTGATTTGAAGCACAGAAGTTTGAGAATAGTTCCCCATTTTCATTCATTATTCCTAGCCCCTATTTTCCCATGACTTCTTCAAAGCCGGTGTTGACTGTACCTATCTTTGCATTCATGTCACCCATCAAAATTGTGATGTCTCTTCTTTTTACTTTTTCCATAATTTCCTGTAGTCTAGTATAAAATGCTTCTTTAACAGACTCTTCTTTGTCATTAGTTGGTGCATAACATTGGATGACATTTACATTAATTTTCTTTTTAGCTATTTTAAAAGAAGTTGTTATTATTCTGGATCCAACGGCTTCCCATTCAGTGAGTGCTTTCTGTGCTTCTTTAGATAACATAAGAGCTACCCCTTCACTGTGGTGTGAGCTTTCGTCTTCATGTCCTGAGGACAGCACCAATTCACCTGTGATGAGTTTCTTCCTGTCTACCCCCTTCCACTTTGTTTCACACAGTCCAGAACCTCGATTTTATATTCCCTCATCTGTGCTGCTACTTATGCCACTTTCCCTTGTTCGTTTAATAATGTCCGAACATTCCAGGTGCCAAATCTGGAAGTTCTCCTAGAAGAAAGAAGGTTAGCCAGCAACACAGACTCCTTTTGGCTTTCTCTGTGTTGCATCATACGCCTCCCTGCGAGAGGACCTTCCCCTGTCTTGGATGGCTGTGTTTTATTTTCTTTAATGGACTTGTGCATGTTTGTTGAAGTTTTTTGTGGTTTAAATTTTTTACAGGATGGGGTAACCGGCTCCATGCCCAACCCTCCTTAGTCGCTTTCTACGACATGCATGGCAGGGAACAGTGTTACTATTCTTTGCTCCCCTTTCGGGCTCCGGTAACACACTGGTGTACCTTACTTTATAAGCCATTAATAATGTGCAGATTTATTTTGATATATGGTTTGTTAAAATTGTTTCTAATTGTCTCAGAAACAGCAAACAAGTTTTTTAGATGGGTGTTTAATTTATTTTATGCCTGTCCATCAACAGGAAATTCCAGCAGACACCCAGCGGCTGATTTTTCAAGGCCGTGTGATGCAGGATGACAAGATTCTGAAGGATTATAGTGAGTTGGCAGTCTTTCAGTTTACCACTTTATTGGAAGACATTACCGAACATCACCAAGTTTGTCTTCTATTCTACGATTCAGCTGGTTTAGTAAAAAACATTTAAATTCAGCCATTGTGTGTACTAGTAATGAGTTCTGTTAATAAATAGACCTTATCAGCGGCACTTAGGTAGAGCAGGAGATACACAGAGACAGACATTTGAAGGAGACGTCCAGAATAAAGGATCAAGTTAATGATAGAGCCAAGGTCACAGCTGGAAATTTATGCTTTTTTTTATGCTTTGGACCATGGCAAATAAAAAATCTCGTTCTAAAAAATAATACAGTTTGCTTAGCAACTTTTTCTTCTCAGACTAATGAGATAATTCTGTTGGTCCCATTGAATCCTGCGACATCCTCTCACTCTCTGTATGTCTTGTGTGAAGATCCATGAATGGAGACCAAAAATAAGAGAAATTTGTATGGCTATTGGAGATAATGTGGGAGAGATTTATTGAGGAACAAAATACATATACATTTTGATGTACAGAGTGATGGAAAAGTCAGTTTCCTAATTTTTAATCTTCCCTTATATCTGTTGGAAAGACGTGAAACGAATAGAAATAACTGTCATTTGAGTCATACGTTTTAATTTTAATTTGTTTTATTTCCAGAAACAAAATAAAATAAAGTAAAATCTAAAGTGGCCATTAAACTGTCTGTCACGACGTGGATTTATGTTTAGTGCTTGTCCGAGTATATAGACAAGACACTAGTATGAGAAAGTCTGAGAAGATAGATTTTGTATGAGAAATGACAGTGACTGTGGAAAGATGAGACATAGCTTCGAGGGTGAGAACCTAGATTGACTCTCCCTCGCCACTCGCGACTTAGTTAAGAGCTATTGACTCACCACCTCTGACTACCATAAAGGAGATAAGGTTTCACTAAAGTCCACGACACCACTATACAGACAAGCATATACGTACAGTATAGTTATAGAGAAACTGATCCAGTGTACATTTTATAGTTTTATTTAACAACAACATCAATAACACAGCAAAATAAATAACGTGTGAGATCGCACACCTGAAAAGAACCAAAACAATTAAGATGACAAACAATATAACCCAACCCTTTCACCCTCTGCATGGGAAAAATAATTAAGGATTAAACACACTGTACTTGGTGGGGGTCTCTAAGTACGAGCCACCACTCCTAACTATCCTATTATTAATTTTAAAATCAAATCCACTGTCCGGCTGCAGACGTAACCAAATGTCTACACCAATCTGAATGTACTATCTAATGTCCTACACAGCTAAATCACCAGCACTGATCCTCTAACGGACTTCTTCAGTGCTAACTCAGAGGCTGTCCTCTGACTATCTGACTCTATAAATTCTGTCTCTCCTCTGCTTCTGCTCAGTGTCTCTCTGACACTACTGTCTTCTGCTGAGTGACGTCTCCGTTACGCCCCTCCTCTCGATAGCATTCGGAAAGGAATGATCTCTCTTTCTCTCTTCCAAACTACAGATGCTGATGACTTTCTTATTAAGAACGAGGTACTTGCCTCGGGATGTAAATGCTTCACTGCTGATGAACCCTCTTTCAACTGCCCAGTTACCCCTCTTCGGGTTTAGGACAAACGACTTTATGATGGCCATGTAAAAACCCAACAACACCAGGCCACGTGCCTCTGTGGTGTGTTATAACGAGCTAAGAGCTCCGGATTTTAAGAAAACCCTGTTCCCGCTGAAGAATGTGCTTCACTGCATGAGAAAGTTTTTCTTGTACTGATACCGACGCACTGGGTGCCGGTATTTCCGCTTCACCAGTTCTTTTCACCTCTGGCGATATCTCGAGCCCTCGGCTCCTGAGATGTCAAATTATCGTGGTAAGTTGTACGGCAGGTTACAACCCTCCCTGCGTGCCGTGAAAATGCTGTAAAACGAAAAAGAATAACAGATATACAACACGTCAACTATTCTCATCTCTAACACATAACACCCTAAATTCCTCAACTCCCCTCTGCCCCCTAAATCAACACATCTCCCCTTCACAACTACGCACCACCGATAAACAAATATTCCTACCCAAGGGTCAACTAATCTACAGTCTTCTCCTATCTCTTCCCCCACCTCAACGTAAATATCTGTCTGGTAGGAAAACCCCCAGACACAGGCTGACCTAAATCTTTTGTGCTAGGCTTGCCTCGGCGTCAAAACATTTAGCTTCTTTGAAGCGAAACGTTCCCCGGTCCTACTTTCTATTAAAGACTGACCCAGGAAAGTCATCAATTAACACAATATAAACACACTGTTGCTACCCCAACTCAGTAATATTAATTACACCCCTGTCTCCTGACTACCCAACAAATTAATACACAATTAAATAAAATACACAAATACGCTCGCATATCTACACTTCAAATTATCATAATCAAAACGCAGTTTTCACAGATATTACAGAGCGCCCGTTTATCTAAGCGCTTATCCTCACACAGTTAATATCTCAAAGCTGCTACACAAATTATAGATATTGCTACTATTATTCAGAGTAAAATTATAGGCACAACTTACATTTTTATTATAAGATAGCAATTGATGGCACTACTGTCTAATAAAATTAAATTAACTCCCAGAAGAAAAACTTTACTTTAACATGCTAAGATCTATTATGAAACAAACTATCTACTCGCTAATAAGTTATAGACATACCCAAAGTATCGAATTTCTCACAAAGAGCAAACGATATGACGTTTCCACGGCAGTAAATTATGAAACCAGAGAGACCGCTAAAGACTGCAACACTGTTATTTATCATAGAAAATCGACGCTATAACCCACGCCATTAGTCATCGCGTAGCGTCCCTCTGGGGCCGCCCTAGACCAATAATATTACTGCAATAAAATGAAATCTGACCTCTGCCAATGATATCGTAAACTAACTTATGACTCATGTTTATCAAGCCAATCGTGAAGTAATTTCTGCTCCCGTGCGAAAGAATTCCCTAATGTTAGATAATAATTCTTGCCGTTCTAGTACCTGAATAAATCATTGGTTGCAACGTTGAAACCTGGGTCGTGTTTCCCCCATCCCTACGATTAATCATAGTAAGTACGGGAGTTACGGAAATTCTCCTAACGTCGGGAGAATTTACCCCGCCTAATAATTACTATGCGCTCAATTGCCTAATAAAATAAAATGAACGCAATTACTTTACAGAGAAAAGAAGACTGGGGCAAAAATGAAATTAAAAACCCCAGTAACTCCTCATAAATAAACGCAAATAATACATGGAGAAGAAAAATGGGGCCCGTTGAAAATAAAATCACAGTAAATCCTCACACTGTCGTTACAAGAGACAGCAAAAATCTCTGCCAGCTATACGGCCATGTGTCGGAACAGATAGGATCTCAAGCTGAACTGTAATGTCATTGTGGTGTAATATTTTGCATAATGAAATGACAGTTAATTGTCTTTAATTTGATGTTTGTCTTACATAAATTAGTTGAATAGGAGTGAAGATTCTTCTTCTTCTTCTTCTTGCGATCGCATCTTTGATGATTACACCGTCAGACGAGTTCTCATGATGAATTCGACTGTTGTTTGAAGTTCCTCTTTAACTCCATATAGCTTTGAGTTTAGTGTTGAGTCATTGGGCCAGTATATCTTTCTTAACTGGTCATACAGAGGACAGTCCTGTAGAACATGCTCAGCAGTTTGTTCGTTTAATCCACATGTGCACAGTGGTGAAGCAGACAATCGTAGCTTGTGCATGTGTTTATTCAGTTTGTTATGCCCTGTCCTGAGTCGAAAAATAGTTGTCTGTCCCTGCCGGTCGAGAGTGTGATAGTCGTCTTTGGGTTGGTTCTGTTCTCTTCTGATAGTCTGGATAGCTCTCTTTTTCTCAAAGTATGTGACTTCATTATCTTCTTGTTCACATTCTCCTCCCTTTTTTGCAAGTTTATCTGCCTTTTCATTTCCGGGTACACCACAATGAGATGGTACCCACTGAAGTATGGTTCTCTTTTTGGCAGCTACCTTGTTTAGTTCATTTCTCAGATGCGGGAGTTTACCACCCTTGAGAGCTTGCAGGACAGACAGTGCATCTGTGAGGATGACTACCTGGTGGCAGTCAGAGTTGGTGTTATAAATCATATTTGCAGCTTGCTCTAGAGCTTGAAACCTCAGCTGTATAGTTGGAACAGAATTTACCAGTGGGAATGTGCCTAGTCTCATAGTGGTTGTCAGGATATGAGATAAAGATACCGGCACCTCCATTCCTAACAGCATTAGTTGCTGATCCATCTGTATAGGCATGTATCCATGATTGATCGGGATAGCTTTCTTGGATCATACTCAATGTAGCAGTTCGTTTTTGCAGATCATTATACTCACATCCACTTGTGAGACCACTGACTGTTGTATTAATTTGGAGGGCACTGCTGGCCTGCTCCCATGGTACAGGGTATAGGGTGGGCTTCAGTGGTGTTGTCTTCATGGATAGGTCTTCTTGATGCTGTCTTATAAGTCTTTTCCCCCGATGCACAAAGCTGCTACGCTTTAGACGTCCCAATGCCAGATCATCTAGTCTTGCCTTCATTGGGTGCATTGGCATACTGTTGTACTTTTCCATCTGGATCATGGTTTTTGTGTCTCTTCTATGGGACAATGTCTGTAATCCAGCAACCTTCTGCATCTCTGTTATTGGTGTAGTTTTCAAGGCTCCTGTAATGAGCCTGAGAGCTTGATTTTGCACCTTGTCCAAAGACTGCAGATGTGAGTTAGCAGCTGATGACCATGCTGCTGAGCTAAACTCTAAGTGTGGTCTTATTACTCCATTATAAATCTTCTTTAGATTTCGTTCATTTGCTCCCCAGTTGGTACCTGCTAATTTTCTGAGTATGCCTAGTCGTCTTCGGGCCTTTCCTTCTGCATTTTCAATATGCTTATTCCATGTAAGCCTTTGGTCAAATGTCACCCCAAGATAGGTGGGGTAGCTTTCTTCCTTGATCACGGTTGTCCCTAGGTGTATGTTAGCTGATTTGTCCTTGGGGGCGAGGGAGAACAGTGTTGTGGAGGTTTTGTCTGTGTTTATTGTGATAAGCCATTTCTCTGCCCATGACACTAGCATGTCTGCTGCCCGCTGCATTCTATAATTTGCTGTGGTGACATTTTCATCAGCGCACCAGAGTACTAGGTCATCTGCATATAAGGCAGCTTTAACTCCTGCAGGGAGATCTTTCACCAGGTCATTGATGTAAACAAGGAAGAGTGTTGGGGAAATTACTCCTCCTTGAGGTACCCCCTGATGGAGCAACACTTTTCTGCTCTGCAGACCGTCAAGAGTGACTCTAGTTCTCCTGTTATGCAAGTATGACTGGATCCATTTCATCATGTTGCCTTGGATTCCACTTCTCCTAAGTTTTGCAATGAGGCCATCTTTCCACACCTTGTCAAAGGCCTGCTTGAAGTCGACCCAGATCGTTAGGACCTTTTTCTTCTCCTGGAAGGCATCTTCTATTGCTTGAGACAAGTAAGTAACTTGGTCTTCTATACTGTAGCATTCTCTAAATCCAGCTTGTTCCGGCACCAGGATCTGCTCAGACTCTAAATACCATTTCAATCTGTGGTTGACTATTCGCTCCATAGTCTTCCCAACACAGCTTGTGAGACTGATTGGCCGGTAACTTGCAGCCTCGGTCTTACATTTCCCTTTCTTTAGTATGGGTATTGTGATGGCTTCTCTCCATACTTGGGGTACCGTTCCTTTCAACCAGCTGTGGTTGAATATCTCAAGCAGTTTTGTCTTTGCTGCTGAGCTCAGATTTACTAGCATTTCGTTGCTGATTTTGTCTGGGCCGGGTGACTTTTGAAACTTAAGCTTGGAAATAGCCTTCTGTAGTTCTCCTAGTGTGATGGGTTCCCTCATTGGGGCAGGAGTATCTGTCTGTCCCATGGTTGCCAGTATTTCTTTTCTTATCTCTCTCTGATGGTCTATGTTAATGGGTAAGTTGCTTTCTGAACTGTATCTTCTAGCAAACAAGTCTGCAGCTTGTTTTCCTCTGAAAAGTTTGCCACCTTCATCCAATGTGATAGTCTGCCTTGGTGAGGAATGCTCTTCATTTAGAGACTTGACTAATCTCCAAAGTTTCCTGCCGTCTTTCTCAAGGTTCAGCGATGCCGTTTTAGTTCTCCAGCTTTTCCGCTTTTCTTCTAGCTTTGTTCTCTGAAACTCTGCTACAGCCTTTTTCCATTTGTTGTGAGTTTCAAGTGAAGGCTGAGACTCTGCGTCCTTTCTAGCCTTGTCCATAGCTTCCTGACGTTCTTGGAGTGTGCTGGACCAGTATGGTATGTAGTTACGCCGGCATCCTTTGGGAATGGTTTCTTTTGCAGCTTGTAGTATGCATCTGTTGAAGTCTTTTACCACTTCATTAATGTCTCTGTTCTGTACCTTGAGGGTAGACAGCAGCGTGTTCACCTGATGCCTGAATAAACCCCAGTTGGCTTTTTTGTAGTTCCATCTTGTAATGGCTGGGCCTGTACTGAGAGTTGCACTCTGGACAGTAAGAAAGATTGGGCGATGGTCGCTTCCCCCTAGTTGGTCTCCTACTTCTCTACTAATAGATCCAGCTATATCTGGTGTGGAGAAGGCAAGATCTGGTGTTGAGGTTGTGTGCCATCCTCTGGAGTAGAAGGTAGGAGTATCTGTGGCATTATTGACTAGGATTAGGGAGTGATCATCTTGCCAAGTTTCAACCTCTTCACCTCTGTGATCCAGATGGTTATAGCCCCAGCTCTGGGAGTGGCTATTAAAGTCTCCAACTGCTATAAAGTTGGTGGGCTGGTACCTGTATAGAGCTGAGACTCAGGGGTTTGTTGTTCGGACAGTAATAGTTCAGGAGTTCTATTTCCATCTTGTCTACCTTTATCTGCAGCAGCTGATATTCTGCTCCATCCATGAAGGTTTTCCTTTCATGTGCAGGAATGTTATTCCTTACAAGAGTAAGTACTCCTCCTTTTCGTCTATCTTGTCTGTCGGATCTGAAGCATTGATATCCCCTTATTTTAAAGGTTTGATCTGCTTTCAAGTGAGTCTCTTGGATACAGCAAACACTGACTTGCTTCTCATACAAGATGTTTTCCAGCTCTGTCTTTTTGCTGTATCCAGCCTGCTTGCTGTTCACTCCCTCTGCATTCCAGTGCATCATGACAAGTGGCACTCTGGGTTTCTCTTTTTCTGTTTTGTTTTGGTCAGTAGTTCTCCTCCGCCGTCTGTTGACTCCACAAGACGGTCTAGAGGGTCCTCCAGTAGCTGAGGGTGGGCTCTGTCGAGGCTCAGAGCCCGGCACTGCACCTGCCTGGTGGAGCTCCACAGGGCGAGCACCAGAACGAGATTTATTTGACGGTGTACTCTCCATAGAAAAAAAAAAAAGCGAGTTGCATGATACTGTGGTTTCCGGTGCGCCTTCTGGCCCAGTATCTACGACTTTAGCACCTGTTCAACGGGAGAGTGGGCTCATCCCTAATCTGTTTATGTTCCCAGTAGTAGACTATTCGCAAGCAGCCTGGGGGTGTCACTGCTCTGCGCGGACCTTGTTTACCGAGGCGGCGTCCGAGCTCGTATGGTGAAAATATGGTTGCGTTATCTTCAAAATAGCCCTGTCTTTCCCGTGGCTTTTCTGCCATCCTGCAACTTTGAGTTAGGGAGTTCTGAGCTCCAGTCTCTTTCCCAGGCATTTTATCCTGGCCTGGCACGCATACAGAGGACCCCACTTCTGGTTCTAAGTTAGCAGTTGGGGATAGGTGGGGTAGCACACTGTGCATTCCCCGTCATCCAGGGGGCTCTCCAACTATGCAGAGCTTGCACAATGCTGTGCTCTGGTTCTGGGCTCTCCCAAGGAATCCTCACGTCCTGCACAGAGCCACTTCCCGATACCCACCACCTGCCAACCCTCCATTGTAGAAATCTCCTGCATGCGGCCATCCAGTCAAGAGCCAGTATTAAGTCTGGTGCCCAAGTGATCCCCCCAAGCTCAGTGTGCAATGCTGGGTTCTCATCATGCTGCAACACAGGAGGGATTGTGATGCTCAGCCATCTCTCTCAATTCTGCACCGATAAGTGACATCGGGGACTTAACTTTGCCTCAGTACTGGGAGGCCCCGTTTCCGGGTACACCACACACAGCCAATTGAGGCAACGGTCGCCATGGGCGTGATAGACGACAAACAGTGAAGAATGAGGCAAGAAAGCATTTAACCCATGAAGTGGGGGTGGATTGGTGCAGACCAGAGCATGTACCACTCGCCGGTGGGTTCTGCATCTACACCTATAGGGTTCCACCCACTCCTCAGCCCATTTAGTCTGGCCCCTCACCCAGGACCTGTCCGGCTTGGGTGACCCTGCCAGGAGTAAAACTCCCGCCGGCATAGCTCCCGGGATCATTGAGGCGCTCAAGCTCTCCAACCACGGCAAGGTAGGCTTACATGTGGAGAGGGAGTGAAGATAAAAAGTGAAAATAAAGGCCTCGGCAAAAAGACAGATATAATGGTCGTCTCAAAGAAAAAAGGTTTCCCCAGAATGCACTATCAAAGAAAATGGAACAGTTTTAAAACAGGTAAATAAATTCAAATACCTGATCACATTAATAACAGCGGATGGAAAGTGCATCTTGGAAGTGAAGAGCAGAATAGCTCAGGCAAAAACAGCATTTTATAAAATGAAGAATATTTTATGCAATTCTTTGTCATTGGAAGTAAGAAAGAGAGTTCTTCAGTGTTATATAGAACCGATCCTGACTTATGGGAGTGAGTCATAGACAGTTAGTAAACAAGTAGGGAAGGCACTAGAGGCCACAGAGATGTTGTTTTACAGAAGAATGTTAAAAAAATACCATGGACAGCTAAAAAGAGTAATGAGGATGTCCTGAAAGAGACCAATGCGCAAATAACTCATTTCACAAGTTAGAAAGAAGCAATCCACTTTTTTTTTTGGGCATGTTATGAGAAGAGGAAAGCTGGAATATATCATAACAACAGGTAAGATTGAAGGAAAAAGAGATAGGAGAAGACAAAGAGAGCAAATACTGGACAGTTTGACATCAAGGTATGGGGGGAGGTCAACAACAGAATTGATAAATTGTACTGGAGACAGGAAGTTGTGGAGAAACATGATCTCCTACACCACTAGGCATGGTACTTGAAGAAGAAGTAGTGGTTTGAAAATGGGAAGTGACATCCTGTATTCTGTGGTCCACATTGATTATGTGAATTCGTACGATTCCTTGTAGCATCAGCTGCATTAATGTGCATGTAAATTTGTTTATGAAAATGCTGTTCACATACGTTCCATTGCTTTCAAAATTGCTTCAATTTGAACTGCAGATGTTCACGACAAAGTGATCCACTTAGTACAGCGAGCACCCCCAGCAACATTGCCAAGCTCCAGCACATCAAGTCCTACAACCACATCAACACCATCGACAACCAGACCACAGATTCAGTTGGTATGTACGTGTATCTTGTGTGATGTTTTGTCCTAGCGTCATCCATGCATGTACATAATCTATCAGAAATCTTTCTGCAGAGTTTTAGTTACTGTTTATCCACCGTTTTAATGATTAAACCTGTTATTGAAAATTAGACATTGCCAAGATTTGATGTCGTTCAGTGTGAGCATTACTTACTACTTTGCAGACATTGAACCAGCCTTCCACTCAGTTCCTTGCAAAGGTTAATTTGAAAACTGAATTACAAGAAAAATTAGTTTCTTTTGTACAAGATATGTACCGGAAGATGCCCACTAGAGTGGTACAGTGGGGGAAAACATTTTGGTGAGCAGGCAGTAGTGGGAGATACAGTGGCACAATTTCTTGTGGCTGCTGATTGGACTGACAAAATCCACAGTGTGGAGAGACTTACTTACTTAGTTATTCCTCTTCTACCTTGGGGTGTAGAGGTTAGCTAGAGAGAATGCCATGAAATTCTATCTGCTGTCTTCCGTTTGGTCTGGTTCCAGTCCTCGGTCCTTCAGAGATTGCTTGATGGTGCCCCTCCAGCGAACTCTGGGTCGTCGTAGGGGTCTGGATACTTTTCTCTTGATTTCCCATGTTTGTCGGGGTAACTGGTCTTCTACCATTCTGCAGACATGGCCAAACCATCACAACTGCGGCTGTTCTACTTGTGTCTCCAGGGGCTGGGTTTCGAGGCTGTGACATACTATCTAGTTGCGAATCCTGTCTCTTCTTGTCACTTGAACCACCTTCCTCAAATACCTCATTTCTGAGGTTTGAAGCTGGCTTTTGTGGCCTTCTTCAAAGCCGGTGTTGAATGCAAGAAATGATAACAAGGTTGAACTTGAAGAAACACCACTTAAAGATGTAGAATCATACACATATCTTGGCAGCAATATAGACAAAGTTGGAGGGGCAGACAGTGATATCAAAATAAAAATACAAAAAGCAAGAGGAGCTTTCATTGCATTGGGAAATATATGGAGATCAAGAGAAATCGGATCCAACACAAAAATAAAAATCTTCAACTCAAATGTGAATTCAGTCCTATTGTAAGGCTCTGAGACATGGAGAACAACAAAGACAACAACCAAAAAGCTACAGACTTTCATAAATGGGTGCTTGCGTAGAATAGAGGGATTAAAATGGTGTGACAAGGTTACCAACGTGGAACTGAGGACAAGAACTAGACAAGTGCCAGTGGAACAAGAGATGAGAAGAAGGCGATGGATAGGACCCACTGAGGAAACCTGTTGATAGCATTACAAGGCAGTCCTTGTTCTGGAACCCCCAGGGCAAGAGAGGCAGAGGTAGACCAAGAAGCACACGGAGAAGAGAGCTGGAGACAGAGGTGAAAATGATGAGGAGAACGTGGAAAGAACTTGAGATGATGGCACGTGACAGGAGGACTTGGCATGTGTTTGTTGAAGGCATATGCTCCTTTGGGAGTGGAGGGTTATGAATGAATGAATGATTTTGTGGCCTGTGGTCACTGCCCTTGTGTAGGGATCGAACCCGGTCCCAAAAAATGCTGTGCAGAAGTCGGATGTGTCAGCCGAAAGGTGCAAATATCGCAGCTTTGCTGTAAACGGGCACAACACAACTAACATCCTTTTCAGGACGAACGAGGAAGAAGAAGATAGCCAGGCATAATAACAAACATGGATGTATAGAAGAGAACAAGACAAACACTGGACAGAGAGGAAGTGGAATCGATAGGGCATGCCCTCAAGAAACAGCCAGCATAATCAGACATGTCCTTGGCTGGAACCCAGAGAGAAGTGTCATGAGGCCAAGGAGAACTTGGAAAAAAAATGAAGAAGAGGAGAACAAGGCAGTCAGATATTTGTGAGAAGAGCTTAAGAAGATGGCTGAAAGTTTACACTGCTGGGATGCCACAAAGTCAGCCCAAAGTTCCACATGGACTCAGCCTCATCATGTACAATGAATTGTTACAGAAATCACTGCTGTAAGAGCATATGAGTGCTTTAGAGCAGGCTTCCAAACAAATGGACCATCTGCAGTAGTAGCTTCAAGCTGCGTAGGGTGGAAGAAAAAATGGATCCAGAGGATTCATTGTTATTCTGCCTTGCACATTTGATTAAAGTTGTGGAAAATTTTTGTTTTCTTTCTTGAACAGGATGGCAATCTGTTTGATGTTCAGATCCACTTGGGCAGACTTCAGAGCACACCAAACACACGTGAGGCAAGGGCTCGTTTAAGACAGGCTGAATTTAACCTCAGACTTGTTAACGATGTGCTCAGTCAATTTGAGGTTAGTTTTGACATTTCTTGCTAAGCTTACCTCTGTTATCTTATGGTTTGCTTTACATGTCATGCCAGTTTCACTTCCATCATTTTGACATTTTGAGTTTAGTTGTAGTTTTTTCTCAGTTCCAAGCATTTTCACCAGGGGCAACTAAAGAAGGTTGAAAATACACTGACTGCCAGCACACCTTGTTATTGGTATATGTACCTAATTTACCGACAGTTCATAACATGAGCTTTCATATAATTGTTTGAGGGTCTCCATTGGGGTAACAGTGTTACTAGTCTTTGCTCTCTTTTCAGTCCCCGGTAACACACTGGCACAAATACCATTTGGCTATTTAATAAATAAGTCTTAACAACAAGCAGTGAAACACAAGTCAAATAGTTGATAAGCAGCTTACCTTCTTGAAAGGGTGTTTTGACATATTTTGCAAACTAGATATCTCATATCTGAATCACATGTGCGCTTTGCATATTTTAGGGTAAAAATAATCTTGTCAGGATAAGTGACGATTCTTATATAAAAAATCCCAATGTCAGTGCCTGGGTGTTTTAGTAAAAGAGTTCTTTGTAAGAACAATATCTGCCTTAAGTGATTATTGTAATGTATGCTTTAATTAATACAGCGCCTTGGACCCCAGACTGGAGAACATAATAATGGTAATGGCCAGGCATATGCTGCTCCTAGTTTCATCTCAAGGCCTGTCCCAGCTGCCACTGTCGAAAACCATTCTGAAAACAGAATGGATACATCATCACCTCTTGCAGCGGTAGGGGCAAGGCAGTCTGAAGGCAGAGATCAGCCACAGCAGAGTAGCTCAGAAACTGTGGGAGGTTTGGGCGGTGATCAGCAAGCGTAAGTCAGTTTTTTTTTTTTGCTACCACATTATACTTAAAGTAGAACCCTGATTATCTGAATTGCCAGTTAACTGAATCACCCAAACCAAGGAACGCCTGCATCTGAAGTACCCCAACACTTGCTGAGTCAGCCCATGTTTTTGTTATTCCAAACCATTCCAGTCTGCTCCCAGCTGTAGTGTAGTCAGTTTAGTTTTCAAACCATTCTAATTTTCATGGACACTATGTGAAGTATATGAAAATGTGTTGTTTTGTCAGTAGTGGACAAAGTAATAATAGTTATTTCTTTTTAAGGATGGGGAAGGGGGGTGAATCGCAAAAGAAACTTGCCAAAGTTTCTTGTGAGTCAAATCTTCAGTTTATTTCTTGTTTTAGACAATGAGGGTAGTAGCTCTAGCAGAAAATGCAAGAAGAAGGCTGACAGCGGAAAAGTAGAATCATTATACAAATGATTTGTGCAAAAAAGATCAGCTGAGCATATATTTTCAAGGCCCATTTTATGTGAGAAATCTCTAATGTTTATTAAAGACTAATTAATAAGATTTATTCTTGAATAAGTGTTTTTTCCCCTTAATCCTGTTGTCTGAAATTTTGTTTATCTGAACAAACCATTGTCACAAATTGATTGGGATAATTGGAGTTCTGCAAGAGGAAGACAGTGCTATAAATGGCAAGATGACATCAAGAGATGGACAGGAAAGTGTCGATCAGAGTGCACCATCAAGACAAGAAACAGAAGGCTTTGTAGATCCATTGCAGCCGACCGTCGATGTGAAGATGGCACCTGATGATAATGAACACTGCTAATATAGCACTCTTTGAATTTTTTTTTAGCTTTTTTTCCACATCAGTTCTTGTATTTTTCTAATTCTTCAGGGTCTTGATGGCTACAGAACTAGCCAATTTCTTGGACCAGGTTGTAGACACAAACAGCAGAGTGTTAACGCATATAAGACAATACCAGGATTTATTGCGCAATGAACAGACCTACCCAGTAAATTCAACGGTAAATTTCAGTTAGAAGTTGTTTCGCTTTATGCCTTTGTTTTTATAGGAATCTCCATGCTGTTATGCTGACAAAAGTTGTGTTGATTAAAAATAAACTCTTTGAAATGACGCTAAAGACCATTTTTTTGGGGGTGATATTATTGTTTACAGTCAATGGGGACCCAAAACGCATCAAAAGTGAGGAATGCAGTAAGCGGCCCATAGCTTGACTGCCTGCGTCAGGGACAGCGAAACAGAGCTGACCAAGACCCTACTCCACCTCCACGTGATGGTCCTGGAAACAGGCTGCATCACTGCAGTCTGGCTGAGGAGTAGGGATCGAAGAGGGAAGGCAAACCCGGTCCCAAAAAATGCTGTGCGGAAGTCGGATGTGTTGGCCGAAAGGCGCAAATACCGCAGCTTCGCTGTAAATGGACACAATGCAACCAACGTCCTTTTCAGGACGAAGAAGGAAGAAGTTTGCAGTCAATGCACACAAAAGTTTTCTTTTCCTGTTAAAACATTTCTATATGCTTTTATCCGAACACCCAAATACCAATATATTATGAAAATCAAATGTTTCTTTTGGCTACTTGCAATCACAATTTGGGCGATTTCTATTTTGGGTGACTTGGGGCAATTTTTCTAACACATTTTGGTCGGCTTGTGCTATTGTGGGCAATTTGGACTGCTTTTTAAAATGTGATTTGAGCAACAATCTAAAAGCAGAAAAAAATCTGGTTTCCAAAACAAAGCTGTCCCTGAGTATTTCAGATAAAAGGGTATGACCTGTGTGGTGAGATGGATGTTGGATAGACAATAATAGATATAGTTCCCAGAAATGGAGAAGAGAACTGGTGAACTAGTGGTAGGGATGGCACAGGACAAGTCAGGTAGTTAACTGCTTAGTTCTAGATGGTAGTTGTAGAAGAGATGTGAAGTAAGTCACCTTCTCGCTAGACCTATCCTATACTCCAAGGGTGCCTCTATTAATAGTGTGCGTGAAATGCAGCTCGTTAACTTTCCCTACCAATGAAAAATATTTAATACTTCTCTAAACTTCCACTTCTTCTTCTTTGATCCTTAGCCACCGACCGTCAAAGCAGTCAGTGGCCATCACGCCTGGTGGCGTCTTGTAGGGCAACAACAAATTGATTCCACTTTGCTCGGTCGGTGGCCATCCTTCGTACAGTGCCCCAACTTTGGTTCATTCTTTGCATCCCAGCCTCCGCAGTCCTCCGCCAGGTTGTTTTTGGTCGGCCTCTCTTTCGTTTTCCTTCAGGGGTCCAAAGCATAGCTGTTCTTGTGATGGCATCGGGGTCTCCTCTGAGGACATGGCCAACCCAGCTCCAGCGTCTGCCAGCTATGATGGTGTGCATGTCTTCTTGCTTGCTCCGAGTAAGTAGATCCCGGCCGGTGATGGCACCCGACCAAAAGATTCGGTGAATTTCTCCTAGGCATGCCGTGTGAAAAGAGGACAATCTCGACATCTCCCTCTCTGTAACTCTCCAGCATTCCGCACCATAGAGAAGCACAGAAAGCACACAGCTCTGATATAATCTTAATTTTGTGCTTGTGCTGCATTGAGAGGACTTCCAGATGTTGATAAACTTCCACACAATAACAAAATTCCGAACAGAAACTGGAATTTTACAAAATCAGTCATTTATAAAATATATCTGTACATTTATTAATTAAAATATAAGTTTGGTAAAGATTGCAGATATATATTTACACAAATTGGAAAATTAAATGGTGTCAATGACTTTGTTCATCATTTCGGACAATTGACGATTTCTGGATCTTGTTTCTTCAAAGTAATGAGTATTTATCTAGTTCAGATCCTTTCACTGCAGACACTTCTCATCATACATCAGATGTTGATGTCCAGGATACTTAATTCACCTAAACAGGTAGCCACAATGCTACTATCCGGCAAATGCAGAGGTTGTCCTAGAATCACACTCTGTGGTCTTTTAAGCTTCTTTTCAGAAGCTTTTGTTGTGACTCTCTCGGATAAGAACCCTTCAGACACAGTATTATGGGTCTTAGCTTTTCACTTATGCAAGTCTGCTCACAAGCAAGTCAGCTTTGCTTTTCTCAGCTATGGGCTGAGGCTCTGTGGCTTTGACAAGCATGTGTCAGTCCGCCGGATGTCTTTTCAGGTATGACATTTTGAGAGTCCAGAATTGAATCTGAGCGGCCTTATATACCCAGTCTCAAATCAAACCCTTGTTTTCTCAGAGGTTCACGTCGGCGTTCACTTTTCCTGTTGTAGCTTTCGTGGGATTTCAGTGCTATTGTAAGACTGTGACACATGCTGGGTGATGCATGTTGTCGCAGTAATTAATCCTCAAAGATGCTTACTATCTTCTTACACCATAATTGTCACATCCATTCCTGAGTAAACCAATCAACACCGAAATTTAGTCCCAAACTGAACACTGTATTATGGAAATGTCATGAAACACAAACATTATATGAAATATAAATATCTAAGGTAATAATTCGTAATTCTTCCTTCAGAATTAAACAACAAGATTCAGCCATAACATCTAGCCATCTTCTCCACTCTACACGCAACCTTCCAGTTCACCTTCCAGTCAAAAACTAACCACTTCGCACCTTGAACTATTCTCCCATGTTTTGACCCACAATCCGCACGAGGCAAACTCATGAAAACCAGACTGACCAGTTTTCATTCGCACTTAACATACACACAGGCCTACGCAATTTACTGTTCACACAAACAACCTATCTTACTTTATCTTTTGCCCCTACACACACCCACATTGACCATTATCATCATCATCTGCGTGATAATCATCATCATCATTACAACATATGCTTGATAACTGTGTTGCACTGATGTTCATCATCATCAATACAACAAACGGTTGATAACTATTACACTGATATCATCATCATCGTGTGACAACTGTATTAAACAGAGAGATGAAACAAGGTGATGTGGTAGTCTCATTAGGATACAGAGCAATGAAATAGTTACCATTGAAACTTTGTCAGGTCATTAGGGACAAAACATACATTATTATTTCCCTTTGTAGCATGCATGGAGCTACATGTCAAAGTCATGAGAACTTGAAAATACACCTAACTGACAAATTGTCTGTTTTAGTTAGCACAGTGTTGTCACAAGTGTTAATTTTAAATGCTCTAGCTCTAACATTTAATTTTCAATATGTAATTACTATAAAGCTTCTTCTCTGTTCGTGTGTGTTACATTAGTGTATGCTATATTAATATTAGCTACTTACTGTTGAAGTTAAGAATGTATTAATTTGCAAGCACTTGTAGAATTGTATTACTGCAGGGCAGAACTGTAAAAAGACAATAATGCCTTTTTCTTTACCCTGATGAAATTGAAGATTTTGTTCGTTCGTTTGTTCATAACTTTATAATAGTTAAAAGGATGAAGATCAAGATCACTGATGACAGAAACCAGACAAGTGTCAGTGGAGCAAGAGATGACACTGACGACAGAAACCAGACAAGTGTCAGTGGAACAAGAGATGACACTGATGACAGAAACCAGACAAGTGTCAATGGAACAAGAGATGTCACTGATGACAGAAACCAGACAAGTATCAGTGGAACAAGAGATGACACTGATGACAGAAACCAGACAAGTGTCAGTGGAACAAGAGATGGCAGAAACCAGACAAGTGTCAGTGGAGCAAGAGATGACACTGATGACAGAAACCAGACAAGTGTCAGTGGAACAAGAGATGACACTGATGACAGAAATCAGACAAGTGTCAGTGGAACAAGAGATGGCAGAAACCAGACAAGTGTCAGTGGAACAAAAGATGACACTGATGACAGAAACCAGACAAGTGTCAGTGGAACAAGACATAACACTGATGATGGATAGGACACACAGTGAGGAAACCTGTTGATAGCATTACAAGGCAGTCCTTGTTCTGGAATCCACAGTGTAAGAGAGGGAGAGGAAGGAACACATGGAGAAGAGAGCTGGAGTCAGACATGAAGGGGATGAAGAAGATGTAGAAAGACCTTGACCTGATGGCACGGGACATGAAGACTTGGCGTACGTTTTTTGTGTGTGTTTTATAACGTACGCCCGCTATTACTCAACGCGAAATATCAGATTAGTATGTCTAACCTGAGACTGATTTTACGTGAGTATCCTATTTTCCCTATACGCTGACAAGTGTCCTCACGCCATTCAGGCAAATACTCGCCGTCTTCGGAGAGTACCCATTAGAGCTGTGTCGGCTCAGGAGCCATTCAGGTTATTCCAGTCCCTGGTCGACGACACTTCTTCAAATGTCCTCGCCAGGGCTCGAATTAATCCAGTCCAAATCCCTGTCGACAACACCTCTTCAAATGTCCTCGCCCGGGCTTGAACCTGGATCACCTGATCGCCAGCGCAGTGTGGTAGCCATTACACCAGCATGGCTCACTGGCATAAGTTAATTGAAACCCTTTGCTCCTTGGGGAGCTGAAGGGTAATTATGATGAAAAGGACGAGGGCAAGTATTGTAGTATTATTCAAGTATTGTTGTATTATTCAAGTATTGTTGTATTATTCAAGTATTGTTGTATTATTCAAGTATTGTTGTATTATTCAAGTAAATTTGCTACAAATTACTGTTAATTTTCATACATATTTTTTAACTCATGCTCAAAACCAGGAGGCTCAAAATGCACAGGATGTTGTCAACCGAGTTGCAGAAATTTTTCACGCTCTGGGCCACATGTTACACAGCTTGAGCGACATCACTGTTGATATGAGTACAAATGTGCCGCGGCAGGCGATTGCTTCTCCACCAGTCCCGTTTCAGATACCAGGCACTGCCAGCATGGCTATTCCCATCCATGTAAGTTTAATAAATTGCAGTTGACCTTGTGAGGGGAAACAAAATTTCATGGTCTGTGACTTATGTCCTGACTAAAAGATTTCTCTGATAATCTGGTATGTTCTGCTCCATTCCATTTTGCCTGTGCTGTAGTCCCAAAAGCCTTATATTGTTGCATCTCATTTTCTAGTTGTGTAGTAGTTCCTGGTGGTCTCTGAAGAGATGAGGATTACTGCACCCTTTAGTCATGGTCGTACAAGGCAACTAATATGAGGTTGTGCATGTGACTAGCAACCTGATTGTGTACAACAAATTTTACCACAACAACCACCACTACAAGAGCATGTGATTACTTGGTGAAGGCTTCCTGTGAGGATGCCAGCTGTAGTGATGACCCCCATTCTCCGTAGGAGCGCTGAGGAAAAGGATCAGGTTTTGTTGGCCACTTTTACTCTTTTTTTTTTCTGTTTCAAACAGTTGTTTGACATGGCAAGTAGTTACTGTAGATTTAGTTTGCTTCATTGGCAGAAGATTTGTCAGCCACTATTGAGGGGATTTTCTGGACTTCTTGTAGTTAACATGAGTTGGTGCTTCTTTAATATGCTGCTTCTTTAAAAATTTGGGCTACGGTTGTAGGCCCTAGCCCAGTTGTCAAAAATGTATTGGGCTGATTGTACTGTCTTTGGTTGTGCTTGTTTTTGCTTGGTTGAAATTCTTAGGAGCACATGAACCCTGCTTACACAGCAATTGATATCAGTAAGGTATGCAAAATATTTATACAGGTTGTATGTCTGATTGTTTCTGTCGTTGTTGTTGTTTAACTAGGGCTGCAGAGCTTCTCGCTCTTTTGCAGCCAATACCAAGTTGAAGACGCCTTGGTATTATCTACACTGTGGATCTAGGTTTTTCCGGTGCCTTTTCTGCCATTCTGAAGTGTGCTCCAGGTTCTCCAGCTTGGTTTGTATTTAATGGATCATCGCTTCTGGTCCCAAGATAGGAGTAAGAAGCGTGTGGCACACTGTGCAATCCCCGCCATCCAAGGGGCCTTTCCAACAATGCAGAGATAAAATACTCAACTCTGGTTCTGGGCTCTCCCAAGGAATTATCACGTCCTGCACAGAGCCACTTCTCAGCTCCCCTGCCTATCACTGGGTCCATAGTGAGATCCTCCTGCATGCATTCAACCAGGTCAGAGCCAAAGAATCACTTCTGGGGCTCAGGTGACTTCTCCAAGCTTAGTGTGCAATGCTGGGTTCTCAACAAGTTTCACCACAGGGGGAATCCCTGGAAGTGTGTGGATAATTTAAAAAATCAATGAAGGTGTAATTAGCCTCACAGACAGAGGTTCACTTCCACACACGTATATAATGTAACATTGTGCATAGCTGGTGGTCATATAAAGATGGCTCCAGGCATGCTTCCATACATTTCTGTAAGTGTAAATAGTTAGTATCTGGAATCCGAACCCGTGAACGCATTCTCCAAGGCTGCCACGCCCACATTGACCTGGCCAGAGGGTGCAAAGCTGAAGCAGAAGCTAAGGGGCTGCCACATGGACCTGGAAAAGGCTGTGGACTTTGTCCTGGTGGCAGGCCTGCAGATTTAACATGACTAACAAACTGAATGCAGAAGAAGTTATACAGTTCGGTGTGATGCTGCACTGGAATTCTGTCCTTCAACCGGCCCGATTCTGTCGTCTATTTTGTATTTTCACAATTTTTTTCTTCTCATTTGTATATATATCGTGTTTGGTATTTTTGGGTAGATAATTAAATGGGGTCGTTTTATGATGGTAGGTTTATTTTACACTCGACCAGTTTTTCTTTCTTCTGATTTTCCGTGATTTTTCGTTGTTTACGGAAATCGCTATTTTTCGGGCACGCCTGTATGACGCGTCAGAAACGCACGTGGACGTGATGCAATTTTTGGACACGCGATTTTCGCGTTGTTTTCAAATTTGTTTGGCGTAGCTTGTAGTTATTTTTACTTTTCTAGCGTTTCCATTGGTCCGAGGGAAAGCTAGGGTATGCGTAGGAGAGAACACGCGGGGGTGGCCCCGGTGTGTATAAATAGCCAGTTAAACGGCGGGCAAGTCTCTCTGAAGAAATATTGCCTGCCGGTCGACTTCGATTTATCGTCTCCACTGTGGGGAAAAACAGCGATAATCGGTATGTAGTAATTTTATTATCGTTTATTTATTAGAGGGTTCTTTGAGAAATTCGCCCGTAGTTAACTTCTTCGGGGACATTAACTTTTAAGTTTTAAAACGATAGTGCCATCCATTATCATTTTTGAAGAACGACGTAAATGTAACAGTGTGCTTATTCTTTCTATGATTTTGGCAGTAGATAGGAACGTGTGAAGTTATAAGCTACACGTGTGCTCATAGTTGTAGAATGTTATGTAAAACCACCATTTATTCCTGTGTATTTACAAATGTAATTTTATTGGGAATCGATTGTGTGTACTAAATTTTATTATGCCTTAAATGTAAGAAATGCAGTCGGAGAGTAGAGATGTATGTTATAAGTGGATTATACTGCTTAGAGGAGTAAACTATTCCTATAGCGAGATTTCATTTAATTTTGTAAACTCAAAGCTATATGGAGTTAAAGAGGAACTTCAAACAACAGTCGAATTCATCATGAGAACTCGTCTGACGGTGTAATCATCAAAGATGCGATCGCAAGAAGAAGAAGAAGAACATTTAATTTTGGAGTAAGTAGGAAACCTCATGGGTAACGTTAAAGGAATTCCCTAGTTGAAATGTTGGGACACGTAGTTAGCCATGCGGAACAGCCACGTAATAGGTCAGACAGGTCGGGAGGTTTTTGTTTACCTACCCGGCAGAGTTAAGTTGAAGAGAAGGGGAGTGGGAGGAGAGAGATTTAGGTGCCACGTGGGTAGTATTATTTTATGTATTGTTGTACATGACGAGTGAAGTACTGAGTAAGGGAGTTATAAAGATTAATGGGTTAGAGATGCGTTATGTTGGAGTTGTTATACAATAGACGCATTTTCTTTTAATTTCAGCGAGTCACGGCGAAACAGCGGGGGAGCATAATTTTGTCAAATAAAATTATCCACGGCAAAAAGACATATCTCAGGGTCAGAGTACTCGAGTTATCGTCAGGAGCAAAAGAACATAACCTAAACGGTCTATTGCAATGAAGTTCAATTCTTCAGCGAGACTGGTTTCAATTGCGTACAGCCAGAAAACAAGGCTGTGTTTTTCCTCTAACTCCGGAGCGGGTTAAAAGAGGGAAGCTATTCAGCAGCAGAGAAGTTTGTCGACAGTTAATCAAGTACTTCATGCTTGACGCCAGAACTTCATCATCCTCCCCAGATTCAGGAACAGGTGAGAGGGTTACCATACCTGGGTCTTGAAAGAAACGAGAGAAGAGCGTAACGGAGGCGCCGCATCATCAGTCGTCGAGTATTAGAGAGACACTGAGATCAAGAAGGAGAGAGGGAGAGAGAGAGGAGGGAGAAAATAGACAGGACCAGTAGGGTCTGTTCAGTATCCACTCGACGGATAGACACTGAGCCATTGTGTTACTCCAAGTCTATTATTTGTAGCATTTCCAGTGGTGTTAGATAGCGGCGCATATCGCCTAACAAGTGGAAAGCGGTGTAGACGTTCGTTGAGGAAGAGTCAACAGGACTGAGACAGTAGAATCTTATTTTGTTAGAGAGTGGAGGCTAAAGTGGACAGCCCCCACAATAGTAGAGTTGTTTTTAATCACTAATCATTTTATTGTTCCTCAGCAGGGTGACAGAAAGAGTGAATGTGATTTGGGGGTTTTTTCTAGTGTCTATCAATGTACTTGTTACGTTGTTTTTCAGGCCGTGCAACAGTGCACGCTAATTTTTTTAATTTGATGTATGATGAACTTTAATGATTTCTGTGTGTAAATAAATTTATCTATAATATACTTACTGGATCAGCTTCTACACTCTATACTTACTCTATGTTGTCGGTATAGTGGTGTCTGTGGTCGTATTTATACACCTTATCTCCTTGTGTTTAAAGGTAGTCAGAGGAGGGTGAGATTATAGCCATTTTGAAGTCACGAAGCGGCAAGGGGAGAGGCAAATCCTGGTTCTATCCCTTGAGCCAATAGTCTCATCTGTCCACAGGCATGTCATTTTCCATCTAAATTCTATCTTCTCAGACTTTCTCATACTAGGGTCTTGCTTTCATTCAGGCAAACTCTGTAAACTTAAAACCACTTCGTGACATTCGGCAGTAGTAAAATATATGATACTGGCTCACAGATGATTGTGGACAGGGGCGCATTTATATATTTTGTATATTTATACATGTCATTTATGTTACATCTGTAATTATACTGTTTGAGTACATATTATACATTGTCATGAACTGGTTGTAGAATGTATGTCAGTACTTATGCTATGTCTGGAGCTAGATGTGTTTATGTATTTTTTGTGAGTTGAAGTGAGTTAATGTTAAACTTGAGTGTGTTCACAAATGGTATTAGTAGCAGTCGACTAGTGTTGTTAAGTTCACGGGTGTGACTGAGCTGTTATGAGCGAAGTGGTATCTAAAGACTGGTCAGGGGTGAATCAACGGTGTTACAAATGTGTGTAGCGGGCAGTCGAGAAAGAGATTTCAGCGAGTGAAGGTTACGTCGAGTGAGAAGGCGAATTGTATTATGGAAAGTAGATAGTGCAGGTTGAGACATCAGCAAAATATAGTGAGATTGTTCATTGCGAATATTGTTTTGATGATGTACATGGTCACAATGTGCGTCATGGTGCTAACGCAGCTTAGCACTTGACATACGTGTTTCATTCATTACCCTGTGGCTCCCCAAGTAGCATAGGCATTCAGCAAAGTTGTGCCACACTTTCCTATTCTGTGCCATCTGCTCAGGGTCTTTCATGTCTTCCTCATCTCTTTCGCTTCTGTCTTTCAGCTCTGCACTCTTCATGGTTCTTCTTTATCTCCCCCACCCCGAGGAAGGACTACCTCGTAATGCCATCGACGGCCTTTCCAGCTGTGTTCCATCCATTACCAGCACCCTTCTCTATGAAGTCTGTAACGTCTTGGTTGTTGTTTGTGTTGTTCTCCGTGTTTCTAGGACTTACACTAGGACTGACTTAACATTTGAGTTAACAATTCTAATTGTACATGTGTGGTTTATGTTAAAACAATGTTTCAGTAAAACATGTTACTGGAGTAAAAAGGTAGTCTTATAGCAGATACTGCAAGAGGGGAGTGAAGTATTAGAGACTTCACTATACTAGTTCCAGCATCGAGAGGTGGGATGACCAATTTCCTTCCACGCTGCCTTTTCCTTCCATAACTCAAGTGCAAAGTCAGGTACCCATTTATGACTGAGTAGACTGAAGGTGTCGGTACCATGAATTGAAACCCGGTACGTTTTGCCGTGAGAGACCAACACTCAAACCATTTTGTCAATCGTGGAGTACTGCCGTCGAAAAGTTATATATGCGCTGTCCAGTTTATTATTATGTGCGCATTGTGTGCCTAATTCCCGATACTGTGTGCTCTGATTAGATGAACGTTAGGACTAGGCAAGACGGTAGCAGAAGCAGACCAAGACCAGCTCAGCCAGCCTCAACCCCAGCATCAGGTACTAACAGTAGAGCCACAACAACATCTTCAGGTGCGGTAGCTGCTTCACAAAACTCTGTGGATGGTGCTGCAGCAGGTACCACCAGCACTCCTGGGATTAGTACTTTCCAGGTACGGTTATTTTGTATTGTGACGTTGCGTGGTCTAGATCAGGGGTGGGCAAAAAGTCGATCGCGATCCACCTTTGGAACTGCTAAGAGATTTTAGGTAGACCGACTGATATATTCAAGTTTTCAATTTTTAAATATTTTTTAAATTAAATATATTTATTTTTACAAGGTATAATATTTTTGCACTAAAATTTTATGTGATGCAGTACAAATCATTATGTTAAGTCTGTGTTATTACATCTTTTATAATACTAGTACTTAAATATTATATGTTTGATTGAATTTGTTCATATTAATGTAATATATTTTCCTTGCACATGCCATTTTTTTTTTGGTCTTAATTAATAAATATTTTAAGAATTTGTTTGCTTTGAATGCTTTCATCATTTGATACACATAGTTATTTTATTACTTAACAGTTAAAAAACTGTAACAGGAGCAAGAATGTAAAAACTCTCTGTTTGGTAGAGTGCTGCCTTATTCAAAAAGTAATCTAGACCAGGTCTGGGCAAACATTAGCATGCCAAGATCATGGCTATCCCACCACTCTGAATGAACTTGATGAGCATGTATTTCTACTTCCCATGGAACGCATGGAGGCTTACTTGGAGTCATCTTTATATGACCACCAGCTATGCACAATGCTACAATACACGTACATGGAAGTGAACCTCAGTCTGTGAGGCTAATTACACCCTTATTGACCCTTGAAATCAGTAAATTAATGAGACAAACATAAAGGTATGTTATCAGGCACTCGTAGGAAATAAAGAAGCAGAACACTAGACAACAGAAAAACAACAGACATGAGTGGCTTACCCAGGATATGTCTCTTGTTTTTCTGTTGTCTAGTGTTCTGCTTCTTTATTTCCTACGAGTGCCTGATAACATACCTTTATGTTTGTCTCATTAATTTACTGTTTACAGGCCTTGGGTTTCCCTTCCTTATGTGTTATAAATGTTTACTCTTGAAATCATCCACACACTTCTAGGGATTCCCCCTGTGGTGAAACTTGTTGAGAACCCAGCATTGCACACCAAGCTTGGAGAAGTCACTTGAGCCCCAGGCGTGATTCTTTGGCTTTGACGTGGTTAATCTCACTGTGGACCCAGTGATAGGCAGGGGAAGCTGAGAAGTGGCTCTGTGCAGGACGTGACAATCCCTTGGAAGAGCCCAGAACCAGAACACACTATTTTAGCTCTGCATAGTTGGAGAACTCCTTTGGATGGCGGGGAATGCACATTATGCCAGGCACTTCTTACTCCTAGCTTGGGACCAGCTGTGACGATCATTTAAATGCAAGCCAAGCTGGAGAAACTGGAGCTCATGGCTTCAGCTCAGAACGTTTCGGAATGACAGAAAAGCCACAGGAAAAGCCTAGATCTACAGTGTAGATAATATCAGGGTGTCTTCAGTTTGGTATTGGCTGCAAAAGTGCGAGAAGCTCAGCAGCCCTAGTTAAACAACAGCAACAACAATCACAGAAACCTAATGGTAGCATTACAAGACAGTCCTGTTTTGGAATTCCAGAGCAACAGGTGGAGAACGAGACCAAAAATCACATGATGAAAACGAGACAGAAATGAAAGGGATAAAGAAGACATGGAAGGACCTTGAGCAGACGGCACAGGACAGGAGGGCGTGGCATGGGTTTTTTTTTTTCTTTTTTAAGGTAGATGATCCACACGGAGCTGAACTGTAATGAATGATCATCTGAACCAGTTGTGCCACCTTAACTCTTTTGATTCCATAATTATTTTCCACACTGTGCCGGAATTATTTTTTTGAAGAATTCTAAACATCTTTTAGTGTAAACTTTATGTAAGTCTTTTCTGTAAGCATACCCGTATTATATGTCAAACTGAAGGGAACTGGATAGAGAGTCATAATACACAGTGTCTTTGTTAATATTAACACAAGTACATTTAGTATACTTAAAAACAAGTTGCATGTAAATTGAAAAACACTAAAAAGTCAGCAGTAGAATATGAACTTACCAAAGACAATTTATTGTTGTAGACAATAAAACTTTCTTTTTAATCCCAAAACATCATGATAATCCATTTAAGAAGATAAAAAAAAAAAACTGATTATGACCACATTTAGTGATATTCTCTCCACATGTAAGCCTACCTTGCCGTGGTTGGAGAGCTTGAGCGCCTCAATGATCCCGGGAGCTATGCCGGCGGGAGTTTTACTCCTGGCAGGGTCACCCAAGCCGGACAGGTCCTGGGTGAGGGGCCAGACTAAATGGGCTGAGGAGTGGGTGGAACCCTATAGGTGTAGATGCAGAACCCACCGGCGAGTGGTACATGCTCTGGTCTGCACCAATCCACCCCCACTTCATGGGTTAAATGCTTTCTTGCCTCATTCTTCACTGTTTGTCGTCTATCACGCCCATGGCGACCGTTGCCTCAATTGGCTGTGTGTGGTGTACCCGGAAACGGGGCCTCCCAGTACTGAGGCAAAGTTAAGTCCCCGATGTCACTTATCGGTGCAGAATTGAGAGAGATGGCTGAGCATCACAATCCCTCCTGTGTTGCAGCATGATGAGAACCCAGCATTGCACACTGAGCTTGGGGGGATCACTTGGGCACCAGACTTAATACTGGCTCTTGACTGGATGGCCGCATGCAGGAGATTTCTACAATGGAGGGTTGGCAGGTGGTGGGTATCGGGAAGTGGCTCTGTGCAGGACGTGAGGATTCCTTGGGAGAGCCCCGAACCAGAGCACAGCATTGTGCAAGCTCTGCATAGTTGGAGAGCCCCCTGGATGACGGGGAATGCACAGTGTGCTACCCCACCTATCCCCAACTGCTAACTTAGAACCAGAAGTGGGGTCCTCTGTATGCGTGCCAGGCCAGGATAAAATGCCTGGGAAAGAGACTGGAGCTCAGAACTCCCTAACTCAAAGTTGCAGGATGGCAGAAAAGCCACGGGAAAGACAGGGCTATTTTGAAGATAACGCAACCATATTTTCACCATACGAGCTCGGACGCCGCCTCGGTAAACAAGGTCCGCGCAGAGCAGTGACACCCCCAGGCTGCTTGCGAATAGTCTACTACTGGGAACATAAACAGATTAGGGATGAGCCCACTCTCCCGTTGAACAGGTGCTAAAGTCGTAGATACTGGGCCAGAAGGCGCACCGGAAACCACAGTATCATGCAACTCGCTTTTTTTTTTCTATGGAGAGTACACCGTCAAATAAATCTCGTTCTGGTGCTCGCCCTGTGGAGCTCCACCAGGCAGGTGCAGTGCCGGGCTCTGAGCCTCGACAGAGCCCACCCTCAGCTACTGGAGGACCCTCTAGACCGTCTTGTGGAGTCAACAGACGGCGGAGGAGAACTACTGACCAAAACAAAACAGAAAAAGAGAAACCCAGAGTGCCACTTGTCATGATGCACTGGAATGCAGAGGGAGTGAACAGCAAGCAGGCTGGATACAGCAAAAAGACAGAGCTGGAAAACATCTTGTATGAGAAGCAAGTCAGTGTTTGCTGTATCCAAGAGACTCACTTGAAAGCAGATCAAACCTTTAAAATAAGGGGATATCAATGCTTCAGATCCGACAGACAAGATAGACGAAAAGGAGGAGTACTTACTCTTGTAAGGAATAACATTCCTGCACATGAAAGGAAAACCTTCATGGATGGAGCAGAATATCAGCTGCTGCAGATAAAGGTAGACAAGATGGAAATAGAACTCCTGAACTATTACTGTCCGAACAACAAACCCCTGAGTCTCAGCTCTATACAGGTACCAGCCACCAACTTTATAGCAGTTGGAGACTTTAATAGCCACTCCCAGAGCTGGGTCTATAACCATCTGGATCACAGAGGTGAAGAGGTTGAAACTTGGCAAGATGATCACTCCCTAATCCTAGTCAATAATGCCACAGATACTCCTACCTTCTACTCCAGAGGATGGCACACAACCTCAACACCAGATCTTGCTTTCTCCACACCAGATATAGCTGGATCTATTAGTAGAGAAGTAGGAGACCAACTAGGGGGAAGCGACCATCGCCCAATCTTTCTTACTGTCCAGAGTGCAACTCTCAGTACAGGCCCAGCCATTACAAGATGGAACTACAAAAAAGCCAACTGGGGTTTATTTAGGCATCAGGTGAACACGCTGCTGTCTACCCTCAAGGTACAGAACAGAGACATTAATGAAGTGGTAAAAGACTTCAACAGATGCATACTACAAGCTGCAAAAGAAACCATTCCCAAAGGATGCCGGCGTAACTACATACCATACTGGTCCAGCACACTCCAAGAACGTCAGGAAGCTATGGACAAGGCTAGAAAGGACGCAGAGTCTCAGCCTTCACTTGAAACTCACAACAAATGGAAAAAGGCTGTAGCAGAGTTTCAGAGAACAAAGCTAGAAGAAAAGCGGAAAAGCTGGAGAACTAAAACGGCATCGCTGAACCTTGAGAAAGACGGCAGGAAACTTTGGAGATTAGTCAAGTCTCTAAATGAAGAGCATTCCTCACCAAGGCAGACTATCACATTGGATGAAGGTGGCAAACTTTTCAGAGGAAAACAAGCTGCAGACTTGTTTGCTAGAAGATACAGTTCAGAAAGCAACTTACCCATTAACATAGACCATCAGAGAGAGATAAGAAAAGAAATACTGGCAACCATGGGACAGACAGATACTCCTGCCCCAATGAGGGAACCCATCACACTAGGAGAACTACAGAAGGCTATTTCCAAGCTTAAGTTTCAAAAGTCACCCGGCCCAGACAAAATCAGCAACGAAATGCTAGTAAATCTGAGCTCAGCAGCAAAGACAAAACTGCTTGAGATATTCAACCACAGCTGGTTGAAAGGAACGGTACCCCAAGTATGGAGAGAAGCCATCACAATACCCATACTAAAGAAAGGGAAATGTAAGACCGAGGCTGCAAGTTACCGGCCAATCAGTCTCACAAGCTGTGTTGGGAAGACTATGGAGCGAATAGTCAACCACAGATTGAAATGGTATTTAGAGTCTGAGCAGATCCTGGTGCCGGAACAAGCTGGATTTAGAGAATGCTACAGTATAGAAGACCAAGTTACTTACTTGTCTCAAGCAATAGAAGATGCCTTCCAGGAGAAGAAAAAGGTCCTAACGATCTGGGTCGACTTCAAGCAGGCCTTTGACAAGGTGTGGAAAGATGGCCTCATTGCAAAACTTAGGAGAAGTGGAATCCAAGGCAACATGATGAAATGGATCCAGTCATACTTGCATAACAGGAGAACTAGAGTCACTCTTGACGGTCTGCAGAGCAGAAAAGTGTTGCTCCATCAGGGGGTACCTCAAGGAGGAGTAATTTCCCCAACACTCTTCCTTGTTTACATCAATGACCTGGTGAAAGATCTCCCTGCAGGAGTTAAAGCTGCCTTATATGCAGATGACCTAGTACTCTGGTGCGCTGATGAAAATGTCACCACAGCAAATTATAGAATGCAGCGGGCAGCAGACATGCTAGTGTCATGGGCAGAGAAATGGCTTATCACAATAAACACAGACAAAACCTCCACAACACTGTTCTCCCTCGCCCCCAAGGACAAATCAGCTAACATACACCTAGGGACAACCGTGATCAAGGAAGAAAGCTACCCCACCTATCTTGGGGTGACATTTGACCAAAGGCTTACATGGAATAAGCATATTGAAAATGCAGAAGGAAAGGCCCGAAGACGACTAGGCATACTCAGAAAATTAGCAGGTACCAACTGGGGAGCAAATGAACGAAATCTAAAGAAGATTTATAATGGAGTAATAAGACCACACTTAGAGTTTAGCTCAGCAGCATGGTCATCAGCTGCTAACTCACATCTGCAGTCTTTGGACAAGGTGCAAAATCAAGCTCTCAGGCTCATTACAGGAGCCATGAAAACTACACCAATAACAGAGATGCAGAAGTTGCTGGATTACAGACATTGTCCCATAGAAGAGACACAAAAACCATGATCCAGATGGAAAAGTACAACAGTATGCCAATGCACCCAATGAAGGCAAGACTAGATGATCTGGCATTGGGACGTCTAAAGCGTAGCAGCTTTGTGCATCGGGGGAAAAGACTTATAAGACAGCATCAAGAAGACCTATCCATGAAGACAACACCACTGAAGCCCACCCTATACCCTGTACCATGGGAGCAGGCCAGCAGTGCCCTCCAAATTAATACAACAGTCAGTGGTCTCACAAGTGGATGTGAGTATAATGATCTGCAAAAACGAACTGCTACATTGAGTATGATCCAAGAAAGCTATCCCGATCAATCATGGATACATGCCTATACAGATGGATCAGCAACTAATGCTGTTAGGAATGGAGGTGCCGGTATCTTTATCTCATATCCTGACAACCACTATGAGACTAGGCACATTCCCACTGGTAAATTCTGTTCCAACTATACAGCTGAGGTTCAAGCTCTAGAGCAAGCTGCAAATATGATTTATAACACCAACTCTGACTGCCACCAGGTAGTCATCCTCACAGATGCACTGTCTGTCCTGCAAGCTCTCAAGGGTGGTAAACTCCCGCATCTGAGAAATGAACTAAACAAGGTAGCTGCCAAAAAGAGAACCATACTTCAGTGGGTACCATCTCATTGTGGTGTACCCGGAAATGAAAAGGCAGATAAACTTGCAAAAAAGGGAGGAGAATGTGAACAAGAAGATAATGAAGTCACATACTTTGAGAAAAAGAGAGCTATCCAGACTATCAGAAGAGAACAGAACCAACCCAAAGACGACTATCACACTCTCGACCGGCAGGGACAGACAACTATTTTTCGACTCAGGACAGGGCATAACAAACTGAATAAACACATGCACAAGCTACGATTGTCTGCTTCACCACTGTGCACATGTGGATTAAACGAACAAACTGCTGAGCATGTTCTACAGGGCTGTCCTCTGTATGACCAGTTAAGAAAGATATACTGGCCCAATGACTCAACACTAAACTCAAAGCTATATGGAGTTAAAGAGGAACTTCAAACAACAGTCGAATTCATCATGAGAACTCGTCTGACGGTGTAATCATCAAAGATGCGATCGCAAGAAGAAGAAGAAAAAGTGATATTCAAGCCATTTTAATATAGTCCCTTATAAAAGTCACAAAATATATACATTATTACATTACTTAAGTTTCAAACAAATTAACTAGAATAACACCACATAAAAACTTTTTACACTAGTTTCAGGTTTTAACATTATCCCTAGCTTGATCTTCCATCTATAACTAGTCATTAGATGTAACTGTAGGTCTAGCTCTGTTGCTTTTCGATCGGTCAGGCTAGGGCCCCCGCCCACTCATCAGCTAAATCTATTGTGTCTAACATTTCTGCACCGATCCAGACATTTAACAACAAACCATTACCGTCACTATCAACAATGTTTTTAAGTAAGACTGACACAATTGTTTGCTTAAGAGGCTTAGAATTTGTAGAAATAAAGCATGACATATTTCTGTAGCAATGACACAGAAAAATGCTAATGTGCTAATCGTCACACAAATTATATTAATAACATAAAAACACGTACCCATGCTGCTTACATCACCCCTAGTGTGCCGATGGTCAAGAAAATATGGGCCTAACACCATATTCCCCATATGCCTAAATGGGCGTATAACGGGATCCTTTACCCCTTTTTTTTACCTTATGCTGCTTAACTATACTAAAATTAGTTGTTTAAATAGTAACAGAAGTCATTTTACGCATTTTAAAACAGACTGTATTAAACGAGTGAACGTTGTTATTGATAACTAAAAACAATGCTCTCGCCGTTGTTTCGGCACAGGCGTCAAAACTGACCAACGGTCTGACCGTTGTTCCGAAGTCAAAGAGTTAATTTTCCTTTGATGAAATAACAGAAACTGTGACCTCGTGAGTCATTACACTGCTGTCAAATTGTTTACAAGCCAAGGCTTTATTATGCAAATGTTTGTTTGTCCTGTTGAGCAGTATACTGCACCAGGCCAGACAACGTTGACATATTCCTCTCCTTTTTTTAACTCTGACATTTGCCAACACAGATGCCTCCACTGTCCCTGCCTTTGTCCCAGAGCGTTACATCATCATCTGGAGATTCTACAGTCATGGTATTCCCAACTAGTGTGACAGTTCATGACATCAGGGCTGTGGTCACTCAAGCAGGAATGGATGTTGATTCTGATTCTAGTAAGTTTGTTGCCATATTTGCTCTTGACTTAGGCGTCGTACTTTTTTGTGTGTGTGCCATAGACACCCCCCTTCTGCCTTCACTCGTGCCTGTACCCTGAAGCAGTAAGGTGGCTTGAGTACCCTGACAACCTCCAGTGCTATGCTATCGGGAGTTTTACTGCTTGCAGGTTCTACCAAGCTGGACAGGTCTGCGCAAGGAGGGGTCAGACTAAAGCTGGCACCCTGGTCCTCCAGGTTGGGGGTTTTAGCACAGGGCCGACACCCCTGTCTATGTAAAAAATAATCATGTTACAGAAGCATCGACAGAGGAAAAAGCTTTGCCACAGGATGGACATCCAGAGTTTGAGGGTCATATGACTGACAGTGGTGAAAGCTGAAAGAGAGCCATTGGCATGAAAACGGATACTCTGATCGCAAAACACGAATTTAGAATTGGATTCTGGAATGTCAGAACTATGAATGAGACAGGAAAACTGAGGCAGATCACAACAGAAATGAGGAACTGCAGATTACATATCCTGGGAATAAGTAAGAGCAGATGGACCTGGACAGGGAGAATAAAAACAGCAACAGGAGAAACAGTACTTTACTCTGGAAGAGAGGATGGACAGCACAATGAAGGTGTAGCCATTATCCTAAATAAAGGAATAGAAAGGTCTTTACTGGAATGGAAACCCATCAACAACAAACTGATAAGAACAAGACTGAGAGGGAGATCCACCACCACCACAATAATACAATACTACGCACTAACAAATAACAGTGATGAAGAGGTCAAGGACGAATTCTGTCAACAGCTACAAAAGGAAAAGGAAACCGCACCTAGATATAATCTTATCATAGTAATGGGAGACCTCAGTGCGAAAGTTGGAACACACAATACATATAATGAAAGAGTGATGGGGAAATGTGGCAGTAGAACAGCAAATGAGAATGGGGATAAACTAATAAGCTTCTGTCAACAGCTACAAAAGGAAAAGGAAACCGCACCTAGATATAATCTTATCATAGTAATGGGAGACCTCAGTGCAAACGTTGGAACACACAATACATATAATGAAAGAGTGATGGGGAAATGCGGCAGTAGAACAGAAAATGAGAATGGGGATAAACTAATAAGCTTCTGCAGCATTAACAATTTGGTCATTGGGGGAATGCTTTTTCACATAAAGAAATTCTCAAATTAACATGGGAATCACCAAACGGCCGGGACAGAAACCAGATAGACCCCATTATGATCAGTGGTAGATGGAGGCATTCGTTACAAGATGTAAAAGTAAGAAGAGATGCAGGTGTGGGAAGCGATCACACCTTAGTAGTAGCAAGACTGAAGGTGAAACTCAGAGCTGCTAGACCAATTGTAACTAAACAGAAAACAGAAGGACCCCCTTACCAGAAAAATGTTTGTGGTTGATGTAAAGAGATGATATCAAATTGCCAAGAGCCAGGAAAAGACAGCAACTGATGATGTTGAACAGAAATTCAACACCATTTCAACAATATATAACAAAAGCAACAAATCATGCTTGTGATTCCAGGAAAGGAAGAGGCAAGATTAGATAACACTAGAAACATTAACACCATAACAATGAGAAAAGAAATGAAAAAAAAGAAAATAGAAGCAAAGTCCCCCAGGTTAAAGGAAATATATAGCGAACAGTAGAGTCAGCTGGACAAGGAAGTCAAACGCCAAACCTGAGCCAGCTAAAGGAAATCCTAGATGATTTTGCAAGATGAGGCAGCACTGAGAAATGAACAAAGCACAGTATATCAAATAACTAAAATCATCAGTGGAAAACGGGATGCAAACAATATTACGTTAGTAAGAGATAAACTAGGGGATCTCATCAGCACAGGGGCAGGAAACAAGATTGGCAGAACACTTCAGAGAAACACTGAATAAAGAACCACCAGAGATGCAGCTGAATGTTCCTGAGGCTGAAAATGATCTAGACATAAATACAGACATTCCATGAAGGGAAGAAATCATCACAGCTATCAAAGGGTTAAAGAATGGAAAAGCTCCTGGTCACGACAATTTAAATGCTGAGTTATTTAAGACAGACTTTGAACTAGCAGCAGAACTATTAGAACCACTATTTGTACAAGTCAGGAAAAAAGAGGCAACACCAATGGAGTGGAATAAAGGAATAATTTTCAAATTGCCCAAGATGGGGTGACCTTGCATACTGCGACAACTGGAGAGGAGTTACTCTCCTCTCAATTCCCAGTCAACACTAATCCGAATAATTATCCAGAGAATTTCCAAAGGAGTAGACCATAAACTGAGGAAGGAACAAGCAGGATTCAGAAAGAACAGAAGATGTGCAGATCATATATTCACCTTCAGGAACATTATAGAGCAGTGCTCAGAATGACAGAGACAGATGTACGTTGACTTTGTTGATTTTGAAAAGGCTTTTGACAGCATACACAGGGACAGCCTTTGGAAAATACTGAGGGCTTATGGAATTCCCAGCTGCATTGTTTCCATCATAAAAAGCTTCTATGTTAACTTTACATGGAGTGTTGGGCAGAGCAACCTAACTTTTGAGGTGGAGACAGGAGTGGGACAGGGATGCACCTTATCACCACTTTATTTTTTGACAGTCATAGACAGGGTGATGCACCAGACAACAGAGGGCAGTCCGTGAGGAATAAGATGGACATTTTCTGCACTGGAAGATCTGGAATATGCAGATGACATTGCACTACCCGCACATTCACATCAACACATCCAAGAAAGAATAGATAGACTGAATAAATATAGCCAGCAGGTGGTTCTCAACATCAATCTACAGAAGACAGAGGTCATGACATTCAATGTGGGCAGTGCTGAGCCCATAACAATAAGGAACCAGAAGGATGCATAGAAACACCAGATGGCGGAACAACAGAATGAATAAAGCGAGAACAACCTTTGCTAGTCTAAACAACATCTGGAAGTCCTCTCAGTACAGCACAAACACCAAATTATGATAATATGAGAGCTGTGGGCTTCTCTGTGGTGCAGAATGCTGGAGAGTAACAGAGAAGGAAATGTCAAAATTGTTCTCATTCCACACAATCTGACTAAAGAAAATGTTCCAAATCTTTTGGCCGAATTTCATCATCAACCAAGAACTGCTTACTCGGAGCAACCAAGAGGACATGCACACCATCATAGCTGGTAGACGCTGGAGTTGGGTTGGCCACATCCTCAGAAGAGACCCCGATGCCATCACTAGAACAGCTATTCTATGGACCATTGAAAGAGAGACTAACCAAAAACAACTTAGAGGCAGAGATGCAAAGAATGAACCAGAGCTGGGGCACTCCACGAAGGATGACCGCTGACCGAGCAAAGTGGAAGCAGTTTGTTGCTGTCCTACAAGACACCATCAGGCGTGATGACCACTGACTGCTTTGAGAGTTGGCAGCTAAGAATCACAGAAGAAGAAGATAGACCCTTTGATTGTCCGATGAAGGCCTAAGGACCCTTATATTGTCTGATAATGGCTATGGAAAAAAATATGCATAAAAGCATAATTAAAAATGTTCCATTTTAAATTTTAGGTTATGCACCCCTACTCTCTAGAATCCAGTGATGGTCTCCCCAAGGGGTCTGTGAACCACAGGTTGAGAAACCCTGCCTTAGAGCAAAGGATGCCATCATCTCATCATAATCAAAGATGAAAATCCAAGACCTTTGAATAGTAATAATAAAGATGTAAATGGAAGGCACTCATTAAAAAAAAGGGGGGGGGAGGACACTAGCCAACAGAAAAGAAGCAAATGATAGGCACTCCAGGCATTCCAACCAAGGACTATCTGAAAGGAGCCATCGTCTTGCTGCAAGAGTGAACTATGATGGGACACACTACCGGCTAAACACCCACACAAAAAAAAAAATTTGTCACTCGCAAAGCTGCATTGTCCTGAAGATTGCCCGTTTCCCGGGGTTGGTAAAAGATCTAACACTTGAATTCATGCAAGAACCTCATGAATTGCTTTGTGCCCCAGATAAATGTTTATAAAACATTCTGTACAGTTTTATTTTGCATTAGTGATTCTGTCCAGTGTAATGTAAGAAAGTAGCCATAGACTATAGTAAAAATGCTGACAGACAGTGATCATAGACCAGCATTAATTTTATGCAGACTCGCTGATCATGGAAACATGGATTAATGATGGAAATTAACATTTGGAAATCAGGATTTAGGGAGGGGAGACTGCTTAAAATAGGCAAGATAAGTAGGGAAAAACGCCATGAAGTAATGCAAGATGCTGCTTTACTAAATTGTTGGTTGAAATGAAGAACAGTGTGATGTGTATTCAATACGGTCTTTAAAAAAATTATTGAGACGCATTAATAAGGGGTAAGGATTTGGAATCCTAAACCTAACCCTTACGATGTGAGCAACTTATTTATACGACATACGTCCCACTATTCTTCATTTCAACCAAATTTTTATTCATTTCAGAAGAAAATATCTTCCGTGCCAAAAACAGAAGAATGTTAACTTGGTATCAGTAATAAAACATTTACAGGTTTCTTGATTTGTTCATCGTCATCCTTCAGCTCTTCAAGGAGCTTTAGGCCTTCAACAAAATTATACCAGGTCTTCTTGTCCAGTGCCATCAGCTCAGGGTCTTTCTGTCTCTTCTTCATTCCCTTCACGTCTGTCTCCCAGTTCTCTTCTCCATGTGTTCTTTGGTCTTCCCCTACCTCTCTTACACTGAGGATTCCAGAACAAGGACTGCCTGATAAGTAAGGTTCTTGTTTAGCAATATGAACAAATACTTGTTTATTCATTTTTGTGTTAAGACTTTATAAAAGTTATTGTAGCAAAGTAGTCAAAATGTTGACTATTTGTTGGTACCTAAAAATGTTTTTATCTTTTGCCTGGATGGACTGAGATTCTGTCTGTCTGTTGGTACTTTTTTTTTTCATAATACTGAAACATACTATTCAACTGTTTTAGGTACTGACTCAGCCGAGAGTCTTGGTGGAAATAGGGCAAACATCACAGTCACATCTTCAACCACCGCTGATAATTCCTCTGAGCTGCCAGCAGCAACAACAAACGCAGCTGCAGCAACATCAGTTCCTTCCTCCACTGCACCAGTGCCACCTTCATCCACCCCTCAGACAGCAGGAGCTAGCCCATTCACAACCTCAACATCATCATCAACATTCACCTTTGGTCCAACAACGGGTGTGAGCTTTGGAGGAGCGACAAACTTTGGTGCTGGGCAGTTGCCTAATGTACCTGGATTACCTCCAGGCATGTTGCAGAATATTTTGGGATCACTGCTCAGTTCACATGGTATGTAGATTTTATTTCTTCTTTTTACGATTTTCTTTGAAATTAGGATTGGGTAAGGGGAAGCTCTTAATTTCAGGATGTGCGAAATAAAATCATTGTGTCCCCTAGCTTATTTGTAGCAGTTTTCCATTTGTATCTTTCATGTCTGCATAGTTATTTCAGGTGTTTTCCTCTCTCACAGTAAAGGATCTCTGGGTTACACCTGGATTGAGGCATATTGGGCTCTTTGTTTGACCATCGGCACACTGTCGGGTGATCTGGTCAGCATTCTGCAGACATGGCCTTAATCATCTTCCCAGAAGGACTGCTTTGGTACCCAGTTTGGGCTGGGGATGGGCCGTTTGCGGCCTAAAAAAATCCCTTGACTGGGGATTCGACCACTTTAGGAAGCCAGTGCTCTAACCATGCTACCGTGGCTCCCTCTCTCTCAATAGTTACTTCAACCACTTTCCTCAGATACCTGGGCATTTCTGACTTGGTTTGGATCCTATAGCTCCATATCATGTGGGTTGTATCATTGCCCACAAACTACGTAACAAAAAAAATATGTCAGTTTGAATCTGTGACATGTGGATAATACAGCCATCTTATTTGTAATCTTTGTATCTATTCTTTTCTTGCTGAAACCCACGATTTATAAAAAGGCTATCCTGCTTTTCGAGTGGGATCACTCTTCTTTGAGGGCCTATTTGGTCTTAATAGCTCCGAGATATTTAAATGGTCCACCAGCTCCAGGCACCTGCTATAATTAATTTGATGTTTTCTTTTCTTCTGTGAGGCACCAATTTTGTTTTACAGCTCATATGACCATTGAAATTTCCACACACTTCCTTAATTTCAGGATGTGCGAAATAAAATCATTGTGTCCCCTAGCTTATTTTGTAGCAGTTTTCCATTTGTATCTTTCATGTCTGCCTAATTATTTCAGGAGTTTTGCTCTCTCACAGTAAAGGATCCTGTTACACGCCCATTGAGGCATATTGGGAATATGGTGTTAGGCCCATATTTTCTTGACCATCGGCACACTAGGGGTGATTTGGTCAGCATCACGCCAGCCTTAACCTTCCCAGAAGTTGCTCTGGTACCCAGTTGGGGCTGGGTCGACCCAGGAGCCGTTTGCGGCCTAAAAAAATCCCACCCGTGGCTCCCTCTCTCACAGTAGTTCTTCTTAATTATTATCTGGGCATTCCTGTACTTGGTTTTATTTTCCCTATAGTTTTCCATATCATGACTGTGGGTGTGATCTTAACCCCAACAAAATACGTAACAAAAAAAATAATGATCAGTTTGAATCTGTGACCTGTGGATAATAAAACTTTTATTTGTAATCTCTTGTATCTATTCTTTATCTTAGTAAACCATCAGTTATTATAAAAAGGCTATCCTTATTCTTTGATCACTATGCATGAGGGCATATCTGGAGCCATCCTTATATGACCACCAGCTATGCACAATGCTATAGTATGTAGATTTGGATGTGAACCTCTGTCTGTGAGGCACATTACACCCTCATTGACTATTTAAATCATCCACACACTTCCAGGGATTCCCCTGTAGTGAAACATGTTGAGAACCCAGCATTGCACACTAAGCTTGGAGGCCCCAGATGTAACTCTGGCTTTTACCTGGTTGACTGCATGAAGGAGGATTTCACTATGGACCCCAAAATAGGCAGGCGGAGCTGAGAAGTGGCTCTGTGTAGAATGTGACAATTCCTTGGGAGAGCCCAGAACCAGAGCACAGTATTTTAACTCTACATCGTTGGAGAGCCCCCTTGGATGGCGGAGAGTGTACAATATGCAATATGCTTCTTCCTCCTAGTTTGGGACCAGATGTGATGATCCGTTAAATGCAGTCTAAGCTAGGGAAACTGGAGCTCATGACTTCAACTAACCTTTAGCACGCTGCGGGCGACTTAAGTCACCAGCAGAAACCCATGTTCTCCCAGCTGCAGGCGACTTAAGTCGCTGCGGATATCTTCGTTTTCTAGCATTAGGATGTGTGTACACGTGATATCACCCCCGGATGTTACGTTTTAAACTTATCTGGGAGAGAGTTAGCTTCCGTTTCCGATCTTCATTTAGTAATGGGTGTATTCGCGTTTATTTTCTGTGAATTTTTTTAATCGAAATGAATCGGCATCGAACACGCGGCCATTTTCGCTCTAATTTTATTGGATTCTGACGCCGATGCGATGAGGAGATTTTTGTCTATATAAGAGCTGATATCGGTTCTCAGAATATGTGTGATGGCAGAGATGGAAACGAAAGTAGAATGGCATTGCTAGTATGTATAATTTTAGGGGTTAGGATTAGGTTTATCGGAAAGGTTTAGGGTTACGGCCGAATGTCACTGCTGACGAGGGCGTTTGTTGCTTTGCTACTGATGATGGGTGTAACGAAAAGATCGTCATTTGATTTGTATTGGTCAAATGACTTTCATTGAGATGCAAGGGATATGGACTCTTCGTTTGTTGGTTATTTTTTAAAAATTCTTTTAAAATTAAAAAAAAAAAAATTTTTATCTTTAAAAATTTTTTTTTCGTTTTTTTTTTTCATCTTTCCTCTCTTCCTATCACATCAAACATGTACACAAACAAATTTTATATCATCAGATTCACCATTCATTTATTTATATAAATTCCAAAAATGATAGCAATTGACCAAGAAACACAAAAACTATAGACATTACAAGTCACCCACTATAAAAATGGGGGGTTGTGAAAAAGAATGCAGCTGTAGGCGCAAATTTCCGCCAAAGAATGCAGCGTGCTAAAGGCTAAATACGTTTCGGAGTGGTAAAAAAACCACAGGAAAAGCCTAGATCTAAATTATGCCAGGTATTTCAGTGCATATAATACAAAGGAGTCTTCAACTTCGTATTGGCTGCAAATGAGTGAGAAGCTCTACAATCCTAATTAAACAACAACAATAATTCTGAGATCACCAGGAAAGAGAGGAAGACCCAAAAACGCAGGGAGAAAAAGATGTCAGCTTGTACCTAATATGGTTGGGGGGGGGGGGGGATGCGAGCGAACGAGTGAGAGAGAGGAGACAAAGAATGGATAGGGCTGCTGCCATTTCTGGCTTGTCGTACGAGGCGAATAATATGAGGTTGTGGACGGGACTAGCATCCTCATCTTCTAAAATAAAAAGCTACAGAAACCACCTCTGCAGGAGCACATTGATGTCGCGTCTGCGTTCAGTTTGTAGTCATGCTAAATCTGCAGGCCTGTTGCCAGGACAAAGTTCACAGTCTTATCCAGGTCGGTGCGGCAGCCCCACAGCTTCTGCCTGAGCTTAGAACCCTCTGGCCAGGTCAGGCATCGTGGGTCATCATGGGTTGGGCAGTTTTGGAGAATGTATTCAGGGGTCTGGATTCCGGTTCCACGTGGACATTCATTCGTATGAGATATCCTGAGGCGATAGAGGTGGCCTAGTAATCTGCAGTGGCCAGTTCTCAGGCAGAAAATTGTAGTCTGCTGGTGTCTATTTAGCTGGTGGATTGGGTCATATCTGTTTTATATATCACCTTCCCTGGTATTTGTACTTATTGTTGATGATGGTTTTAGCTTCTCAATAGGGCAATGAGTGGTTGAATTGTTCCATTTTACTGCCACTTCTAGACAGAGCATCGGCTCTCTCATTTCCAGTGATTTCACATTGGGACGGTAACCACTGAAGGGCAGTGCTTGATGACCTTTGAATAATGTTCAGCTCAGATCTGAACTCATGCATCATATTTCATTTCTGGTGTTGGTTGCCGTAGTGATCTACAGTCAGTAAAGATTACTATCTTAGCTGGTGGTTGCTGTTCTGCTCTAGTGAGGATTCTCAAAGCCTGCAGTAGTGCCATAGCTTCTGCCCTGAAATTAGAGATCTTTCCAGTTGGGAAGGCCTTACGGATGATACTCTTATTTTTGAATCTTATAAAAGTGCCTCCTCCACCATTCTTTACTGCCCCCTCTGTGGATCCATCTCTGTATACGTGTGTCCACTCCTTGGGGTTGTAGTTTTCTTCAATCATCTCCTGAGTTAAAGTTTTTAACTGTGGGGGGGATCTGATGGCCTTTCTTTCTTATATTAGGGATTTCTGTAGTGATAGATATATTTTCATGGCAGTTGTCTGGCTCCTCATAATCAATTAACATTTCCATTTCGGTAGGTTGTTTTGGGAGGAGGTCTTCATGACACTGATGCAGATGTTTTGAGATATGAGAGAAGCTGGTTCTCTTCAGCCTGTTTTTAGTTGAGCTGTGGAGTTTAGCATGCATTGGATGATTTGGCATTCGTAGTAGCTTCTTGCTGTAAGTAAACACCTTTTCCTCACATCTGTCGTCAATGGGGCGAATGTTGGTGTATCTCTATATTGCTTGGACTGGAGTGGTCTTCATCCATCCAGTGATTAATCTAAGGCCAGCATTTTGCACTTTTACTAGGTGTTCTGTGTTTGTTTTTGATGCTGTGGCCCAGGCTGACATGCCATATTCAAGTACAGGCATGACTGTGCTTGTATCGACTTTCTGAGTATGCTGGTATTTGCCCCCCAACGTGCCAGCCAGTGTCTTCATAAGGGAGAGCTTCTTTGTTGCTCTGTGTTCTGCTGCTTTTAGGTGTGGCTTCCAGGTGAGTCTCTTATTTAACTTGACTCCAATGTATGTTGGGTTTTCAACATATAGAAGCTCACTTCCATTTATTTTCAATTGGACCATTTCTTGGAGATCTGACACTGAGAAGCAGGTTGCTACTGTTTGGAGAGGTTAATCTGTACTCCCCAGTCAGATGCCCACTTTTGATGGTATTTAGTGCTGCTTGCACTTTGCAGTAAGCAGGTGTTCTGCGGCACACTGGGCAGCAAAATCGTCAGCATGCAGAGCCCTGGAGATATGCCTGGACTGTTTCTCTGCAATATCATTTATATAGATAATGAAGAGTGTGGGGGAGATAACTCCTCCTTGTGGCACACCTTGTTGAAGAGCGACGCGATGGCTCACTGTTCTATCAAGTTTACTCTTGCTGTGCAGTATCGGAGGAAGTCCTGTATCCAGTTGAACATTCTCCCTTCAGTTTTGTTGTTGAGCAACATATGGAGAAGTCCTTTCCATACCTTATCAAAAGCTTTTGTAGGTCCACAAAAACAGCCAGTACTTTTTTCTTCTGAAAGATATTTTCTACTTCCTGGGCTAGATATACTAGCTGGTCTTCAGTGCTGCGGTTTTTCCTGAATGTTGTCTGTGCATTATCAATCAAGCAGATGGTTTTTTTTTTTTTCTAGATGTTTCAGTAATTTTGAGTTCGCTATTCTCTCCTTGACTTTGCCCAGACAGCTCAGAAGGATAACTGGTCGGTAGCTGGATTTATTTGTTTTCTCCTTTTGTTTCTTTCTGATGGGAATCATTAATCTGGAAATTTTCCAGTACTCCATGATTGATTGATGATTAGGAGGAGCTTGTGCCTGGTTACAGGTTCCAGATTCTTGATCGTATCACCTGTTATACCATCTTTTCCTGTAGCTTTCTTGTTCTTTAGTTTAGTTATGGCAGCACTTAGTTCTCTCATAGTGAAGGATGACTTCAGGCAGGTATCTGGGTTTTGGTGTTTTAGCTTTTCTTTTGTTTCCTTATGGACTTCTTGGATACATACATGTGAAAGTGTTATGATGCTTTCCTCCTTGTAGAAATCTGCCAGGATGTTTGCTGCCATCTTTCCTGTGTGGTATTTTTCATTTTCATTGATGACAGTCTTGCAGTAGCTGATTGTTGTTTCTTTATTTGGTGCTTTTGTCAGATTCCATAGCTTGCTTTATTCCTTATCCATGTTAAGACTGCTGGTCTTCTGATGCCATCTTCTTTGGATTTCAGCTTTCTTTTGTTCATTAAAAGCATGTTTTATGCTGTAGTGCTTCTGGATGTTTTCTACTGGAGGGATTTTGCTCCATAGTTTCCCGAGCATTATTCAGATCATTTTGGATTTCTTCCAGGTCGTCACTCCAGTAGGGTTTGTAGTCTCATCGTTTACCACTCAGAATTGACTTCTTTGCTGCTTGGATGATTACCTCACTAGTAATGGAAATGTTTTTATTTATGCTGTTTGAGTGGGTAATGTTCTGACAGAGTTTGTTGTTCTGGGTTATCTCCCCTAGCCTTTCCATCTCCTAGTGGCAGCTACAAGGCAGCAGGTTGGTATGTTTACCGAGCTCTACCTTCCCTGTGGCTAGAACCTATAGCGATTCTTACTTGCTTGGTGCGCCCGTTGTAGGACATATGGGGGATTTCAGTGGGGGTAGCAGTACCACCTGTTACCCCTCCCCGTCCTTCTGGGAAAAACATCGCCGTTAGGTCCGTGGCTGCTTATTCATCCAATAATAACCTGGCTTAGTTCGCAGATGACACATCTTATCTGGAGGTCATCCCACTATCCACCACTTGTGGACGCATGTGGTTGGGGTCGGTCGCCCCTTTTTGCCAGCCACATTGATACTTTGATGCAAGCTTCCTGCAAGGGAGCCAGCTCAGTGGTGGCTGAGAGCTCCATATGGAAATAACAAGGAAGTGGTGATTATGATGGCTCCCTCAAGAGCAGGTTTTCTTAACCTGTGGCCCACTGACCCATCTGGGGTCCATGAATGGATTCTACAGCTTAAAATTTGAAATGTAAAACGTTTAATTATGCTTTTATGTATATTGTTTCCAAGAAGGGGCCCATAGCCTTAATCTGTCAATCAAAGGGGCCCGTGGCACAAAAGCTGTTAAGAAACCCTGCTGTACAGATCAATCATTTCTGCACTTCAAATTTCATTGGACCAGTCTCCATAATTGGGCTGTCTTGCAATCAGAATTAATTTATGTTGTGGATAGTCTTATGTGATAAATACTGTTGTTTAAGATTCTGATATGTTAAAAATTATTCTTTTTTTTCCCTCCTGTGTAATCATAAATGATTCATTTAGGTATGCGTCCAGGTCAGCCTGTTCAAGTCAATGTGGTCCAACAAGTGACCACATCAGGGGGGCCTCCTTCCAGACCTCCTCAGCAACAACAACAGCAGCAGCCCATTCAGGACCTGCCCTTGGATAGTGATAGACCAGGACTGCTGCAATATCAACGAGAACCCTTAAATCAGAATAGTGCGTCCGCTGTTTGTTTTGTTGTCAAAGGTTCCTTGTTATGTGTTAGCATTTACTTCTCAATTCTCAAAGTGGTATGACAGGATCACTAATGTGGAACAGATGACAAGTGCCAGTGGAACAGATGACAAGTGCCAGTGGAACAGATGACAATTGCCGGTGGAACAGATGACAAGTGCTGGTGGAACAGATGACAAGTGCCAGTGGAACAGATGACAAGTGCCAGTGGAACAGATGACAAGTGCTGGTGGAACAGATGACAAGTGCCGGTGGAACAGATGACAAGTGCCGGTGGAACAAGAGATGAGAAGAAAATAGTGACGTTGGATATAACACACATTGAGGCAACCTGTTCAGAGCAGTATAAGTCAGTGCTTTTTCTATAATTCCTAGGGTGAGAGAGGTAAGGGGGACACCAAAGAACACATGGAGAAGACAACTGGCAACAGGGGATGAAGAAGACATGAAAAGATCTTGAGCTGACGGCACGGGACATGAAGACTTGGCATAAGTTTATTGAAGGCCAATGCTCCTTGGGGAGCTGAAGGGTGGTGATGATGATTTGATTGTAATATGCTTCCATTGTTAATTACTGCCAGTATCTTCACAGACTGTGAACTATAGTGGAGGCCATGTTTTCTAGCTAGTTAGTATGGTAACGTGAATGAATATGGGTAGAGTAAAAGCAGATGAATCTTCAACTCAAATGTGAAGTCAGTCCTATTGTATGGCTCTGAGACATGGAGAACAACAAAGACAACAACCAAAAAGCTACAGACTTTCATAAATGGGTGCTTGCGTAGAATAGAAGGATTAAAATGGTATGACAAGGTTACCAGCGTGGAACTGATGACAAGAACTAGACAAGTGCCAGTGGAACAAGAGATGAGAAGAAGATGATGGCGATTTTAGGACACACACTGAGGAAACCTGTTGATAGCATTACAAGGCAGTCCTTGTTCTGGAACCCCCAGGGCAAGAGAGGCAGAGGTAGACCAAGAAGCACATGGAGAAGAGAGCTGGAAACGGAGATGAAAATGATAAGGAGAACGTGGAAGGAACTTGAGATGATGGCATGTGACAAGAGGACTTGGCATGTGTTTGTTGAAGGCCTATGCTCCTTTGGGAGTGGAGGGTTATGAAGAACAGCAGATGGCACATGCAGACGTGGCTTGAGTTTGTTCAAGGCCTATGCTGCTTGGGGAACTGAAGCGTAATGAATGAATGTTTATGTATGGATTTACAGATCGTAGAAAATTCGTGTATGAGCAAGACGGAAAATGGTTTTGATGGAAAATGTTTAATTTCATAAACAGGGGCACCAGCACCCGCGACAGTGGATGCTGCCCTGCAGACCACATCCAGCGTGGATGCCAGCATGGGAACCTCCATAACCATAGGCACCAACACTGCTTCCACAGGAGCCACCGGTAGCACTAATGCTTCCACTAACACCAGCACAAGTGCCAATGCTGCCACTAATACTACCAGCACTGCCGGCAGTGGTGTTCTCACGTCAAGCTTTAATTTATCAAGTGTGGGTTCACAAAGGTGAGACACAGTATTCAAATTTGGTTGTAACGTGATGACACTCCTAAATATGTGTATAGCATTGTTGTTCTTCATTATTACTGAAAGTTCCTACAAATCTGTGAGGAGACCAAGAAAGAATCAGTCTACCACCCCCTCAAGCACGTCTTTAGAGGTGACTGATAAGAGGGTTTGCATGGGACTGGCAGCCTCATCCTGTGTCACAAATTGCTGCAGAAACCATTGCTGCAAAAGCATGTGAATACTTTGGTGCAGGCTTCCTGTAGATAGATCATCTGCAGTGGTAGCTCCCTGTTCCATGTGAAGCACACACAAAAAACAAGGAGACGAATGAATTAATTGCATTTTTATTCTTCAAGTACCTTGTCATTCAAAACAGTAAGTAAAATAAATGTAGGTCTCGGCAGATCAGAAATTAAAATCAAAATTAAAAGGACAATTATAGCAGAATTTACAGCAACTTTTAAAGGAAGGCACGAATACAAGCAATTATGTTCCTTCGGATTCAGTGAGCCCCTTGATGCTGAATAGAAGCTCCTGATCGGTTTAGTAAAGTACACAGGTCTACTGACACACATTGGGCTCCCGCTACATGTACACCCACAGCAGGGTTTCCTAACCATTTCGTGCCATGGACCCCCTTTGATTGTCTGATAAAGGCTATGGACTGCCTTGATTGTCCGATGGAGGCTATGGACCACTTTGATTGTCCCATGAAGGCTGTGGACCCCTTGATTGCCCAACAAAGGCTGTGTACCCCTTGATTGTCCGATGAAAGCTATGGACTGCCTTGGTTGTCAGATGGAGGCTATGGACTGCCTTGATTGTCCGATGGAGGCTATGGACTGCCTTGATTGTCCGATGGAGGCTATGGACTGCCTTGATTGTCCGATGAAGGCTATAGACTGCCTTGATTGTCCGATGGAGGCTATGGACTGCCTTGATTGTCCGATGGAGGCTATGGACTGCCTTGATTGTCCGATGGAGGCTATGGACTGCCTTGATTGTCCGATGGAGGCTATGGGCCCCTTTGATTGTCCAATGAAGGCTATGGACTGCCTTGATTGTCTGATAAAGGCTTTGGACCACTTTGATTGTCCCATGAAGGCTGTGGACCCCTTGATTGCCCAGCGAAGGCTGTGTACCCCTTGATTGTCAGATGAAGGCTAAGGACCCCCTCAATTGTCCAGTGAAAGCTATGGACCCCTTTGATTGTCCAATGAAGGCTATGAACCCCTTTGATTGTCCAATGAAGGCTATGGACCCCTTTGATTGTCCAATGAAGGCTAAGGCCCCCTTCATTAAAAAAAAATGTACATAAAAACATAATTAAAAAACTTTACATTTTAAATTTTAGGTTATGTACATGGACCCCTAGAATGAACCCTGCAGTGGGTCCATTGGCCACAGGTTAAGAAACCCTGATCTAGAGGAAACACCTGGACGAGACCCCAAGCTGTCATAATCAATACAGTTCACACAGAGAGATTACAATGATGCCCCTTACTCACAGCAAGACATTAGACACAACATATGAATTAAGCTCACAACAGGCAACCCTTCTGTTGAAACAAGTCTTACAAGCCTCTTAACCACAAGAGCAAACTGAGACAACTAATCTTAACTCTTAGAGGCCGAAACGACGCTACCAACGTACATCCGCAAAACCCCTAGAAGCCAAAACGACGATGCCAACGTCGATTTTGTGTTCCGTGAAATGTGTTCCGTATTTTAGTAATTTGGTATTTTAACATAACGGAAGTTACTATTTTTTTAATCAGAAGAGCGCTATCTTTGAGTTGTGATTCGGAAACACGCTTGTTCTAGCTAATTTCACTGTGAAAAAACGGTAAATCTGTCAGCTTTCGATCGGCGAATATTGTTGTTTATACAGACAATGTCTAGCGAACCAACCACATCATGTTTATCAAAACGTAGGTCTTTTTTATCTGTAGAAAAAGCTAGGGAACTGTGTATCTTTGACGAGTTTAACGAGAATGATGATTTTGAAATTGAAAATGATGATTTCGAATTTGAACTTAACGAAGAAGCTAGTTCTAATGAGGAGGGGGCGTGGTCACAGCCAGGCCCTAGTGCTACAAAATGACAAAAAGTTTTGACCAAATCATCGACAAAAAGGGGGAAAAGCATTAGTACCAAGGAGCAACAAGGGGCAATTAGTAATGAATGGATTTCAGTACCAAACATCAGTATTACAGAGACCCAAAACGCATTCAGATTTCTTCCCAAATATGGTCGCAAACCAGGAGTACACGATGACTTAGGTCTTAGTGAGTCATCAACTCCTTTTGACTGCTATAGGACATTGTTTACTGATGACATTGCAAATTCAATAGTACATTCTGTAAATGAGTATTCATTCATTCATAACCCTCCACTCCCAAAGGAGCATAGGCCTTCAACAAACACATGCCAAGTCCTCCTGTCACTTGCCATAATCTCAAGTTCTTTCCATGTTCTCCTCATCATTTTCACCTCTGTTTCCAACTCTCTTCTCCATGTACTTCTTGGTCTTCCTCTGCCTCTCTTGCCCTGGGGGTTCCAGAACAAGGACTGCCTTGTAATGCTATCAACAGGTTTCCTCAGTGTGTGTCCTATCCATCGCCATCGTCTTCTTCTCATCTCCTGTTCCACTGGCACTTGTCCAGTTCTTGTCATCAGTTCCACATTGGTAACCTTGTCATACCATTTTAATCCCTCTATTCTACGCAAGCACCCATTTATGAAAGTCTGTAGCTTTTTGGTTGTTGTCTTTGTTGTTCTCCATGTCTCTGAGCCATACAATAGGACTGACTTCACATTTGAGTTGAAGATTCTTATTTTCGTGTTGGATCATATTTCTCTTGATCTCCATATATTTCCCAATGCAATGAAAGCTCCTCTTGCCTTACTTACTTACTTACTTAGTCGTTCCCCTTCTACCGTGAGGTGTAGAGGTTTGGAAGAGAGAGCGCCAGACCATTCTATCAGCTGTCTTCCTCCCGGCCTGGCTCCACCCCAGTCCCCGGTCCCCCAAAGATTGTCCAATGTTGTCCTCCCAGCGGACTCTGGGTCGTCCTGGAGGTCTGGATCCCTGGCTCTCTGCTTCCCATGCCCGTCGTGGCAGCCGATCCTCTCCCACCCTGCAGACATGGCCAAACCATCTTAGTTGGGACTGTTCTATTTGGGTCTGCAGCGGATGGGATTTTAGGCCTTGACGGATCGTCTGGCCGCGAACCATGTCTCCCCTTGCCACTTCAACCACCCTCCTCAGACACCTCATCTCCGAGGTCTGGATCTGGCCCCTGTGGGCCGCAGTCACCGCCCACGACTCGCATCCATACGTCAAGACTGGGACACAGGTGGAGCGGTACACAGCCATCCTCGCCCTCTTACCAACCTCTCTCCCGCAGAGGAATCCACGATTTATGGCCTGAAAAAGTCTCCCAGCCGCTGCTTTTCGAGTGGCCAACTCTTCCCTGACGCCTCCCCCTCGGTCTACAACAGCTCCAAGACATCTAAAGTGGCCGACCTGCCCCAGGACCCGCCCTCCCAACCCAGTCTGATGCCTTCTTTCCTCTCGTGATATCACCATGGATTTTGTTTTAGAGTCCTCTTGCCTTTTGTATTCTTATTTTGATATCGCTGGTAAATGAGTGCAAAACTTAAAGTTCTTAAAAATAATCCATCCCTAAAAAGATCTAGATTTTGCAGCTGGACAGCACTATCAAACTCTGAGTTGTTAAAATTTATGGCTACAATAAATGCTATGGGCATTGATCCCAGACCTTCTATTAGAGACTATTATTCATCAGAAACTGATTGCTTTTATGCTCCATTTTATCACAAAAACTTTGAAAGAGATAGATTTTTGTCTATCTATCAAACAATGTTGCATGTGGGACAGCCTTATACTCAGGGGGGAGGTAAAGTGGGGCCATTCTTCCACTCTTTGATTGAAAATTTCAATAATGCCTTTACGCCCTTTGAAAATGTTTCGGTTGATGAAATGATTGTAGGATTTAAAGGGAGATGGAAATACAACCAATTTAATGCAACTAAACCTAGTAAGTATCATATAAAGAGTTTTGGTCTTGTTGACAGTACCACTGGGTATGTTTTATCCCTGCTTACGTATTATGGAGCGAATACCTCATATGATCCAAGCACAGACACCAATAGTGGGATGGCAATAAAAGTCTTTGGAACTCTATTACAGCAAATTGGAACTGGTTATCATATATTTGCAGACAGGTTCTACACCACCAGGGCACTCATTGACTATTTGCTTCAGCAAAAGCAATACTATACTGGCACCCTCCAGTCAAACCGAATTGGCTTTCCATTAGAAATAAAAGCACTTTCCATACCACACATGGAACGGAAATGCTGGCAAACTAAAGATTCATCTTTGCTTTGTATTGGATGGAGGGATAAGAAAGCAAAAAAGCCAGTAATCATTGTTTCCACCAAAACAAATACAGGAATGACTACTACGACAAAATCAAAGCCAATAACAGTCAATGACTATAATCAGAGCATGAATGGATGTGACCGTGCTGATCAAATGCTTGGTTATTATGGCATTCACAAACGACGCAGCAACAAGTGGTGGAAAAAAATATTCTACTGGATAATGGAAATTACTTGTACCAATGCTTTCATCCTCTATAGGCTCACAGGCAGTAGAAAAAATGACATTAAAACAGTTCAAAATATCTCTGATTGATGCTTTGCTTCAGTGGGCCGCAGATCTAATGCCCGAGCCACAGAGGAGTATCAAGGCAACCCCGGGAAGACCAAGGACAGCCAACCCAATTCAGAGGCTTGAAGGAGCTAAGCATATGATAGCTTACACAGAAAAAAGACAGAAGATGTAGAGTCTGCAGCAAACCAGATTCTCCAAAAAGAACAAATTTTATTTGCGAGGGTTGCGATGATTATCCTCACCTCCACCCAAAACACTGCTTCAAGATATGGCATACGCAAGCCACCATTGACTAAAATGTAAATATCCTTTCAGATAAAATTGTGTACATATTGTTTATGCATAATAATGTAAGTACAATACAATATATGATTTACTTTGAATATGACCTTTTTGTTTCCAAATTTTAATAATGATAGTTCGGTCCGCTGGAGAGTATCTTAAACATTAACAAAACATCACAGAAAGCTGAAACTTGTAATTAATATTCATATATGGATTAGTGTTATTTAAAAAAAACCATGGAGCACTTTGGATAATATTTCAGTCTTATGCATGGGTTGGTGGGTACATTTTTCATTCACTAAAATGAATTTATAAAAAAAATTGTTTACATTAATTTACTGATAATTGAATATAATATGAAGAATAGCATTTAAAGCCCAATATTATAATTCTAAATATATTTATCTTTACTGTGAAACATAATTTTTGTGTTTTTTTTGTTTGTAGTAATATCAACACAATATATGATTTATATTTAAAAAGTTCACGCGGCCTTGAATATCTTCTTTTTTTTATTTTAATGATGATGGTACGGTCTGCTGGATGGTTGTGAAACATTAAAAAATATTCACAGAATCTTTGAAACTTGTAATTAATATTCATTTATGGATTAGTGTTATTCTAAAATATGCTGGAGCACTCTGGATAATGTTTCAGTCTTTATGCATGGGTTGGTGAGTACATTTTTTCATTCACTAAAATGAGTTTTTTTATTAAAAAGTAGTCTATAAAATTATGTAGATATTCACTAACATCCTTCATATTCTAATTCTACATTCATTTATCTTTACTGTGATGTATAATATGTGTGTCTTTGTTGTATAAAAACAATACAATATATGATTTAATTTAAAAGCTTCAAGCGGCCTATAATGTCCTATTTCTTTCCAAATGTCTATAATGTTTTTATGGTTCGCTGGATGGTCTGTAAAACATTAACAAAATATCACAGAAAGCTGACACTTGTAAGTAATATTCATGTATGGATTAGTGATATTTTAAAAGACCCTAGAGCACTCTGGATAATATTTCAGTCTATTGCATGGGTTGGTAAATACATTTTTGATAGACTAAAATTATTTTTTTCTTGAAAGTGGTCTATATTATTACTCATAACTGATTACTATATGTAGAATATCACTAAACGTCCTTCATATACTAACTCTACATTCATTTATCTTTACTGTGTATAATATGTGTCTTTGTTGTATAATAACAATAAAATGTATGATTTAATTTAAAAGCTTCACGCGGCCTCTAATGTCCTTTTTCTTTCCAAATGTCTATAATGTTTATATGGTTCGCTGGATGGTCTGTAAAACATTAACAAAATATCACAGGAAGCTGACACTTGTAAATAATATTCATATATGGATTAGTGATATTTTAAAAGATGCTGGAGCTCTCTGGATAATATTTCAGTGTTTATGCATGGGTTGGTGAGTACATTTTTCATTCACTAAAATGAGTCTTTTCTTGAAAGTGATCTATATTATGACTCATCACTGATTACTATATGTAGAATATCACTAAAAGTCCTTCATATACTAACTCTACATTCATTTATCTTTACTGTGATGTATAATATGTGTGTCTTTGTTGTATAATAACAATACAATGTATGATTTAATTTAAAAGCTTCACACGGCCTCTAATGTCCTTTTTCTTTCCAAATGTCTATAATGTTTATATGGTTCGCTGGATGGTCTGTAAAACATTAACTAAATATCACAGGAAGCTGACACTTGTAAATAATATTCATATATGGATTAGTGATATTTTAAAAGACATTAGAGCACTCTGGATAATATTTAAGTCTATTGCATGGGTTGGTAAATACATTTTTAATAGACTAAAATTATTTTTTTCTTGAAAGTGGTCTATATTATTACTCATCACTGATTACTATATGTGGAATTTCACTAAACGTCCTTCATATTCTAACTCTACATTCATTTATCTTTACTGTGATGTATAATATGTGTGTCTTTGTTGTATAATAACAATACAATGTATGATTTAACCTTTAGCACGCTGCATAAAAATTCAGAAAACTTGCCCAACCACTGCATTCTTTTTCACAACCCCCCATTTTTATAGTGGGTGACTTGTAATTTCTATAGTTTTTTTGTTTTTTGGTCAATTGCTCTAATTTTTAGACTGTATAGAAATGAATGAATGATGAATCTGATGATATAAAATTTGTTTGTGTACATGTTAGATGTGATAGGAAGAAAGGAAAGGAAAGGAAAGGAAAGATGGAAAACAAACGAAAAAGTAAAATTTTAAATTAAAAAAAATTTTTTTTTTTTAAATTTTAAAATTTCAAAAAAATGACCAACAAACGAAGATTCCATATCCCTTGCATCTCAATGACAGTCATTTGACCAATACAACTGAAATAACGATCTTTTCATTACACCCACCATCAGTAGCAAAGCAACAAACTCCCTAGCCAGCAGTGACACGGCCTTCGGTTCCCCTAAATTAAACCTTTCCGATTATATTCCTAATCCTAACACCGAAATTTATACATACTTGAGAGGCCATTTTACTTTCGTTTCCATCTCAGCCATCAAACATATTCTGAGAACCGATATCAGCGCTTATAAAGACAAAAATCTCATCCCCACCGCATGGCGTCAGAATCCAATAAAATTAGAGCGAATATGGCCGCGTGTTGATGCTGATTCATTTCGATTTTAAAAATTTACAAAAAATAAACGCGGATACACCCATCACTTTTTTAAGATCGGAAACGGAAGCTAACTCTCTTGCAAATAACATTACAACTTAACATCCGGGGCTGAAATCACGTGTACACAAGTCCTAATGCTAAAAAAATGAAGATATCCGCAGTCGCAATAATGCGCCTCCAGCTGGCAGAGCATAGCGTACTTCTGTCGCAATAATGCGACTGCAGCGTGCTAAAGGTTAATTTAAAGGCTTCATGTGGCCTCTAATGTCCTTTTTCTTTCCAAATGTCTATAATGTTTATATGGTTCACTGGATGGTCTGTAAAACATTAACAAAATATCACAGGAAGCCGACACTTGTAAATAATATTCATATATGGATTAGTGATATTTTAAAAGATGCTGGAGCTCTCTGGATAATATTTCAGTGTTTATGCATGGGTTGGTGAGTACATTTTTCATTCACTAAAATGAGTCTTTTCTTGAAAGTGGTCTATATTATGACTCATAACTGAATACTATATGTAGAATATCACTAAAAATCTTTCATATTCTAATTCTACATTTATTTATCTTTACTGTGATGTATAATATGTGTGTCTTTGTTGTGTAATAACTCAGTAACTTTAGAATTTATAAAGGTACTGCTTTAAGGTACAAAAATAATTCTGGCAAAACTGATGAAAAAATTCCGGCCTGCAAGAGTTAACTAAGCATGCTGTAACTATCAACTAGATGAACTCTCTTTCTCTGAAAACATCATCTCTTTCCAAGTGTTGACTGCATTCACTCGCCTTTTCTAACCCCGGATTGTCCTAACCAGTAATCGTTACTCTTTTTCATCACATGACCATACACAGGCCACTTAGACACATGAGAACCTAATCTCAATCTATAAATTTGTTCACGCCCAGAACTACATAGCACACATAATAACAAACCAGTGCCTAACTCACTGATATCTTACTCATAAAACGTAAACAATTACTACTATCTAAGATATGCTCCATCCAGAACACAGGTTCATAACACCTGCATAAAACCTCACATACTATTGGCGTACAATCTGTATGTTATCTTTTTCTTCATTTAAAAAAAATAATAAAATGTTAAGCTGTGTACCACTTAAAAACTTGTTATAAATAACCAGCATTATGCCACATGCAGTTTGAGGTACTCTGTTCTAAAGTATATGTGTATTCATTGTAGATCTTAGGTCAGTGCCTGATGTTTAATAAAATATATGTTGTGTGCTTGCGTGGTTTTTTTTTTGTTTTTGGTAAATAAAGACCTTTCTTTGATACTTTTGTGCTGCATCACAAACAGTTTTAGAATGTTTTGTTGCAATTATTATGTTTTTAATGTGTTATTATATTTTATAATTTCTTATTATGTTTTATAATGTTATTGTGTTTTATCATCATCATTCCTTTCCGTTCCTCGTGGAACAAAGGGCTGAAACAGTTGCTCTCCATCATTTTCTATTCTGGGCTGTTTTTTTTTTCAGCTGTGCCCAAGTCATTCCAATTTCCTTAGCCTCCTCTTCCACTGTTCTTCTCCAAGTTCTCCTTGGCCTCCCCACTCTTCTTTTCCCTTGTGGGTTCTAGTCAAGGGCACCTCTGGCTATGCTTGATTGTTCTCTTCTGAGTTTATGTCTTATCCATCCTCACCTTCTTACCTTAATTTCTATTTGTCTTGACTGTTGCGCACATCTTTTCTTTAACTCTATATTTGTTATTACATCTGGCCATCTTATTCGGAGGATCTGTCTGAGACATCTATATACAAATATCTGTAGTTTGGAGGTGATACTCTTTGAGACATGCCATGTCTCTGAGCCATACAGCAAGACTGACTTTACATTTGAGTTAGAGATTCTGATTTTGTTCTCTCTGGATATAGCTGAGGAGTTCCATATTGGTCGAAGGGCATTAAAAGCGCATCTGGCTTTATTTATCGTAGAACAGACGTCACCATCGGTTCCCCTTCCTTTGTCAATGTTACACCCCAGATATGTAAAGCTTTCTACTTCGTCAATAACTTGACCAATGATCTTCATAGAGTCCATCTGCCTATTATTTATCCTCATTTCCTTTGTTTTATTTACATTTATGTGTAGTCCCATCTTTGCTGCTTCTATCACTAATCTATTTGTTTTCTCCTGCATATCTTGCTGTCTGTGTGATAGAAGGCAGAAATCATTTGCAAAGTCGAGATCCTCCAGCTGTTTGTTGAATGTCCACTGTATTCCTGTCTTCTCTCCTTCTGTTGTTTGCCTCATAACCCAGTCTATGACCATGAGAAAAATTGTTGGTGATAGTCTGACCCCGCTGTGTACTGTGAAGGGCTCTGATAGTTTTCCTTTGTGCACTACTTTGCATGAGGCCTCCTGGTAGAAATCTTGGATGATTTTAATGAATTTCTTTTGGATTCCATAATATCTCAGGATTTTCCATATCACAGTACGGTCTATACTATTAAAAGCCCTTTCGAAGTCCACAAAATTTATATATAAGGGGCGTCTGCCATTCTTGTATTTTATAATTTATTATGTTTTATAATGTGTTATTATGTTTTATAATTTGTTATTATGTTTGAAAATGTGCTATTGTGTTTTATAATTTGTTATTGTGTTTTATAATTCTTTATTATGTTTTATAACGTGTTATTATGTTTTATAATGTGTTTTTATGTTTTATAATGCGTTATTATGTTTTATAATGCATTATTGTGTTTTATAATGCATTATTATGTTTTATAATTCGTTATTATGTTTTATAATGTGTTATTATGTTTTATAATGTGTTATTGTTGTGTTTTATAATGCATTATTGTTTTATAATGTGTTATTTTTTATAATGTGTTATTGTTTTATAATTTGTTATTGTGATTTATAATGTGTTATTATGTTTCATAATGTGTTATTATGTTTCATAATGTGTTATTATGTTTTATAATGTGTTACTATGTTTCATAATGTGTTATTATGTTTCATAATGTGTTATTATGTTTTATAATGTGTTATTATGTTTCATAATGTGTTATTATGTTTTATAATGTGTTATTATGTTTTATAATGTGTTATGTTTTATAATTTATTATGTTTCATAATGTGTTATTATGTTTCATAATGTGTTATATTGTTTTATAATGTGTTATTATGTTTTATAATGTGTTATTATGTTTTATAACTTGAATGGCCCCCATGTAGTTCCTGGGGGTCTGTGAGGTGACAAAGAAAGAAAAAGACCACTGCTTCCTCAAGTATGTCATTATAGGCAACTAGTATGAGGTTGGCAACCTCGTTATGTGCAACAGGTTGTTACAGAAACCACAACTGCAGAAGTGCATGAATACTTTGATGCAGGCTTCCTGTATAGTCAACTAGTGGTGGTGGTGGTGGTAGTGGTTGCACCATGCTCCATGGCAGATTAAAACAAAAAAAGACGAATGATAATTTGAATGGTGATTACCTGCTTTATTAGATGCAGTTGTAAAATAAAAGGGTAGTTCTAATTGTATTAAATGAAGGGATGTCCTTCTTAACATCAGCAGCACAACAACGAGTAGTTTAGGAACAAGAACTGACCCAACCATGGGTACCAGCAGCAGATCTACCAACACCCCTCGTCCATTCCTCTTTCACGCGGGCCCTCCTGGACAAACACGGCAACAGCCCGTACATGCCAGGCCTCAGCAGCCAGGGCCTTTGCGACCAGTGCCGGTATCTCATGGCTATGTTGACCCCTATCTGCCATGTGCCTCCCCCCAGTATATGTCGCAGACTGCACTGGCAGCACTTAATGCCTTGCAGGGGCAGACAAGAGGGCAGCAAACTCAGCAGCAGGTAATTGTTTAGTGTTGACTTCATGTAGAGGGAAGCCAGTGAGAAGTCTTCACGTGTTGTTGTTTAACTAGGACTTCTGAGCTTGGCATTCTTATGCAGCCCAGTGCTAAGTTGAGAAATTTACACGTAGTTCATAGCTGTTTGGTGGTGCTGTGTAGAATGTTTGCAACTGTTGGAGAAAGTCTTCTTATATGGCACTTGTATTTTTCCAGACCTAGGTCTGTACGTCACGCTTCCTTCTACATCTGTATGCCTCTGATTTAAATATTGTTCTTTATTTTCTTCTTTGCAGGTAGCTTTTTTTTGTTTAATTTAAAAAAAAAAAAATGAAAACTATTGTTTCCACTCGTGTTATTTATTGCTAATTATGTGGCATTCTGTCTCTTGTTTCTTACTTAACTTTTGTTGAAATCGGTTTCATGCGATATCTGTTATAAAGGGGACAGGAATTTTTGCTGTAGTGTAAAATAATAAGTAAAACTTATTCTGATATACATCATTTTGTTAAAAATTGAATAAGCTTCATGGATAGTGTGTGAAATATTTAATATACTTATTCCTTAATTTGTTATATTACACAGAAATGTGTAATTTTGTTTCTCTCTCTTTTTTCTCTTTCCTTCTCACCCAAATCTTCTCTACCCCCCCCTCTTTATATACATTCACCAATACTAAAATGAAAGAATGCATTAACAAGAACTAAATAGGAAAAAAATGTGATGCATTTAAACATCTAAAGTGTTATTTTACTGAAGTAACATTATTTTACCAATACATTTATTTTAGTGAAGTAAAATCATTTCTACAGTACAGTTACTTTATTTAAATAAAACCACGCCTGCAGTACCGTAATTTTATTGAGGTAAAATCATTACTACAATTATTATACTGAAGTAAAATCATTTCTACAATAGAATTATTTTGTTGAAGTTAAATCGTCACTACAATTGTTATACTGAAGTAAAATCGTTTCTACAATAGAATTATTTTATTGAAGCATTGTCTATAATACTGTGATTTTATTGAAGTAAAATCATTACTACATTTATTATACTGAAGTAAAATCATTTCTACAATAGAATTATTTTATTGAAGCATTGTCTACATTACTGTGATTTTATTGAAGTAAAATCATTACTACAATTATTATACTGAAGTAAAATCATTACTACAATTATTATACCGAAGTAAAATCATTTCTACAATAGAATTATTTTGTTGAAGTAAAATCGTCACTACAATTGTTATACTGAAGTAAAATCGTTTCTACAATAGAATTATTTTATTGAAGCATTGTCTATAATACTGTGATTTTATTGAAGTAAAATCATTACTACAATTATTATACTGAAGTAAAATCATTTGTACAGTAGAATTATTTTATTGAAGCATTGTCTACAATACTGTGATTTTATTGAAGTAAAATCATTACTACAATTATTATACTGAAGTAAAATCATTACTACAATTATTATACTGAAGTAAAATCATTACTACAATTATTATACTGAAGTAAAATCATTACTACAATTATTATACTGAAGTAAAATCATTACTACAATTATTATACTGAAGTAAAATCATTACTACAATTATTATACTGAAGTAAAATCATTACTACAATTATTATACCGAAGTAAAATCATTTCTACAATAGTCGCCCCTCCAGTCATAACTGACTATGAGAATATGCCCCTGAATTGATAGCTCTCAGTTGTTTTTTTTCCTGGTGTTTCTTTCGGCGTGTTCTTTTCTCTTCTGCTTGTTGTGAGAGCTTCTTTTTGCCCAATCTGAGGTGGTGCTGCAGGGAGCATCACCACTTGGTGCGATAGCTTCATCCTCCCAGGTTGCTGGATTTATGTCCAATGTCTTCATGTCTTTTTTATACACATCTTTGAACCTCAGCTGCAGTCGCCCAACTGTTCTTTTGCCATCTGCCAGTTATCCGTAGAAGATATCTTTAGGGATGTGACCATCTTCCATGCGGCAGACATAGCCAAGCTAGCGTCTAAGCTGCTGTCTAAGCAGTGTATACATGCTTTGAAGGCCAGCACGTGACAGCACCTCGACATTTGTCACTTTATGCTTCCACAAAACACACACACAAATAACAGACGGACTGCTGGCATAGCAGCCCGTTTAAAAAAAATAATATAAACAAATAATTGTTAGGGCCACAAACACACAACTGTGGTTCAGATTCGACATCATCACAGTCCAGACAAACTTATAATTGCTCAGTCTTCCTCAGCAAATGTTGAAGGGTATGAATACTAATTGTTCCTGTAGCACGCTGTTTGTATACACATATCACCCTTTTGTGTTAAACCTTGTGCGGCAGTAAAAGGTATACTTTGTCCCTCTGTAAACAACTATTTACCTCATAATCCTGTATTTGGATTTTTATTAGCTTAAGTAACTGCGAAGATACTCCAGGTTTTATAGTAGCATGTGTGTTTCTGTGTAATAGTCATAAAAATTAAGCATATAAAAGCAAATAAAATTGTATAACCATATTCACATTTCTTCCATGTAGTTTGCCTTAGATTAAATATTAAATCTATTGTGGTATAATATTTCTATGCAAAAATTCAGTTTGCTTCACTAATTCAGTGTAGCCAAGTTGAATAGAGTTTCATTATTTTAGCTCTGTAATTGTGTCAAAATAATTATTGCATTAGCTGTAACATGTTTGCCCCATGTTGTTGCTGGGGATCTGTGAGGAGGCAAGGAAGTAATAGGATGACTGCTTTGTCAGGCATGTCAACATGTAAGGTTGTCAGGCATGTCAACATGTAAGGTTGTCAGGCATGTCAACATGTAAGGTTGTCAGGCATGTCAACATGTAAGGTTGTCAGGCATGTCAACATGTAAGGTTGTCAGGCATGTCAACATGTAAGGTTGTGCATGTGGCTGGGAACCCCATGGTATAAAACAAATAGCTACAGAATACATCACTGTAAGAGTTTGAGCTTTGGTGTAGACTTCCTGAACGGCACCATATTCAGTGATCCATGCTTTTAAAGGAGCAAATATGTAGATGTAAAATGTTTATTCTTCCAGTATTTACTTAAATTCTTATAAAGTAGATGCAAATGCTCTCTGGCCTAGTGTCCTGCATGCAGGAGGATCTCACTATAGGCCTTATGATAGGCAGGGGGAGCTGAGAAGTACCTCTGTGTAGGACGTGATGATTCCTTGGGAGAGCCCAGAACCAGAGCACAGTATTTTAGCTCTGCATATATGGATGGCGGGGAATGCACAGTATGCCACACGCTTCTTCGTCCTAGCTTAGGACCAGATGTGATGATCCTTTAAATGCAAGCCAAGCTGGAGAAACTGGAGCTCATGACTTCAACTCAACACATTTCAGAATGGCAGAAAAGCCACAGGAAAAGCCTAGATCTACAGTGTAGATAATACCAGAGTCTTCAACTTGGTATTGGCGGTGAAAGAGCAAAAAGCTCAGCAGCCTTAGTTCAGCAACAAGAACAACAATACAGTTAGTGCTAATGCTTTCTTTGTTTGTTCCTCCAATATTTTACTGAACTTCTTTTACAGTAAATGCAAATGCTCTCTATCACCATGGTGCATAATTTGTGTTTTCAGGTTCCTAACCTCAGCACCATGGTGTCTGGAATGGTTGGAGAGATCATTGAACAAGTTGGACAAGGTAATAATAGTTACTTGAGAGGCTGGGCAAGAGTTTTGATGGGTTAGAGAAATTCTTAATGGAAGGTGTGGTGTAGAATTAGAGGAAGACACTGACAGACCTGGTTTGACAATCTAGTAGAAAGGAATTATAGTGTTGGGTGAGCTCAAAGAAGATTACATGAGATTCTTTGATAGACAGCGTCCAAAAATGAGAGGTCATAAACTCGGATTGATAATGGTATACTTATAATTTTTTTGCTGCCCACTTTTGGCATTCATTTTTGGAAAAGCGTATAGAAAAAGCATATCTCAGTTCAAGCTGCAAAGACAAGAAAGCTTGTCTGCTGAGTCTTACTATTAAGAATACTAGAGAGTAACCTGTCAGGAATTATGGTCTGCAATGTCTGTCTCCTGGTCTGGTTCCATTCTAGTCCTCAGTCCTTCAGAGAGAACCAGGCCAGGAGGAAGACAGCCGATAAGATAGTATGGCGCTGTCTCTTCCAAACCTCTACACCTCACGGTAGAAGAGGAACAATTAAGTAAAGTAAGTAAATATCTGTCTCTTGTTTTGAGAATAGCACCATTTCTCCTGTATTCAGTTTTTTTCCTTTGTATTTCATCAACGCCGAGGCACTTGGAAACTATAATTAACAAAAATTGTCACTAAACCACAAATGCACCTTTTTTTAAAAGAATTTAAACAATTTTAATGATTGCTTCCCTTCAGCGTTGTGTTCATTACTTGCTGACATGCCAGTCAAATTATCACAAAAGATTAGAAGTAAGCCAAAGCCATATCACTACTTGGGCAGAGTTGGTGAAGAAATTGTTGTGAGCAATAGTTGTAGTGCCTCATGTATGTCTCAGGGGTGGGGTCTGTGAGGAGGCAAAGGGGAAAAAAAGACTACTGCCTCCTCAGGCATGTCGAAAGACGTGACTAATATAAAGTTTTATGTTGGGCTTGTAGTCATCATGTGAAACACATTGTTACACAAACCACCACTGGAAGAGCCCATATATGTTTTGTGTAGGTTTCCTGCAAGGTGACATTTGTGACAGTGAAATTGATTCATATCTGGCTGAATATTCTTCTTCTTCTTCCTCTTTCGCCTTCAGACTTCCACATTTATGACTCTAATAAAGGCAGTAGTCAACCCAAGGCTCCAACATCTCCAAACAGTTTTTCGTTGACAGAAGTGGGTTGTTGCCATATGCTACTCCGTTCATTACTGTAGGTTGGGCAGTATTGCAGCAGGTGTTCGACTGTCATTGGGCTGGTACCGCAGGTGCAGAGATCTGTTGCACCAATTTTGTATTTGTGGTACAGATGGTATCTCAATCTATTGTGACCAGTGCGTAGCCGAAAAATGATGACCTGTTCTTTTCTGGATAGTTGATGATATGCATCATTTTTCAAATGTCCCGGGTGCTGTCTTTCCCATTTGGACTTGAATGTAGCCTTTATAGTGGTCTTTGCCGTTGCGTAAGTTGTCTCTATATCATTTTGTTGTAAGGCACCTCCTTCCTTAGCAAGTCTATCTGCCTCCTCATTTACCTGGTATGTTGCAATGGGCTGGTATCCACTGGATAGTGCACTTCTTAAAGCATTCGGCCAGTCTTTCAAGGGAGATTATCAGATCTTTCAATCCTTTAGTTTGGTGGCTCTTCAGCGCTGGTATTATTGAGAGGGCATCTGAAAAGATTACTATCTGCTTTTCTGCCTGTGCTTTGCATTCAATAAGAGTTTCAGCTGCCTGTTTCAGGGCTTCTGCTTCAGCACTGAAGTTATTGCAGTATTTTCCAGTGGCAATTGCCATAGAGTGAATTCTATTCTTTAATTTTATGAGGATGCCGGCACCCTCATTTTCAACTGCATTTGTTGCCGAACCATCAGTATATGCATGTGTCAAAAGCTTCGCTGGAAATGTTTGGTCAATATACTTGGTTGCTATACACTTTCTTTGTGTTTCTGTCAGTGTTCCCTTACCTTCAATGCCTGGAATATCAGATTTTAACTTAGGAAAGCATCTTATTTTCCACAGTGGGATATTTGAGCTTGTTGGGATTTTCTTTGCAACTGAGCTTGCTAGTATGGTATTATTGTTAATTTTTTCTTTTGCTTGGGCGACAAAGTTAGTTCGCTTGAGCCTGCCTCTTCCTAGCCTATTCATTCTTTGGTACATGGGGTGTCCTTCGAGCCTCTTAAATTTTTCAGCTTGTTTTAAGACTCTGCTGTCACGTCTGAATATAAGTGAAATTGATTCATATCTGGCTGAATATAAGTGAAATTGATTCATATCTGGCTGAATATAAGTGAAATAGATTCATGTCTGGCTGAATATAAGTGAAATTGATTCATATCTGGCTGAATATAAGTGAAATAGATTCATATCTGGCTGAATATAAGTGAAATTGATTCATATCTGGCTGAATATAAGTGAAATTGATTCATATCTGGCTGAATATAAGTGAAATTAATTCATATCTGGCTGAATATAAGTGAAATTGATTCATATCTGGCTGAATATAAGTGAAATTGATTCATATCTGGCTGAATATAAGTGAAATAGATTCATGTCTGGCTGAATATAAGTGAAATTGATTCATATCTGGTGGAATATAAGTGAAATAGATTCATATCTGGCTGAATATAAGTGAAATTGATTCTAGTCTGGCTGAATATAAGTGAAATTGATTCATATCTGATAGAATCTCTAGGGTAGGAGAGTTGAGGCAAACAGAAGAACACGTGGAGAAAAGAATTGAAGACAGAAGTGAAAATGGTGAGGAAGCCGTGGAAAGACCATGAGCTGGTGGCACACAAGTGGAGTACTTGATGTGTGTTTGGGTTTGGTTTTAAGGACCATCTTCATTGCACACTGACAACTTCATCAGTGCCTCGATCTCCTCCCTTAGATCACACAAGGAGGAACTCAGCACTGTGCACAAACTGTGTAGCACCGATGAGGATCCCAATGTATGTATACAGGAGTCACACATTCTTTAAATATTTTTGTGGTGGGTAGGTTTCCTAAGTTTTAAATTTTGCCAGGGCAGCGGCCTTATGGCCTACTCTTTATGATTTCCAACTGCAGAGGGATTTTTTTAACATGCACAACTTGCACATGGGACCTCCGATTTTTTCGCTCTTATCTGAGAAGGCTAGGCATCCGATCGACCTACCCAGTAAATCGGGGAGGGCAGAGTATGACAGCATTAGGAACCACTGGTTTACTGGGAGTAAACCAAGTACCTTTAGAATTAGAGGCGGACGGCATACCTCTTAGTCACTCTGGCCCCCATTTTTGTTCTTTTCTGTTTATTTCAGGCTTATGCTCCCCGGGAAGCTAGCGGGTGTTGATTGGTTGATTTATTGAACATTAAAGAAAGTTTTCATGATGCATTGCTTCTCTGTGACCTATTTCTGTTTGTTATTCTGATCACTTGTAGCTTCACAGCAGGCTTTAAATAGTGGGGCTAGGACAAGCTCAAGCAGCACTATGACAAGCACCTCATCAAACTCATCATCTGCAGCAGGAACAACCACTACCAGCAACAGTGGTGGTAGTGGCCAGCATCCAGCACCAGCCAACCCATTTGAGTTGTTTGCACAGTTACTTGGTGTCACTGGGGGCAGCATCCAGGCTGGCTCAGTTCCCCCTGAATTTGGAGCATTGATTAGCGGAACAATGCAGGCCATGGTAAGTCTGCCATTTGGAACACATAGAATCCTAGTAACACATCACACTCATAAGGTTCAGATGGCGTAGCTTGTGATGTGTCTAAGTCATTTGCTACAAATGGGATTTCTTGTGATGTGTCAAAGTCATTTGGTACAGGTGGCTTTTCTTGCGATATGTCAAAGTCATTTGGTACAGGTGGCATTTCTTGTGATGTTTCAAAGTCATTTGGTACAGGTGGAATTTCTTGTGATGTGTCAAAGTCAGTTGGTACAGATGGCATTTCTTGTGATGTGTCAAAGTCATTTGATAGAGATGGCATTTCATGTGATGTGTCAAAGTCAATTGCACAGGTGGCGTTTCTTGTGATGTGTCAGTTATTTGGTACAGGTGGCATTTTTTTGTGATGTGTCAAAGTTATTTGGTACTGGTGGCATTTCTTGTGATGTGTCAAAGTCATTTGGTACAGATGGCATTTCTTGTGATGTGTCAAAGTCCTTTGGTACACAAAAAAGTTATCCCATCTCTTGTGACATATCAAACTCTTTTAAAATACTCATAGCATCTCTTGTGATTTGTCAAAGTCATTTGGTACAGGTGGCATTTCTTGTGATGTGTCAAAGTCATTTGGTACACATAAAAAAGTCATCCCATCTCTTGTGACATATCAAACTCGTTTAGTACTCATAGCATTTCTTGTGATGTCTCAAATTTATTTGTACACATGTAATCACTAGTGTCCTCCTATCGACCAACCCAGAAGGACTTGAACAATTACTTCTGTCCACCAAAAAACACAGCGAGGCCCAGAATCTATACCTAAACACCAAGAAGACCAAAGTATTGACAACAGACAAAGTAAAGACCAAACCAGAAATTGAAATTGATAACGAAGAACTGGAAAGTGTCAATGAATTCGAATACTTAGGATCAATCATTAACAGCTCTGGCGACTGTGCAGTAGAAATTAAAAGAAGACTTGCAATTGCTTCACATAAGCTAATACAGATGAAAAACCTATGGCAAGGCACAAGCAAAGAAACAAAGTTACAACTGATCAGAGCATGTATATTCCCAGTAGCAACATACGGCTGCGAGACTTGGACACTCAATAAAACAGTTGCAAAAAAGATTACATCATTCGAAATGAAATGCTACAGAAGGATGTTGAGAATACCCTGGACAGAAAAAAAAAGACCAACAGAGAAGTACTGCACTCACTAAATGTACAGGAACATTGGCTCCTAAATACCATCGCAATAAGGAAGCTGAAATTTTTCGGTCATATAAAAAGACATAATAGTCTGGAAAAAACAGTGATGGAAGGCATGGTCCCTGGAAAAAGGGGAAGGGGTCGACCTAGACGACGGTGGACTCAGGACATCACAGAGAGTCTGAACTTGTCTTTGGCTGATGCAGGTCGACTTGCCCAGAATCGTGATGCGTTCAGAGCAGCTGTAATGGAGACAACGTTCTGGAAAGAATACGTCACATGATGATGAATCACTAGTGACATCACAAACTCATTTTGTACACATAAAATCTCTTGTTACATGTCAATTTCATTTGGTACACACAGCATCTTTTGTTACATGTCAGTTTCATTTGGTATGCCTAGAATCTCTAGTGACATCTCAAACTCATTTGATAAACTGACTTTAGATACTCTTGTTTCTTACTTTCATTGACTAAAATTTGTTGCATAATATACTCTTCATTTTTATGGAATTCTGCTCAAAGTGGGTCAAAAGAGCATAAAAACATATCCTCACATGACATTGGAATTGACTCAGGGAAATGAGATTGCAACTTACCAGACCTAAGGGTCTTATATATTTGGACATGCGCCCTAATATAACCGACTAGGTTGAACGGGATGCGCCTCGCCAAAACGAGGCAAAACTTTATTTAAAAAAAAAAAAAAATAAGAATGCTGAGATAAACACGGAGAATAACCTGTGAGTGATCAGACAGATAACCAATATGGAACTGATGATAGAAACCACACAAGTGCCAGTGGAACAAAAGACGAGAGGAATATGCTGGTGGTGGATAGGACACACACTGAGTAAAACCTGTTGATAGCATTACAAGGCAGTCCTTATTCTTTAATCCCCAGGGTAAGAGAGGTAGAGATAAATAGAGGCCGCTGCCGCGGAAAAATTTAATAATTAGAAACCTACCCACCACAAAAATATTTATAGAATGTGTGATTCCTATATACACACATTGGGATTCTCGCCGGTGCTATGGAATTGGTGCACTTTGCTGAGATCCTCCTTGTGTGATCTAAGGGAGGAGATCGAAGTGCTGATGGAGTCGTCCGTGTGCAATGAAAATAGCCCTTAAAAACCAAATCAAACCAAATCAAACCAGACCAAATCAAACCAAATCAAACCAAATCAAACCAAACCAAATCAAACCAAATCAAACCAAATCAAACCAAATCAAACCAAACCAAACCAAACCAAACCAAATCAAACCAAATCAAACCAAACCAAACCAAACCAAACCACCCCCCCCCACAAAACAACAACCAAAATCAAACCAAACCCAACCAAATCAAAAACCAAACCCAAACCAAACAAACCCAACCCCACATCCCAAACCAACCACCAAACCACCCAACCAAACCAAAAAACCAAAACCAAACCACCACCCAACAAACCAAACCCAATCAAACCAAACCAAACCAAACCAACCCAAACCCAAAACAAACCACCCACCAAACCAAACCCCCCCACAAAACAAACCCCACCAAACCCCACCAAACCAAACCAACAAAAAACAACCAACCCCCCAAAACACAAACCAAATCAAACACAATCAAACCAAATCAAACCCAAACAAAAACAAACCAAATCAAACCAAACCAAACCAAACCAAATCAAACCAAATCAAATCAAAACAAACCAAACCAAACCAAACCAAACCAAACCCACCCCCGACAAGTTAGGAGCCAGTGGGCAGCAGACAGGAAAACCTGGCACAGATTTGTTGAAGGGCTGTGCTTGTTTGGGACCTGAAGGATGATGATGGTAATGCTCAAACAGATGTAGGGAAGACCTGGGTAGATTCAGCTGGCTCAAACTTGATAGGTCCCAACAAGGATTTTATTCTCAGGAGAAATCAAGAATGTGTGGATAATAATAATAAACAGTGCAGTGTCATCTGTGACCTCTAATTATTTCCACAGAGTGCCCAAGCTACAGCAGCCACTGCTGCCGCTAGAGGAAATTCAACAGCCCCACCAACCTGGACTTTGGCTGAGCTCTTCTCTCAAGTCAGAAACGCTAGCGGAGAGAGAGTCGGTGGTAAGACCAAAAATATATTTTCTTTTCTGTTCTCCAAGATGGCATGTCCTTTTTCATATTTAGACATCTCCTGCACAAGATCTGAAACTTGGTATTATCACCAGTCTGCCCAGCTGTAAATGGGTACCTGACTGATGTTGAGTCAAGGAGGGCAAAGGCAGCAAGGAAGTAAACTGATCACCCCACATTATCAAGCTGGACCTAGTATGGTAAAATCTCTAACATGGCACTCACCTACGGCAGTATCTGCTATGGGAGTTCTCCACAACACTGGTGTGCCGCAGGTGTCAGCCTGGTGTGCCATGACACGAGGCAGAATATAGTATATAATGGCATATTAAATTATATGTTATGATAAAATATTACGAAAAGAAAACAGCGCGTACAATTTTACAAAGAACAAGTTTAGGTATCATCATCTACCAATGCATCACAAAGAAATTAGGCAGCGTTGTCATATGATTGCAGTGAATTTTAAAATATTGCCATATTCAGCTACTTAAATATTATAGTGTGCCGTGGAATTTTAAAGGGCACTTAATTGTGCCGTGAAGTAAAAAAGATTGCGGAGCACTGTGCTATCGGACTACATTACTTTATACACAAGGTCTGCCAATTGTTATGATTGCGCCCAAGTCATCACCAGAATAAGGAGACCTCTGAATGAGTTTGTGAAGAGCCTGGTAGATCGGCACGGCTCAGTGGACCAGGTTGTGGAAATAACCCTTAATGATATGTATGCTGATATTCAGCACATACAGGTGAGTTGACTTACCTTATTTTTGTTTCCTCTTACCTTTCTGCGTTTAATATTTTTTTTTTTTTCACTCTTTTGATTTTGTCTTTCTGCATTCATACACACAAAATGTTGATCGCTTTTAGCCTGTTGTTTCAGTTTCTGTTTGAAAAATAAAATCTATTACTTACCATTTTGACCAGCATGGGTAGTTTGTAAAGCTATTTTGAAAACGTGGTAAGATCCAATGAAGAAGAAGAAATATGGGAGTGAGTCACGAACAACTAGTAAACAAGTAGGGAAGGTACTAGGAGGCCACAGAGATGTGGTTTTACTGAAGAATGTTCCAAAACCAAGCTCTAAGGTTCATATGCGGGGGAATGAGAACCACACCAACAGCTGCTTGTGAAATTGATGCAAACGTAGAACCAATGGACCTACGATGTAAACGTGCTGTTCTGGAAGCTACAGAGCGCTAAAGAAGAATGAGGAAAGACCACCCAAACAGACAACTGGTTGAAAACTGGAAGCCCATTAGCAGACTAAAACAAAAATCACCACTACAAGTACCTACAACTATAGCAGAACAACACCACCTCCCACAGACACAAGAAATAATCGAACAGTACCCAGTCATTTATCCTGGAAAGGAGTTAAAACTTCCAGTAATAAAAACCACACTCATGGATAACACACTAACAAGAAACACGAACTCAACAATACTTAAAACAGCTACTTTAGAGACACTAAAGTAAGATTGAAGGAAAAAGAGATAGGGGAAGGCAAAGAGATAGATAGCTACCCTAGCAATGCAGTACATGCATACAAAGATGGCTCAGCATTCAAGCCACCATAAATGCTGGATTTGGAGCGTATGTGAAATACCCAAATGGCAGCACACTAGAAATAAATGAACCGTGTGGAGAATTCTGTACTAACTACCAAGCAGAGATTACAGCAATAAACACCACCCTCACAGCAATAGACAGCCAATTCAAACAAGAAGTCCATATGCCCTCAGATATCATAATCTTCACTGATTCAAAATCAACACTTCAGGCTTTAGATGAATACCTCCAAACTGAAAATAAAGAAATAATACAGCTGGCTGAAACAATTGACAATCTGCTAACAAAATATGACATCAGAATCACTCTCCAGTGGATACCAGGGCACACAGACACACCAGGCAATGATAAAGCAGACAGACTAGCAAAACTAGGAGCAAGAATGGTTCAAACAAACACTCCAGCAAACATTCAGCTAAACGAATACACCAAAACAACTTCAAAGAGGAATGGCTGAACCGATGGGCAAAAGGGTCTACTGAACGTGCCTTGTATAAAGAAATGGCCCATCCCAACAAAAATGACAACATTAATAACCTATGACGCTGCAGCTGCAGAACACATGCAAATTCTTCAGCTTGGCATTGACTACTAAAGAGAGACAAGCTCAGCAGCCCTAGTTAATCATCTCTATCTACTGAAGAATGTTAAAAATACCATGGACAGCCAAAAATAGTAATGAAGATGTCCTGAAAGAGGCCAGTGCGCAAAGGAAACTTATTTCACAAGTTAGAAAGAAGCAATCCACTATTTTTGGGCATGCTGTGAGAAGAGGAAAGCTGGAATATATCGTAACAACAGGTAAGATTGAAGGCAGTTAAGATTGAAGGAAAAAGAGATATGGGAAGACAAAGAGAGCAAGTACTGGACAGTTTGACATCGTGACATTGAAAGAAGTCAACAACAGAATTAGTTGTACTGAAGACAGGAAGTTATGGAGATACATGATCTCCTACACCACTAGGCATGGTACTTGAAGAAGAAGAAGTGGGAAGATCATTTAGTAACATTTTGATTACCAATTTCAGCATTTGTCATGGCCAAAATATGTGAATGGCGGAACAAGTTTTGACAAAAGTTGAAAATAAAAATTACACATCAAAAGAAGCAAAAAGAAAAGAAGATTTACAGCAGTACATTTGTTCATTGTTTCCTCATTCCTTATGGAGCATAGAGCCACCACTGTAGCTGGTCCCCTTGCAGGAAGTCTTCACCAAACATTCGTCTGCTTTTGCAAAAGTGGTTTCTGTGACATTTTGTTTTATATGATGAGGTTGCCTGCCCCTCATGCATAAGCCCTTGTAAAATATGCCTGAGGGTCAGGGTGCAGTAGTCCTTTTCTGGCAGGAACTGGGGGGTGTCATCAACTACAGCAAAGAAAAGAGAGAAAAAATAACTACAGCAATACAAAGTTACAGTTAAATGTGGAGAATTTCAGAAATCAAAAAGCCCATAAAAATTTAAGGTTACAGTATCCAATAAGTACTAAGTGCTCCAACAGCTAGAGGATGTAACAAATGCAGGAGAGAACTGACAACAGATTTATTTTTAAAAAAAAAATGTGGAATGAGACATAGAGAAGTTCTTGGGAAAAAATAGAGAGCACTAGTACAAAGCGTGGCTAACAACATAAACCATGAATAAGATAAGGGAAGAAAAAAAATTAGAAAGCAGAATTAAACAAACAAAACCAGAAGTTTCAGCACCACAGATCATGAAATATACAAAGAAGCAAATAAAGAAGTCCGAAGTAACATCAGAAGCAACAGGAAGAAATATAATGTGTTGGCAAGAGAAGTAGAGGAAGTTGCAGCCGAAGGAAATATGAATGACCTGCCCAGCAATACATAGAAGCTGACAGGGAAGTACAGTCAAATGGCATTATTACGGTCAAGAATGGAAATTTGCTTAATAACACGTAAGAGCAAATCAATAGATGAACGGAACATTTTGAAAAACATCTAAATAGACCAGCAATATGTAATCGCTCAGACATCCAAGCAGCAAAAGAGTAACAAGTTAATTGTGAAAAACTAAAAAAGGAAAAAATAAAGAAAGACGTAAAGCTTCTAAATGATGGAAAAGCTGCTGGCTCAGATGACATTCCAGCAAAGGCCGTCAAAGCAGATATTGAGACCTCTACAGAGATGTTGTTGTTTAACCAGGGCTGCTGAGCTTGTCATTCTTTTGCAGCCAATGCCAAGTTGAAGAATCCTTGGTATTATGTACATTGCAGATCTAGGCTTTTTCTGTGGTTTTTCTGCCATTTCGAAACTTGTTGGATTCATTAGCTCCTGTTTCTTTCTGGCATACATTTAATGGAACTTCACATCTGGTTTCATGCTAGAAAAAAAAAAGGAGGAAGGGAGAGAATGGAGTGGCATACTGTGCATTCCCCCCCACCATCCATGGAAGCTCAGCAAAAACACGCCCAACCTTCCTGCTTGTTCCCTTCTTATTTATGTGTCACAATTTCTTTTTTGCATATGTCAAGATAATCTGGAGGATCTCACTATGGACCCCATGACAGGCAGGGAGAACTGAGAAGTGACTGTAGGTTGTGAAAACTCCTTGGTAGAGCCCAGAACCAGAGCACAGTATTTTAGCTGTGACTATTTGGAGAGCCCCCTTGAAAGTGGGATTTTGCTGGTTTTTAGCTACATAAAAATTAAAATTATATTTATAGAGATTATTAATCATTATGTTTCAATATATTTAGATTTTAAAAATTATATATCCTATCTCTAGTACGTAATTATTTAACCTTTTCAAGCCTTCACTTTTGACAAACTTAATATGCCTTTGTGACCTGGTTGAACATTTTATTATAATTTTCCATGTTGCTCCCTATAGATTATGGAGCCATCACTGCATCTAGCAATATGGAAATTAAAATATAAAATGGTATAGAATCAGTTTTACAAATTAACATAAACAGGAAAAACAGGACGTTTCGGGATTTACCCTTCGTCAGTCACAGTTACAAACAGGCGACAAAGAAGAATAAAGATAGGTCAAGAGACAATGGCAACGGACACTGCAAACACACACAGAAGATGATGAATGAATCCAAAAAATGAGATAACGTGTGGTACAGAAAGATGAAAAAAATAATGTAAAAATACGGAACAAAAAAAAAAAGACTATCAACTCAGGAAATGCAACAAACAAAGAAAATTAGAAAATGAAATAACAAAACAAAACCTGGCATTCACATGCTCTAGCTGTGGTGGTTTCTGTAGCAAATTGTTTAACATTATGAGGTTGCCAACACTATGTATAACCTCATATTATGCATGCAGGCATGCCTGGAGCCATCCTTATATGACAACCAGTTTAGCACAATGCTATAGTATACAGATATGGAAGTGAACCTCTGTCTGTGAGACTAATTACACCCTTATTGGCTCTTGAAATCATCCACACACTTCCAGGTATTGCCCCTGTGGTGAAACATGTTGAGAACTCAGCTTTGCACACGACGCTTGTAGGAGTCACTTGAGTCCCAGATGTGACTATTGGCTTTTACATGGTTGGCTGCATCCTGGAGGATCTCACTATGGATCCATGATAGGCTGTGGAGAGCTGAGAAGTGACTCTGTGTAGGACATGAAAATTCCTTGGAAGAGCCCAGAACTAGAGCTTAATATTTTTAGTTAGCTCTGCATATTTGGAGATCCCCCTTGGATGTCAGGGTATGCACAATATGCCACGGGCTTCTTCCTCCTAGCTTGGGACCAGATGTAATGATCCTTTCAATGCAAGCTAAGCTGGAGAAACTGAAGCTCATGACTTCAACTCAACATGTTTCAAAATGGTAGAAAAGCTTAGATCTACAGTGTAGATAATACCAAGGAGTCTTCAACTTGGTATTGGCTGCAAAAGAGCAAGAAGCTCAGTAGCTCTAGTTAAACAACGACAAAAACCTCATTTTAGTTGCCTTATATGGCATTCATGAGAGAGCAGGTGTCCTATTATTTTAAAAATTCATGGAAACATCCTAATTTCATGTTTATAGATATTCATGGTGTTTGATAATTTAAGTGCTAGATTTCCTAAATCCTATAATTCCATGACAGTTTGATGACTGTGGTTTGTTACATTTATATTATTTTTCAGAGTTTAGTCCAGGTGAAAGAAGGCATAGACATGGCACGATCTATATACAACTGTCTCCGGGCTCACCTCACAACCATTTTTACTGCCATAAATTCTGACAGCACAGGTAAGTTTGAAAAACGTTGTCTGGTAGTTGGACTCTATATCCTTACGCACGCTGCTGTCACAAATTTGCGCTAGAGGTACTGTATGTTCTGCAGGTGCAATGCTGCTACTTTCGGATATAGTTGGTTTCCTGCCTCATAACATGTGTACACGTCATATTACCCCCGGATGTTTAGTTTTAATCTTATTTGTGAAAGAGTTCACTTCCGATTCTGATCTATATTTAGTGACGGGTGTATTCGCGTTTATTTCCTGTGCATTTTTTAAATCGGAAATCAATCGGCATGGAATAAGCTGCCATTTTCGCTGAAATTTTCATGGATTCTGACTCCGATGACGAGGAATTTGTTGGCTTTACTAACGATAATATCGGTTCTCAAAATATGGGTGATGGCGGAGATAGGGATGACAGTAGTATGTCTAGCGTTTTTGTCGATGATTTTGACGAAGTTGATATTCCCAGGGCCCCTTCAATACAACTGCAGCACCGCACCACGAGGTGCAAAGCTTTCAAAATCAAACCGTTCGTCGACACTCTTCTCCCTCTATGGCAAAGCCATTACATACCCTCTAAAGAGCTTAGTGTTGATGAGAGTATGATAGCTTTCAAAGGTAGGACCAGCCTTATGCAGTACAGTCTCTTTGTTTGTTGGTTTTTTGTTTCGTTTTGTTTTTTCTTTTTCATCTTTCCATTCCTCTCTTCCTATCACATCTAACATATACACCAACAAAACTTATATCATTAGATTCATCATTCATTTATTTATATACGTTCCAAAAATTATAGCAATTGACAAAGAAACTATAGACGTTACAAGTTACCCACTATAAAAAAGGGGGCATTGTGAAAAAGAATGCAGCTGCAGGGCAAATTTCCGCAATTTTTAATTACTGTGCGTAAGGATATTATTCTGCTAGTGATTGATCAAAGTAGGGATACACTATAACGATGTATAACTATTTGTCCGAACACCCAACAAATCAAAATATTCTGAACATATAAAGTTTCTTTGGACTACTTGTCAATCACATTTTGGCTGATTTCTGGTTATGTTGGGTGACTTTAGGCTATTTTTTTAAACATAGATTGGGCGACATTTGAAAGAAGAAGAAAAAAATCAGGTTTCCGAAACAAAGCTGCTCCTGATGATTTTAGATTAGGGTTACAGACCTGTACGTGCATTGTGCCATATAATCCAAGCCACTAGGTAAATTGTAAGTTTTTTTGGAAAGGCAAAGGCTTGAAGTACACAGAGAAGAAAATGTGACACAGAAATAAGGAGGAAATAAGCAGGAGGCTTTTTGTTTTTGTTGAGGATCTATGTTCCATGGAGGCGTGAAAGGTATTGATGGTGGTGGTGGTGATGATGATGTGGGTGGTGAGGATTATATTAATGATGATGAAATACGAATAGCAGAGCAGAAGGATGGCTGGTAAGAAATTTAGTCTACTGCCTAGAGCAGGAAATGTGGAGAGATCTGGCTGAGGGTTTCTGATCCACAGCAGGCTGAAAGTTAGAGAAGAAAAAAGAATCTGTAGATCATCATTGCCTTTCAGCTGCCCAAGGAGCATAGGCCACCACCAATTTCAAGCCAAACCCTCCTGTCCTGTGCCATCCCTTTAAGATCTTTCCATGTCTTCTTTATCTCTTTCATTTCTGTCTCGTCTTCCGTGTTTTTCTGTCTCCCTGCACTTTCCTAGCGATTCCAGAACAGGGATGGCTTTGTAATGCTATCATCTGGTTTCCTCAGTGTGTGTCCTATCCTGTCCCAGTATCTTCTTCTTTTCTGGCTAGATAATGCAGAATAATTGACAGTAATAATCCAATACTATAATTCCCGCCGTAAGTACGTCGGTCGGTCACAGCATGCTGGTCACTAAAAGTGTCATCATTATGATGTTGGTGGTGGTAATGATGATGATGATAGTGGTGATAATGATGTGGGTGAAAGCAGTTCGGACCTGACTAGAATATCATTGCCTTTGTTTCAGAAACCAACAAAGTGGTCACTAAAAGTGTCATCAGGGTATTCCTTTATTCATCAACCTTCACCTCTCTAAGGAGCATAAGTCTTTAACAAACTCATGTCAAGTCTCCCTGTCCTGTGCCATCAGCTCTGGGACTTTCTGTGTCTTCCTCATTATATTCATGACTGTCTCCAGATCTCTTCTTATTATGTTCTTTGGTCTCCCTGTGCCTCTCTTACCCCGGGGATTCCAGAACAAGGACTGCCTTGTAATACTATCAACAGATTTCCTCACTGTGTCTTATCCATCATCAGCACCTTCTTCTCATTTCTTGTTCCCATGGCGCTTGCCTGGATTATGTCGTCAGTTCCACATTACTGACCTTGTGTCACAGTATATATGTTCGACAAAATATTAAGTTGGTTACGCTGTGAGTGGCAACATTGAGATAATGAAAAAACCCGTTGTGGTCAGCTGACCGGAAGGGAAGGGAAGTGAACTCAAATTCTGGTGCAAAAAGTAGTTGAGTTCTGACTAGTGTACGGGCAGGCCGCCTTATTTTCCCTGTCAGCATTTTTGCTGGGATATGTATGCCAATTGTTGTTCATTGATAGCGCTTGCCATTTCTTCATGCGGTGAGGATTAGTTTGCATAATTCTAGAGTGGTGGTGTAGTTTCTAGTGGCATTTTCCTTTAGGCCGTTCATGATAAGTCATTTGTGTTTAAGTATTGCTTTATCATAGTACAGGACTTAGCCGGTGAGCGAAAGTCATTGTGATGTTCACTGATAGATTGAGTTCTTGGTTATTGCAAGTTATATTGGCATTTCTGTTGCATTGTATTTCATATGTATTGCTAGCAGTGTGTGGCTTCCATGTGTGCAGTGGTTATTAAAAGGGAACTTACCTGTTGAAGGTGTTATGTTTAATTATTGTCAGCTATTGTATGCTGTGGTCGTATCCTTGGATGATGAGCCAAAGAGTACAGATTTATTATGTGTTAAATCCACAGTATGAATAGTTGTCTGACAGCTGGGGGCTCGTCCGGGATGTTGTTCGTCCATACTCCGAAGGGGGTTGGGCGTGACTCCTCCGGTGGAAGAAAACTTCGTTTTCTTTCTGGGGGGGGGGGACATTGAGATAATGAAAAAACCCGTTGTGGTCAGCTGACCGGAAGGGAAGTGAACTCAAATTCTGGCGCAAAAAGTAGTTGAGTTCTGGCTAGTGTACGGGCAGGCCGCCTTATGTTCCCTGTCAGCATTTTTGCTGGGATATGTATGCCAATTGTTGTTCATTGATAGTGCTTGCCATTTCTTCATGCGGTAAGGATTAGTTTGCATAATTCTAGAGTGGTGGTGTAGTTTCTAGTGGCATTTTCCTTTAGGTCGTTCATGATAAGTCATTTGTGTTTAAGTATTGCTTTATCATAGTACGGGACTTAGCCAGTGAGTGAAAGTCATTGTGATGTTCACTGATAGATTGAGTTGTTGGTTATTGCAAGTTATATTGGCATTTCTGTTGCATTGTATTTCATATGTATTGCTAGCAGTGTGTGGCTTCCGTGTGTGCAGTGGTTATTAAAAGGGAACTTACCTGTTGAAGGTGTTATGTTTAATTATTGTCAGCTATTGTATGCTATGGTCGTATCCTTGGATGATGAGCCAAAGAGTACAGATTTATTATGTGTTAAATCCACAGTATGAATAGTTGTCTGACACCTTGTCATACCATTTCAATTCTTCTATTCTACGCGAGCACCCATTAATGAAAGTGTAGCTTCTTAGTTGTTTGTTTTGTTCTCCATGTTTCAGAACCATACAATAGGACTGACTTGACATCTGAGTTAAAGATTTCAATGCAATGAAAGCTCCTCTTGCTTTTTGTATTCTTATTTTGATATCACTGTCTGTCCCTCCAACTTTGCCTATATTACTGCCAAGATATATGTATGATTCTACATCTTTTAGTGATGTTTCTTCAAGTTCAACCTTGTTATCATTTCTTGCATTAAATTATTCTCATAATCTTTGTCTTTTCCCTGTGTATTTTCAGGCCCACTTGTTGTGACCTCTCATCAAGAATTTTCATTTTGTCTTGTATCTGATTATGGTTATGGGACAGAAAAGCCAAGTCATCTGCAAAATCCAGATCATCAAGCTGTTTAGTCAGATACCACTGGATTCCATTTCTGTTATGTGATGTCGATGTTTTCATAACCCAATCTGTTGCTAGTAAGAAAAGAAATGGAGACAAAAGGCATCCCTGTCTCACTCCCGTTCTAATCCTAAACAGTTCTGTAAGTTGTCCTTCATGAAGAACTCTGCATGTCATGTCTTCATAGGTCTTCTTTATAAAGTTAATGATTTTCATGGGAACTCCATAATGCCTCATCAATTTCCAACGTGATTCTCTGTCTACACTGTCAAATGCCTTTTCAGAATTGATCATCCAACCTCTTAATGCTGGATCTAGTAAAGTGAAATCCGTAACACTGCTGTCCCCAATGGCAGTATTGGAAATGGGACTACTTTCACCTTTTTTATAGTAAAATACTCAATTTTACAAAAGTTAAATTTAATCCGTTTCTGAAAGATTATGACTTATGACATTGTTAGTAAAACATGAAAAATATAATTCAGCCTATAAGTGTCTTGCCAAGGGTGCTATCAGAGGGCATCTACTGATAGAAGACAAGTACTGCCTTTAAGTGGCACCCAACAAAGACCATGCTCAGTCCATGTATTGAGCACTGTGATGTTCCCTCTTTCCTTCTTGAGACACTGTGGTGGTGTCAAGACTCATTGTGAACATACATTTATAGAACTTACTTTCATGTTCCCTGCGTGAGCAATAAAAACAGTTCCTGCTATTCCAAGTCAATAATCAGTCAACCTTTATCAGTTATACTCGACATGTTTATTTCTTAACAACGGGGTAAATGAAAGTGGGGATGTATTTAAATTGGACAAAGGACAAAGAGAATCACCTACATTACAGCCTCAAGGTCTTTGTCAGGGGCTAATAAACAAAATACAGAAGGAGAAGAAAGCCAGAACTAAGTTATATTCATAAATCACATTTATAGTTTTCCAGCTCATTCTGTCATTCCGTTCATAACGCTCCCGAAAATAGTAACACTCACCAAAGAAAAGTGCACAGAGGTTGGTGTGCATGCGCAATGTGAATGACGTGCATGTTCAGACTTTGTACAAAACTATTTTAGTGCTATAATTAACAGGAAATGTGCATACAATGATTTAAGTTTCACGCTTTTGTTAGAATAAAATCAACTGGTGTTTTCCTAATGGGCGAAGATCGGCTACCACGACAAGTATGGGAAACTAAGAGCCCGGGATCCAGACCTCCAGGACGCTGGGAGGACAACATTAGACAATCCCTGAAGGACCGAGGACTAGAATGGAACCAGGCCAGGAAAAAGACAGCCAGTAGGACAGTATGGTGCTCTCTCTTCGAAACCTCTACACCTCACAGTAGAAGAGGAACGACTAAGTATGTAAGTAAGTAAATAAGGTATTTCCCGCTGCAGAAAAAGCTGTGACCTCACTGGCGAGAAATTGGGTCACCCGTCCAGGCTCAGAACTAACGTAAAAAGGTAAAAGCAGTCCCATAGCAGATACTGCCGTAAGGGAGTGAAATGTTAGAGACTTCACTATACTAGGTCCAGCATCGAGAGGTGGGGTGACCAGTTCCCTGCCTCACTACCTTTTCCTTCCCTAACTCAAGAGCAAAGTCATGTACCCATTTACAGCTGGGTAAACTGGAGCATGATGATACTGTGAATCGAATCCGGCACCTTTGCCACAAGAGACCAGCGCTCTAACCACTCTGCCAATCGGACGCTCCAGAACTAACGTAGCGACTTTTAATAGCAGGCAAACAGCCGTGTTCTATAAGTTTGGGTTACTTAACACAATATGAGTCATACGGGTGCACGGTTACTTAAAATGGGTGCAGACATACAATTCACTCAATAGTGATTAATCCAACTATAGCCGTAGAGTTATAGATCAACAGGTTTAATAATCACTTAGGGTTTAACAGTATTTTCTTGATTGAGCCAGTTTTCTCTCACGGACAGCTGTACGTTGCATTGTCTCGATCAAGAAATCACAACAGCGCAAAAGTAGAAATTAAAACAACAGAAAATCAAGGTACTCTTCTGATGGACACTCGGATATTCACACCTAACATTATTTCTCTTATTAGTCACCTTGTACAACATGCCTTAGTGTGCATAGTTCTGTTCTTTCTTTGTATCTTCAGAGACCCCCTGGTATTGTTGTCGTAAAATTCTGTTTGATAAAGATGGCTATTTCTTCTTTACTTTACAGATAAAGTTGCATATTTAGTCACATTGGTGATTGATGCAGGGTGATTGAAAAGTCGTTACCTGTTTTTAAATTGTTATTTATTCACTCCTGTACAATTAATTTACATGAAAGAAACGTCAAAAGCAAAAACAGTTCACTGCCATTTTATTACATGATATGCTATGTCACATTAACATAACAATGCAGCATGAGATCCTGTTTGTTCTATACTTGAATTCATGGCGGGCAACAGTTTGTGCTATCTCTTGTAATGTCGTTTTAGACTTTATTTTATTTCTATAAATAAAGAATTTTTTAAAAATATTTAATTTATTAATCAAATGACAGTTATGGCCCCTTGTTTGACGTTTGTTTCATGAATGTCCGATGGAAACAAGTGAGGACATAAACATTTTAAAAATAGGATGGGACTTTTCAATCAGCCTGTGTATCGTGGCTTGTCTAGATTCTGAGTTACTGGTTGAGGATTGTATGCTGTTTCGGTGCATACAGCCAGTTTCTGCTCATCGTCTGCCTTTGTAATGCATCGTGTTGTGTTGACATATGACCCATAATTTAGATCTGTAGCTTATTAGACATCATCACACTCTTGCTCCTCATGCATGTCAAGTCCATTTCAATTCTTCTATTCTATGCAAGCACCCATTTATGAAAGTGTAACTTCTTAGTTGGTTTTGTTGTTCTCCATGTTTCAGAACCATACAATAGGACTGACTTGACATTTGAGTTAAAGATTCTAATTTTTGTGTTGGACTTGATTTCTCTTGATCTACATGTATTTTTCCCAATGCAGTGAAAGTTCCCCTTGCCTTTTGGTATTTTAATTTTGATATCATTGTCTGTCCCTCCAGTTGTTTATTGCTGCTAAGATATCTGTATGATTCTACATCTTGTGGGGGTGTTTTGACAAGTGTAATATTGGTATTGTTTCCTGCATTTATTCTTATTATCTTTGTCTTTTCATCATGTAACAGTCTGTATAAAATTCATAAGCATATTCCTTAGTCTGTGTAAAGTTCTTAAGTGTCATTTAATCTGTAAAGCTCTTAAGCGAGTCACTTAGTCTATGTAAAGTTCATAAGCATATCGCATCATCTGTGTAAAGTTCATGGTCGTGTCATTTAGTCTGTGCAAAGGTAGGTAACCCAGAATCTGAACATCCGGAAACTGTAATATTCAGAAAATCGAAAGTTTGTTCGGCCGACTTTTGACAAATTTTTGAACTGATTTTTTTGGGCTACTTTTGGTTAACTTGTGCTACTTTGGGCGGTGTTTGGGCTACTTTGGCCGATGTTTGGGCGATATCAGAAAAAATCCGATTTCTGAAACACGGCCATCCCCAAGCATTTTGTATTCTGGGTTACCAACCTGCATTACTTAATCTGTCTAAAGGTCATAAGTGTATCAGTTAGTCTTAGTAAGTTTGTAAGCAAGTCTCTCATTTGTAAATAATAATACTAATAAAACTATAATTGATTTGTACATTTTGGCAGCACACTTTAATTTGTCTAGAGAGGTTAGATTATGTGCTTCTCTCGGCAAAGCTACCAAGTTAAAAAAAAAATGGTAGCGTCACACTCCAGTATACTCAACTATAAATGGGTACTTGACTCTGCTCTAGAGGTAGGGAAGGTGAAGACAGCAAAGAATGGAACTGGTCACCCCCTACTTCATAGTGCTGGATGTAGTATAGTGAAGTCTGTAACACTTCCCTCTCCTACAGCAGTATCTGCTACACGACTGCCTTTACCTATTGTTATAGTAAAGTACAAAAGTGACATTTAATACATTTTTGAAAGGTTATGACATGAAATTGTAGCTTAAAATTAAACATAGAAATAGGCCTATAAGTGTCTTGCCAAGGGTGCTATCAGAGGGCATCTACTGAATGAAGACAAGTACTGCCTTTAAGCAGCACCCAACAAAGACCATGCTCAGTCCATGTATTGAGCAGTGTGATGTTCCCTCTTTCCTTCTTGAGACACTGTGGTGGTTTCAAGACTCATTGTGAACATACATTTGTGGAACTGACTTTCATGTTCCCTGAACAATAAAAACAGTTCCTAGTACCGTACTCCAAGTCAATAATCAGTCAACCTTTACTCAGCGTCCCAATACTCGGCACGTTTGTTTCTTAACAGCAGTGATGTTCCCTCTTTCCTTCTTGAGACACTGAGGTGGTCTCAAGACTCATTGGAATGATACATTTACAGAGCATACTTTCATGTTCCCTGAACAATAAAAACAGTTCCTGCTATTCCAAATCAATAATCTGTCAACCTTTATCAGTTGTACTCGACATGTTTGTTTCTTAACAACAGGGTAAATAAATTTTTAAAAACGGGACGCGATTTCCTGGATCAAAGAACAAAGAGCATTGCCTACGTTTTAGCCACAATGCTTTCATCAGAAGGCAAACGAATAAAAACAGAAGGGGAAGAAAGCCAGAACTAAGTTATAGACATAAATAGCTAATAAGAATGATATAATCCATAAATTGACGTTGCTGGTGCTTTATCATCCTTTAAAATCCTTGTGGAGCATGGAGCCAACACTGCTGCTGATCTCTTTACAGGAAGCCTGCTGCAGGCGTTCACAGGCTGTTGTAGCAGGGATTTATGTAGCAATTAGTTTTACGTAATGAGGTAGCCAGCCTCATGCACAACCTCATGTACAGCCTCATGTACAACCTCATGTACAACCTCATGCACAACCTCATGTACAACCTCATGCACAACCTCATATTAGTCACCTAGTACAACATGCCTGTGTCCAATAGTTCTATTATTTCTTTGTGTCTTCAGAGACCCTCAGTTGATATTGTCATGGAAATCCATTTGATCAAAATGGCCACTTCTTGTTTACTTTACAGATAAAGTTGCATGTTTAGTCCCATTGGTGATTGATATAGGGTTATTGAAAAGCCTCTGCCTATTTTAAAATTGTCATTTCTTCACTCCAATCCATCAGTTTATATAAAACAAACATCAAAATCAAGACAATTAAATGCCATTTTATTACTTTTTATTGTATGGTATGCTATTTCACATTAACAATACAACGCAACATGAGATCCTGTTTGTTCTACACATGATTTCATATCAGACAACTATTTTTGCTATCTCTTGTAATGTCAGTTTATTGGCTGATGGTGTACAGCATCACCACGTAAAACAGCTCGATGACACGGGCATTATGAATGTGGTGAGTGATCAACACCAGCATACAGAATGCTGAGGTGCCGGACTACTTGCTACATAGTTACCTACGGCCACTTTCTAAACCTGGTAAAGACCCCCAAACTTCTCAGCAACTATAGAATTATCACACTGCAGAATGTCTACGGTAAATTACTAGAAAAGATCGTAGCATGAAAAATAATGAACCACCTCAAAAATGCACAAATACTCCCTGATAGCCTGATAAACTATAGGCCCATGAAAGTAACATGGGGTAACGCTGGAACATTTCCTTATGATGTGCACGAGGGGTTCCACAGTAAACAACAAACGGTTGCTGTAGTAATTGACGTACAGGATGCTTATAACAGTGTGAACTTTGAAACCTTAATGAACTGTGCAATGGCTTGCAGTGTTAACCCTTGACTAACATGATTGATAGCAGCTGCCTTAACTGAGAGATCAGTTGCATTTCGCTTAGGAACAATGCGCATTTGTCCGGAACTACCCCAGGGTTCTCCACTATCACCGGTGCTGTTTAACGTCTACACAGCAAAAGTAGCCACCAGTCAGCCAACTGGACTGGGGTGAACATTGACTTTTGCATATGACATACTCATTTACAGGACTGGTTCTGACCCACAGGAAATGGTCAGTAGCATACAAGGGACACTACATAAGGTGTTTAAATGGTGCGAGGAAACTGGCTGTAAAGTAAGTTTCAACAAGGCCTGCATGATGTGGTGCTTCTTGAATAACTCCATAGTGAAAGCAGATCTTACTTTCCGTGGGCAGAAAATTGAAAGGCAAGACAAGCTGAAGTACCCTGGAGTAAATTTGATTATGGGCTATCGTATAAGTACCATGCTGATCACATCATATAGAAGTGCAGGAGAGGTCTGGCAGCCCAATAAACAATGATTGCAGCGCACCTGGAGCAGAGATTACTATTTCTCCTATATCATCAGCTAATCATTTTGGTAATCGAGTATGGGCTTGGAATACTCACGCTGTCAGTAACACAATGTAAACGACTGGAAAGCATTCAAAATAAAGGGCTGTACGAGAGATATCTCCCTTGTGACGATGCACATCCATGAATTGCTGTCAATTGGATCCAGATGTGTTATGGCCCAGGCAAAAGCTTATATGCGAGTAACCACAGACAAAAGGCACCCCCTGCATGGGAACATTGCTGACATCAAAGCAGCGGAAACTCTTATTGAGTACAAAGCACCTGCAGAAAAACAGATAGTGATCTTTACAGATGCTCTTTCAGTAATAACACACCTGAAGGGGTTGAAAGATCTGATAAACTCACTTGAAAGCCTGGCCAAATGCTTCAACAAGTGCACAGTCCAGTGGATACCAACCCATTGCAACATTCCAGGCAACGAAGAGGCAGATAAACTTGCTAAAGCAAAGGGGGAGGGGAGAGCGCTGCAACAATACGATATAGAAACAACTTATGAAATGGTTAAAACAACTATAAAAGCCATATTCAAGTCCAAATGGGACAGAGAACACCCAAGTCACATAAAAGATGATGCCTGTCACCAGCTATTCAGACGAGACCAGGTCATCATTTTCCGCTTATGCACTGTTCACAATAGGTTGAGGTACCATCTATATCACAAATACAGGATTGGTCCAACAGATCTCTGCTCCTGTGGTACCAACCCCATGGTAGCTGAACATTGGCTCTAGTCCTGCCCAACTTACAGCAGTGAACGGAGTGGCATATGGCAACAACCCACTTCTCTCCACAAAAAACTGTTTGGAGATGTCAGGAACCTTGAGCTGACTTCTGCCTTTATTAGAGTCATTAATGTAGATGTCAGAGGGCAAATGGGAAGGAGATGAAGAAGAAAGGAGCAAGAATAAAGAGGGGGATGTCTTGGATGGCACAGACAGAGGCAACTAGTAGACAGGTGACCGCAGTTGAAAATATATTCAAGGGAGAAGAGTGGAGTAAGTCAGGTGAGAACTGGACGAACTACCAGCAAGTCATCATTAGCCTTGGCAGGGAGTGCAGGGCTTGAGGCGATGGGAAAGCAGAGCTGGAAATTAATCATTTGATAACTGATCATGCTGTGGATGATGATGCCATTGTGTACACTAATCCGTGGTGATAAATCAGGATGGGGCTTCTCTGCTAGAGTAAATGGCAGAATCATCACTGAACATATCAGGGCTTACATGGTAACGACCTCCAGCATGAGAATGGAGGTAGAGGCTGCTACTGCAGCCTTAAAGTGACTGTCTGAAACTTCATTAACAAAGGCAATCATTGTGTCCATGCTTTGGAAGGTGAAAAATGGATGGCGATGCACATCCATGAATTGCTGTCAATTGGATCCAGATGTGTGATGGCCCAGGCAAAAGCTTATGGGGGGGGGGGGGGGGTACAGTAGGGGGGGGGCGGGGGGCGGCAGGGGGGGTCGCGGCTGCAACAAAATGATATAGAGACAACTTATGAAATGGTTAAAACAACTATAAACGCCATATTCAAGTCCAAATGGGACAGAGAACACCTAGGTCACATAAAAGATGATGCCTGTCACCAGCTATCTAGGCGAGATCAGGTCACCATTTTCCACTTATGCACTGGTCACAATAGGTTGAGGTACCAACTTTATCACAAATACAGGATTGGTCCAACAGATCTCTGCTCCTGTGGTACCAACCCCATGGTAGCCGAACATTGGCTCTAGTCCTGCCCAACTTACAGCAGTGAACGGAGTGGCATATGGCAACAACCCACTTCTCTCCACAAAAAACTGTTTGGAGATGTCAGGAACCTTGAGCTGACTTCTGCCTTTATTAGAGTCATTAATGTAGATGTCAGAGGGCAAATGGGAAGGAGATGAAGAAGAAAGGAGCAAGAATAAAGAGGGGGATGTCTTGGATGGCACAGACAGAGGCAACTAGTAGACAGGTGACCGCAGTTGAAAATATGTTCAAGGGAGAAGAGTGGAGTAAGTCAGGTGAGAACTGGACGAACTAACAGCAAGTCATCATTAGCCTTGGCAGGGAGTGCAGGGCTTGAGGCGATGGGAAAGCAGAGCTGGAAATTAATCATTTGATAACTGATCATGCTGTGGATGATGATGCCATTGTGTACACTAATCCGTGGTGATAAATCAGGATGGGGCTTCTCTGCTAGAGTAAATGGCAGAATCATCACTGAACATATCAGGGCTTACATGGTAACGACCTCCAGCATGAGAATGGAGGTAGAGGCTGCTACTGCAGCCTTAAAGTGACTGTCTGAAACTTCATTAACAAAGGCAATCATTGTGTCCAAGCTTTGGAAGGTGAAAAATGGATGGCGATGCACATCCATGAATTGCTGTCAATTGGATCCAGATGTGTGATGGCCCAGGCAAAAGCTTATATGCGAGTAACCACAGACAAAAGGCACCCCCTGCATGGGAACATTGCTGACATCAAAGCAGCGGAAACTCTTATTGAGTACAAAGCACCTGCAGAAAAACAGATAGTGATCTTTACAGATGCCCTTTCAGTAATAACACACCTGAAGGGGTTGAAAGATCTGATAAACTCACTTGAAAGCCTGGCCAAATGCTTCAACAAGTGCACAGTCCAGTGGATACCAACCCATTGCAACATTCCAGGCAACGAAGAGGCAGATAAACTTGCTAAAGCAAAGGGGGAGGGGAGAGCGCTGCAACAAAACGATATAGAGACAACTTATGAAATGGTTAAAACAACTATAAAAGCCATATTCAAGTCCAAATGGGACAGAGAACACCCAAGTCACATAAAAGATGATGCCTGTCACCAGCTATTCAGACGAGACCAGGTCATCATTTTCCGCTTATGCACTGTTCACAATAGGTTGAGGTACCATCTATATCACAAATACAGGATTGGTCCAACAGATCTCTGCTCCTGTGGTACCAACCCCATGGTAGCCGAACATTGGCTCTAGTCCTGCCCAACTTACAGCAGTGAACGGAGTGGCATATGGCAACAACCCACTTCTCTCCACAAAAAACTGTTTGGAGATGTCAGGAACCTTGAGCTGACTTCTGCCTTTATTAGAGTCATTAATGTAGATGTCAGAGGGCAAATGGGAAGGAGATGAAGAAGAAAGGAGCAAGAATAAAGAGGGGGATGTCTTGGATGGCACAGACAGAGGCAACTAGTAGACAGGTGACCGCAGTTGAAAATATATTCAAGGGAGAAGAGTGGAGTAAGTCAGGTGAGAACTGGACGAACTACCAGCAAGTCATCATTAGACCGATGGCAGGGAGTGCAGGGCTTGGCGATGGGAAAGCAGAAGCTGGAAATTAATCATTTGATAACTGATCATGCTGTGGATGATGATGCCATTGTGTACACTAATCCGTGGTGATAAATCAGGATGGGGCTTCTCTGCTAGAGTAAATGGCAGAATCATCACTGAACATATCAGGGCTTACATGGTAACGACCTCCAGCATGAGAATGGAGGTAGAGGCTGCTACTGCAGCCTTAAAGTGACTGTCTGAAACTTCATTAACAAAGGCAGTCATTGTGTCCATGCTTTGGAAGGTGAAAAATGGATGGCTATGGCATGAATGGAAAAAATTCATAGAGGCTTTGAATCTTCAGGAACTGTCCTGGTCATGTAGGGGTATGCGGTAATGAGAGAGCTGACTAGCCTCAAGAGGACCCATAGTGGGGACACTGGATATGGATAAGGGAGACATACTGAGGACAATTAATGATCGCCTGTTAGAGAACAACACTGCAATAGATGAATCAAAAAGGTTAAGGTTGTTGGAATTTAGCATCAAACATAAGGCTTGCAGGGATAAACGTATTGAGAGGATTCATCCGTTGTGTATACAACCAACAAGCTATGGGAACATTTAACATTCATACGCTTTGACATGTCTGAGTTTTCATCATTTATATCACCACTACATGTTTCAACTTGTGTCATTAAGCTCATTAGCTGAGTTTTCATCCTTTATAGCTTCGCTACATGTTTCAACTTGTGTCATTAAGTTCATTAGCTGAGTTTTCATCCTGTATAGATAGATAGTTGAACTACTTGCTTCAGATTGGATTGTTGAGTTCATTTAGCTGAGCTTTCATCCTGTATAGTTGTAATACATGCCTCAGTAATACATATACCTGGTTTTTGTTGCAAAATCAGAATACTGGTATAATTATTTTAAAAGACTACCTCACTTAACTTTTGAAAGTGATTACAGGGAGTGGATTGTGAATCTCACTAACATTGGTCAAAAACAAAAGTCTCTTTTCACCTTTTGAAAATGTTAATGAGAAAATCCACTAATTTTGTTAGTAGTAAAAAAAAAAACACACACACACCCCCCATCATCATCATAACTGACTATGGGAGTGTGCACCCCTGGTGTGATAGCCTTCAGCAGTTTTTTTTTTTCCTGGTCCTCCTTTCGGAGTGCTCTTTTATCTTCTGCTTATTGTGAGACCTTTTTTTGCCCAGTCTGAGAATTCTGTCATTATTGAGAGAGAAATACATATTTTGCTCACAGTTTGTTGAAAAACATCATGTTTGTTTTTGTTTGTTTAGAATGAGTATTCTCTTGAGCATGTTCTCATGTACAAGTAAAACTGACGTATACAAATTATTTTTATTCTAGTTGTAGTGGATTTTGATGGTATTGTATGGTGGTGTTATCACCTAGTGTGATGCGTGAGGTCAGCTGTGAAGGCTCCTGAGATAATTGTAACTGTGAATATACAGAAGGCCCTTTCGTGCTACCACTTTATGACCTCACACATATCTTTTTTTTTTACTAATGAATGTGGCTACGTTAAAATCTAGGGTACTGAATGCAATGTGTTGTATGGACATATACACACACCCACAGATATTAATTAAGTCCAATACTATCAATAAAATTTATAACACAATGAACTACATTCAGCTGGTTAAATTTAGAATAGAAAATCTTTTTTTAAATTTATTTGTTCTGAACCAAGGTTTTATTTTGGCCAGAACTTATGCAAAGATTTTGAAATTTATGAATGAATGGCATGAATAAATGGCATGTTAAATGAAAGATGTTTACATATGCAATCTTCAAGATTAATTATAGTATTACTGTTCGTAATGTTAAATTTTCTGGGAAAACTATGAATGGATGTGCTGTTGGGGTGGCTTCATCCCTCCCTGTTTATGCCTACACAGCATTGTCCATTAATGATGGAAGGAAATGGGATGCTTCAGTAGTAAATTCTCTTGGGTGCTAGTTTTATGAAGTTGGTGTAAGTTCAGCAGGCCAGGGGGTCCAAATGGGGCAGTGATGCGCAATACAAGACTCAACATGTCTCTTAGCCTCTCCTGCCCAAGTCTACCTCACCTACTCGTGGTGGACCCCGTTATACCCAGTAATCTTGCCGAAGGTTGGGTATCAACCCCAGCGGGAGGCAAGATGGGACAGCAAACGAGGTAAAGGCAAAATCAAATCCCCCAGCCAGAGGGGGAGGCATGAGCACACTCTGCCTTAAGAAACAGGTGCTGAAGTCAGATGTACCAGGCCAGGAGGCGCACCAGCAACCATGGTACCATGCAACCCACTTTGGTTTAATATGTCTACACAACAGATGTAAAAAAATTATCGTTATGGTGCTCGCCCTGTGAAGTCCCTCCAGGCAGGAGCAGTGCCGGATTCTGAGCCTCGACAGAATCCACCCTCAGCTACTGGAGGTCTCCTTAGTCCGCCAAATGGAGCCAGGAGGCGGAAGGAGAAAGTAACTGGCCAACCAGATAAGACGACGGCCCCTCTGAATGTCATGCATTGGAATGCAGAGGGAGTCAACAACAAAAAGACTGAACTAGAGAATACCCTATTTCGGAAAGAAATTAGCATATGCTGCATACAAGAAACCCACCTACAGGAAGGAAAACATTTTAAGATACGGGGCTATCAATGCTTCAGAGTTGACAGAAAAGATCGGAAGAAGGGTGGCATACTAACACTGATAAGGAATAACCTCAACGCTATAGAATCCAAGACATATAAAGAAGGTGCAGAATACCAAGTAATCCATCTAAAACATAACACTCTGGAACTGGATCTCCTAAACTTCTACTGCCCCAATGACATACCACTGAACATGACTAGCATAGATGTCCCCATTGGCAACTTTCATAGCGGTGGGAGACTTCAACAGCCATTCCCAAAGCTGGGGATACAACCAGCTAGATAGAAGGGGCGAAGAGATAGAAAACTGCAAGAACGACAATAACCTAACCCTTCTAAACAACCCTAATGATCCTCCAACCTTTTACTCCAGAAGATGGCATAGCACCTCTACTCCAGACCTGGCATTCTGCACACCTGATTTGGCTGGGATAGTGGAAAGGAAATAGGAGAACAACTCGGTGTGAAGTGATCATCGTCCTGTATTCATCAAAATTAATAGAACAATTAATACAAGTCCAAGTCAGCCAAGATGGAATTATAAAAAGCGAATTGGTCCATTTATCAACACAGAGCAAATCTGCTTACAAAAGATATTAAGGTACTAGACAGAGACATTAACAGAGTCATCTGGGATTTTAATAATGGAGTACTCAAGGCAGCAAAGGAGACAATACCGAGAGGAGCGAGGAAGAACTATGTACCATATTGGTCCAACACACGACAAAATCTACATGAAGATATGAATGAAGCAAGGCACACTGCAAGTACAACCATCCCAACAGAACCATATCATGCTACAAAAGGCAAAAGCAAAATTCATTAAAGGAAAGCTAGAAGCCCAGAGGAGAAGCTGGAGGGAAAAAACATATAAACTAAACCTTGAAAGGAAGGGAGAAAGTTGTGGAAACTCACTAAACAATTGAATGACGATAACATTTCTCAACGACAAACCATTACACTAGACGATGCAGGGAAACTATATACCGGCAAACAAGCAGCAGACATATTTGCGGAATCCTACAGAAATGAAAGTAACATCTCCGTCAATTTACGCAGACAACGGAGACATTCGTCAAGAAATAATCCACACTAGAACTAATGGAAACAGTCCGGACGTTATGTCCAAACCTTTCAATATGGACGAGTTAAAAACAGCCGTGTGGAAACTTAAAGACAGGAAATCACCAGGCCCGGATGGTATAACCAACGAAATGCTAAAACACCTAGGATATACAGCAATGAGCAAACTGTTGCAAATATACAACTACAGTTGGATGACAGGCAGTGTGCCACAGATATGGCGACTGCTGCTCATTTGTCCCATCATAAAGAAAGGAAAAGACAACAGGAAGGCCACCAGCTACAGACCAATAAGCCTAACAAGCTGTGTATGTAAGACAATGGAGAGGATGATCAACAGAAGATTGAAAGGGTACTTGGAATCCGAGAAAATTTTAGTGCCAGAACAAGCAGGGTTTAGAGAGTGCAGCAGCACAGAAGACCAAATCACATACCTGTCACAGATCGTTGAAGATGCCTTCCAAGAAAAGAGAAAAGTCTTTACCCTATGGATAGATCTCCAAAAAGCTTTTGACAAAGTATGAAAGACGGGTTAAATAGTTAAAACTGCAAAGGAAACGGAATCAAGGTAATTATGAGAAAATGGATCCAGTCGTTCCTACACAATCGGAAAGCAAGAGTCACTATGGAAGGTCACAACAGCAAGAAAATCCTCCTAAAACATGGAGTTCCTCAAGGCTCAGTATTGTCTCCCACCCTGTTCCTTGTATTCATCAATGACCTCATCCACGATCTGCCACAAGGTGTGAGAGCTGCCCTATACGCTGACGACTTGTGGTGTGGTGTGTAGAAGAACATCTAACTATCGCTAATAAGCGAATACAAAGGGCAGCAGACAACATAGCAGCATGGGCATGAGAAATGGATGGTGCAGATCAACGCTGAAAAAATCATCAAGCAAACACTTTTCACGCTCTCCAACAAAGACAAAGCAAGGAGAATACGACTTGGAAATATACATGTCCAAACAGATGAGGAACCGGTGTAAACTTGGGCATTACATTAGATAAGAGAATGACATGGGAGGCACCACATCGAGAGAACAGAGGCTAAAGCGAGAAGAAAACTTTTCCATACTGAGGAAAAATAGCGGGATCAGGTTGGGGAGCTAACGAAACAACACTAAAGACAGTGTATACAGGTGCAATAAGACCGATATTAGAGTACGGATCAGCAGCATGGTCTACAGCAGCCAATTCACACCTACAAGCCTTAGATATAGGACAAAATCCAGCGCTTAGTTGATCACGGGTGCCCATGAAGACCACACCAATAAATGAAATGGAAAAAATCACAGGCATTCCACCTTTATTATACAGACGAGACACTAAGACCCTGATCCAAGCAGAAAAGTACAAGAACATGCCCGCACATCCAATGAAAACTAGATATGGAGATTCAGCCAGTGGGAGCTCGACCAGAAGCAGCCTTGTGCATCGGCCCAAAAAACTAATTAGAACATACAAGGATGAACTACCAGACATCACTAAGGAAATAACTCCCACACTCCTCCCAACCCCATGGGAACAACATCAAAATTTCAGTATTAAGACCTCCATAACTACCACCTGCCCCATGGGAGAGCTAAATACTCTCCAAAGGAAAATAGCAGCATGTGACATGATTGAAGAACTATACCCCAGAGAAGCATGATCCAAGTATATACTGATGGATCTGCAACCAGAGCAGTGAAGAACGGAGGCGCAGGAGTTTATGTGGTCTATCCAGACAAAGAAAACGAATCCACCTGTTCACCTACTGGAATATTCTGTTCAAACTATGCTGCTGAAGTACAGGCCATAAGCATTGCTGCAGGAATAATAAATAACACAATAAGCCAATGTCAGCAGGTTGTATTCCTTACCGATGCAATGTCAGTTCTGCAAGCCCTCAACAGTGATAAACTGCCAGAATTAAACAAAGTCCTATGCGAAGTAAATATCAAAAGAAGGGTAGTGCTACAGTGGATACCATCACACTGTGGCATACCAGGAAATGAGAGAGCAGATATGTTAGCAAAAGAGGGAGCAACACAGGAACAAAAAGAACAAACAATCACATTCCAGGAAAAGAAGACCCATATCAAGGCCATCAGGAAAATTGATCAACAAAGAGACAACTATCAATATCTTGATCGAGCAAAACAGGTGATCCTGTTCCGTATGAGAACAGGACACAACAGACTGAACAGTCACTTATACAGACTGAGATTGGTTCCAGAGCCAGCTAGCCTACTTAACTTTGCCAGATTTGTTCTGGTGCTGGAATATGATGGCCCCACCTCTCCGTGCTTGAGCAATACACAGATGTTCTGCCGAAATGTACACTGCACGGGTCCTCACTTCAATTATTAATCAGCATTTGACACCACCTTAGTGTCAAGATCAAACTCACAGCTCTGAAATAAAGTATTGGTTTTTGCTCAGAACCTTACCTAATAAGCCACTTCTACACATAACAAATTACAATAACACCACATAAACAGGGTCAGTTCTCTCTGACCAGACAGCACATCTTACCTAGTTGGTTTCGCATAGGGTAAGTTTCCCCAGTCTACAGATTCTGAAATAGGTGCATTATCTCACTGCCATAGAATAGGATAGGTGATATGATTCACTGTTCTCAACACTTGATCACCCCTTCCTAAACCTTGCTGTAGTTTATATATTGTTTGTCCCTAGACCCTGAACTAGGGCGGGGGGTCCAGAGCGAATCCTTACTTGTTTGTAAGGCTAGATTTCGATATGGCAGTATCAAATCACTCGGACATTAAACAACATTCAAAATATACAAAGAAATAATTTCAATCTTACCAGATTATGAATAAAGAACACAGAAATGCTAGCAAAACTCAGCTGAGCTGCTGGCTATAGTATGGCGTCCCTGAACTTATTTCAATTTATTTCATTAGGAAATCACCACACTTGAAATTTACTGTGTCTATCACTGGACAACTATTGAGGAATGGCAAAAAAGCTCATCTGAGCGCGGATAATATGATTGTCTGTGGCCAATCAATGCCTTGGTTTTTTTAAATTCAAATTTCCTACACTAAAGTCATTTCAGTCATGCTTCAGTCAAGTATGGATTTTTATCTGTTAGTCTGTCCGTCTCTACTTGCGTTTTCACAAAACGTACTTGATTTTTGAACCAACCTTTCTCTCCCCTCCAAAATTTTGTCGTTAAAAGTTATTTTTAGACACAGCTCCCACCAATATCCCTTCTCTTCCATGCTAATTAGATTTGAACACCTGCGTCTCAAGGTCGCGGTTTTTTGTGCAAATAGTGATATGTTAGATTCAATGCAGTCTTTCGCTGATGTGAACAACACTGTCTTTTGTCATTATCTTCATTATTATCTATCCGTCTGTAAAATTAAAAGCATATTATTTCACTGCTCAGAATGGGCCATCCGGCCAGCTAATTTTTATATTCCTAACATTAATATTAAGAAAAGTTACTTTTTAAATTTTGTAATATTTCAAGCATCTGCGTTTAGCCGCTGAATTCAAATCAAAGGCTTGGTATCGCAAAAGCGTCCGTTTCCGTACCTCGTGTCAATTTGGGGACGTGAATTTTTTTCTTTCATTCCCCCCCCCCAATTGCGTCTCCTTAGCCTTGCTAGTCTCACGCAATTTTTTTTCAGTCATATTTTTTTTTCCTTTTGATCCGCCGTTCTCATCCCTCCAAATGGTAACCGTTTTGATTTCCCGTCTAACAAGTCAATTTTTATGGAGGGTGATGACCCGCGGTCAGGGCGATCATGTACTATCAGCAGCTTACGCGTTATGTTTTTATCCTTACATTTTATCCTTTGGAGATATTTTTACGTTGTATCACTTGTTAATTTTATGACACTAGTACCATTTTTACCCTGGTACTAGTGAACTTTACATTTTGAAAGTGTTTGGGGAGGGAAACCCCAGAAGCTTGTTCTTAATCTCTTAACTGCACTGTGGCATTTGCATATCAGTATAATTTTGGTATTCATCACTTTAGCTTGGTGATTGTACATCATTTTGATATTCGTATTCACCATTGTAAGCTGATGACTCGTGTTAGCATGAGGATTGGTGGACTGTCATAGATTCCACAATAGTGAATACATTGTTACTTTTCAGTGGTAAATTCACATTTACCTAGCGAAAGGGTACATGTTTATTTGTCAGAACCTGCTGGTCGCTTGATCTAAAATAGGTCACAATAGTGTATGCTTTGTAAGCTAAATTCTTTTTTTTTTCATTCCCTGAGTAGATTTTCAAAAAGTTTTGAGAAATTTAGTTCATCATCATCAGCTACCATCTTCACATCAAAGGTCAGCCGCGATGAATCTCCTACATCTTCTGTCTCTTGTCTTGATGGTGTAATACACTTTCCTGTCCATCTGTTGATGTTATCTTCCCACTTATAGCACTATCTTCCTCTTGCATGTTTGCTTTCAACACTTCCTCCTATTATGGTCTTCAGTGTCCGGTGTTATGTCTTTTTATATGGCCAAAATATTTTAGCTAATTTTGATCTCCTTCATTAATTCTCATTTCATTCCTAGGTTTTCTAGGATCACTTTATTTGTTCATCTTCTTCCTCTTTGATCCTTAGCCGCCAACTGTCAAAGCAGTTAGTGTCCATCACACCTGGTGGCGTCTTGTAGGGCAGCAACAAACTGCTTCCACTTTGTTCGATCGGCGGCCATCCTTCATACAATGCCCCAGCTCTGGCTCACTCCCTGCATCTCGGCCTCCACAGTCCTCTGTATTTGTTCATATGTGAATTTAAATAATTCAAAAAAATACGTCTTAATTATAAGTAGCACTATGCTTGAGATTATTTTCAGGCTTCTCCCTGACAGCGAAGTCATGTACCACAAGCAAGTGCTTTAGTTGTAAGAAACAGTTTTATGTAGTGATAATAGAAGAATAAGTGTTTCTGCCACTCAAGACTTTAACGGGAAACATGATATAGGAAGACAGACAAAGTTTTGATGAGGAGAAAAAGAAAGAAAGCAGTGAAATCATAGCAAGTACATCCTGATAATGTGTTCTTCCTTTGTTCTGATTTTTCTGACAGGTCCTCAGGGAGATTTCGGTAGTCACTTATATGTGCTGTGGGCGAGAATGTTGGCGGAATCTATTGCGTTGTGTGTCTATTGTATACGAGATGGCCAGGCTGGATTTTTAAGCATGCTGCAGAACTACATGGTATGTTTGTTTCTGTAGAGGCATCTTGTTGCACAGGCAAAGAGAACTCTTGTAGTTAGTGAAGAGACAAAGAATTAACATGATTACTGTTTCATTAATATTGTTTAAAGACAAACTTTTCATGAGAAATATTATTGTATTACTAGTGTTTTTTCTTTAATGTCTGTTTTATTGTAGTTTCAGAGTATTCTTAGAAGTATGTGTTTTAAAATCATGCAGCATTTATAAGCAAATGCAGGATTGTTAAATCATCTTCTTCTTCTGTGATCCTTAGCCGCCGACCGTCAAAGCAGTCAGTGGCCATCACACCTGATGTTGTCTTGTAGGGCAGCAACAAATTGATTCCACTTTGTTTGGTCCGCGGCCATCCTTTGTACAGTGCCCCAACTCTGGTTCATTCTTTGCATCTCGGCTTCCACAGTTCTCCACCAGGTTGTTTTTGGTCGGCCTCTCTTTCGCTTTCCTTCAGGGGTCCTTAGCATAGCTATTCTTGTAATGGTATCAGGGTCCCTTCTGAGGATGTGGCCAACCCAACTCCAGCGTCTGCCAGCTATGATCGTGTGCATGTCCTCCTGGTTACTCCAAATAAGCAGTTCTTGGTTGCTGATGGTATTCGGCCAAAAGATTCCGAGAATTTTTCTTAGGCAGATTGTGTGGAAGGAGGACAGTTTTGACGTTTCCTTCTCTGTTACTCTCCAGCATTCCACACCATAGAGAAGCACAGAAAGCACACAGCTCTGATATAATCTTAATTTGGTGTTTGTGCTGTACTGAGAGAACTTCCAGATGTTGTTTAGACTAGCAAAGGCTGTTCTTGCTTTATTCATTCTGTTATTGATGTCTTTGCTTGCTCCGCCGTCAGGTGTTATTATGCATCCTAGGTATGTGAAGGTGCCTGTCTGTTCCAGTTTCTGATTCCTTACTGTTATGGGCTCAGGGTTGCCCACATTGAGTGTCATGACCTCTGTCTTCTTTAGATTGATGTTCAGACCCACCTGCTGGCTATACTTATTAATGAAGTCTATATGTTTTTTCTTGGATATGTTGATGAGAATGTGCGAGTAGTGCAATGTCATCTGCAAATTCCAGATCTTCCAATGTAGAAAACATAGTCCATCTTATTCCTCATGGAGTTCCCTCTGTTATCTGATGCATCACCCAGTCTATGACTGTTAAAAATAGAGTGGTTGATAAGGGGCATCCCTGTCGTACTCTTGTCTTCACCTCAAAAGTTAGGTTGCTCTGCCATTGCTACATGTAAAGTTGGCATAGAGGCTTTTTATGATGGACACTATGCATCTTGGAATTCCATAAGCCCTCAGTATTTTCCATAGACTATCCCTATGTATACTGTCAAAAGCCTTTTCAAAATCAACTAAATTAATGTACAGCTGTCTGCCATTCTGAGCACTGCTCTATGATGTTCCTGAGGGTAAATATATGATCTGCACATCTTCTGTTTTTTCTAAATCCTGCTTGTTCTTTCCTCAGTTTGTGGTCTACTGCTTTTGAAATTCTCTGTATAATTATCCTGTCTAGTATTTTGCTGGGAACTAAGAGAAGAGTGATTCCTCTCCAATTGTTGCAGTCTGCAAGGTCGCCCTTCTTAGGCAATTTAACAATTATTCCTTTGTTCCACTCCGTTGGTGTTGTCCCTGTTTTCCAGACTTGTGCAAATAGTGGTTCTAATAGTTCGGCTGCTAGCTCAGGGTCTGTCTTAAATAGCTCTGCATTTAAGTTAACATGGCGAGGAGCTTTTCCATTCTTTAACCTTTTGATGGCCTTGATGATTTCTTCTTGTCGTATAATGTCTGTATTAACACTAGATCATTTTCAGCCTCAGGAACATTCAACTGTGTCTCTGGTGGTTCATTTTTTCTGCCCATTTTGTTTCCTGTCCCTTTGCTGTGGTGAGATTTCATTGCTTATCTCTTACTAATGTAATATTGTTTGCACCTCGTTTTCTGCTGATGGTTTTAGTTATTTTATATACTGTGCTTTGTTCATTTCTCAGTGCTGCCTCTTCTGCCTGTCTTGCAAGATCGTCTAGGAATTTCCTTTTGTTGGCTCGAGTTTGGCGTTTAACTTCCTTGTCCAGTTTACTGTACTGTTCGCTATATAATTGCTTTAACCTGGGGGACTTCTCTTCTGTTTTCTTTCTTTTTCCTTTCTCATCGCTAAGGTGTTTAATGTTTCTGGTGTTATCCAATCTTGCTTCTTCCTGTCCTGGAATCCCAAGCATGATTTGCTGCTTTCCTTATATATTGTTGAAATGGTGTTGAATTTCTGGTCAATATCATCAGTCGATGTCTATTCCTGGCTTTTGGCAATTTGATATTGTTTCTTTATATCAGTCGCAAAAGCTTTTCTGGTAAGAGGGTCCTTCAATTTGCTGATGTCATACATTTTCTGTGTAGTTACAATTGATCCAGCAGTTCTGAGTTTCACCTTCAGTTTTGCTACTACTAAGTGGTGATCACGGTAAAATCATAATTTGATATAATTGTTGTTCAGAAATGATATGGAAAATGAATTGAAAATAAATGCATATTACTGTCACGCTGTTTCTTTAGTTACTTATCTTTTTCATTGATGGACTCCTGTTCTACAGGACAGAGGATGTTTCTCTTGATTAGGTCCCCTTTTTTCTTTAGCTGCTCCTTGGGATATCCTTCTGGTTGCGTCTACTTTTCTTTATATGCTCATTTGTTTCTTGAAAGTGAGGCATCCGCTGTTTACGCCGTCCTAGCAGTGACTCTGCTCTGCGCATGCGACACCTAACAGTTTGCTACCTAAGCTAATCATAAAGCTGGATGATACTGTCACCTAATGACACCTTTAGAAACTACCAAATACCATTTTCAGCTTCCCCACATCAGTTTGTAACCTACTTACTGACTTCCCCTCGTACATGCACAACACCCCTGTGACTCTTTTAAGACATGATTGGCAGGTGAAGGGGTCACATTTTTTTCTTCACATTTTAGACAAACGACACTGCATTGCAGAATTGTCAAAGTAGACAGCTTGGACTAAAGCCAGGGAAGAATAGAGTCAGGATTCTGAACTTATAGGACCAGACAAAACGTATTAAATCATCTGCTGAAACATCAGTAGAAAATCGTCATTATTAATACGGAAACCGGATTCTACAGGACCACTCACAAGTCACAGAGGGATTCTAAATAGAAGTAATACCCCAGATGCGTGTTCCAGGCATCTGCATCAAGTTTCCAAGACTATTCAACTGAGCAAGAAGTCTAGAGTTCCCAAAAGTTATTGGGTTCGTGGTACGAGTCTACGATACCAATTTGGAAGACAAATCTGTGGTTCATAGCTTGTAGTCGACATGAGATGGCTATCTTCAACGGCCTGTGAAGATACTAGCAACTGACCCAAGAGGCGGTTACCCCAGCATTCAACATTTTTAGGACATGCCCTTGCCACAGACAGTCCATCACACCTAGTGGCGTCTTGTAGGGCAGCAACAAATTGCTTCCACTTTGTTTGGTCGGCGGCCATCCTTCGTACAGTGCCCCAACTGTGGTTCATTCTTTGCATCTCAGCCTCCACAGCTCTCCGCCAAGTTGTTTTTGGTTTGCCTCTCTTTCGCTTTCCCTCGGGGGTCCATAGCATAGCTGTTCTTGTAATGGCATCAAGGTCCCTTCTGAGGACGTGGCCAACCCAACTCCAGCGTCTGCCGGCTGTGATGGTGTGCATGTCCTCTTGGTTACTCCGAATAAGTAGTTCTTGGTTGGTGATTGTATTCGGCCAAAAGATTCAGTGAATTTTCCTTAGGCAGATTGTGTGGAAAGAGGACAGTTTCGACATTTCCTTCTCTGTTACTCTCTAGCATTCCGCACCATCATTATTACAGAGAGAAGTGCATACATATGAACCAGTATTTTCTATAGATAAAGAGCTAATAAAGGAGCATTTTTACTGTTAAATCAGTTCAGGGCTTGTACGAGCTAATAATCAATTACAGAATAATCCTTCTCAAAAGGGGGTTGCAGATAAAAGGTTAACATTGCTAAGACTCATTCAGCATTGTTCTTGATTTCTGAATATCTTGTGATTATTCCTTTTAGGCAGAAGCATCATCATCCTTCTATCTGCAACTCTGCCAAGAGTAATCTTGTGCAAAGGTAGATACGTTTGAAGACCCACAATCAGTACTCTAGGTTTTGGCCATTGTTCGACCATCACTGCAGAGCAAGGGGAGGCAACCCGTGACAGTCACGTCCTGCACAAAGCCACTTCTCAGCTTCCCCTGCCTACCACTGAGTCCATAGCGAGATCCTTATGCATGCAGTCAACCAAGTCAAAGCCAAATAATTATGCCTGGGGCTCAAGTGACTTTTCCAAGCTTAGTGTGCTATTGAAAAATCAGGTTGTTTTATTCATATACAAGACAAACTGGGTTCAACTACAGAACCTAACATATACAAGACAAACTGGGTTCAACTACAGAATCTAACATATGCAAGACAAACTGGGTTCAACTACAGAATCTAACATACAAGACAAACTGGGTTCAACTACAGAATCTAACATATACAAGACAAACTGGGTTCAACTACAGAAGCTAATGCTAATCCTGACTAGTCTAATGACTAAATTGACTATTTTTAACTACTGATCATGTCTTCGAACTGCGACTTGTGTTGCGCGGATGTTCATCTGATGTCACTGTCCAGGTTAAGTCTGTTTCATTGTTCTATTTTTATCACCGCTATGGCTGACAAGCCCACCTCACGCAAGTAGGTAGTCGCAGCAAAAGGTAGCAACAGCTTGTGTGGTACTCACCATCATCAACATTTTCTTTCAGCTCCTCACAGAGCACAGGCCTTCAACATGTCCTGTCCTTCTGTCGCATGCTGCTAGGTCAAGGTCTTTTCATGCTCTCTTCATCACCTTTCATTTCTGTCTTCATTTCTCTTCACCTTGTGTTTGTCAATCGACCTCTACCTTTCTCCCTCTGGGAATTCCACAACAAGGACTGGCTTGAACGGCTGTTAACCGGTTTTCTTAGAATGTATCAATGATACTATCATATCCATAGCCAGCATCATCTTCTCCCTTTAAGGAATGATACTGCCTAAGTCTTTTTGCTTTTTACCACCACCACCATCCCCTCCTCCCGAAGAAAAAATCTCTAAGCCAGTGGCATAGTAATTTACCCCTAGATGCCACTGGCTTAGATATTTGTTGCTTGTGTTTTTATTTTTGGTACTTTTATTTCACCATCACCAGCCCAGATTTAAAATATTCGACTATAAACATTTATGCATTTAATATTTGTTAATACAGATTATGTTTGACATTTTATTTTATTTTCAGCCTCGGATGACCCAGGGCATGGGCCCAGTTTTTACTGATTGGATGACTGCTGCGCTACAGAGTATCTTAGGCTCATTCTGTAACACCCATCCTGTGCCAGAATCAGATATCATTAGCTATGTTGTCAATAAGTCAGACACGTAAGTTATGTTCAGTATTGGTGCATTATACTATATACAGTGACCACAGTGGTTTGACGGGTCAGCCATTCCATCTTTGAGCAAAATTTGGATCAGTAGTTTAGATGGTCCCAATGACTTCTACTTATCCGGAGTGCACTATATGTTAATTTCTGATTTTCTCTCATCTTCTGTTGGTCATCTACCCCGGTTTGCAGACTGTTTTTCGTTTCATGTATTTTGTTAAATGTTCATGTTTGGCTCTCATAACATAGTCTGGGTATGAAGGTTGTATTAAATGCCTGAGCTAAATACTTTAAAGAAATGTTAGTCGGCTAGACAAATGAAATGGTATTCAGTTCAAAATTTCAAGAGCCGGATATAAATTGCACTGTAACTGCCCAAACAGTTACAGTTAGTGCCAGTTACCACAAAGAATTGTCAATCAATCAGACAGGTCAGTAATTTTTGCCTGTCAAGATGCCAAGATTTCAGCTCCATGCATGAAATTGAAACAGACATTGCATCATTCAAGTCTGCCTTATGTAAAGATAAAGGTAACCTGCTATAGGGGAGTGAAGTGTTAGAGACTTTACTACCAAGTCCAGCATCGAGAGATGGGATGACCAGTTCCGTTCCTTGCTGCCTTTTCCTTCTTTCCCTAACTCAAGAACAAAGTCAGTGTGTCGATACTGTGAATTGAACCAGGCATCTTTGCTGTGAGAGACCAGCACTCTTTATGTAGAAAATGATAATCAGTCTTTGCAGCCATCACAATATTTGACCTGCCCGTTATATGATTATGTGTTTATAAATCGACATTTTTATAGCTTTACTCTCATGAAGGTGTGAAGAAGCTAAAAAAGAAGTTATCTTTTGCCATAAATTTACTTGTTTTTTATTTTATTTTTGTGTGTCCCCCATTTTAATATCCAGAACCACAGTATCTTCATCACAAGATCAAAATCGTTCAGAGTCTGAGACAAGTGTATCTTCAAGCCTCAGCCACACTGAAGCAACTGTTGTCAGCCATATCAGCGTGTCAGGAACTTCACCCCAAGCCTCCATGGACGCAAGAAAACCACCTGCCTCACAGCCGCCCAAGGCAAAAGTGAGTTGAAAGTAGTGATTTCTAGTACACCTGGCAAATCGGTGCACATTTACCGAATGTTTGTTTTGTTCATTGTGCTGCTTGTATTTTTGTAGTGATTAGTTTTAGCAGCGACACTGTGGTGCATCTGCAAGCATTCTTCCTTTTTTAAACTGGTTATAACAGACACATTGTGCAAGCAAACAGAAGTAGTCAAACAGAAGTAGTCAAACAGAAGTAGTCATAATGATCTTTCAAACCTTCTTCAATCATTTCCCTTTTCACTCAGTTTGTACCACAGTGGTTTATGTAGCAGCAGTTATTTGTACATGATGGGGTTGTTAGCTCCTTGCACAACCTCGTATGATGTGCTGAGGGAGCATTAGTTCTCTTCTTTCTTTATCTCCATAGAGAACCCTCCCACGGTACTTTTTCTTTGCCTTACTGATGTTATAAGAGGGATTATACCTCACATTCTTATGCCTGGAAGCATGTCTAGAGTCATCCTTATATGACCACCAGCTATGCACAAGGCTATATTATGTAGATTTGGATGTGAACCTCTGTCTGTGAGATTAATTACACCCTCATTGACTCTTGAAATCGTCCACACACTTCCAGGGATTCCTCCTGTGGTGAAACATATTGAGAACCCAGCATTGCACGCTAAGCTTGGAGGAGTTATTTGAGTCCCAGACTTAACTCTGACTTTTACCTAGTTGCCTACATGCAGGAGGATCTCACTTTGGACCCTATGATAGGCAGGAGGAGCTGAGAAGTGACTTTGTGTATGACGTGACGATTCCTTGGGAGAGCCCAGAACCAGAGCACAGTATTTTAGCTCTGCATATTTGGAGAGCCCCCTTGGATGGCAGGGAATGCACAGTTTACCATATGCTTCTTCCTCGTAGCTTGGGACCAGTTGTGATGATCCTTTAAATGCAAGCCAAGCTAGAGAAACTAGAGCTCAGGACTTCAACTCAACATGTTTCTGAATGGCAGGAAAGCCACAGGAAACTACAATGTAAATAATACCAAGGAGAGTCTTCAACTTGGTATCGGCTGCAAAAGAGCAAGAAGCTCAGCAGAAGAGCAAGAAGCTCAGCAGAAGAGCAAGAAGCTCAGCAGAAGAGCAAGAAGCTCAGCAGAAGAGCAAGAAGCTCAGCAGAAGAGCAAGAAGCTCAGCAGAAGAGCAAGAAGCTCAGCAGCCCTAGTTAAACAACAACAACTCTTTCAAGTTAAAGTAATTATTGAATGAAGTTATGTGATGCCTTTAAATTTTTGTGATGCATGTTTCTTTCCTGCTTGTCATACCCATAGATAGCCAGAACTTTGCAAGGAGATGGTGAAGCACAAGAAGTGTTTGAGGATGCTCAAGAAATGTTGAGCAACCACCAGCCTCCTGTAACTCATCCTAGCACATTAGCTACACAGGTGGCACACACTGAGGGAGCTGTAGGTGGTAGCAGGGATCTGAAAAATGGGCGGAGCTCTAATGATTGGCAGTCTGTCATACCTCAGGTATTTTTTTTTTTAAACAGCAGAAGATTCCCACCTGCTGCAATGTTATGCTGAAAGTTATATTCTTCAAACGATTCCCACATGCTGAAAGTTATATTCCCATGTTAACCCTTTACAGTCCACAATTCTGCTAAAATTTCAACCTTGAACAACCAAGCAAAGGGACAAAACTCTTTTTCTTCAGTATTGCTTAAGTTTAAAAAATTATTTATAAAAATATCTTGTCCAAATAAAATAGCACAAAAACAAAGTTATTTGTGCAGTATAATGGACATATTTTATTTGCTGCATATTTTAATGTCACATTTTAAGGTAGTAGGCTACCCACAAAAGATTTAAAAAAATAAAAATCTAACAATTTTCATTTTCATGCTTTAAATCATCGTCAACATGTTCTTGTACTAAAAATAATTCATAGAAGCTTAGAGATACTCTGGTATGATAGGAATCAGTGTTTTTCTACACACACCCCCTTGAGTGATTTGCATAGCAACCAATGTTTATAGTTGGTTACCTTGTGAATAATGACCCAACATGAAGGTGCGTAATTGTAAAACTGCGAAATTATAATTATACTGAGGCAACAGGAGAAAGATATTTATAACTTTTCCAAGAGGAATCACTCAATGGTTTCTTATGAATTTTTCAAAAGTGTGTGTCTAGAAAGCTTTGATCGTAAATTTCAGCATTTGTTACATGCATTGTGCATTTTCACCCACATCAACTCTATTTATTGCTAGACCTAGTTTTATACTGTATAATAGTAGTTAGCAGAGCTTCTTTTGTTCACAATGGGAAATAAGACAAAGTAAGTTCCTTGGAAATCGGTACACCAACAAACCGTTGCCTGAAAATGAGACACCTATTGTCGATAGTGGCGCTATAAAGCCTCTGTGCTCCTCAGCAAAGAAAATAAAGGTCCACACGGCTGTTTGTGCCCTATACCAGAGCGCTCTTTTAGTTTCGGTGACAGGAATTCTGACACCGGGTATAAAATTTTGTGTGCACCGTAAAAGACTATTTTAGTTTTTGGCGGGGAAAATCAGCTGATGTGTGAGTAAAATCAGTAAAATATAAATCATTACACACTCGTTCTGGATAAACACAGCGCTAAAATTCTTTTGTGTACTATAACTTTGTTCTGTATTCTATTTTTGATTGCATTTTTATTTGTTTGAAATTAGTTTTGACGGAGTTACAGACTTTTGAAAACAGCGTCATCATTTAAGGAAATTCATAAAATAAGTAATTTATTAATTTAATATCTAAAAATCGGCCCATTCGTTTGAGTTTATAATTATAAAGACTTCTCGAAGGGAAGCTAAAGATTATTTCCACATACTTTTTTTTTTGGTTTCATATCTTGAGAATGTGTGGTAGTCAGTTTTGTGAGTGTGGCATTACAAGAACAAGCATATTGTCACCAGATTTTATAGCATTTAAATCCCTTTAAACGCATTCCTGATACCCACAAATCTTAAATAAGGTAGTAAAAAAATAACTTTTTGTAAAGCACCATCTGTTTTTGCATTTTCATTCATTTATAATGATATTTAGCTACGTATATAAGCGTCAGAAAACATGTAAAGCTATAGATAGATTACTTCCACATAATTTGATTTATCTTTCAAGTCTTGTTAATCTTCTATTTATAATATGAATTTTTTTTTTAATTGTGTGTGAGATAAGGACTGTTCCATTGGTGTTCTTTGGTAGACAATCCTGTGCACACGACGGCTGCCAGCGAATTCTAAGTAACTGTTTGTATATCTTCTTTCATTCAAAGTTACAATGCAGGTAGTAAATTTAGAGAAACCAAATTCTAAATCTAATACCATCCTTTTATCAATGGCTAGAGTCAGAGATACATATGATAATTTAGAAATATTTATGAATGGCATGAAAGCTCAGATAGAGTCACTAAAATATTTAGAGTGGGATGGTAAACAAGTTGTTGTTTTCTTATTCGGGGATTATTTCCTTGTTTTGCTGGAGACACCACAGACATGGGTATATTCCTTGAGCTCCAGACAAACCAAACATTTTCATCAAAGACATCCAGAGAGCATACAACTTGCAAACCAAGAAGTTTGGCCATGTTGATAAGAGATTACAATAGATATATGAAATATGGGAAAGGGAATAAAAGGCAAGTGGCACATTACCATAATTGTTTACACAAACCAATGTTAGAGATTGAAAATGAAAATGTAGCTCCTCCTTACCTTCATATTTTATTAGGCATTGTTTTGAAACACCACAGACTTCTAGAACAGGTAGCTGATACAATAGACGCAAAGATATTTGAGAATTCGCAAGAGATACATGCAAACATTAGTACTTTTAAGAACTTGAAGAGATTTAGTAGGAACTGGAAATAGGCAGAAGAATTAGGAGCTAAAATTGAATTTTTCAGGTAGTTATTGAACTTTGTGAGGATAAGGAGGAGACAGATAATTTTAAAGTTAGACTTGAAAATGCAAAGATGTGCTGGCCAAACTTCAGTTTCAAGATCTGTTTACTAGGTCTGGTCCAGTTTGCTCACACATGGACAAGGTACTAGCCAAACACAAAATCATACAACAGGCTTATAATAGCAGAGCATTTATAGGGAATCACTACCACAGATATCTCACACAAAAAGTTTATAAAGATCTTACAAGAGCAATCATTACACAAACACTGAAAATTACAGACAAACAAGATATAACTAACATAGCTTTTATTGCCCAAGAACAATTCAACTCACTGAAAGAAGCATTTGAGAAAGTACACAACAAAATATCACACAGTAAACCAATTAGTAAAGAATCAATAACAGCATCGATAGAGACTTATATGTCTTTGTTCAGAAAGCTATTCCCTAGTAAGACAATTCATAAACAGCACATATTAGAAAAACATTGCGCAGACTGGATCAGAACTCATGATGTATGATTGAGATAATTGTTAGCTCTCGTGTTCTGGGGACAATTGGGTGTGTTATTTATCCAACGGGCTGATCACCCGTTTGCCAGTCAATTTACGGAAAAGGTTATAAATGATGGACATGCAATTTAAACTTTCAATAATTAACTGCTTTGACGGTTTGACGCATGAAACCAAAACAAAACTTTGATATCCATTTTCTGCAGGTTTTCTACTTTTGATTTCTGTAATTTGTTATGCATGTTGATTGTGACCTTTTTAGTGTAAATTGAATTAGAAACAAACCATAACAAAATGTAAAAAAAAAACCGTAAATTTTACACTATTTCAGACTATTATATCTTCTGTTCTAATTGTGATAAAATGTTTGTTCTTGTTCTAAAATTTACTCTAACATTTCTAGTCTAGCTTTACGCAAAATTAAAGCCGGTATTTATAATAATAAAGTAGCATAAAAGCAATTCAAACATGTTTTGGGGACAATTGGGTGTGTTATTTTAAGGTAATAAATGTGGACTTGCAATTTAAACTTTCAATAATTAATGTTTGACGCATGAAACCAAAACAAAACTTTGATATCCATTTTCTGCAGGTTTTCTACTTTTGATTTCTGTAATTTGTTATGCATGTTGATTGTGACTGTTTTAGTGTAAATTGAATTAGAAACAAACCATAACAAAATGTAAAAAAAAAACGTAAATTTTACACTATTTCAGACTATTATATCTTCTGTTCTAATTGTGATAAAATGTTTGTTCTTGTTCTAAAATTTACTCTAACATTTCTAGTCTAGCTTTACGCAAAATTAAAGCCGGTATTTATAATAATAAAGTAGCATAAAAGCAATTCAAACATGTTTTGGGGACAATTGGGTGTGTTATTTTAAGGTAATAAATGTGGACTTGCAATTTAAACTTTCAATAATTAATGTTTGACGCATGAAACCAAAACAAATCTTTGATATCCATTTTCTGCAGGTTTTCTACTTTTGATTTCTGTAATTCGTTATGCATGTTGATTGTGACCGATTTAGTGAAAATTGCATTATAAACAAACCATAACAAAATATAAAAAAAACGTAAATTTTACACTATTTCAGACTATTATATCTTCTGTTCTAATTGTGATAAAATGTTTGTTCTTGTTCTAAAATTTACTCTAACATTTCTAGTCTAGCTTTACGCAAAATTAAAGCCGGTATTTATAATAAAAAAGTAGCCTAAAAGCATTAATTAAGCCCTATCAAAAGTAAACATCGCCACATGTTTTTCCCATTAGGAAGCTGACCACGTGACCTATGTCAAGTGGGCTATAAATAGCGCGGTCGGGGAAAAAGGGGAAATAACTAAAAGATCGCTCGCAAACAGCCGTGTCCAAGAAAGTGAAGGACAAGCTAAAAATGACAACAGAAGAAATGTGTTTATCCTTATGGATTTAAAACTGCTGTTTGGATTTTATGCGCTAACTTTAGATGTGACAAATGTTATCAGTACTCACTGACCTGTGAGATCGTCGAAGAGACTCGGGATGGCTTTTGTCATGAAATCAGTATCAAGTGCACAAACTGTGTCGAATGGAATGCCAATTTCAATACTTCTGATGTTTCATCTCCAGCTACTCACAAACACAAAGAAGTAAATGTGCGAATGGTGGCATTTGTGCGTTCTATTGGGAAAGGCCACAGTGCATTGCAGAATTTTTCAATATACATGAACACAAGTCAACCCATGGCAAAGAAAGCATACAGGAGAACGCTGCACAGGATCTATTCAGCAAGTAAGGACATTGCAATGGAAAGACCCTAAGAGCACCGAAAAGGGGATTCATAGACACTGCAGCTGCAGTAGAAGGAGACCTTTATTCAACAGGAGCTCATTCAACTTCATTTTGTGAGTTCTTTTTCTGTTTTTCTTTGATTTCTCGGAATTGTCTTTTCAACATAATTGGTGATCTTTGAAACAAGATATCTCTGGATCTGTACATTCAATTGACATGAAAATTAACACAGTTGGTTGTCATATAATCTTACAGATTCTGACCTAAAATGGATACAATTGAATTCAAAGTTTTATGACCATCATGCATATATAATGAGGCACAAATATCAAACATTCCAGAAATATAAATTTTGAAAATTCATTAAAAATTAACCTTTCTGTCAATCTCTGTCATTTTAGGTCATGACCTCACGCTATATATAATGATTCAATTTGCCAAATTTCAGTCAGATCCTTGTACAAATAACATAGTTATGATGTTTTGAAAAAGGTGTATAATTTATTCACTACGGCGGCCATATTGGATAGCTAATTTGCATAATTAATGAAGTCAAACCAAAAAAATTACTTTATATAGTTTTCATGAAAATTTGAATATCACTGAATATCAGACATATTTACAACTATAAACAGTCTCTAGAACTCTGCAAGTGTCTGTTTTGTCTTAATTTTTACAGCACTGAACACATTTTTTATTTTGTGTGCCCAATAGTTTGACAGTTGATGCTCGTTGGACATTGGTTTTGATTATGCTCACACCGCAACAACATAATCAGCACTGTTCAGCTGTATTGATTTATTGATAAATCCTTCTTCGGGTATAAATAGTAAGAACAAATAATAAGCTGCTGCTTCATCAGACAAATTATGATTAGGCCTTGGGAACTAATACAGCTGGAATAATTCCATTGGAGTAAATGTGCCTCTCTATCCATTGTTTACAATGTTACTAGTTCCTGCATCGATTTTACTACCGGTACTTTCACTATTGTCAATAACTGGGTCATAGTCCACATCGATGTAGGATTAATCATATTCACTAATCAGAATAACACAGAAACGTAAGATCTAATCCTTCAAAGTTCATTTAATATCTCTTTCATGGCTGGAAATAACATTTTTTACAAAGCGTAATTTTAAGAAATCACAAACATTCAACTTAGAAAAATGCGTTTGATATCAAAATAAACTTCAAAATGGCCTCTATCAAACGAAAACTCACAAAATCTCATACACGCAAGACTTCTGTTATCACTTAGCAATGAAATAAGTAACCTATTGTCGTGTGCTTTTAGGAGAATCGGGTGGTACGTTAAAAGATAATGTACGGGCACTTTTAGGTGAATTGGACATTTCTAGCTTCTTCAAGAGCCACAAACACTCTGCTCTATGATTCGACATTCATTGCTCACCTTTTCACCACAGCTCAGTTGCTTGACGTTTCACATCAGACCATGATCCGTTCACCATATTTCATTCATAAACAGACAAAACTCTAAATTCAGCTCAGCTCTTGCTCACATATCCAAAACATCAAGTAACCTTGTTCCCTATGGAGCATGTGTTCTCAACATCGATGCTTCAGAAAAGTTTGTGACATTCTTTTAAAATAAGCCATTGTGAAGTGAGTGAAAGAACATATCAGTCATTAATGACATTGATTACTTATTGTTGCTAAATATGCAGTTTAAAAATTGTCGCTGGGGAACTTATTTGAGAATTAATGTTTGTTTTCTAGGAGTGGATCCCAGTAATCAGTCGAGATATAGTGAAGCAGCAGGAGCAGAGACCTCAGCCTCCCTTCAGTGATGCATATCTACAAGGTCTTCCTGCAAAACGGAGAAGAGTAAGTTGCATGTAATGCTATGTGTGTTAGGGGCAGATGAGGAATGATGATTGTGATTAATGGGTTCTCCAAACATAAAGGCCATTTTCAACAGTAGTAATCACATTTTTATTTTCAAATTATTCCAGTTCTTCTGTATTCAACCTTTTGTCATTTGCTTATAGTATCCCTCGGTGCACATGTACTCTTAATTTTGTTTCCACTGGTGGATGCTTATATGTGTTTTTCTTACCCTTCCCTATGCATGGAGGCATATCTGGAGTCATCCGTTTATTACCACCAGCTATGCACAATATATGTACATGGAAGGGAACCTATGTCTGTGAGACTAATTATATCCTCATTGACTCTTGAAATCATCCACATACTTGCAGGGATTCCCCCTGTGGTGAAACTTGTTGAGAACCCAGCATTGCACACTAAGTTTGGAGAAGTCACCTGAGCCCCTGCCGTAATTCTTTGGCTTTGACTTGGTTGACTGCATGCAGAAGGATTTCACTGTGGACCTAGTGATAGGCAGGGGCAGCTAAGAAGTGGCTCTGTGCAGGACGTGACAATTCCTTGGGAGAGCCCAGAACCGGAGTACAGTATTTTAGCTCAGCATAGTTGGAGAACCAACGGGCTGATCACCCGTTTGCCAGTCACTTCGATTACGGAAACAACAGCAAATGGATTGATTTGCCATTGCCCTAAAGACGCCAATAGGCGTGATGGGAAACGATGGCAAAGAAAACCTATCTGCTGTTGCCCTAAGACGCCACTAGGCGTAATGGCCACTGACTGCTTTGACGGTCGGTGGCTAAGGACGGAAGAAGAAGAAGAATAGTTGGAGAGCCCCCTTCGATGGCGGGGAATGCACAGTATGCCACACACTTCTTACTCCTAGCTTGGGACTAGATGTGGCGATTCTTTAAATGCAAGCCAAGCTGGAGAAACAGGAGCTCATGACTTCAACTCGACACGTTTCGGAATGGCAGAAAAGCCACAGGATAAGCCTAGATCTACAGTGTAAATAATACCAGTATTCAACTTGGTATTGGCTGCTAAAGATCGAGAAGCTCAGCAGCCCTAGTTTAACAATAACCCTTCCCTAATTCTTCAAACTTTCCTTATGGGAACTGTTTTCGAGGCCAGGACCCGCAGGCATTCACTTATATAAGGAAGATGCAGGTTGTGTGTATGACAGCTGTCACAGAGGAAAGATATTATTTAGTTAACATTTATTTGTTTTGGTAATATTAAAATCTTCTTTCGTTTGCTTGAAATATATTGTCTATATCTGCAATGTTGTTTCTTGTATAGACTTCACTGTCATATTAAAATCATTTTCCTGTTTGCTCCATACAGAGCATCAAGCCACCACTGCATCTGGTCCCCTTGCAGGAAGTCTGCACCAAGCATTCACATGCTCATGAAGTGATGCTTTCTGTAGCAGTTTGTTTTACTTGATGAGGGTTTGCCAACCCCATGCACTTCATTTTAGCCGCCTTGTATGACCTTCCTGAAGCATGTCTTTCTGTCTCTTTTTTTTTTTTTTTTTTTCTATAACCAGCGGCACTCGAGCTTTCTAGCCCTTTTCGCCCAATGACATGTCATTGCGAGGCTGGGGGGTCAGTGGACTTTCCTTCCAACCCGGTCAGGAGCTTCGCTCCTTCCCATCCACACAGGATTTATGTGCAGGAGCCGTTCTGATTATTCAGTCAAATTTCCGGTCGTAAACATTTCTTCAAACGCCGACGCCCGGGTTTGAACCATGAACACCTGGTCGCCAGTACAACGTTGTAGCCATTACACCAGCGCGGCTCCCTCTCATTAGAGGCCCCAGACTGGGTGTTTTGGTCATTTAATTTTCATCACATGGGAGTGCATCATGGACAGTTGGTAAACAAGTAGGGAAAGCACTAAGGCCACAGAGATGTGGTTTTACAGAAGAATGTTAATAATACCATGGACAGCCAAAAAGAGTAATGAGATGTCCTGAAAGAGGCCAGTGCGCAAAGGAAACTTATTTCACAAGTTAGAAACAAGCAATCCACTTTGTTTTGTTTGAGCATGTTATGAGAAGAGGAAAGTTGGAATATATTGTAACAACAGGCCCCCATCAAGGCCAGCTCCTTGACGTGGAGATGGGGCTCAAGTACAGCCATCAGCGGCTGAAAAACCAAGACTGGCCAGGCCCTCCTAGACTCGAGCAAGACCACAGTCTGCCCTAGCAAGTCAAGGTGCTGAAGACGGAGGCAACCAGCCAAGAGGCGCACCACAGCAATCAGGATGCCACGCATTAGCGCTATGGGAAGTATGCCTATATCTGCAAAACGTTATGGCACTCGCCCTGTGACGGACACCCAGGCAGGCGCAGTGCCGGGCCCTCTGCCTCGGAAGGGCCCAACCCCTACTACTGGGGGTCCTTCTCAATTGCCCCGGGGAGCCAGGAGGCATGAGAATAGAGCTACTGGCCAAGCAAAGAAAAGACCATTTAAAATAATGCACTGGAATGCTGAAGGCGTCAATAGTAAAAAAGACGGCTACAGCAAAAAATTATAGAGCTCGAAAATATCTTGAATGAAGAGCAAGTAAATGTATGTTGCTTGCAAGAAACCCACCTCAACAAAGACATAGCCTTCAAAATCAGAGGCTACCAGTGCTACCGATCTGACCGAATAGACAGGCGAAAAGGTGGAATACTGACACTCGTGAGGAATAACATCAGTGCATGTCAGCTTGAAACATATATGGAGGGGGCGGAATACCAGATGCTTCATCTCAGGACAGAAAGTTCAGAATTCCACCTGCTCAACTACTACTGTCCGAGCGACCGCCCACTGGCACTAGATACAATCCCAGCAAAAGAAAGACTGATTGTATGCGGAGACTTCAACAGCCACTCACAGAGCTGGGGGCTATGATCACATGGACAGGAGAGGTGAGGAGCTTGAAAACTGGCAGGATGACAATGGGCTTATCCTGATTAACCAGCCAATCGACCCACCAACCTTCTACTCGAGATCATGGCACACCACCTCTACACCAGACCTGGCATTCCCCTCACCCAGCTTGGAGTGGAACACCACACGCGTTGTAGGGAAACAACTTGGAGGCAGCGACCACCGGCCAGTCTTCCTAATTGTGGAAAATGAACTTGTCAAGGAGAGCAGCACTCTCTCTAGGTGGAACTACAAGAAGGCAGACTGGACAATGTACCAGCACCGTACTAGTATACTGGCTAGAGATCTGACTGTAGACAAAGACATCAATAAGCTAGTTGATGAATTCAGCAGATGCATATTACAGGCTGCTCGTGAAACAATACCTAGAGGGGCTCGTAAGCACTACAAACCATATTGGAATAGTGAACTAGAGCAGCTGCACAACGACGTGGAAACATCTCGAAAGCAGGCAGAGACCAGTCCATGCCAAGAACACCACAATAACTACCAGCAAGCTAAGGCCAAATTTCAAAGGGCCAAGTTGCAGGCCAGGCGAAGAAGCTGGAAGGAGAAAACAGAGTCCTTGAACTTTGAAAGAGATACGAGGAAACTGTGGAAGCTGGTAAAGCAACTTAACGATGAAGGTACAGAGAGAAACTCAAGGATTGCTCTGTACAAAGATGGAAACATCCTCATGGGAAAACAGGCAGCTGATCACTTTGCAGACTCCTTTGCTAAAGACAACAATATCGAAGTTAGCCCAGAGAAGCAACAGGAGACTCGTGAGAAACAACATGCAGGACGAGATGGAACCATACCTGAAGTTATGGAGGCACCAATCACATTCAGAGAACTGGAGCTTGCAATATCCAAATTGAAAATGAGAAAGTCGCCAGGAGTTGATGGAGTGTCCAATGAAATGATTAAGAACTTGGGAAACCGCAGCACAGAAAGCAAAAACAAAGCTGCTGCAGATCTTCAATATCTGTTGGAACTCAGGCAGAGTTCCACAGACCTGGAGGGAAGCAATCATGATACCACTCCTAAAACCAGGAAAAGACAGTTCCACTGCCTCCAGCTACAGACCAATCAGCCTTACAAGCTGCCTCTGCAAAACAATGGAACGTATCATCAACCTCAGGCTACAGTGGTACCTTGAAAGTGAAAACCTTCTTGTACCACAGCAGCGGGCTTTAGGCAGTGTTATTCCACCGAAGATCAGGCAACTTACCTTTCCCAAGAGATTGAGGATGCGTTCCAAGATAAGAAACTGGTACTAGCAGCATGGATAGATCTAAGAAAAAGCATTTGACAAGGTTTGGAAAGAAGGGCTTCTGAAGAAACTGAGAAATTGTAGAGTGAATGGTAAGATGTACAAATGGGTGAAAGCATACTTGCATAACAGAAAAGCCCGAGTACAACTAGATGGCCTCAAGAGTAAGAAAATTCTACTGCGTCATGGCGTCCCTCAGGGAGGGGTTCTGTCCCCCACACTTTTCCTAGTCTACATCAATGACCTGGTTGCTGAACTACCACATGGAATGAAAGTGGCAATGTACGCTGATGACCTGGTAATATGGTGCACAGATGAGCATGCAACAGTGGCCACCAAACTGCTACAAAGAGCTATAGATGCCTTAACCTCATGGGCAAATAGATGGTGTGTCAGCATCAACACAGACAAGTGCAGCACTACGCTCTTCACCCTCTCTCCCAAACAAAAAGCTGGTGTCATCAAGATAAACAAAGAGCTCCTGAGAGAAGATAAACAACCCACCTATCTCGGAGTTACATTCGATGATAGGCTGACATGGAAGCAGCACATCAACAAGGCAGCAACAAAGGCCAGGAGGAAGCTAGCCATCCTGAGAAAACTAAGTGGAACCACATGGGGAGCCAGCGGGAAAATACTTAGTAAAGTTTACCAGCAGGGCATACGACCACACCTGGAATATGGGTCAGCTGCGTGGTGTCCAGCATCAAACACCACATTACAAGAGCTAGATAAGGTGCAAAACCAGGCGCTTAGGGTCATCACGGGGGCAATGAAATCAACGCCCTATAGTGGAGATGGAGAAAATGGGGAGGATACAAGCACTGAGAGAACGCAGAGACACGAAAGTGCTAACACAGGCAGAAAAGTTCCTCTGTATGCCGAGCCATCCAATGAAGGACAGATTCCAAAACCTAGCAATGGGGCGACTGAAAAGAAGCAGCTTTATCCACCAGGCCAAACGATTTCGTAGACAAACCTCAGACCTGCCTGAAGTTAACAGCCCTCTAAAGTCTGTGCCAGAACAAACCCCTTGGAGAGAGGAGCATGGACTACCAGTACACATCCACACAAAAGTGAAAGGAATATTCGACAGGGATGAACAGAACAGCGTGCAACGTAGGACAGTCACTCTCAGTTTCCTGGATGATAAATACCCACAGGACCTCTGGGTCCGAGTATACACGGATGGGTCAGCACAGAATGCAGTAAAGAATGGAGGAGCAGGAGTGTACATAGAATACCCAAACAACACTAGGGATACGGTCAGAGTACTGTCACGAAATGGATTTTGGACTAGAGACTGTCTACATATAGTGACAAGACAATAGTAAGAAGAAAGACTGAAATGATAGATTCAGATAGAAATATAGTGCAAACTGTGAAAGTTGAGACCATTGGCTCCGAGGTTGAGAACCGAGGTTGATTCTTTCCTCGCCACTTCGGACGTTTAAATTGCTATGGCCTCGAACCACCTCTAACTACCCTATGGGGATAAGGTTCAATTAAGATTCACAAACACCAAGGTACAGACAACATCTAGCTACTGTACTAAAGGAAATGACTGATGCCAGCTACAATTTATACAAGTTTATTATACACCTATAAACAACAAACATATGCATGTCCCATACATCAAGTGCGAGGATGCACTCCTGAAAACAAAATCAAGCACAGTTAAAAAAATGCATCCACCCCAACCCTTCTCCCACAATTGCAACCTGTATGGAGAAAGAAGGTAAGGTTAACTGAAATGAACTACACTGCACTTGATGTCGCCTACACTCCAAACTAGCTGTTCTAAATTCTAACTCTAAGTCCACTGATAGCTGGAACGACGGTGAAGTGACTACACAATCTCTGCACAGACTTCGGTTCTACACAGCCTATCCTGGAATCTCCTGAACACAACTAACTGCACCTCTAAACTTCAGCAGCTGTCCTCTGCTATGATTCACCAAAACTAACAGTTCTGCCTATCTGTGCTGACTTCAGTAGAGAGAATGTTTACCCTATCTCTCTCCACTACTCTGGATTTGACTGAGGTTTAACAGAAACCCCCCTGGATTCTGGACTGGAACTGTAGCTGACTTCTACCACTCTGAAATTACCTGCCCGAGTATCTATCACTGGGCCGTCGGCTTTATTATGGCCGTGAAGAAACGAACACAAAATTACCACAACGCTGGCAGCCTGCCAAATCTGCGTGTGTAACGAGCGTCAGAGCTCAGGATTTATCCACAAAATCCTATTCGCTGGAAAATGTCTTCCCCTGGCTGGGAAAACGTATTTTCTTCCTCTCCTTCCACTACTGGCAACTAACGTAAAACCCTTGCGGTTCTGCGAATGCCCCAACTTTGCCGTGGGAGAAATTTTGTGGTCTCAAAATTCCGCTCATTCCCACAAAAAGCCGGCACCTGCTGTTTAGACAAAAGCAAAAACAACAGCTAAACAAAACGTTAATACTCTATTACAAATAACAATTAACTTCCTGACAAACCCTTAAGTCTTTAACACTTAAGTCTCTCCCCGTCTATAATCAATACAGCTCCCCTACTCTCTCCCGTTATGCACCACCATACAAAATCATGCAAACAAAGTCCGCTCCCCCATTGAGCTCCCTTCTCTACCTGAGCCCACAAGGTAAACATTGGCTAACCCAGATCGCTTGTTCTGCCTAACTCCGAGCAACAACAATATTTTCAATGGCCCGTCTGGGAAGACGTACTGTGGCCTACTTCTTACGCTGACACTAATGCCGTAATGTTTAACACAACTAAAACTAGCCTTCTCTAGGAATTCCTAAAATTCCCGTCAATAATAGTAATCACATTCAAAATGTAATACAAAATAATTCCCTTTAAAATTACTTCTCCCATCTTCTGAATTCACAGAACAATAATGCACAATCAATAACATATAATCCTGTTTACGCTAGCATCTACATGCCGTCAAAAGTTATACATAACCCCTGATTATCAAATTGAAAACCCCGTAGTTCAACCACGTGTTTATAATTTTATGACCACGTGCTTATCTCCCCCTCGTCCCTCTGAACGTTGTATCAATAACAATTCCGTAACCAACGCGCCCACGCGCTTCAATTAATACCTCTATCACTTCCGTCCACAGATATATGCGTAACTATATAAATAGCGAGCATCAAGACTCTCAATAAAATCACAAATGAAAATACACATTACACACGCTCCCGACTATTCTGTAAATACATATGATTCGCAGATGCGAGTTTCTCTCCCGACCGACTTTGCAATAATACAAAGCGGTGATATCTCAACTTTTAAACCATGCCGCTATTCTTTCAACAAGGAATTAAATGGACCTATAAATTTTCAAGTCTATCACTAAGATCGTATTGATGGCTCTGGAGTTAAGAATTAAATTAAACTAAAACTTCCCAAGAAACTTAAATGATCGGCTAGGACTAGAAAAATTAAATAAAGTCCTCACGCAAAAATTCATGCTTACCAAATCTCGAATGTCCAACTGAAGGCAATCGACTTGACTCTGGCACCCGGCTTTGGCAATTAATTTTTAGAGACCGAACTTATGAAGTTCGGGCGTATTTATTCTCAAGCCCCACGCGCCGACTTCATGACGTCATATGCGCGGCGTGGTTCTAAAGCCAATGGGCGCTCTGCATTTCAACTGCAGTTAGCTCTCCGCCAATCAGAACCTTAGATCTTTCTGATGCAACCAGTCCCCGCTAGACAAAGAACCGGGAATTGGTCCTAGCCCTATACTGCGGAAATGAAGCAAAAATGGCCGCAAATAATTTAACTCCCGAAAAATGCGTATATGGCCACGCAATATCTTTAAAAAAAAAGACACTGGTGCAAATCCTGATCCAGCCTCTATAATCTCAATCTAGAATAATACTTTCTAATTCCCTACACCCCCATTCTAAACACATAAAGAAGAACCATAAAGCAGATGAGATCAAACTCCCTCGTGATCTCATCTTGAAAAAAACGTAAATAATAGAAGGAGAAGAAACATGGAGAAGGATTACCTGTAATCCCTCCTAGAAATAGTGTATAAATAATGCAAAGAGAAAGACATGGGGCCTTCTGAAAAAATAAATTACAGTATAGTATCACAAGTACCAACGGGGAAATTCTGTAACAACTATGATGCAGAAGTCCAGGCAATCAAGGTGGCAACTGAGAAACTACTGAACACCAATCTCGGTCCACAGCCTGTAGTATTCCTGACAGATGCAAGATCAGCACTCCAAGCACTTCAGTCCAGAAAATTGCCAGTTATACAGGCCCTACTTTCTGAACTGTGCAACCAGCGCAGGGTCGCCATGCAGTGGATACCGTCTCATTGTGGAATACCAGGAAACGAGAGAGCAGACGGACTGGCTAAAGAAGGTGCTGCAGACGAACAACCGGATGTACCAGTAACGTACCATCAGAAGAAAAAGATGATCAAATCTATCAGAAAGCCACCAACATCAACGCAGGATGACTACCAAGCTATGAACAGATCAGAACAAATAGTCATTCTGCGCCTCAGAACAGGACACATCCGCCTCCGCAGCCACATGTATACAAAATTCAAGATTGGCAATTCAGCCATGTGTACATGTGGACAGGCACCCCAGACAGCGGAGCACGTACTGCAAGATTGCCCCGAATATGATATATTGAGGCAAACCCACTGGCCCAGAGAAACAACACTGGAAGCAAAACTATATGGACCCCTGTATGAACTACAAAAGACAGTGAAGTTTATACAAGAAACAACATTGCAGATATAGACAATATATTTCAAGCGAACGAAAGAAGAAGAAGAAGAAGTAACAACAGGCAAGATTGAAGGAAAAAGAGATTGTGGCATGGAAGGAGGTCAACAACAGAATTGATAAATTGTACTGAAGGCAGGAAGTTGTGGAGAGACATGATCTCCTACGCCACAAGGCATGGTACTTCATATGTATAATCATATTGTTCTATTATTGCCTAGTGTAGTTCTCGTGGGTCTCTGTGGACACAAAGAAAGCGGAGACGACAAACATGAGGTTGTGCTTGAGGCTACCAGCCTTCTTATGCAAAACAAATTGCTACAGAAACCACTGCTACGGCATCGTATGCTTTGACACAGGCGTCTGCAAGGGATCAGCTGCAGTTGTGGCTCTATAAGTATTGGACGGTGAAGATGAATAGTTTTTTATTTATTAACTCTTTCGCATGCCTGTTCCTTGCACTGCTTACCCCTTAGCAATGCTCCCTCCTGAGGGACATGGCAACAAAATCAGGTAGTTGTAGAAATGTCTCAATAACTTTCTTTTTTGGACACATTACAAAATCATACATTTTCTCGAAGGAAATTGAATGATCTTAATGACAGATGTTTTTGTTTTAAAATATGAAATTTTCATTTGAAAAAATAAGAGAAATTTGAGAAAATAAAGAAAAAAGTGAACATTTTCATGTTTACGTTGATTTATTCTTGTCTTTGTCGTTATTTTTGCCTATAACCTCATTGTTTCAGATACAGCATCAATGGTGCATAGTAATCCAGCAATATGAAGTCATAAAATCCAATAATTTGAAGAAAAACACATAATACAAAAGGGGGAATTTTTAACTCTTTAAGTCCCAATCGACTTTATAATGGCTCAGGGTTATGACACATTTGACCATGAGCCATTTAAGTGCCTTCCGTATCTTTTGCTCCTATCCATTTTACCTTGGATAACTAAGATAAGTTGTTTATGCATATGAACATTTAAAAAAATTATTTCCAAACAACAACAAAAACGTTTGGGCCAAACCCACTTTTCTGCTTAGAATTGAAAAAGTTAAAATAAAAATGAAATTGTCAATCTACACATCTTTGCCACCACAAATGTCACATACTGTAACACTACACTCCAGTTTCAACATCGTTATCACTAGTGTCACTGTCTTCGTCCGAATCTTGTTCATTCTGTTCACCACTACTATCATCGCTGCTGTCCTTCTTTCTCGTTCGTCCTGAGGATGTTTGCGTTGTGTCTTTTTACAGTGAAGCTTCGATATCTGCGCCTTTTGGCCAACACATCCAACTTCAGCGCTGCATTTTTGGGGACTGGGTTTGCCATCCCTCTTCGACCCCTACTCTGCAGTGATGCAGCCTGTTTCCAGGACCACCACTTAGAGGTGTTGTAGGGTCTTGGTCAGCTCTGGTTCGCTGGCACAAGCAGTCAAGCTATGGGTCGTTGCTGTCAATTCTTGGTCATTTCCATTCAAAATAGAAGTCCATGAGTCCTCGCTACCCGACATTTCAACATCGTCTTCGTCAAAAATTTTCATCTTACACAATTCATATGAAAAAACTTCACAAAAATTCTCTAACGGCGTCTATCAGCTTCAAACCATGTGTAACGAAAGTGCAGTCCAAGTTTTTAATGGGAGGTATTCATTGTACGGAAATATACAGGGAGCAACCATTATTTTTCACTGGCCTCGATGTAACGGCGACAGGCATGTTTGGGGTAAAAATCAGGATCGCCGGTATACGGGCGACAGCCATGTGAAAGAGTTAAACTTAGATGCCAATAAATTTAAAAGATTGAGTTGTTCCATGCATTCACTGCTGAAGTTCAGTCTATTCGAATACGAAAGATCTTTTTTTTTTATTGTCTTTTTTAGATGATGACCCTTGAGCATGCTCATGAGATGGGAAACATGCAACACTATCTTCCTGAATCCCTCAGAAGAGCAGCTAGGACTGCCAGTGTTACACCTTACAGTGAAGAGAATATGGCACAGGAGGCTGCAGAAAACCTTGACCTTCAAGTTGCGCTGGAGAGAGAGTTGACAGATGTGATGGAATCCCGTATAACCTCAGATTCAGATTTTAGCCCAGACCAATTTCCCAATGCAGAAGACTACTTTCATAAATCAAAAAACCACTAGCAAGTAGCAGACAACATATTTGACCAGTTTTTTTTTTTACACTGGCAACATTGAAATTACCTGATAGTTTTGACAGCTGCACTTGTTTTTCTTGGTCTGCGAAACTGTATTTTCCTTGCAGTAACATTGATCTGGTTTGTTCAGTATACTACTACTAGTTCATCAGGTATGCAAACTCATCACAGCTCATTTGGATGAAAATATACCTGTACATGTCCTTTCTTTGTTTTTTGACTGGGTTTTCAGCCATCTTTCCTGTGTTTACTTGGTTTTTGTTTTTCTGTTTGTAACATGGGGAAGACATGTTTGGGTTTACACAGAAGTAAAAAAAAAAAAAAAAAATATTCTGATGACCAAGAATAAATTTTATTGTTGACAGTATGTTTTATTAATGTTAATTATTTAATTGCTTTAAAAATAAATACCTGAATTATTGTTCCCAAAATTTGTTTGTTCTCACTTCTTGCTTGCATTAAGACATATATATATTTATTTTTTTTTTTTGTATTTACCTTCACATCAGAATAATTCAAGCACAAAAATAAGAATCTTCAACTCAAATGTCAAGTCAGACTAATTGTATGGATCTGAAACTTGAAGAACAGCAATCCAGAAATAAGCAACTATCACAAATTGGTGCTTGCATAAGATAGGATTGAAATTGTACAAGATCATCAGTATGGAACTGGTAAAGAACGAGACACATACCAATGAAACAAGAGAAAAACAGATAATGCTGGCGATGGATAGGACACACATCGAGGAAACCTATTGATAGCATTACTTGGCAGTTCTTGTTCTGGAATCCCCAGGGTAATTATTAGAGGGAGACTGAAAAATATATGGAGACGAGAACTGGAGATGAATATGATGGAAGGCATTGAAAGACTGCGAGTACTTGATTTGATGGAATGTGTTGAAGGCCTATGCCTTTTGGGGAACTGAAGGACTTTTCTTGTTTTTCCCTGCAAAAAGCAGTGGAGCATGGGGTTGGTTTTGCAATGTCAAAGTTTAAAAAAGAAACAATTGAGCTAAAACAGGAGAAAAACATTGTGTTTAGCACTGTGAAATAAGAACCATGTGGCTGAAAATGTCTAGCTCACACATCGTCTTCATTACTCTTTAAATATGAAGCAGATTTATGTTCCCCATCCTGGACAAAGACATGCTAATACAGAGTTGCATTTGCAAGCATATCAAAGTTACACATTGCAAACTTGTGTGTACTGCCGATCATTTTTCAAATCAATTTTTTATCTATTCTGTAATAATAACGTCCAGGTGTTTGAAATTCAAATATCCTAAAATATGCTGTTTACTGCTTGTGAAGGTGGGATAGATAACAGATAATCCAATAAGCTCTTCGGAAATTCTAAATAGACGTTTTGGCCTGTATAGTAAATAAGAAATCCTGGCAGAAAGCGAAGGTCACAGGTCAGTAACAGATAGAAAACCTGCCTGCAGATCTATATTCCTAGTTTGAAAGATAGGGTTTTTGGAGGGTACAAAACCATGGTTAAAATACTACACATTTGAAAATACAGATGAAGTGCAACGGAGAATGCACTTTTGATGCTATAAAACAATTTTTTTTTTAATAAACACAGCATAATGAGCTATGAATGTTAATGCAAACCATACTCCCCTTTACATGTCTGACAGAGAACATGCACTAGTAATTTGTAGTTCATTAGAATGTTTTGGTTTTTCTCCCTATTTATGGAAATGGGGCAGCATATTGATGTGATACTGGAAACACTTCCTGTGCTAAGTGTTTGGCCCTGGCTATGTCAGCCCAGACAGCCTAAGGATTTAAGGTTATATAAGCACCTGGTTTAACGAGATCTGAAGTCGCTACACTGAATAGAAATTTTTATCTACTGGCTGCAGACTGTACAGTTTCTCATCCGTTTGTATTTCAAATGACACTGCCTGACATGATAAAGTAGTCGTGTGATAATTTATAAGCTTCGGCAATGGGGGGAATTTAGTGATTGTGCCCTAATTAAATATACCAGTACACTCAATTTTGAATTCCTTTATAAATTGAGATCAATTTTGCCGGAACAGGGTAGAATAATGCTTGATGCAAAATAAGCATGCTTATGACGTGTGAATCACACTGAACAATGTTGAATACAAGATCTGAGATGTGAAACTGAAGGTGTCATGTGTCACTTCTTAGCAACAGTTACAAAATGTTGCTCACTGTCAACTAAGCTTAAGATAACTATTGCTTATTAGCTGCTGTAATTACCTAGTCCTTAGGCACAATGACAAGTAAACAGGGCATGTTGTAGATGCAAACTTAAATCGGCAAAGATCAAAAACTTTCTAACCTTGCATTCAGCAATATTCATGTTTGCTAGCAGCAGAAAAGGACTAGGAATTTGACTCATTCTCATTGGCCAACATAGAATTATTTTAAGAATAAACTAAATACTAGTAACAGATTCGTTAATTATATTTTGCTTAACTCGTCCTGAATATGTTCACTGATGTGCACATTACCACGTAGATGCTGATACATATGGAGGACCAAGACAGGAACGAATCTGACAAACAAGAACAGAATGCTGGACTGAGGCTAAGAGGTGTACAGAGAAGTGGACTCTGCTTTCTACATAGAACAGTTGTTCTGAGCGCAAAAAAGAAACTTACTTAACACCACTTTACCATCAAAAGTTGCAGAGACTGATTAATAAGAATTTTAATGCTTTTTTTTTGGTGCGGATGTATTATCAGAAATTTTTGTTGTCAAATCATGATTTCCTCAATATCTCACCTTCTGGTACACTTCAAATGCCCACTTAAATATACAGTATTCCTATGCACTTTTACCTTTCCAGATATCCTTTATATTAAAAAAAAAAGTAGTACGTTTACTTTGCTAAAAAGTAAACAATTTGCTAGTTATTGTAATTTATAACACATTTAAAAATTAAAATTTCACAGATCTTGAAGATAACTTGAGCTGATAAAAGAATGTGAGAATTTTTTTGTCAGAAAAGTATATTTCTTTAAACAACCTGTTTATGCTCAAATGAGTGCGAAAAAATGCTACGGCAACAACAGGTACAATAAGCTTCACAGACACATTAAAATAAATAAATAAACACCAGTGACGATCACGTTTTTATTGTTTAATTAATATTCATTCATCTGTGCCCTCAGAAACCTCTGTTGAAAGAGATAAGAAAATACCATATTAATAAATGGAAAAACAAGTCACTATCATGAAAGTAATTAACTTGTAAATATTACATTTTCACAATAATTTAGTTCACTGTTAAAGATAATGAAGAAACAATGGGAGACCTAACAACACATGGTGAAAGGAATTGGTAACAAACATGTAAGGGGTAAAAAAGGATGTGGAAAGATTTAATTGTGTGGGAATGATTGGCATGAACTTGTTCAAGGCCTGTGCGTTAAAGACAGCAGAAGGGTTCTCTCCATGAGAGAAGTTAGTGAGTTTCAGTTATGTTATAAATCTTATAAAGGTGTGTGAATGCTGGAGGAAAGTAACTGAAAACTTACTTTGCAATGATTCCGTCACGTTTGGCCAGTCTATTTAGAGAATCATCAGACTCACCCTACAAATGACGAGTACAAATCCATTATTTGACAACAAAAACTACAATATGGTGGCATCTTTGAGCAAACTGAAAACTTTGTTCACTTCCAGAAGACATAACTCAAGATCATGTATCACACCAAAAAACACAGACAATTATGTTTCTCAATTTCTTACAGCCTCCAGTGTTATCCTGCTAACTTTCCATGTCACAAAACAAGTTTATTGAGGCATTTCTTTGTCTCCTTAATATGCTAAATTTACCAGCTCATGTGGCGTTTCTAAATGCATATACTGCCCAGGTCCTACATGCATGATGTGGACTGCATGCAGCATTGTTCAAAGACCCTATCCTACCGTTCATTCATGTTTTGGCAGTAAGAATGCTTGTCACTCTTTGCAAAGTTTACATGATTTCATTCGGGCATCTTCTTTTTCATCATACTCTCTCAGATGTCAACTTGAATATGTTCAAGGAAAGCCAATGGTCAGCTTGAGGCTATTTGTATCTTCATCAAGTTAATTCTATTCACTTGTTTCAAAGGACACTTACTGCTGTTAATATTATTATCACTATATATATATATGTAATGTTCACCTTGAGCGCCGTCCAGATCATATAGTAACTTTCATTTACTTTGTACTTGGTATCGGAGTTTAACCTTTAGCACGCTGCATTCTTTGGCGAAAATTTTCGCCTGCAGCTGCATTCTTTTTCACAGCGTCCCGTTTCTATAGTGGGTGACCCTTAATGTCTATAGTTTTTGTGTTTCTTGGTCAATTGCTATCATTTTTGGAATTTATATAAATAAATGAATGGTGAATCTGATGATATAAAATTTGTTTGTGTACATATTAGATGTGATAGGAAGAGAGGAAAGGAAAGATGAAAAAAACGAAAAAAAAAATTTTAAATAATAAAAAAATATTTTTTTTTAATTTTAAAATTTAAAAAAAAAATTTTTAAAAATAACCAGCAAACGAAGGGTCCATATCCCTTGCATCTCAATGAAAGTCATTTGACCAATAGACCAATACAAATCAAATGACGATATTTTCATTACACCCATCATCAGTAGCAAAGCAACAAACGCTCTCGTCAGCTGTGACATTCGGCCGAAATTCTAAATCTTTCCGATATTCCTAGTCCTAACCCCTAACATTATACATACTTGAAAGGCCATTTTACTTTCGTTTCCATCTCAGCCATCAAACATATTCTGAGAAACGATATCAGCGCTTATAAAGACAAAAATCTTATCCCCACCGCATGGCGTCAGAATCCAATAAAATTAGAGCAAAAATGGCTGCATGTTGATGCCGATTCATTTCGATTAAAAAAATTTACAAAAAATAAATGCGGATACACCCATCGCTTTTTTAAGATCGGAAACGGAAGCTAGCTCTCTTGCAAATAACATTAGAACTTAACATCCGGGGCTGAAATCACGTGTACACAAGTCCTAATGCTAGAAACGATGAAATCCGTAAGGCGACACATGTCGCCTCCAGCGTTCAGAACATAGGTTGTCGCCCGCAGCGTGCTAAAGGTTAATGTTCCGTGCTGGAGCGGAGCGTTTTAACTTTATTGGATACGCAGATCGAGCACATAATTCCGAGCCGGCTGCATCAGAATAGGTGTCCATCGCCGGTCGAGGTTGTTTGTGCATCAAATGATAATGATACCTACTTTCTTGTAAACTCTGATACCAAGTACAAAGTAAACAAAAGTCTTAGACGGTGCTCAGGGTAAACATTACATATATATATATATGTATATGTGTGTATAGCGGTAGCGCAGTGGTTAGTGCACTGGCTTCCTATCTCGGTGGTCCATGGTTCAATCCCCAGTTGAGGTGGGATTTTTTAGACCGCAGGCGGCTCTAGGGTCCACCCAGCCTCATGAATTGGGTATCAATGTAACTTTGGGAAAGTTAAGGCGGCCGGCGTGATGGTGACCACATCACCCCTTGAGTGCCGACGGTCAAGAAAATATGGGCCTAACACCATATTCCCAATTTGCCTCAACAGGATCCTTTACCTTTATATATATATATATATATATATATATATATATATATATATATGTATATATATATATATATATATATATATATACATATACCGGTATATATAATGTTTTTCTCCCATCTTGCAAGCATGAGATTATCATATACCAAGAAAAGTGATCAGGCGTTAGTATGCATTAATGCCTTTTCTCAAAGTTGAAATCATGAAATAGAAAATTAGTTACTGGTAGTTTCAATATGCTAGGTAACTTAACATTTCATATCAAAGACACATAAGTCAACAGTACCATGCAAAGTCAAACAAACAATGAAGTCATTTTACAGAATTTTGGAGAGGGAATTACAAAATTTTAATACACAAAGATTCATTAAATTATAATTTTTAAAAGAAATATCTCATTAAAACAAAATTTTTAAAATCTATATACATCCACATGGAAACCCGGTTTGCCAGCTTTGTATGTTGTCTTAAAGGCTTTTAATTTAATGCTTACATATAGAAGTAGTTTCCGGCATTCCCATCAATATCACTATATTACGAGTTATTTACACATAAGAATTTTTTTTTAAACTCACCATCCGTCTGATTGGACCACAAATGGCATAGGTCTTGTAAGATCCAGTCATTCTGCCAGTGGTTTCATCAACCTACAATTATTATTTTTAATGTACACAATGTGCATATCAACTGTATAGTTTGATTCACAAATTAAAAGCAATTACAACATGCCCTTGACTGGAACCCACAAGGGAAAAAGAAGAGTGGGGAGGGCAAGGAGAAGAATGGTGGAAGAGGAGGCTAAGGAAACTGAAATGACTTGGGCACAGCTGAAAGACAGCCCAGATTGAAATCGATGGAGCGCAACTGTTTCAGCCCTGTGCTCCACGGGGAACGGAAAGGAACGATAATGATGAATGTGCATATCAACTGTATAGTTTGATTCACAATTGAAAAGCAATGACAACATGTCTTTCTATAATGTAATTTAACATTAATAAAGTAAACTGCAGTACAATGCATATTTTTTTTTTACATTACAGACTTTCACTACTAAAATAACAAAGCCAAGCACCACATTTGCCATGTTGAATTAGAACACATCTTTTAATTCTTATACGTAATTTATTATTTTACATGATATGTGTTGAAGGCTGTTTTTGTTTCGTTTTAGGGTTTTGCAAGTGTATGTTGTTTACAACATGCCCTTGACTGGAACCCACAAGGGAAAAGAAGAGTGGGGAGGCCAAGGAGGTGGCCTCACCTTCCTAGTCTTTCTCTTTTCTTTAGCCCTGGCGCGTGATTCCCCACGAGACAGATAGCCTTGAGCGCGAATTGGGTGATGCAATCTGTAGCAGTCATTGCAACCACATTCCTCCTTGTCATCATTTGTGTTGTGGATTCTGTGAGTGCAGACATGTCGTTCTTCTTCTTCCTCGTTCGCCCTGAAAAGGACGGTGGTTGCGTTGTGTCTGTTTGCGCCTAAGCTGTGATATCTGCACCTTTCGGTCGACACATCCGACTTCTGCGCTGCATTTTTTAGGGACCGGGTTTGCCTTCCCATTTTGATCCGTACTCGCTCAGCCAGACTGCACTGCTGCAGACTGTTTCCAGGACCACCACGTGGAGGTGGAGTACGGTCTTGATCAGCTCTGGTTCGCTGATCCTGATGCAAGCAGTCAAGCTATGGGTCGCTGACTGCATTCACTATTGCTGCATCTTGGGGTCCCAGACATGTCGTTCAAGATGCCTCGTGAATGCGTGAACAGTGCGGATTATTTTTGCTATATTTGCTGACAAATAACTTTGCCATCACAAAGGCGACCCATTGATAAAGAAAGCTTACAGCCTTTATTTTGGTTGTGAGATCAGTGACCAGGACCGGTATTGGGCCCCACACATGTTGTCAATCCTGTGCAATGAATCTGCACTGCTGGTTGAACCGAAAAGGACGATCGATGCGTTTTGCAGTTCCAATGGTGTGGAGGGAACCGACAAACCATCTTAATGATTGTTACTTTTGCACAACTCCTCCAAATGGACATGGTATTTCTAAGAAGAAAAAGTGGCATGTGACTGTTACGTCCTTTTTGGGTTCCTTAACAGTATAAAAGTTGACACAAGTCTTACTCCTGTTAAGAGCTTACGCATCAACAAATGTGGTAAGAATATATTTGTAATTAAATTCATCGCGCACGGAAGCGCACATATTAGTGCGGGGGTATTTTTGCATTTTGTTGCTAAACACTGGATGACGCAGTGACCTCAGAGAGAGAGATGTAATGGCTGGGATGGAAGTCAGACGTTGGTCTGTTTGTTCGAGCCCCATATTGTGGGTAACTACTGTTGATGTCTAATTTATACGGCCTTCCATGTGGAAGCTATCGCCGTGAGGATTTAACAGTAAGTTTCATTTAAGCTAATGAAAATATATATTACGTTTTCGCCATGTTGAATCTAGTCAGAACATTCAATGGGGAATTGTTGACCCTTCATTAGGGTGTACTGAAATGGATTAAAGATAAAGTGAAGTTATTGGATCCAGCCTATTATTTTCAAGTACGTGCCGCTTGGAAGAATTGTATTACAAACGTGAATACAAATATAAAGTATATTTTCGCCGTCCTATGGATTACGGCAGATGATGAGAGGTCAGTCAAATTCAGGACTTAGGATTTTATATGCACTGTTTACTATGATGCCTCAAATATGATGTTCGGATATTCCAGATATATTGTTTACGAGGCCATTTAAAGATGGGATATTCTTTGATGTATTACATACCCTTGGTCATAATATGTATGTCTGCCCTTGAGAGGTCAGCCGTTATAAGAATATATGTCAATCAAGCTCATGATCCAAATTGCCTGATCATACATGAACATAGATACGTTAACTATGATGTCCTGAGATTATAATATGAACTTTTAATATGATGCCTATGATTACATCCATGATCGTCTGTCTTACGTCCATTAATAAACGTGATGTCTAATGTGAAGACCGGACTTCAAGCTGAATTCTTTGACAGTTCAAAGTTCTTTTATATTAACCTTGGCCCACCTCTTCGGCCCACGATATTATCATTCGCGTTATTGAAGTTTGTCGGCCATCTGTAAGCCCGACCGAAGCTGATCATAACTTAAGTCAGCCATACAAGAACATTTGTTAACTCCAAATCATAAAGGACCCCTACAGCTTCAAGAGTAAAAGGACCTTTACAGTGACCTATCCGAATATTCCCTCTGCTATGCGGCCAGTGCTTCACGGGGAAGGAATTCCTATTCTGGACCCACCAGAATCTTATACTCTGGATGATGAAGAAGATAATAAGGCCAGTGTACATCCGTCATCTGTGAAAGCATCTACATCTGGAGATCCAGATTTCTTGCCTATTGATGAGTCTGTACAGCCACATAAAATTACCCAGAGTGAATTGAATGATCTAGTGAGAGATCTGGAATTGCCAAAAAATAAAGCAGAGCTGTTGGGGTCCAGACTGCAGCAATGGAATCTTCTAGAAGAGAATGTGCATGTGTCTGTGTTTTGTGCTCGGCAAAAAGATCTGTTTCCATATTTCAAAATGACATGACCTCATTGCTTGCGTTGATATAGTGGGTCTGATGGCAGCACTACACATCAACTACAAAGACGACGATTGGAGGCTGTTCATTGATTCGTCCAAGTTAAGCTTAACTAAAAGCTGTGCTGCTCCATAATGGTAATGTTTTACCATCTGTTCCACTCAGGTATGCAGTCCACATGAAAGAAACGTACAACATGAAACAACTGTTACACACCATCAACTATGACAAGTATAAGTGGCAGATTTGTGGTGACCTGAAGGTCATTGCCCCTGAGCCCACATCAGTAAGGAATCAGCAACTGGAACAGACAGACACCTTCACATACCTAGGATGCATAGTAACACCAGACGGCGGAGCAAGCAAAGACATCAACAACAGGATGAACAAAGCAAGAACAGCCTTTTTTAGTCTAAACAACATCTGGAAGTCCTCTCAGTACAGCACAAGCACAAAATTAAGATTATATCAGAGCTGTGTGCTTTCAGTGTTTCTCTATGGTGCGGAATGCTGGAGAGTTACAGAGAAGGAAATGTCGAAATTGTCCTCTTTTCACATGCACACCATCATAGCTGGCAGACACTGGAGCTGGGTTGGCCATGTCCTCAGAAGAGACCCCAATGCCATCACAAGAACAGATATGCTATGGACCCCTGAAGGAAAATGAAAGAGAGGCCGACCAAAAACAACTTGGCAGAGGACTGTGGAGGCTGAAATGCAAAGAAAGAACCAGAGTCCCACTACAAGAAAAAGGATTGGCCCCAACGACAATCACTTGAACCGGGGAAAAAGAATGTACTTAACGAACCACTTGTAGAATCCCACAAGATCTTGCTCCCTCCTCTCCATATCAAACTTGGACTAATGAAGAATTTTGTAGGACATGGATCGAAATGGGGCAGGATTTTTATACTTTCGTGATAAATTTCCAAGACTTAGTAAGGCCAAAATCAAGGAAGGTGTATTTGTCGGTCTACAGATACGTCAACTCTTCCGAGATCAGCGTTTTGATAATATCCTCACGTGATAAAAAGTTAGCTTGGAATGCTTTCCAGCAAGTGGCCACAAACTTTCTAGGAAACAATAAGGCTGACAATTACCAGGAGCTTGTAGAAACCCTCTTGCAGCGCTACAAGAGACTAGGGTGCAACATGTCTTTGAAATTACATTTTTTACACTCTCATCTGGATTTCTTCCCTGCTAACTGTGGTGCTGTAAGTGACGAGCATGGAGAACGATTTCACCAGGACATTACTGCCCTTGAAAAAAGGTACCAAAGGAAATGGAATGCAGCAATGCTAGCAGACTATTGTTGGACCCTTGTGAGAGATGCTCCAGAAACTCATTACAAGCGACAGGCAAAAAGGCGGCGCTGTGAATCATTTCCGCTATGAGCATTATTATCATATGGTATGTATATGCAAATGTGTAAAACTTGTTTTATAGATATTTAAAAAAACTAGAGCTAATCTGGTGTTTTAACGGCCATTTTTATATTCAGCAGCCCAAACAACATAAAGGTAACTTGGTTTAATCTCAAATACACACAAAAAGTCCAAATTTGTTGTCCAGTGTAATCAGCCCATGTAGTTCCTAGGTGTCTCTCGGGATGCAAAGAAAGGGATGCTACAGCTTCCTCAGGCATGTTGTAAAAGGCTACTAGTGTGAGGTTGTGCATTGGGCTGGCAACCACGATATAAAACATATTGCTGCAGAAAATACCACTCCAGGGTGGCTCTATAAGGAACGAAAGAAAAAAAAAGGGGGGGGGAGACAATTTTTTATTTGTAATGCTGTCTGGCTTCATCAATGTCTGTCCAATCCAACGTTGACACCTTTTTCTCACCACCCGTTCCATTAGCATTTCCCTAGTTCTTACCGTTAGTTCCCCCTTTGGTTATCTAGTCATACTATTTTAATAATCCTATTATGTGCAAGCACCCACCCATTTATGAAAGCCCATCTTGCTTTCTGCATAATTTATTTCTTCCTCTTCTTCGAAAGTTTTTGCTTGATACCTCTCACATCAGAAAGCAATGGTCAGCTTGAAGCTATTCTATCTCCATAGAGCTTCTCCGGGAATGGTACTGGTTGTGGCCACATGTGCTTTCTCTGTTCCTCATATGTCGGGCATCTTTGAAGATGTTTAGTCGTCATTTTATCGGTGCCACAGTCACACTCATCAGTAGCTCCTATATTTAGCTTGTTGAATAGGTGGTATCTCAATCTCTTGTGGCCTGTGTGAAGTCTGAAGATTACCACTTGTTCTCTTCTGTTGAGCTGGTAATATGCATCATTGTTTGTGTGGCCTGGATGTTCTGCTTCCCATTTTTTCCTGCATCTGCTTCTAATAAAACTCTTTGCCTCTTCAAAAAGTTATACTTGTCTCAGGCTGTGGTAGCTTTCCACCTTTCTTTGCCAGTCTGTCAGCTTCTTCATTGCCGGAGATGTTGCAATGAGATGGGATCCATTGTACTACAACTCATTTGAACTGTAGGCTCAGTTTGTGGAGTACTACTCTTAGGGTATAATTTATTTGAAATCATGGTCTGTTTCTCCAACTGCGTCTATAATGCTACCAAGATATGTCCATGTAATTCCAAGCACTTAAATATTTGTAATGTGTTGCTAGAGAATTGGAATTTTAAGCTCATCAGTTATTTGAATATAGCCTAATCTGTTTATACCAAAAACAACTTGGCGGAGGACTGCAGAGGCTGAGATGCAAAGAATGAACCAAAGTTGGGGCACTGTATGAAGGATGGTCACCGACAGAGCAAAGTGGAATCAATTTGTTGTTGCCCTACAAGATGCCACCAGGCGTGATGGCCACTGACTGCTTTGACGGTTGGCGGCTTAGGATCAAAGAAGAAGTTATTTGAAGTTCAAAGCTCTTTATGAGTGGAAGAAAGATACCACAATGTTTACATTTATAAGCAAAAAACAAATCCCACCGCTATAAATTGGCTTTACAATGGTGCTCCCATTTTAATTGAATATTTGCATATCCTATTTATAAAGTCCCATATGCAGGGTACCATTTACAATGAAAACCTAGTTTAAGAAGACCATCTTAAAATTCAACAATCAAGGAAGGTGGAATGCTGTGGATTTAACCAAAGTCAAACATGGCACAAAATGTGCTTATCTACTTTGCTGCTGCAATAACTGGGCATAAATTTCATAATTACATATCTTTCTTTCAAACTAAAAATTATTCATGTTGAATACATACCTCAGCAATGTTGATCTGAATTGAAGCGTGATCCTTAGCACCTATAATACGATTACTTGCTGAACTGTGGAGTAAATTAATGGTGATCTGTATGATTTGTAACATTCTTACAGACCAAAAACAAGATGTAAACAGACTACAGCAACTAGGTTACAGAATGAAACTGAAACAATTCGTCTTTACTTTTCACCCCACCAGCTAAGTTTTGCTCTCTAAGCAGTCTGCTATGAATCTATACACCACATGCTTTCAGATCTCTTCTTCAGAAAATGTATTGCCTCAATGTTGTGTCCTGTCCAACTTTTCTGTACACTTTCAGTGACAATTAGACTAGTTTAAGTAAACCAAGTCAACCTTGAATAAGGCATCCAAAATAAAGTTAGGAACCCGACAACGTGTGCATAAAATCATCTAGGCCTACATAAGACAAGATAGTTCTGCGTCATCTTCAGTACTGATTGGTTTCAGTAATGAATGTGCAAACAATAAATAAGCCGAGAGAAACCTGGGACAAGTTAGAAAAAAACAGTTTTTATTTGTCAGGAGTCCAGACAATCAGAACAAAGTCCTGAATCCTGACACAAAACCAAACAGACATAAGGGCGTTGATAGTAGGCTTATACAAGGTACCCAGTTAGTCTAGCACACCAAGCAATATCAGTATGACCCAGGGTGAGTTTTTCTTATAAGTCTTGTGTTTAGTTTTTTTTCTCTTCTTGTTCTCATTATTTGCTGGAAAGTTACAAGTAGTTATAAATGGGAAAAATTGCTGTGGACATCGGTAGTGGTACAACAGTTATGGAGTTTCCACTGAGGGTGAGATTATTTTTTTTTAAATATCTTGAGTTTAATTTTTTCCTCATCCTTTGTTGGAGCAGAGGATTATTGGCAGTACAATGCATGTAGGCATATCGTGAGTCATCCTTATAGGACCACGAGTTAAGCACAATGCTATAATGTGCAGATGTGGAAGTGAACTTCTGTCTGTGAGGCTTATTACACCGTCATTGATTCTTGAAATCATTCACACTTCCAGGGATTCCCACTGTGGTGAAACGTGTTGAGAACCTAACATTGCACACTAAGCTTGGAGGAATCGCTTGGAGGTTGGATGCATGTAAGAGAATCTCACTATGGACCTATGATAGGCAGGTGGAGCTGAGAAGTGGCTCTGTGCAAGACGTAACAATCCCTTGGGAGAGCCTAGAAGAACCAGAGCACATTATTTAGCTCTGCATTTCTGGAGAGTCTCCTTGGATGGCGGGGAATGCACTGTATGCCACATGCTTCTTCCTCAATGCTTGGGACCAGACAATCCTTTAAGTGCAAGCCAGGCTGAAGAAACTGGAACTCCTGACTTCAACTCAACATGTTTCAGAATGGCAGAACAGCCACAGGAACATCATAGATATAGGCCTACAGTGTAGATACTATCAAGGAGTCTTCAATTTGGTATTGGCTGCAAAAGAGCAAGAAGCTCAGCAGCCCTAGTTAAAAAACAGTTGCCGACAGTACAAATAGCAGTATAAATGAGTTAGCAGCAGTATGAAACAGGAATGGCTGTGCCTGGATGCAGTAGGCCCTATACAAAATACCCTTTACAAGAAAATAGAACACACCACAACACAAATCTTTTTGCCAAAGACTGTTACTTTACATATTTTAATGAAAGTTCTATTTTGGTTTTAGCTAGGCTAAATCACAGTTTACTGTGCAGTCAGCCATGTAGGCCTAGTCATAATCTTCTCACAAACAAGGTTTGGGTTAAGGTAGTAGGCTACCTTGATAGGGTAAAATACTCAAATTGTCCTTTCAGAATCAAACAACAATGGGTATAGTGTTAGTATGGACTTAAAATTTTTGTCCACATAATGACCTCATTAATTATGCAAATTAGTTATCCAATATGGCCGCCGTAGTGAATAAATTATGCACCTTTTTCAAAACATCATAACTATGTTATTTGTACAAGGATCTGACTGAAACTTGGCAAATCGAATCATTATATATAGCGTGAGGTCATGAACTAAAATGACAGAGATTGACAGAAAGGTTAATTTTTAATGAATTTTCAAAATTTATATTTCTGGAATGTTTGATATTTGTGCCTCATTATATATGCATGATGGTCATAAAACTAAAACTTTGAATTCAATTGTATCCATTTTAGGTCAGAATCTGTAAGATTATATGACAACCAACTGTGTTAATTTTCATGTCAATTGAATGTATAGATCCAGAGATATCTTGTTTCAAAGATCACCAATTATGCTAAAAAGACAATTCCGAGAAAACAAAGAAAAACAGAAAAAGAACTCACAAAATTAAGTTTAATGAGCTCCTATTGAATAATGGTCTCCTTCTACTGCAGCTGCAGTGTCTATGAATCCCCTTTTCAGTGCTCTCAGGGTCTTTCCATTGCAATGTCCTTACTTGCTGAATAGATCCTGTGCAGCGTTCTCCTGTAAGCTTTCTTTGCCATTGGTTGACTTGTGTTCATGTATATTGAAAAATTCTGCAATGCACTGTGGCCTTTCCCAATAGAACGCACAAATGCCACCATTCGCACATTTACTTCTTTGTGTTTGTGAGTAGCTGGAGATGAAACATCAGAAGTATTGAAATTGGCATTCCATTCGACAAAGTTTGTGCACTTGATACTGATTTCATGACAAAAGCCATCCCGAGTCTCTTCGACGATCTCACAGGTCAGTGAGTACTGATAACATTTGTCACATCTAAAGTTAGCGCATAAAAACCCAAACAGCAGTTTTACACCCATAAGGATAAACACATTTCCTCTGTTGTCATTTTTAGCTTGTCCTTCACTTTCTTGGACCTTTATTTTCTTTGCTGAGGAGCACAGAGGCTTTATAGCGTCACTATCGACAATAGGTGTCTCATTTTCGGGCAACGGTTTGTTGGTGTACCTATTTCCAAGGAACTTACTTTGTCTTATTTCCCATTGTGAACAAAAGAAGCTCTGCTAACTACTATTATACAGAATCAGTATAAAACTAGCAATAAATAGAGTTGATGTGGGTGAAAATGCACAAAGCATGTAACAAATGCTGAAATTTACGATCAAAGCTTTCTAGACACACACTTTTGAAAAATTCATAAGAAATCATTGAGTGATTCCCCTTGGAAAAGTTATAAATATCTTTTTCCTGTTGCCTCAGTATAATTATAATTTCACAGTTTTACAATTACGCACCTTCATGTTGGGTCATTATTCACATGGTAACCAACTATAAACATTGGTTGCTATGCAAATCACTTAAGGGGGTGTGTGTAGAAAAACACCGATTCCTATCATACCAGAGTATCTCTAAGCTTCTATGAATTATTTTTAGTACAAGAACATGTTGACGATGATTTAAAGCATGAAAATGAAAATTGTTGGATTTTTATTTTTTTTTAATCTTTTGTGGGTAGCCTACTACCTTAAGGTTAGTGTCAGCGGCTACACTTCAATCTAAACCCCTAACTGTATTAGGCCCTAGCCTACCTTTAATTAAACAATTAATAGCCTTTTAATTTTCTATAGGCCTAATACACTAACCTTGACAATAACGATTTTGCAAAGATTCTGTAGCCTATCGTGGGAGGAGAGCGGACTAGCATCAGACGATCATTTGTCTTTGCTCATCCGCTGTTTTGGTCTACCCCGTTCAACCTATTTTTTCGGTTATAATTAGGGTATTTTAAAAGATTTTATATTCGCTTTTGTGGTATGTTCAAATACCTATTGTTTGCAGGGAAGGCCTAGTGGTACTTCTACTAGCCTACTGTTAAACTGACTCAATATCCAATTATTTTATTAGCTTAGGCCTAGGCTAGGGCCTATATTTTAATTAATGTTCTGCTGTATCTCCAGTTTTACTGCAGCCCCTTCTTATTTACATTTTTAAAAAAAATATACAGGCTGGACTGATGTTGCTAACAATCTCCTTTTCTCGTACACTTCTGGACAAAAACTTCGTGAAATGTGCATGCTTATCGGAAATAGGTATGTTTCTCTGCCACTTACCATTTGCGGGGGATTAAAAGATCAACGAATTCTCCTGCGTCGTTCTGCATGGTAAATCTTTCCGAGATCTGAAAACAAAGGTTACAAATGATAACGTTCTTAATCAGTAGTCAAATTAAGCTAACTGCATCAAATAACGAGCACAAGCACTACATACATGCCTTCTCTACTAAGCCTGCGGATAAAAGAAAGAACGGAAATAGAAATGCTAGCCGGGAGTTTAAGGCTTTTAAGCACTCATTTCGCAAATTACTTCGAATTTCCCGTTTCCTCCATTATTTATTTAAGAGTTCACCCATTCGTGACTTTAACCTACTCGTCTATTCTGTGTTATTCATCTTCCACTACACATTACTGAACACAAGTATTTTGGCTTTTATTTGGTCTATACTTGCTGATAGGAAAGTTATATTAGTGATTGCGTCTTTAAACTGTCTGGGTCGTCCACGGGTCCTATACAGTATACCATAGTTGTGTGAGTGTCATGAGAATGATCTCAGCCAATAATGCACTTTTTTGGGGGTGCAAAATTGGCTGAACGTCCTTTCACGATGTACTGTCCCAGCAAGGCGATGGCGCCATTTGGTTGGTAAGCCTATCACTTATATTTTCTGTTTTTGTTGTCTAGTGTCATCCTTTATGTCCAACGAGTACCTGTTAATTACTTTTATTTATTTATTTACTAATTAATTAACTATAAGAGTCAGCCCTCTGGATATATTCTCAGCTCTGTCAGATCTGAAGTGATTTCAGGAAGTCAGGAACATATTTTTTCGTTTCGTTATAGCGCTTTTTATACCCTGGTCAACCACACCCAAAATGGGCCGTTAAGGTTATAATTGGGGCATATTTTGTGCTTTATTCCATTTTGAAGCTAGGCGGGTGTTAGCCCTGAAAATGACCCCTAGCTTACTGTCTGGAGTCGTCCCGTTGTCATCTTCTCCCAATATTGTGACGTCTGCAATCACGTTGTCCCTATTTGCAAACGTGTTATTTCTTGTTTCTACCTGTTCTTGCTTGTTTGTTGTGACTGAGTCCTGAAAAGGACTATGAGCTGAAACGTACATTCGTTTTCGCTTCTGGTTTGCCCAACCTGTACCTCTGGTGTCTACTGCTGGTACCGGTTTCCTTATTTGTATTGTTTCATCTCTTATTTATGTAATGACTTGCCTCCACTTTAATTCTTTTAAGAATTTTTTTCATTTTCGCCAACTTTGCGATGTCTTCTTTGATTTGTTGTTTTTTCATCTCGCGGATCATTTACTTTGCACTATCCAAGACGCCCGGGATTTCTCCACATCTGATAGTTGGTTTTTTTTTTTTATCAGGTTAAGGTTTTCTTTTCCTTCTCGCAGTTTTTGCTTGATCCCTCTCACATCAGACGTCATTTGTCTGATTTGAGTTGCAAGGCCTTATTCCTGTTTTGGCGTAGATATAGCATTTGCTATTACTCTATTCTTCGTCTCACTGTATGATACTCCCTTACCGATTGATACTTTTAATATCTTTCTTGTTTCCTGGTATGCCGAGCAACCGCAGTATCTTGCCTCGTGCTCACCCCAGGCAATTCGCACACGTTCTATCTCTATTGGGTGCTTTGTAGTCGGCGTCCTTCTTTTCCTGTGGACAGTCACTGTATTTGTGGCTTCCTGCACAGTAGCTGCTGGCTACCTCTTGTCTACAAGAGCTCTTGTGTGCAAGAATCCCTGGTACCTGGAACATTGTATAACTGGAGGGATATATGCTTCTGTCCTTCGAGGTCTGTTCTGTAAATTGATCATCTGCGGCATAGCTGGACTTTGAACTGTCACTGTCATGAGGTTGGTCTCTTTCTGGCTCCACGTGTTAAGCCTCTCAGCATACGTGGTTACGATACCAGTTTTCAGCATGCAGGCGTCTGAGTACTTGTTGATCTGTCAAGCTTGTATCAACTCCTCTGATGACGAGCTTCTTGATTTCCCGGTGAATTTCAGCTATTACTGTGATCTGGTGAGGCAGCTGGAATTCTCTAGGGCCTGGGTCTTGTGTAGCCATGAGAGATTCGCTCTTGTCAGTTGCTTTAAGGGCTAGTATCACTCCTTTATGGTGCCTTTTGACACTTATTACGCCACTTCTGCTTACTAATCCCTCCAAGACACTGATTACTATGTCGTATGGCAGGGCTCTGAGAGTGACCTCTTCTCCCGACATGTGCGTGATTTTGATAGATTTCGCCTCCGGACTACAGGTTCTGTTTGACTTAGCTGGGTTGCATCTCCTTCCCCCTGATAGCGTATCTGTTTTGCTTGTCAGGTTCGTCTTTTTCCTTTGTTCCCACCTCAAGTCTTGGTTAGAACAGAAATCATGTTTCTGCTTGTTGCAAGAAGAAGCCTTCTCTTGTTTCCGGGCTTTGGAGTTTTTTATCGGCTACCACTTCGTCAAGACTGTGTCTAATTGAATGTGACTCGGGGCCTTCGTTAGCTTGTACCTCCACTCCTGCAACCTGCACCAACTCTATGTTTGTCCTTTGGCTTTGACACTCATCTGACACTTTAAGATTGTTAATAATAATAATAAATTTACAAGGGCAACACATTAGTACAGTCCAGACCACACGATACCTAGGAATGACACTAGACCAACAACTTGACTGGAACATACACATATATAGACTGGTAGAGTCTTGTAGAGGACTAACTAACATGCTAAGATATTTGAAAGGTCATGGATGGGGTGCAAGTGTGACATATTATGAAAATAGCTTCATATATCTTTTTCATTATCTATACTTTTCTTTTACCTTTTCTTCCACCTATGCACGTTTTAACTTAAACCACCATATGCTCAGATATCTGTCTCTCTTTCTCATTTAGCATGCATATTTTATTGCTGTTCGCTATTCCCTTTGATGAGAATTTACCAGAGACCGATTAGCTAACGTGAGCTGTATTATTTTACACCAGCGATCGAAGATCGTAGTAATGGGATCAGACAGCGATCAAGGTAGAGATAATTTTGGAACAAAGGGAGATAATTTCTATTAACTTTTCCTGAGTCCATTCGCCTGTAAGTTAATTAAACCACGGTGAGAACGTCGAGATCAAAGACACTGCTCGCTAGAAATGGCCAGACAAACAGAGAGACGAAGGAAACTCACACTGATTAGCGAATTGGCGATGCCTGATCTAAGAATGAATAGGGTTCTGGTTTTCGGCTCGTAATGTGTGAAAGATCTTTGATTTGCAAATCCGAATGTAGAATTCACCGTAGGTGTTAACATCTGGCAAAGAGTCTGTTTTCTGGTTATAGTTATAACTTTTCCTTTGATTTCAGATGTATATATATCCCAGCCTTCTAACTAAAAATTTACTCAGTACTCCTCGGCTTTTAAAGACATCTAGCGGCGATTTCTAGAATCCCCTGGTTTTAGGATAGTTTCTTAGTTTATCGTTGGAGATAGTCTAGTAGAAGTTTGTGTGAAGGTAAATACTATACTAGTAGTTTTGAGTGATTTTAGGGATAAAATCGTCAATTATATTTCTCTAAGATTTTTTTTCAGAGTGATTTACTAAATAGGTCCGTAAATGGTATTTCTCTAAGATTTTACTGTGTTACAGTGGCTAGCAGAACAAATAATAATTTCTAGCTAAACTCTTCCAGCTATAAGATAAAATTAAATTAACTGCTAGTAACCAGTCAGAGAATATTTTAACCAACTAGTAAAGGCACCGCACCGTTCATCATGAGTATTGACGAAATATGTATTTATTTCTAATTCATGATAATCGTTATTTAATGACTAGAATTTATTTCACGGGAGTTTAAACGATAAGACTAGCTTTAAGCTTGTAGTTTGTAATTTAAAGTTAAATAACCGAAGTGAATATATTATATTTTACGCGAGGTAGGTGTGGTGGGTTTTGATGTTATGACTGTTGGTGTTGTATTTAATTTGTAACTGAGTGAGGTCCAGCTGTGAAGGCCACTGAGTCTAACAGTTAATAGGGTGTGTTCTCAGGGTACCTTTCTGATACCACCCTAAGATCTCACTCAGAGGTATATTTTACACTTAGAATAAATGGTGACTACATCTAAATGTCTAGGGTATTGTAAGTGTGGTGTGATGGTAATCCAATACACAAACACACACACACACAAATATTAAATTCTATGATCAACTGAACTAACACAGTGTTTTAAATTTGGTAATTAACAATCTTTTTACAATTTATTTTGTCCTGAACCAAATATTATTTTGGTCAGGACTATCAAAATCAAATGAAATCAAATTATATGTATATAGGCAATTTAATTAAACAAAAAGGGACAATCTGTCCAAGCACATACTTTAAATTCTAATAATGGTGTTGATAAATCTCTACTACACCTTAACTGGTACTAGATGGCGGATTGGGGTTTTTTACATCATCCCCTGTCTTTATTAACAAGTATTCTGTTCACTTTATTGGGTGGAAATGGTGTTTACTTTATACAGTTCTTAGTATTTATATTATCTAGTTGATGAATCGTTCCGTGCCCGGGCTTATGTACTTATCTGGCACGTGAAGCTAGATGATAGTTGTCTTTCCGGCCAAAGGCCACTGTCTCAATCTTCCTGGGGCAATCTTGGTAGAGAGCTTGTACCAAGACTACAATTCCAGTGGTAGAGAGCTTGTACCACTACAGCAATTCCAGTGGTAGAGAGCTTGTACCACTACAGCAACCTCTACTTTCATAATATTTATTATATTCAGGAAGCTGGCACTAGCATAGTGCCAGTAACAAACCCTGCAACATGAAGATTATGGTTTGTCTTAACATAATATCTAATCCACCAAATCCACAAGTAATAATGCATTCAAAATAAAAGAACAGGGTCAGATCTCTCTGACCAACCCAGCTCATCCAATCTAGATTGATGGAACAACTTGTACCAGTTTTCACATTCCTCTCCTCTAATGGCTACAACACCTATGCCATTAGCATTGATCTTTTTCCATACAATAAGGTAGGTGATATCCTGGCAAAGGGGTGACCGACCCCAACCAGGCGCGTCCATGGGTGGCGGATAGTGGAACGACCTCCAGATATGGTGTGTCAGCTGCGAATTAAGTCAGTATTGCTGGACGAATAAGCAGTCGCGGACCAAACGGCGATGTCCTCCCAGCAGGACGGGGAGAGGTAACAGGTGGCACTGATACCCCCACTGAAATCCCCCATATGTCCTATGACGGGTGCATCAAGCGAGTAAGAGCCGCTATAAGCTCTAGCCACGGGGAAGGTAAACCTCGGTAAACAAACCAACCTGCTGCCTTGCAGCTACCACCGGGAGATGGAAAGGCTATGGGAGACAACCCTGAACAACAAACACAACCCGGCCTGCCGAAGACGGAGTGTGTTAGCTACGGCGCAGACACCGGGAAAAATTAGGACACACACGCTTTTGCAGTATGGAGTCATGCGACAATCTCGACTTACGTCATGGCGTCGCTCCTATCAGCTACAACCGGGGAGGAGCGGAGCCGGGCCCCTAGCCTCGAAAGGGCCCACCCAAGCAACCGGTGCCTTTGCCAACCAAATGGTCGGGGGAAGGCAAAGTAGAGCAACTGACCAACCAACCCACTGCCTTACAGTGGCTCAATGGAATGCAGAAGGAATGAGGAACAAGAAACCGGAGTTACAAGAATTCCTCAGGGAAAATAACATTGGTATAATCTGCATCCAAGAAACTCACCTAAAAGATACCCAACAATTCTTCATACGTGGATACGAATCCTTCCGCCAAGACAGGGCAAAAAGAACTAAGGGAGGAATCCTCACGCTGATTAAAACCTCAATCCCAGCAGTAGAGATACACAGATCTGGTAAGGACGAACTTGAATACATAACAGTCCAACTACTGCTGCCCAGTGGAGACTTAATGATCACAAACTGCTACAGCCCTCCAACCACAACTCTGGAGCTACACAAAGTGAAGCTTGCAGCATCAAGACACCTCATTATTGGCGACTTCAACAGCCACTCACCAAGCTGGGGCTATGAAGCAACAGATCTGAGAGGAGAAGAAATGGAAGATTGGATGGTAGAGAATAAACTAATTCTAATAAACCAACCAGAGGATAAGCCCACCTTCTATTCCAGAGTATGGAAAACAACGAGCACACCAGATCTTGCTGTGGCTACAGATGACATACATCGACTCACCACTAGAACAGTAAATAACCAACTGGGGGGAAGTGACCATGTACCAGTCACATTACAGATATTTGAGGTAAGAAGTGCAGGACAAATTAATATGTCTCCTAGCTGGAATTTCAAAAAAGCAAAATGGGGATTTTTGAAAGAACAAGTCGATAACCTCTGTCAGAACATTACCCACTCAAATAATGTCAATAAAAACATTTCCATCATCAGTGAGGCAATCATCCAAGCAGCAAAGAATTCAATTCCACGAGGTAAACGACGAGACTACAAACCATACTGGAGTGACAATCTGGGAAAACTCCATAGTGACTAAAAATAAAGCACGGGAAACTATAGAGCAAAGTCCCACATTAGAGAACACACAGAGACACAACAGCATAAAACAAGCTTTTAATGAACAAAAGAAAGCTGAAATCCAAAGGAGCTGGCACCAGAAGACCAGCAGTCTCAACATGGAAAATGACTCGAGCAAGCTGTGGGATCTGACAAGAGTACTAAATGAAGAAACAACAACCAGCTACTGCAAGACTGTCATCAAGGAAAACGAAAAATACCACACAGGAAAGATGGCAGCAAACATCCTGGCAGATTTCTACAAGGAAGAAAGCACCACATCACTTCCACATGCACGTATCCAAGAAGTACGTAAGGAAGTAAAAGAAAAACTGAAGCACCAAAACCCAGATACCTGCATGAAGTCATCCCTTACTTTGAGAGAACTAAATGCTGCCATAACAAAACTAAAGAACATGAAAGCTTCAGAAAAAGATGGTATCACAAATGATATGATCAAGAACCTTGGACCTGTAGCCAGGCACAAGCTCCTCCTAATCTTCAATCAATCATGGAGTACTGGAAAATTCCCAGATCGATGGCGAGAAGCAATCATTGTTCCCATCAGAAAGAAACAAAAGGAGAAAACAAGCAAGTCCAGCTACCGACCAGTTAGCCTTCTGAGCTGTCTGGGTAAGGTAATGGAAAGAATGGTGAACTCTAGATTAATGAAACATCTGGAAAAAAAAAACCATCTGCTTGATAACACACAGTCAGCATTCAGGAAAAACCGCAGCACCGAAGACCAGCTGGTATATCTAGCACAGGAAATAGAAAATGCCTTTCAGGAGAAAAAGAAAGTTCTGGCTGTTTTTGTAGACTTGACAAAAGCCTTTGATAAGGTATGGAAAGAAGGACTCCTCCTTAAGATGCTCAACAACAAAATTGAAGGGAGAATGTTCAGCTGGATACGGGACTTTCTCCGATACCGCACAGCAAGAGTAAAACTTGATGGGAATCTGAGCCATCGCGTCACTCTTCAACAAGGTGTGCCACAAGGAGGAGTTATCTCCCCCACACTTTTTATCATACAGTATATATAAATGATATTGCAGAGAAACTGTCCGGGAATATCTCCAGGGCTCTTCATGCTGACGATTTTGCTGCCTGGTGTGCTGCTGAACATTTGCCTACTGCAAAGTTCAGGATGCAAGCAGCGCTAAATACCATCGGTAAATGGGCATCAGAGTGGGGAGTACAGATAAACCTCTCCAAGACAGTAGCAACCTGCTTCTCTCTGTCAAATCGCCAAGAAACGATCAAACTGCAACTAAATGGAAGTGAGCTTCCAATCGAGGAAAATCCAACATACCTGGGAGTCAAGTTGGATAAGAGACTCACCTGGAAGCCGCACATAAAAGCAGTAGAACAGAGAGCAATAAGAAAGCTCTCTATTATGAAGAAACTGGCTGACACAAGTTGGGGGGCAAATACCAACATACTAAAAAAAAGTCTATACAGACACAGTCAGACCTGTACTTGAATATGGCATGTCAGCCTGGGCCACGGCATCTAAAACAAACACAGAACGTCTAGGGAAAGTACAAAATTCAGGCCTTAGATTAATCACTGGAGGGATGAAGACTTCTCCAATCCAGACAATGGAGAGATACACCAACATCCGCTCTCTGAATGACAGACGTGAGGAAAAGGTATTCACTCACAGTGAGAAGCTTCTACGAATGCCAAGTCATCCAATGCATGCCAAACTCCATAGCTTTACAAAGAACAGGCTGAAAAGAACCAGCTTCATAAACATCTCCAAACATCTGCATTGATGCCATGAAGACCTCCTCCCAAAACAACCTACTGAGATTGAAATGTTAATTGACTATGAGGAGCCAGACGACTGCCATGGAAATATATCTATCTTCACAGAAGTCCCTGAAATAAAAAAAGAAAGGCCACCAGACCCCTCAGCAACTAAAAACCTTGGCTCAAGAAATGATTGAAGAAAAGTACAACCCGAAAGAGTGGACACACGCATACACAGATGGATCCGCTGAGGGGGCAGTAAAGAACGGTGGTGGGGGCATTTTTATAAGATTCCTAAATGGAAAGGTCACCCGAAAGACCTTCCCAACTGGAAAGATCTCCAATTTCAGGACAGAAGCTATGGCACTACTGCAAGCCCTGAAAATCTTCACCAGACCCGAACAACAACCACCAGCTAAGATAGTAATCTTCACCGACTGCAGATCATTACTGGAATCAATACAAAACACCAGAAATGATAACATGATGAATAAGATCAGATCTGAGCTTAACAGCATCCAAAGGTCATGAACCATTGCCCTTCAGTGGTTACCCTCCCATTGTGGAATTGCTGGTAATGAGAAAGCAGATGCTCTATCAAGAAGTGGCAGTAAAATGGAACAATACAGCCATCCATTGCCGTATCGGGAAGCAAAAACCATAATCCACAACAAGTACAAAAATCAGTGGAAGGAGGAAGGGGATATGTACAGCAGAGATGACCCAATACACCATCTAAACAGATACCAACAGACCACAATGTTCCGCCTGAGAACCGACCACTGCAGATTACTAGGACATCTCTATCGCCTCAAGATATCCCACACAAATGAATGCCCATGTGGAACAGGAATCCAGACCCCAGAACACATTCTCCAGAACTGTCCAACCCATGATGAACCGCGACGTGCGACCTAGCCGGGGGGGGGGGGGGGGGCCGGGGGCTGAGCTCCAGCAGAAGCTATTGGGCTGCTGAGCCCCAGCAGAAGCTATTGGGCTGCTGCGCCGACCTGGTAAAGACTGTGGACTTCGTCCTGGCGACAGGCCTGCAGATTTAGCATGACTACAAACTGAACGCAGAAGAAGAAGAAGGTGATATGATCCCTGCTGACAACTTATGTAATCTTTTGGTTCATCTCACTCAATTTTTTAAAATAATTTTTCAAATCTCACACTCAATTTTTTAAATAAAATAATAATTTCGTTCTTACCACAAATTCATTGAAATACACACAAGTACGATGATTTTGGCACAACTTTAGCTGTGCTGCTGCTAGACTATGACTGCTTTTCTTTAGTTATGTCTTTATTATATGGTGAAGCAAGTCAAACTTCTGGTCTATCAATCGACCTGTTTAAGGGATCGTTTTTCTACAAATGGCGTCCAGCATTCAAATATTTTTCTCAATATCCCCTACGCTGGCAAATAGAAATCGGCTTCTAACAAATTTTGAATCGTAATTTAAAAAAAACAACTTTCCCAACAACTATGTGTTACTCTGCGAAAATATATTTAGTTTTAGGCTAACCAATAATCGCTCTCCCTCTTTCAACTTACACCCAATCACATTATAGGTACCCTCTCATGCCTCATTTCAAAAATGCGTTCAAAAAATGTTATGGCTAAAATAAGCAGGCATGTGTCCGTTTGTCAGTCTGTCCTAGAACATATAGTATTATGGCAATATCTTGGTTATCAATTGGACGATTTTATGATTTAAAATATATTATTGATCAGGAGATCCTATTCCACAAAACTACCTAAGTTTTATGGCCCTATGTATTATAGTTCGATTTTCCATATGTTTTCCATGTTAGTCGTCAATATTATTCAAATCTAGAGAGCTACCATATTTTTCCCTCTCTCTAACGCTTTTTTCAAACTAAAACGACTCTGTCTGTGTTACGTCCTAAAAATACGCCACTAACAGGAAATGAGGGCTGCGTGTGTGTTTATACCCTTTCAACTGCGTGACTATAGAACGAGGCATGTATGTTGGCCTCCCGTCGTTTTTCAAATTTGCCAAAGGCAATATCGCGCGTACGTTACAATTTTAGATTCCTAACAACGCGTGTCGATGGCATTCTTCTGTCTCTCCTCTCCCCTCCTTCTTTCTTCTCTCTCTCGGTCTTGGGACAAATACGCCTTGACCTTGTAAAATGTTATATTTAATTCTCAAGGACGACTTAGAAAAGCTAGTACCATTCACTCTACGCTAGGGCCTGTCAAAACCGACACGATTGCGGGCGCGGGTGAAGAAGCTGATCGCAACTCCACTATTTTATCTCTGCCTTATTTTGACTTTATAAACAATAGCCATTCTATTCATTTGATCTGGGTATTGAGCGAGAAAATATTTGCGCGTGTTGTCCATACAGATTTATATTACGACAGTAAGACAGGAGTGAGAATACTATATTATGGTTAAGCATTGTATTTTTCTCTTAGTAACTGGGTTTTTTTCTCAAGGTAAACCTGTCTGAGGTTGTGTTTACACCCAGAAAGAGACAGAATACCAACCCAAAGAACATTAAAAGTGACTTGGTAACTGGCATTTGATCCAGATTTATTGTTCCGATCTCATTTACATTCAGTCCCCATCGTGGCGACCTAACAAACCTTAACATTTCCGACGGTTGATCATTTGTGGTGTGACCAATAATTTTATACTGAGAGAAGTTGCCGACCTGACATTTCCTAAGTACTGGAAACCTCAAGATTCTGACACTGTGAGCACTGTGACATATATTACCTGAACTGATTTGAAGTGACATAAACAGTAATCCAGAAAAAATATAGTCGTAAAGAGAACGCTCTGTCGTAGATTTCCGATAGGATAATTAAGACTAGGTTTGGTCCCTTCTGAATAGGTTTGAATAGGGGATAGACTCAGTGAGAGTTAGTGAAAGGTAATAGAATTTCCACACACGTGAGATGATAGATTTTGATATAGTGGCTGTCTCTGAAAGCGAAAAGAATTCTTCTCTCTCTCACCTATCTTCTACAACAGTTGTTACAGCGTCAGACAGACTACACCAATATACATATTACGTATATTTCTATCACTCACAGGCACGCACATACACGTGACGACAGGTAAACACACAGACGTGGGAAAACTATAACAATGATATATATATTATCTAGAACGAGCTGACCAAACACGATTATTTAGTTCAAGAGCGATTTTAATATCAGGAAAAATCGGCTCACAACATCAAAGAAAGTACATCTAGGAAAATACATATACACATAGTCATAAAAAAATCAAGGAAATGTTGCAAGGATGATAGCCCCGTTATAGTGTTAACTCTAGGTTTAGCCCGGCCCCGTTAAGAGAACAGATGATGGCGCCAGAGTCACAGATACATAGGGTTTGAGTCTAAGAGTTTTTCTTTGTTTTATCTCGTAATTATATGCACAGAGTTTGAAAAAAATCTGATTTAACCTAAGACAAAAACACAAGAACTCTAGCCTTAGCAACAAATTATGCAGATTGAAAAAAAAATAAATAGGACAGCAACAGGGTGTCAAAGATATAATAGTGAAAAATATCACTCAAACCAGCGTACACTCATTCATTCCGCCATGGCTTCTCACACTAGTACTCACGACTTTGCTTGCTGCCTCTTGGAACACATTGATTTTAGATTTTCACACAGACTCAAAAAAAAATGCAGTCTTCTGCCAAGAAGTCCCCAGTTCCAAAAGACTTATCTAACTTGGAGTCTCCGGGAACGACTACTTGGGTATGCAAATTTGTTCAAATGTCTGATTAAGTCACCTAACAATTATTCCAGGCGCGGGAGTTAACAGAGCACAGTGTCAATAGCGTAGGTTTCTAAAAAAAATGATGAATGTCAGGTCGGTGCCTTCCCTCAGTATAGGATTCACTTTAGTCACACCACAGATTTGTCCACAAGATATAATCTAGACAGCTGATAGAATGGTCTGGCGCTCTCTCTTCCAAACCTCTACACCTCACGGTAGAAGGGGAACGACTAAGTAAGTAAGTAAGTAAGATATAATCTAGTCGGGAAATGATTGTTAATATTCACGCCGCCAGGCAGCAAATTATATAGAGTTTCTAGAAGAAATTAAGTGCTGGCTCCAAGGTCCAGTATTTATCATTACAGTCTTTGAAAACCCGTTATAGGGATATTAGTATTTCTGTCTAACTTGCACCGTCAGATCAGTGTTACTTGAGAAAACCCACGTGGTTCAAAATAAGGACTGTCTATTTCTTCACAAGTATGGAAACTACTACTAGGTGCTGGTAAAGTTAGGGTCACCCCAAAACTTTCACTGTGTGGAGGAAAAATAACACATATAATATAATACACAGAATCTGAACTGGATATAACTTACATTTAAACTTGCAAGCAGAGAGCTTTGCTTATCATTTAAACTTCCCGTGACGTAAGTTATATTTAAAAATCAGCATTCCTCATAAATTAGGAACACGTGCGTATCCCGTCATCATTCATGAGGCTCGATTCTAGAGTTTATACGTTAGTTTAGAAAAATACACTCGACTGAGTATTAGCAGTTAAATTAAATTCATAAATAGCTACAATTGCCGTTATAAGCTAGAAATTTTAATTAGTCTGCTTTTCCACTGAATGCTTCCCTAGAAAATATAATAGCCTACCACTTTATTTCTCTTCTGCGCTAAAGAAATAGATTTAAATGAATTAAGCGATTTAACACTTTAACACTCACAAAATCTATATATCTATCATATTAATTACCTCAACCACAGAATTACAGGTAGTCGCACAACTTAAGAATAAAAATGCTGAAAATATTTCTGGAAGTCTAGAAGTTCGACAAATTGCCGAAACAAACTGAGATCTTCGCTAACAGCTATTCTGTTTTTCGAGCGACCTATCTACTGTGGAGTCTATGAGCGAGAATGAAATTAAAGTTTCAAACTTGGCCAATATCTTAAAATCAGACAAAGGGCCCAAACTTACTTCGCCAAGCGAAATTATCTCCCCTACTCCCAACATTTACGTCCGCTTAACGCGTGTCGTAACTGTCACCTACTGACCACGATGTACGCGTGTCAGTTTCAAATCCCAGACAGCCTGACTCCATTGCCCAAGTGAGCGCCGTGTCAGTTTGGGATTTTCCAGACAGATGTCTGGATACTGACCGGTGCAGATGTAAAGTATCACACCTCACCGGGACTATATCCCGAGAAGAAGCTCGCGCGCTCGGTGAGAATGTAGACGATTTGCTACGTCCTGTGTTCAGCGAACCGACTTATCACGCCTTCTGACGCCCTGCAGCCCTGACATCTACGTAATATCGTCCTAGCGCGATTCTCAGTTTAAGAGAAAGGAAAACAGGTAAAGTTTGCGAATTATATGAAAATAATATTCGCAAAACGAATGGTGAAAAAAATACAGTAAAAAATGAAATACAGAGATAATAAAAGAGAGAATTTATGTGAAAGAATAGGAAGAAGATGTAGGAAATTAAATGACTATAAACCCTACGTGACAGAGCCTCCCCCCTTTAAGATATGGAAGCACTCCATGTCTACGTTATGGAGTTTAATTTCCTATAACCGTAGCTTCGGGGTGTCTGTCCTCTTCCCTCTCATCTTCCCCCTCCATCTCTGTCCAATTCCTACTCAAGTCCACTCCTCAAAGTTTCCTTCCCCTGGAATGTCTCATATGCGCGCTTGAAAGAGCGTCGCCGCTTCTGACATTTTTGAAAGATTTCCTGTGATAGCGGTGGAATATCCCTGCCACTATCGTCATCTTCGTCAGTTTTGGCGATCGTCAGGAGATGGTCGGAGGTTGGCACTGGTTTTTCCAAGTATCTCTTTAAGAGATTTAAATGGAAAACCTTCTCCTTTCCTTCAATAGAGATCTGGTAGTTAGCCTTAGAAATCTTTTTCAGGACGGTAAACGGCCCTTGCCATCCGATCTTCAGTTGGTTGTTCTCGGTAGGGAGCAACACCAAAACTTTCTCTCCTGCTTCCAGTTCTCTCTCTTCCGCGACTTTCCTGTATCGGTTAGCGTGCTTTGTGCGAGCTCGCTTAAAGTTAGTCGTTGCTAGGTCCCACCCTAGTTTCAACCTTTCCTTTAAAACCGACACATATTTACTTGCTGAGACAACTGTCTCATCAGCCTTCTCGTCTGTCAGAGACTGAAGTAAGGCTTCAAGCGGGCCCTTAATGGGTCTGCCGAATAAGAGTGTAGCTGGCGGAAATCCTGTGGAAGTATGAGGAGATTCTCTGTAGCCAAATAATGCTGCAGGAATACAGAGATCCCAATCTTCAGGTTTCACTTGTGCCAGCTTACTTAGCATCATGGTGAGGTTTCCATTAGCACGTTCCACGAGCCCATTTCCCGCCGGAGTATATGGCTTAGTGTGGATGTGTTGGGTCCTCAAGATCTTAACGATCTCATCCATCAACAGGTTTCGGTATGGAGATCCATTATCCGTCAACACTTGCTGAGGGAATCCCAACCGAGTGAAAATCTGCACGAGGGCTTCTGCGACATGCTTGGCATCTGCGCATGTTAGCGGGATAGCTTCTGCCCATAAAGTGCATGTATCGACTAAGGTCAGGATAAACCTGTTCCTTCTTTTAGTCCTTTCGAAAGGCCCTAAAATGTCGATCACAACCCGTTCGAATGGTGTTCCCATTATTGGCATTTCACCCATGTGGACTGGGGGGGTCCGTTGCTTGGGTGGTACACGTTGGCACTGGGCACAGGATTTGACATATCTGATAATATCAGTATTCACTCCAGGCCACCAATAATGAGTGGTTATACGTTGGTTTGTGGCGTTCTGTCCCATATGTCCGCTAAAGGGAAGAGAGTGCCCCATTTCTAGGATTTGGCTTCTGTACTGTTTCGGTACTAGGAGCTGGTTGTAACCTTGGTCAGGCTTGCCCGTTCTCCGATAAAGTACGCCATCCTCAGAAAAAATGTCCCCGTGCTGTTTGGGTTCCTTCGCCATGGGCAGTTTCCTAAAGCAGGGTGCCAAAGTAGGGTCCTTGTATTGCGCTTCTTTAAGTTCCATAGGTAACAAATTTGGCGCAGGCTCCCGTTCCTTCTTGGTTTGCCCTCTTGTAGTTACAGCTGCCACAATCGGCTCTTCCGGTTCCCCAATACACACGTATCTCCCGCCAAGTATGACTGGGTAGATGGGATCATCCATAACAGCCGCTTTGATCACACCTCTGACAAAGTCAGAGTGTATCTCCACCAATGCGATGGGAAGCGCTGTAGGTGCATCACTCTTACGAACTCCACAAAGTTGGACGGTCTCTGCTGTCTCTTGACCGGGTTTGACCAGGTTCTGGCAACAATGCAATCGTAAGAAAGCCCCGTGTCAAATAAGCAAGAAGTTTGAGAACCGTTCAAAGTAACAGTACCTCGCGTTGAGGGTCTATCCCCAACAGGTTTGGAATCACTGTCAACAATTCCGCCTTGCGAGACTGTCAATAAGCATCCGATGCGTTTCGGCTCGGTGTGCTCGCTCTGATCATATGTCCCGTGCTCAGGGGTTCTCCCTTTGCCACCTTGTCCTTTCTGGCTACGCTGCCATGTAGGGCGGTCGGGTTGATCAGACTGTTTGGGGTGGTTGGGGTACTTGTTCTTGTAGAACTTGGATTTTTCAGGAGGGGGGTTTTGAGGTCCAGTTTCTCTGTGGTTATTTTGGTTAGAAGCCTGAGAAGATTGCTCTAGGTTATGTTTTCGAAAATGCTCCTCTGTCGGTTTCCGCTTTGTGGCCGGTAGTTCAGCCAGCGCATTGTGATAACGCTCAGACTTTTCCAAAATGTCTTCAAGTTTTTCTGCCCCCTGCTCAGCGAGAAATCTCCGGGTATCAGCAGACAAAGTGTTCTTTATTTGTTCAGTTAGAACAAGTTCCTCAAGACCTTCATAGGTAGAGGGGAGCTGCGAAAGCTCAAGGCACTTTGTTAGATATCCCTTAAGACGAGATGAGAACTGGTGAAAAGTTTCAGAATTCTCTTTCCGGCTGTTGCGAAACAGTTGCAAAAACTTGCGAGCGTTCATTTCAAAGCGCTCCAGTAACGCTTTCTTCAACACATCGTAGTCGTCTTGTTGGCTACTTTCCAGCTTAGAATAAACATCATAAGCAGAACCTTTTAGGGCCTGGGAAAGTTTCATATTCCAACGCGACCTCTCTAACCCGTACAGAGTTGCAATTTTCTCAAATTTTTCTAACCATGTGTCAATCTTCTCATTTGGACAAGGAAAAGATTCAAGAGTGAAAGACATAGCATTTAGTTGAAAAGATTGAGTGTTAGCAGGGTCAGTTAAGGAAGAATGAGGAGAAGACTCTCCATTGCTGGAGGTAGAGGCAGCACCACGACTTTGGAATTCTAGAGTTTTAAGAGCCAACTCATGCTGTCTCTCTTCCCTCTCCTTCTCCTGTTGTCTCTCCTTCTCTCTTTCCTCATGCTGCATCCTGCGAATTTCCATTTCCTCATCCATCTTCTTCTGCTGTAAAGCTTCAGCTGCTTTCCTCTCCGCATCATATCTCTCCAGTTCGTCTCTGACAAAAGCTTTCGCTTCCTCTCCTTCCAGTCCCTCCTCTCTCGCTTCGTCCCTGAGAAGTTGTCTAAGCTTTGCCCTCTCGGCCATATTATGTCAGTGACTGAGACACGTGGAGATATAAAATAGGAAAAAGAATAACCTGGTTCCTACCACTTACGAGAAAAAAAAACCAAAAATCAAAAGATGATATCCTTAACCCTGGGATACCTCCTCCAAAGTAAAATCTAACTATCGCTGCTATTATCGGCAATAAAGCACTCAATGCAAAACACGACTACGCCAAATAAATGGTAGTTAAGATTACAACTGAAAAATAAGTTGCTACAGTGGAAAAGCAAAAGAATATTGCAAAAATTAAAGAGAAAAATAATCCCTTAATTTTTAAAAATCCACTATAAGTTCGCCCCTGAAGTCAGATCGGGTAAGGGAGGGAATTAATCTGGACAAAAAAGTCCGAAACACACTCCTTAACTTAGTTCAAACGCCGTTCTGCCTCAGTACCCAGTGAATGTTATACACTCACCACTTTACCAGCATTTAGTATTACAATCAGCAGTTAACATATATCCCGACAAAATCAACCTGTAACCAAAATGTATATTATTCAAAGATGCTGTGGGAAAAAAAACTTATTAGTTTGTGTGGTCAGCACGCCCGTAAACAGATCGCTAGTCTAGGGGGTAATTATTTAAAGATATAACAACTCACAAGACATCACACTCTTACTCTATTACAGAATAAGAATCTTAAATACAAAATCCAGATAGACGAGTCCACGTTTGTCGTACTCGTCTTCCTATTCTAAGTTCAAAGACCGGAAACGAGTCCCCATTTGTCGTAGATTTCCGATAGGATAATTAAGACTAGGTTTGGTCCCTTCTGAATAGGTTTGAATAGGGGATAGACTCAGTGAGAGTTAGTGAAAGGTAATAGAATTTCCACACACGTGAGATGATAGATTTTGATATAGTGGCTGTCTCTGAAAGCGAAAAGAATTCTTCTCTCTCTCACCTATCTTCTACAACAGTTGTTACAGCGTCAGACAGACTACACCAATATACATATTACGTATATTTCTATCACTCACAGGCACGCACATACACGTGACGACAGGTAAACACACAGACGTGGGAAAACTATAACAATGATATATATATTATCTAGAACGAGCTGACCAAACACGATTATTTAGTTCAAGAGCGATTTTAATATCAGGAAAAATCGGCTCACAACATCAAAGAAAGTACATCTAGGAAAATACATATACACATAGTCATAAAAAATCAAGGAAATGTTGCAAGGATGATAGCCCCGTTATAGTGTTAACTCTAGGTTTAGCCCGGCCCCGTTAAGAGAACAGATGATGGCGCCAGAGTCACAGATACATAGGGTTTGAGTCTAAGAGTTTTTCTTTGTTTTATCTCGTAATTATATGCACAGAGTTTGAAAAAATCTGATTTAACCTAAGACAAAACACAAGAACTCTAGCCTTAGCAACAAATTATGCAGATTGAAAAAAAAAATAAATAGGACAGCAACAGGGTGTCAAAGATATAATAGTGAAAAATATCACTCAAACCAGCGTACACTCATTCATTCCGCCATGGCTTCTCACACTAGTACTCACGACTTTGCTTGCTGCCTCTTGGAACACATTGATTTTAGATTTTCACACAGACTCAAAAAAATGCAGTCTTCTGCCAAGAAGTCCCCAGTTCCAAAAGACTTATCTAACTTGGAGTCTCCGGGAACGACTACTTGGGTATGCAAATTTGTTCAAATGTCTGATTAAGTCACCTAACAATTATTCCAGGCGCGGGAGTTAACAGAGCACAGTGTCAATAGCGTAGGTTTCTAAAAAAAATGATGAATGTCAGGTCGGTGCCTTCCCTCAGTATAGGATTCACTTTAGTCACACCACAGATTTGTCCACAAGATATAATCTAGTCGGGAAATGATTGTTAATATTCACGCCACCAGGCAGCAAATTATATAGAGTTTCTAGAAGAAATTAAGTGCTGGCTCCAAGGTCCAGTATTTATCATTACAGTCTTTGAAAACCCGTTATAGGGATATTAGTATTTCTGTCTAACTTGCACCGTCAGATCAGTGTTACTTGAGAAAACCCACGTGGTTCAAAATAAGGACTGTCTATTTCTTCACAAGTATGGAAACTACTACTAGGTGCTGGTAAAGTTAGGGTCACCCCAAAACTTTTCACTGTGTGGAGGAAAAATAACACATATAATATAATACACAGAATCTGAACTGGTTATAACTTACATTTAAACTTGCAAGCAGAGAGCTTTGCTTATCATTTAAACTTCCCGTGACGTAAGTTATATTTAAAAATCAGCATTCCTCATAAATTAGGAACACGTGCGTATCCCGTCATCATTCATGAGGCTCGATTCTAGAGTTTTATACGTTAGTTTAGAAAAATACACTCGACTGAGTATTAGCAGTTAAATTAAATTCATAAATAGCTACAATTGCCGTTATAAGCTAGAAATTTTAATTAGTCTGCTTTTCCACTGAATGCTTCCCTAGAAAATATAATAGCCTACCACTTTATTTCTCTTCTGCGCTAAAGAAATAGATTTAAATGAATTAAGCGATTTAACACTTTAACACTCACAAAATCTATATATCTATCATATTAATTACCTCAACCACAGAATTACAGGTAGTCGCACAACTTAAGAATAAAAATGCTGAAAATATTTCTGGAAGTCTAGAAGTTCGACAAATTGCCGAAACAAACTGAGATCTTCGCTAACAGCTATTCTGTTTTTTCGAGCGACCTATCTACTGTGGAGTCTATGAGCGAGAATGAAATTAAAGTTTCAAACTTGGCCAATATCTTAAAATCAGACAAAGGGCCCAAACTTACTTCGCCAAGCGAAATTATCTCCCCTACTCCCAACATTTACGTCCGCTTAACGCGTGTCGTAACTGTCACCTACTGACCACGATGTACGCGTGTCAGTTTCAAATCCCAGACAGCCTGACTCCATTTCCCAAGTGAGCGCCGTGTCAGTTTGGGATTTTCCAGACAAATGTCTGGATACTGACCGGTGCAGATGTAAAGTATCACACCTCACCGGGACTATATCCCGAGAAGAAGCTCGCGCGCTCGGTGAGAATGTAGACGATTTGCTACGTCCTGTGTTCAGCGAACCGACTTATCACGCCTTCTGACGCCCTGCAGCCCTGACATCTACGTAATATCGTCCTAGCGCGATTCTCAGTTTAAGAGAAAGGAAAACAGGTAAAGTTTGCGAATTATATGAAAATAATATTCGCAAAACGAATGGTGAAAAAAATACAGTAAAAAATGAAATACAGAGATAATAAAAGAGAGAATTTATGTGAAAGAATAGGAAGAAGATGTAGGAAATTAAATGACTATAAACCCTACGTGACACGCTCCCCGGAAAAATTGGATTTAACCTGTCTCTGTAGAGCTGGGGTTCTCTTTGCCAAAAGAACACTGTATGTGCTGTATGTGTGTGTCCTAAAGTTTGCGCCAGAAGGTGAAAATCAAGTTTGTAGGTAAGAACAAATGTCAGTGGCCACTGTTGTATGGATAGAAAGAAAGCAGGAATGAGTGATTCTTTGATCGTATAAATTCATATACCCACTTTGTAATATTTTGATGATGCAACGTTTTGCTAATACTGTTTCCTTTTTCAGAACAGATTAACGTATAACTCTGTTCTTTACTGTAGAGGGAAATTCTAGACCATAGCGTAAACACCTTTTGACTCTTTTGGGGGTTAATAACTTCTCTTCTAACGGGGTCTTATCTCAACAGAGGGAGGGAGGATTACACCTATGAGTCTAACTCTTTAATTAATTCATTAACATATGTTTATTTGTATTTGATTTGATATTCAAAGTAGTGCTGTTGTAAAGTTTCTTTATGATAAATAAAATTTACATAAACTTTAATTACGTGTGTCGGTCAGCTTGTCCCAAAAGATCCCTAATCCATTGATGTAGTTTTCACGTCTGTGCGTCTAACTGTCGTCACTTATGTGTGTGTGTGTATGTGAGTGGTGATATATATATATATATTAATATATATATTCTAGTAGACTGTCTGACAAACTAAGTTCTGTTGTAGAGATAAGTTGAACGAGAGAAGCTTCTCGATTTCAGGGACAGACTCTAACTAGTTTCCACCATCTCACTCGTGAAAATCTATTTTCTTTACATTACCTCTCACTGAGCTATCCCCTGTTCTACTCTATACAGAAGGGACCAATCTATGTCTTAATTCCCCTATCCAAAATCTACGACAGCAAGCACTAAGACAATGATAACGTTTTATAAATCTTTCATTACAGGCAAAATTGATTATGGAAGCATAGTATATATAGTATAAGCATATAAGCTACTAAGAAATGTCATAGTTTTGCCAGTGGTCGGCAAGATTCAGAAGCAGAATGTCTCGTGTGCAGGGGTAGCACATTTGTGTCAATAGCAATAAAAGGTGCTGCTTATTTAAAACAAAAAAACACAACAACAACAAAACAACGCGCGAGCACACACATACACACAAACTAAAAAGCCACAAGAAAGCACTTGCGTCTGAAAGTTTGTAATCAAAATGTACTAAAGAAACAAGCACGGAACAGAATAAAGTTGATGCAGCAGGCCTTTTGTATTTCATACTGTGAAACATCACAATAGGTTTTTAATCGGCTGTACTCAAAAAGGTTTCTCTGATTCAGAAATTGCCAAAAAATTTGCATGCGTCAAAACCAAAACAATAAAATAAACAGACCAAAAGTTCTTGTATATTAGGACATGTACCCTCATATAAATGACGGGTCCTATGTCTAGTTTGAACAGTGCCAGCCTCACCAAATCGAGGCACGATTTTATTTATTTATTTTTTTTTAACGATATCGCTATTTCGGTGACTGCAAAGCACTCGATTGATACTCTTTTTGAAAGTCTGGGGGGAAAAAAACAGCGCTGCTTATTATGGGGTTTCCACTGATGTGAACAAACACGACTCGGGCAAAATGTTTGAAATAATCATTCAGTGGCAATCATTATTCGCAAAAGACTGGAAAGTTGGAAGTTTACCATTCAAATAAATTAAAGCGCAGAATACACTAAATAAGGCACAAGAAACAATGTTAAAATATCTAACTGAAACCCTTGTAAAATACGACTTCCTCAGAGAAATGTGTTGCATTTACTTGGGATAAGTATAACAAAATGTTAAGAGGAATTGAGCATAATGCAGAGGGCACCAGTGTGTTTTTATGTTTTATTTAAAAAATATTTCATCTTTGTTAAAGAAGATCTTTATCATCTTAATATATCAATAAACGCAAGATCGAGTTGATTTGATGAACTAACTAATTGATATGTAAAAATTAGGTTTCTCATTCATTTACTAATTAAAACAAATAAGTCCTATTGTTTTCATAATAGTGCCCTCCATTGTCCTCCTTTTCACGACCAAAAAAAAAAAAAATGGAATATTGTCCTCTTCTTTGCGTTGAACGATATGGTAACCATAGTTTAGCTTCTTTCCAAGCCTGTGGTGTTAATCCTCTTTTCCAGCTGCAGTTTAGGATGGCCAGAAGCTTCTTTTTTGCCATTGTGCCTAGGTCTATTAGTATTTCGTTCGTTATCCCATTGAGTATAGCTAGCAGTATAGTAGTTCTATGTTTTCTCCACAAAGCGTCAAAGAGTACTGATGACGATAACTATATCAAATAAGTAAACACTGTATGAGAATACAATATCTACTTTATAGACCATTTACGCGAACCGGCAATTTTCAAAGCTATTAGTTTATTTACCATTTCAAAAGCTTGAATATTTTTAAATAAATAAACGAAAAATTGAAACACGAGTTTAAAGTTTGCCGGGTTGAACGAGGTCATGGTCAACCCACGTGGCGGCGATTCCATTTCTTGTATAACTCCCTACAGCAAGGCATAAACAATTAGGCTCAGCGGAAGTAATAAGTGAGGTTTTAACAATTACGATAATTAATGTGCATAAAATATATAATTTAAAATTTTAATTTATGACTACACACAATTTATAACAAAATTAGTTTAAAAGAAATTAAAATAACATCAATATCGTTAGACTAACTCAGTAACATTTGTGGCACTGCCTCGAAAGTGTAGTGTCTGCTAGCGCAACTCTGCGCCGACATGCGATAGCAAACAGTAACTGTATTGTGATGTGCTACTGTTGTTGCTACTACGGATACTACGTGGACTGAAATTCTTCCCTGATTACTTTCGCTGTGGCAAAATGTCTAAACGAAAGGAGTTACTAGACAAGGCTGAAGAGATAGCCGATCAAGTAAGTATTAGTACAAAATTATTATTATTTTTGTGAAGTAGGCCTAATTATATTTTATGTTCATTTATTGAATAGGCCTAGGCTATGTGATACAAGTAGAGGTGTTATCACGTGCTGGACTTCAAATCATGTAGCCTATACACTGCTTAGACAGCCCAGACTACGCTAGCTTGGCCATGTCTGACGCATGGAAGATGGTCGAATTCCGAAAGATATCTTCTACGGACAACTGGCAGATGGCAAAAGAACAGTTGGACGACCACAGCTGAGGTTCAAAGATGTGTGCAAGCGAGACATGAGGGCACTGGACATAAATCGTATAAAAATATTCAACAGAGGGTGGTGAAATATGCTTTACAGTGAATCTCGAAAGCCAGCCAAGTTAAAGGTGTGCATCGAGGTGTAGGCGATCAAGTCCTTCCACAAACGTCAATTTTTAATGCTTAGTCACCTATTTTTTTCCTCATACCATGTCACAGTATCAGGCTATCTATTATATCATCTCCCTGTCTTCATCTACTTCTCATTCACCCAATTTCCCCCATGGTCATGATGTTTTTTAAGGTTTGTTTTGTATTTTTAACTTAAGAGAAAAATATCATGTTCAGCTCTGGATGGGTTATAATAAGAATAAATATTGTCTATGATTTTAGATAGTATATTCAGTTGTTTCTTATGGCATCATCCCTCCTTGTCATATATTATATAGGCCTATAAGGTAAATGAACATTTCTAATTCTGTTTCCCTCTGCAAATGTCAAAGGGTAGGAATGCTAACTGTTCTGTAGCATGCTGGTTGTAAGCATGATGTATGCATCCTCTGATGTGGCCATCCCTGCTAGTCTTATGTTTTATGCCAAATTCCAGAAGTCTTTAACCTTTTTTATTCATCTTTTCCAGTGTCATTCTCTAACAAGCAATCATTAATTGTATCTCTCTTATCAATATCCAGTGTCCCTACTATGGGTGCTCTCAAAGCTAATATATCAGCTCTGTTATAGCCGCCTATTCCTGCATGACCAGAACAATAGATCCATACCAGTTCCTGAAAGTTCAAGGCTTTTATGGATGTTATCCATGCGTTCCATTCTTTCTTCTCTTCTTTGATCCTTATTAGCCGACCGTCAAAGCAGTCAGTGGCCATCACGCCTAGTGGCATCTTGTAGGGCAACAACAAATTGATTCAACTTTGCTCGGTCGGTGGCCATCCTTCGTACAGTGCCCCAACTCTGGTTCATTCTTTGCATCTCAGCCTCCACAGTCCTCAGCCAGGTTGTTTTTGGTCGGCCTCTTTTTCGTTTTCCTTCAGGGGTCCAAAGCATAGCTGTTCTTGTGATGGCATTGGGGTCTCTTCTGAGGACATGACCAACCCAGTTCCAGCGTCTGCCAGCTATGATGGTGTGCATGTCCTCTTGCTTGCTACGAGTAAGCAGATCTTGGTTAGTGATGGTATTCGGCCAAAAGATTCGGTGAATTTTTCTTAGGCATGTTGTGTGAAAAGAGGACAATTTCAACATTTCCTTCTCTGTAACTCTCCAGCATTCCGCACCATAGAGAAGCACAGAAAGCACACAGCTCTGATATAATCTTAATTTTGTGCTTGTGCTGTATTGGGAGGACTTCCAGATGTTGTTTAGGCTAAAGAAGGCTGTTCTTGCCTTATTCATTCTGATGTTGATGTCTTTGCCTGCCCCGCCGTCTGGTGTTACTATGCTTCCTAGGTATGTGAAGGTATCTGTCTGTACCAATTGCTTATTCCTTACTGATATGGGCTCAGGGTTGCTCACATTGAGCGTCATGACCTCAGACTTCTTTAAATTGATGTTCAAGCCCACCTGCTGGCTAAACTTATTAAGTCTATCCGTTTTTTCCTGGATGTGTTGATGTGAATGTGCTAGTAGGGCAATGTCGTCTGCATATTCAAGATCTTCCAATGTAGAAAATGTTGTCCATCTTATTCCTCTTGGACTGCCCTCTGTTGTCTGGCGCATCACCCAGTCTATGACTGTTAAAAATAGAGTGGTTGATAAGGGGCATCCCTGTCGTACTCCTGTCTTCACCTCAAAGGTTAGGTTGCTCTGCCCAACACTGCACGTAAAGTTTGCATAGAGGCTTTTTATGATTGACATGCGTTCCATAGCCATCCATTTGGACCTTCCGAAGCATGGACTGAGAGTCTTGACACAATAATTTCCCTGACTGATGGAGTTTCAGATAGCCACTTCATGGCTGCAGTCTCTGTCGCCATTCTCATATTGGAGATTGTTGTCATCTAAGCTCTGCTCTGTTCAGCAGTGACCTTGCCTTTTTAGTCTAGCCAAGAAGCCCCATCCTGATTTCTCACCATGGTGTACAGACCCATCAGTGTGCACAATGTCATCATCATCCCCAGCATGATCACTTTTCAGTTGATTAATTTCCAACTCTGCTTTCCCATTGCCCTAAGCTCTGATGATGACTTGCTGGTTGTTTGTCCAGTTCCCACCTGACTTACTGCACTCTTACCCTTGGATATATTTTAAACTGTGGTCACCTGCCCAATCATAGCCAATGCCTGTGCCATCTATGACACCCCTCTCTTTATTCTTGCTTCCTTGATGTCAGCTATGTTCCCATGTGGGGAAGGGGTGTCTTCTGTCTGGTTTTATGTATATAGGCTTTTGCCAGGGCCATCGCACACCTGGATCTAATCGACAGCAATCCAAGCATGTACTTCATCACAATGATTGTATCACATGTACAGCACAAGACTAAACCATTCAATTTGAATATGTTCTCGTCATTCACGTTGTGATATTTACCATATAAATATTCCCAGCCCATACTCGATTACTGACATGCTAGCTTTTACTACAGGACAAACAGTTGTCTTTGCTCCAGGTTCACAGCAGTGATATTTTTTATAGGGCTGCCAGACCATGCTTGCACCCCTGTTTGATTATCTCAACATGGTACTTGTATGATAGGCTGTGATCAAACATTTTTCAAAGATATTTCAGCCTGTCTTGCCTTTCAATTTTTTACCCATTGAGAGTAATGTCTGCTTTGTTGTTTTTGTTGTTTAACTAGGGCTGCTGAGCTTCTCACTCTTTAGCAGCCAGTACCAATTTGAAGACTCCTTGGTATTATCTACACTGTAGATCTAGACTTTTCCTGTGACTTTTCTGCCATTCCGAAACATGTTGAGTTGAAGTCATGAGCTCCAGTTTCTCCAGCTTGGCTTGCATTTAAAGGATCGTCACATCTGGTCCCAAGCTAGAAGTATGTGGCATACTGTGCATTCCCCGCCATCCAAAGGGGCTCTCCAACTATGCAGAGCTAAAATACTGAACTCTGGTTCTGGGTGTGATGGTATTGCCTCCCCTTCTTTGCAGTAGTGGTCCTACAATGGCCAAAACTCAAGAGTATCTAATATAGGCTTCAATGGAGTCTATTTGTACACAGGATTACTCTTGGCAGAAATGTAGATAGAAGAGTAGTAAAGCTTCTACCACATGGGAGTCTTCACAAGAAATTGAGGTAAGCGAAAATAATGCTGGCTGTCGCTAAGCACGTTAATTCTGTAACCTGCCGACCGCTTTTGTGAAGAATTTAAGCACTTCTTTATCAGCTCGTTAAGCCCCCCACTGCTGATTTACTCAGTGGAATTCTCTTATTCAAGTATAGCTCTGTTTAGAATGTGTGTAGTAATTGGCTGAGACAAACATGCAGTAACTTTAAAATGATCAAATCAAAGTTAAATTTGTAACATTACAAATAACAAAATTTAATAATCACTTTAGTTGTAACAATTTGAAAGTAATTTGAATAGTTATGGATAAAGAAAAGCTATCATCCTCTTATTTGGGGATTGCTAAAAGGGTTAAGAAGTTCAGGTTCTGTCTTTTCACACTGATCACTCATCTCTGGTCAAGGTTATCGGGTGTAGCTCGTCTCCAAGAAAGTTCAAGGAAAGTCTACACAGTGTGTCCTTCATCTTAAAGCGTAGGCCACTGATCCCGTCTTGTTCCAGAAATAGTATGTCTGCTGGTACCACCAATAACTGATAGAAGAATAGAAAAGAATGCTCTTCTGAGTATGGCGTTCTCTGACACAGTTATGTGTCCCCCCTCTTCTGTTTCACCATCCCACTTAACTCAGAGTTTACCCTCGATGAGAATTAAATTTAATCCCTCGGGATAAACCTTCCTTTACATTTAAACTGAATAGCTTTAGCTTTACATCGCATTTAAATGAAAAAGGTTAAACGTACAGATATAATATGTTTTACATTTACATCTCTACTGTTTGAAAAGTGTTCACAATATAAATTCATTTATGTTTTCTTTATATTTACGCTTATGGAAAAGTTTGAAACTTCTATTAATTAAAATGAATATTTTCTCATTGACATTTACATTGGTTTAAAGCATGAAACTTTACATTAATTTTGAAGTGAATATGTTTATATGGACATTTACTCTTCTTTGAAAATGTAAGTCCTATGCTTAGAATGTACATCATTTCTTTTCATCTTTCCCTCCCTGCTCCATAGGGAACCTGGAACTACTTTGGGCTTTTACTTCTCTTTACGAAACTCAATAAAGCAATCACCAGCCTGTGCAGTGGTGGTTCATGAATCATCATTCTATACGTTGAGGTTGCCAGCCTCAAATGGCTTCGACATCCAATAGCGAGTTTCACACAATAAAATTCACATGGTAATATATACATATATATGTCAGTTCACATGTTAGTAATAAAATATGAAATGTAAATCACAACTTACACCAATCCTGGCTACAGACTTATCACACAGATGAATGAAAGAGACGAATCTTCTCATACACGGGTCTGGGATTTCTTTGAATTTTACAATAGATTGCCCCTTCTGACTCCCATGTTTTTTCAGTTTTCCTAGTTCCGTTGTTCCTTATTAAAATTTGAAAGAGATTTCCTGTGCTTTATAAGTCTTATTTGGTTCTCTAATAAAAGGTCCGGATAACAATTAGGAATTTTGAATCTAGTTCTTCCTCTGGCGAAGGTCTGATGTTGTCTTGGCGAGCGTGCAAATCACAGAGAAATAAAACTGGGAAATTGTCAGCCTATATTCACCTCCAATGATGTTATTAATCTAATCAGAAAGATCCAATCATTTCAAATCATGCAGGATAGGCTGTGATATTTCAAAATAGTCCCATGTGAAATAAGGTGCGTGCCTGCAAAGGTCACGTATTACCATATATAGACATCTGATGCCCTGCATACACTCTCACAAACACATTTGTAGACTCATATTGTCTAAAATGAATAAATCCATGGTTACTATTTTTAACCTTTTGAACCCGAGGTCCCGAAATTTCGGTCCGTGCGTAAATAATCCTTTCCCCGAGCGACCGTAATCTCGGTCTGACACACCTAGCTTAGCAAAACGGGGTGGGAATGGAAATGTGTGAAAAATAATGACGTCAGGAAGTACACACGTCTTGTGGAATGTTACTCTAAAATGGCGGCGCCCACGAAGTGATAATATTTTGCAATTTTTTAATTGTTTTCACAATGAAAAGGCGTGTTGAAAATCCAGGACATAGCCGTTCTAAAAGGCTAACAACGGAACAAGTTGTTGAACTTGTGCTAAATGATTCAGAGGATGATGAATTAGATTTAGAAGGTGATTATTCTGAAAGTGACATTGAAATTGAATCGAGTGACGGAACGTGTGAATCAGATTATGAGCAAGCTATTTCTAACAGACCATTCAAAAAAGTGAAGACTAAATTCTGGTGCAAATAATGTGAAAGCTATCTGTGCTTAAATAGGGTCTACTTGCTGGGAAGACTGGCACAATAAGCAGGAATATTGGAGATGATCAGGTCAGTCAATTTGAGATAGAATAGTTAAAACTGACCATATGGTTGTGTCACAGTAACTAGTTTTGCTTATGTGTCTTTTTGTGCGTTTTTTGCTCAGGAGCCCAGGGGAATGGGGTTTTACGTGCTTGGTGGCCAGGGTTCAAAGGGTTAAACAAGTGACCGGAAGCAATTACATCGCATTTGTCTGCCCACATGTGACACACATACAGTAATCTCGTTATGTCGTATGAGTGCGCAAACCCCAGTCAATTAAGCCGATAGCGCAAACCGATGTAAGTTTTAGTCGGCCACGCCTATAACCACAAATCTGGGTAGCACTCCTTGCAAGTGTGATATTTATCACCTACAGGGTGATTTGATAAAATCAGATATCTGCTACTTAGCAGAAAAATAAAGAAAGTGCAATAATTGACAGCACCTAATAGAAATCAGTACCAAAAATGTACCAATACTGCCGGAGAGAACCAAAGATCGATAGAGGTCACACTGGGCTCTCCGAAGGAATTGTCACGTCCTGCACAGAGCCACTTCTCAGCTTCCCCTGCCTATCACTGGGTCAACAAGTTTCACCACAGGGGAAATCCCTGGAAGTGTGTGGATGCTTTCAAGAGTCGGTGAGGATGTAATTTGCCTCACAGACATAGGTTCACGTCCACGTACATATATTGTAGCATTGTGCATAGCTGGTGGTCATATAAGGATGACTCCAGATATGCCACCATGCACAAGGTCTGCTTTCACTATGGAGTTATTCAAGGAGAACCTCATCACACAGGTCTTGTTGGTATTGACCTTTGAGCTGGTTTCCTAGCACCATTTACAAACTGCCTGTAGTGTCTTATGTAAGCTTTTGGCCATTTCCTGTGGAGTATGTCATATGCAAAAGTTAATGTTCGTCCCAACCCTGTTAATAGAATGGTGGCTACATTTACTGTGAAGAACTCTGGGGTAGTTCCAGGCAAATGCACATTGTTGAAATTCTCATCACATTCAAAATGCCTGTCTCACTGAGCTGTTTTATTTTGTGGTACTGTACACCATCAGGACCCAAGGCAGTGCTTCTACTGGTTTCTAAAGTGTACACGCTTCAGATATGAGGTCGAAATATATCTCACCTCTTATGTCGTTTTCCAGAGCATGATCCTTAGTTTCTTGATGGGTCAGCTTTATCACCTTTATCTTTCAGAGTAATATACCTATTGAGTAATGCACGTCCCTTTTCTTAATCAGTCTTGAGGCATATTCCTGTCGAGCTTAGAATATTAGGAATGTGTTGACTTGTACCTTTCCTTCTCATTTATATGCTGATGCAGATCACCTTCCGGAAGAGAGTAGTTAGAATTTCCTGGTAGAATAGTCTGAAGAACCTATGAAAGATGTTTAATTGTAGGCTATTTCAGTGCTATGTCTGACGAGTGGAGGAACATCCCAGACAGTAGACAGGGCATGGCCTTGAGCTAGACTTTACTGAACATGAACCTAACCATCTTGAAATGATTGATGTCCAACAACTTCTTCTTCTTCCGTCCTTAGCCACCGACCGTCAAAGCAGTCAGTGGCCATTACGCCTAGTGGCGTCTTAGGGCAACAGCAGATAGGTTTTCTTTGCCATTGTTTCCCATCACGCCTAGTGGCGTCTTTAGGGCAACGGCAAATCAACCCATTTGCTGTTGTTTCCGTAATCGAAGTGACTGGCAAACGGGTGATCAGCCCGTTGTGAATGTCCAACAAGACTGGCAACTAAACCATAGATTCTGCATTGGTTTCTAGTGCTGTTACCACCTTTGAACGCTGGGATGTATTAGGAGCTCAGGAAAGTAATCACCTACCCTGTATTGTCCTCATTGCCAAGGGGAGGACCACCAGACACAGAACTCCTAAACAGATCATCAGACAAAAAGACAGCTCGAACACCTTTTACCCAACCATCCTGGTGAAATGAGATAGTGAAGAAAGCATGGATAGAAAAAGTAAGGAGTGGCAAAGGAATGGTGGAGAGCATGGAGAAGGACAGTGGATGATGGAGAGGTTGAAGAGATGAAATAGAAAAAGCAGAGAGTCATCAGTAGATTCAAGAGCTTGACAAGGGAGACCAAGGACAAATTGTTGGAGACCGTTTTGACAGGTGAGCACAGATAAAAAATAACTACATAAATTCTGCTCCTTACTTCAAAGAGACCCAGTAATAAGAGGTAAGGGTTAGGTTTAGGAATCTTAAACCTGACACCAAATCCTAACCTTAATCCTAACACCAATGACGTGGGCTACTTATTTGGATGGCATCAAAGAACACGTGCCACTGTTCTTCATTTCAGCAATTTTTGGTATTTAAAAAGAGGGGGAATTAAATTGTTGGGGGGGGGGGCTGTATTGGTTTATACGAAGGGCGTTCAGAAAGTAATGCACCACATCATTTTTCTCAGCTAATAATGAAGATAGAAGCATGAAATTGTGCACACTTCAAATATGGCATGTGCCAATTGTGTGCACCGAATTGCACCGCAACTGGCCAAATAATACGGCTGCCCTAAACCGTTGAAATGGAGCGTGTTAGCAACTTGCGTTATAAACAGCGAATTGTGATAGAATTTCTCGTTGCAGAGAAGGAAACTGTTGTGAATATTCACACGCGTCTATGTGATGTGTATGGAAGTTTTGCAGTCGACAGGAGTACAGTCAGTCGCTGGGTTCAGAGAATCAAAGAATCAGGAATTGGAGATACAGAGCTGCTTGATCGGCCGCGCTGTGGACGTCCTGCCACAGCCACCAACGCAGAAATGTTGAAATGCGCTGAGGGAATTATTCTTACTGATAGGCGAATCACTACTCAACAATTGGCCTTACAGCTGTCAGTCAGCATTGGTAGTGCAAATGCAGTTATAAAAACTCTCGGATTTTCTAAGGTTTGCGCAAGATGGGTTCTTCGGAGTCTCACAAATGACCACCGATTGCAAAGGAAAGCAATTTCTTCTGAATTGTTGGAGCGTTTCAATGCTGATGGAGAGAACTTTTTGGCTAAGATCGTTACAGGTGACGAAACCTGGGCACATCATTTTGAACCTGAGACAAAAAGACAGTCAATGGAGTGGCATCACCCGCAATCACCAAGAAGAAAGAAATTAAAGACAATTCCTTCAGCTGGAAAGGTCATGATCACTGTCTTTCTTTTGGGACATTGAAGGTGTGATTCTTGTGGACGTTATGCCAAGAGGAGAGACAATCAATTCGCAAGCTTACATTAAGACATTGAAAAAACTCAACATTTTCGCAGAGTTCGGCCGCACAAGAATCCAGCAGACCTGCTTCTCCTTCACGACAATGCGCGCCCACACACAAGTCTGGCAACACGGGAAGCAATCACCAAATTGGGTTGGACTGTACTACCCCATCCACCCTATAGTCCCGATTTGCCACCCTCTGATTTTCATCTATTTGGTCCACTTAAAGATGCACTCCGTGGGACAAGGTTTGAAAATGATGAAGGAGTGATTCATGCAGCGAAGAAATGGCTACATGATCAAGACAAAATCTGGTACGGGATAGGAATACATGCACTTGTTTCGCGCTGGCATAAAGCCGTACAAGTTGATGGGGATTATGTAGAATAATACCGATGTTTACATGACATATCCATGTATATTGTATATAAATTTCATGCTTTTTGAATAAACAGCTCCTGAGAAAAACGATGTGGTGCATTACTTTCTGAACGCCCCTCGTATTTAACGTACTATTCATTTGATATTGATAATATGTATCTCAAGATGTTTATTAGGCTTCTCTCCTCATCACTTGTCCAAAGAAGTCTGTCTTCTTATAATTATTATTATTAAATTTCTCTCTTCATTACGTCTGCTCAGTAAGCTGTGCGTGGAATTCTTAATATTTTTATGAGAAATCACATATCTTTTGTCCCCAGTGAGTTTTGTGTTTTTTTTTGGTGTGGATTTTTTTGCGTGTGCTCAGGTGCCCAGGACTCACTTGCACACATTAATGTTGTTTTATTGTAACACCCCAGAACCCTTTTACTTGTGTTCAGTGATAAAGTATAGAAGTGATTGCATCTATAATTAGTCTGGGTCGTTCATCGGTCCTAATTCGATAGATACATTGGGGATTCATGGTAATGACACCTGTCCGTGAAGCATTATTTTTGTGATGCCTAGTTGGCAGTGTGCTTATTCATGATTTACTCCCTTATCGAGGTGGTATTGCCGTTCGGATGATCCTGGGTTGGAGTCCACGGTAAGCCTATCACAACTTTTTCTGTTGTCTAGTCGTCTACTTCTTTATTTCTTACTAGTGTCTTAAACATACCCATTTGTATGTGTTATTCAGTAAGTAATGACTGTTGCAGTCAGCTCCTTGCCTTAGCTGATTAAAAATGCATTTCTAAATTAGTATATTCATCGTCATATAATTATATTGATTATGTGTTTTATGATACGTGCTTCTCCATGATGTTTACATATTACCAGATTGGCCAGATTTCACAATAAGAATGATTCAGATATTAACGCATTTTGACTTCTTAAAATGACTGACATCAGTTGTCATGTCTTTCAACTCCCAGGGAAGCACATACGTTCAGTCTGACTCTTTATTCCATAATGTCCAGTGTAGTCTCCAGTTTCTTTCCCTTCTCATTGTTGACTTACTTCATACACCTCTTGTTTTAGAATTAATAACAGAGACATTGGTTTATTTTTCAGATACTGCGTCGCTCAAAACATGTTCTTCCTCATGTTGCCCGGTTTTGTCTGATCAGCACATTTCTTGAAGATGGCATTAGGATGTGGACCCAGTGGGATGATCAGAGAGACTACATGAATAGGTCTTGGTCCTGTGGAATTTTCCTGGCATCACTTTTTGTCGCTGTTAATATGCTTGGGCAGTTGGTTGGGTGCATCATGGTGCTAAGTCGTCAGAAAGTTTCCATTGCTTGTGGTATTCTCTTTGGTATTATTGCTCTTCAGGTTAGTACTTAGTTGATTTCTGTCATGTGAAGAAATTACTTAGTGAATTATTATTTATGCTAGAATTAGAAATTAAACTCCTTGTATTTTTTTGTGTTTTGTTTTCGTAGTTGTTGCTTACTAAATCATAATCATTTCCTTTGTCACTTTTTACGAAGCATGGAGCCACCACTGAAGCCATTCCATTTGCAGGAAGCCTCCGCCAAAGCATTCATGTGGTCTTGTAGTGGTGGTTTCTGTAGCAGTTTGTACGATGAGGTTGCCAGCCGCCATGCACCTCCTCATGTTAGTCACCTCTTATGACATGCTAGAAAGGCTTACTAAATACTCAGGTGGCAGCCAGGAGAGGGGTGCCATCAGACACTATTATGACTATGTTTTACTGTTTAAAAAAACTACTGCTGAGCATAATATAATTTTCTGTGTTTGTTTATAAAATGGGGTGCTTAAGGAAGGATCCACCCTGGGTGCCAAACACTGAGGAGGGGGGGCTCTGAGGATACAAAGAGAGGTCAGAATTGCTGCTCCCTCGGGTGTGTTGTAAGAGGTGACTGATATCAGATTGTGCATGTGGTTGGCAGCCTCATCATGTAAAACAGGTTACAGAAACTACCTCTGCAAGAGTACATGAAAATGCTTGTGGGTAAGTTTTCTGCAAAGGAAGCAGCTGAGTTGTTGGTTCCATAGTCCATAGTGAGGTTAGAGGATTATGATGATGGAAAAATTGAAAATAGCTCAGAATAAATTCAAGTTCTTTTGCATTGCATAGACTAAAACCCGCTGGGAGGACAACATTAGACAATCTTTGAAGGACCGAGGACTAGAATGGAACCAGGCCAGGAGGAAGACAGCCGATAGGATAGTCTGGCGCTCTCTCTTCCAAACCTCTACACCTCACGGTAGAAGGGGAACGACTAAGCATAGACTAAAACCACAGTAAATAGCAAATTACTTGACCCAGTTAATTTCTTTTATTGTGTTGATATATATTTGATGTCATCTTTGTCTTTGAAAGTTCTGATATTTTCATTCATTTTTTTTTTTTTTTTTAAGTGAGCTGTGAAATTTTCATCCACTTTGCATTTTCAGATTGTTGCTTACAGCGTTATATGGGACTTGAAGTTTTTATGTCGGTGAGTCCCTGTGTTTTTGTGATTCAATGGTTACTCATTTATTTTTTACCCAGACCCTCTCTTCCCATAAGAGACTATTGATTTTTGTATTTGTAGTTTCCCTTTCTTCTTCATACACTCTCAGACGTCAACTTGAATGTGTTCAAAGAAAGCAGTGTCAGCTTGAGGCTGTTTCTATCTCCTTAGAGCTTATCCACAAATGGTACGGATGACAGCCATATGTGCTTTCTCTGGTCCGCATATGTCGGGCATCTTTGCAATAGATGTTCAGCAGTCATTTTACTGGTGCCACAGTTACACTCATCGGTAGTTCCTATCTTTAGCTTGTTAAATAGATGGTATCTCAATCTGTTGTGGCTCGTGCTGAGTCTGAAAATTACCACTCGTTGTTTTCTGCTGAGCTGGCAATATGCATCATTTTTTGTGTGGCCTGGATGCTCTGCTTCCTATTTGTTCCTGATATGTTTCAGATGAAATTCTTTGCCTCTTCAAAAGTTATACTTGCATCAGGCCTTCCACCTTCCTTTGCCAGTCTGTCAGCCTCCTCACTGCCAGGGATGTCGCAATGAATTGGGATCGACCGTGCCACAACTCTTTTGAAATGCTGACACAGTTTGTGTGATTTGTAGTTTACTTGTCCTGTGTAGTTCCTGGGGTCTCTGAGATAACAAACAGAAGAATAGGATTACTGTTTTGTCATACGTTTTGTATGAGGTGACTCGTATGAGGTAGCAAGAGACTGGCAGCCTCTTCATGTACAAATAACACTGACAAACAACATTTTTCTTTCTTATAAATATATTTTTGGGAAACCGTTATTTGCTCCGTTTCATTTCTACTATATAACTTATTAAAAATTAATAAAATGCAAAATAATTCTACTTTTTATACTGTTAAAAGATGCATGACATATGATACGCTATTTTGAAATAATTCTGAGCGAAATATGGCTTCTAGAAGTTGTAGAAATTCGGCTTATCTGTTCTGTTACGTGTGCGGATATTTTACCGATCGTGTTCACCAGAAAAACTTTACACCATTACTAAAGAAAGCATATGAACTTTATTTCGATTCGAAAGTTGATGATGCAAATAAATCTTGGAAGCCAAATGCAGTTTGTTCGACTTGTTCAAATACATTGGCAGGTTGGTTACGAAAATCGCCGAAGCATAAGTCGATGCCTTTTGGAGTGCCAGTAATATGGCGTGAACCGACAAATCACGCTACTGATTGTTACTTCTGTTTGACAAATATCCGTGGTTTCACTTTTAAAACTAGGAAGTCTGTGGTTTATCCAAATATTGAATCGGTTTCAAAACCAGTGCCTCATGATCCAATCACGTCTCCGATCCCAGTTCCACCAGAACAGTATCCGTTGGACGTGAATGAACCATCAGAAAGTGATAGTTTACCTGCTTTAGAAACTAATTCTGACTCGGATTATATACCGGTGAATGATGGTGTTCACTTAATTAACCATTCAGAACTTTCAGATCTAATACGTGATCTCGCTCTTACCAAAATTACAAGCGGAATTACTCGGTTCGCGACTCAAAGAATGGAATCTTTTAGCGCCCAATACTCCGATATTTAAATTTCGTCATAGACACAGAGAACTTGTTCAATACTTTGAGATGGATGATGACATTTGCTATTGCAAAGATGTAAACGGTCTAATAGTGCACCTCGGTCATGAGCACATAGTCAACGAATGTCGACTTTTCATCGACTCTTCCAAGACTAGTCTAAAAGCCGTGTTATTGCATAACGGAAATTTATTTTCATCAATTCCAGTCGCCTACTCTGTTCATATGAAAGAAACTTATGACAATATGGCTATACTTTTGGCAAAAATAAAGTACAATGACTACCAATGGCGGATTTGTGGAGACCTAAAGGTCATTGCAATTCTCACGGACATGCAGACTGGGTATACTAAATTGTGTTACTTCCTGTGTGAATGGGACATCCGCAACAGACAGGAACATCATGCAAGAAAGGTGTGGCCTATCAGGGATCGTATGCAGCTCGGGCATAAAAATGTAAAACACGAGCCATTAGTTAACAAAGACAGCATCATTTTATCACTGTTACATATAAAGTTGGGGCTCATGAAGAATTTCGTAAAAGCATTAGATAAAACGAGCAAAGCTTTCACTTATCTTCGAGAAAAGTTTCCGCAAGTTAGCGATACAAAGATAAAGGAAGGTATCTTTGTAGGACCTCAGATTAGGAAAGTTATTGCTGACAAACAATTCGAGAACTTGTTACATGGTAGTGAACTTCGCGAATGGATGGCATTCAAATCGATCGTCGATAACTTTCTGGGAAATCACAAATCTGTCGACTATGTGCATATTGTTAAGCAGTGCATAGATGCATACATAATTATGGGCTGTAAACTTCAATTGCATATTTCTAGAGATCCCGACCTGATAGAGAAAAACGGTTTGCAGATTTAAAAACAGCGCATTAAAATTGACCAGAAAAACATAGAAATGTTAGAGAAAGAAAAAAAAATTTTTTTTAATTAGCCAGTGTAATTGGTAACAAAGCCTTTGATGTGGGTTTCTTACAAGGGGAGCAGTTGTATTAGTGGCTGCATGCTTCACAAGGAGCAAAATTGGAAAAGTAATAGCTGTACTTTTTCTGTGCTGTCCCAAACAAATTTTTGAGTGTTGTTTTTACATTGGTTTGCCTTTTTTTCTTTCTGAAAACTTTGTTGTTTCTGCTTACATAAAAATTTATTATTTATGTTTACAGAAAATACATCTGGGTTTGTTATAATGTGTGCATAATCATGCTTTTGCACGTGAATTATAATGTTAAAAAATTATTTGCAACATTTGTCTGCAGGAATTTGGCATTAGCAGGTGGAGTTTTGCTATTGCTAGCAGAGAGCAAGACTGAGGGAAAATCATTATTTGCTGGTCTACCGTCAACAGGTGACAACAACCCTAAACAGTACATGCAGCTGAGCGGGCGACTTTTATTGGTCCTTATGTTTACCACACTTTTACATTTTGAAGTGTCTTTTCTGGAGGTAAGCTGCTATAAATTTATAAGTAAGTAGGTTTTCTGTGAGCTTCTGTTCTGATGAGAGTTAACATCTGTTGTGTTGTTAGCCACTGTACATAAAGAATGAACAACAGTAAAGAAAAATTGAGTCTTTTTTCAACAGCTAGTGGGGCAAAATGTGGCACATAAAATGATGAAACACCCATTGAAATTTGAGTGATTCTGTCTGGGTTGTGCAATAATTTAACAATTTCCTTGTGCATGTCAACCTACTGCAGTGCTGAAAGGGATAAAGAAGACATCAAAAGATCTTGAGTGGATAGTACAGGACAGGAAGGCCTGTGCTCCTAGGGGAGCTAGCTGAGAAGCAACTTGCTATCTAAAGCTTGTAGTTTTTGTGGGTTTCTTGAGAAGTCAAAGAAAGAATAGAACTGTCATAAGGGGTGACTCATATATGGTTGTACATGGGGGGGGGGGGGGGGGGGAATGGCTCCTTTATCATTTAGAACAAATTGTGACAGAAACCACTGCTGCAAGAGCACACAAATACTTTGGTGCAGGCTTCCTGCAAGGGGACCAGTTATGGTGGTGGCTACTCCATGTGTCGTGTAACAAGGGAAAGGATGATGATAGTGTCATCTAAAGCTATCGCTCAACCATCTGGACCAGGGTTTCACCACTGGAGCTCCACAGAACCCTAGGGTTCCGTGAGAGGTCGCTAGGGGTTTCATGAGAGATCGTGACTGAAATTTTTTTTTTTTAACTTTGCGCGCCAATCGATGTTAGCAGTAGGACGTGATCACTTTTGCACATACCATATTCCATTAGCGTCATGTATAGTAAAAATCTGTGATAAGAATTTTAGGCCTGCTTGGATAAGGTAAAAGAAAAAAATCAAGTAGGAAATTTAGAAAAGGAAAAGCTAATGTTCTTTTACCTACACTACTCACTTGAATTAGAGTTGAAATCCTTTGTGGGGAGAGGGAACCACACAAAAAGAGTAAGCTAATAAGTTGGGCAAAATAAACAGATCCACAGAAAAAAAAATCAAAAGAGCGTGAACAATTATTATTGGAATATTATATTTAAAACTTAACTGATTACTCTAACTTACTATGAAGGTTAAAAAAAAAAAAGGTAGAGGATCCCGTTTACATATCCACTGATGCATATTGGGAATATGGTGTTAGGCCCATATTTTCTTGACCATTGGCACACTAGGGGTGACGTGGTCAGCATCACGCTGGCCGCCTTAACCTTCCCAGAGTTGCCCTGGTACCCAATTCATGAAGATAGGTCGACCCCGGAACCGTTTGCGGTCTAAAAATTCCCACCTCAACTGGGATCACACCATGGACCACCGAGCTAGAAAGCCAGTGCACTAACTACTACGCTGCCGCTGCTCTCACTTACTATGAGCTGTAGATATAATAATTTTTATGAAGGGATTCCCCGAGACCTGAAATTATTTCAAGGGTTCCTCCTGGATAAAAAGGTTGAGGTTTTGAGAAGTTGGCAAGAAGACTAAGATGGCTGTATACCACTCCACTTATGTCCCAGTCTTGACCTACGGATGTGAGTCTTGGACAGTGACTACAGCCCACAAGAGCCAGCTTCAAACCTTAGAAATGAGGTATTTGTGAAAGGTGAAAGAAGGGACAAGGTCCGCAACCAGACGATACGTCATAGCCTTGAAACCCAGCCCCTGCAGACCCAAGTGGAACAGTCCCAGTTGCAACAGTTTGTCTGCAGAATGGGAAAAGACTGACTACTGTTAGAAACATGGGAAACCAAGAACCAAGGGTCCATACCTCCAGGATACCCAGAGTTCTCTGGGAGGAAAACTAGACAATCTCTGAAGGACTAGACTGGAACAAGGTCAAAAGGATGACAGCCAGTAGGATATCATAGCACTCTCTCTGGCTCAGCTCTATACCCCAAGGTAGAAGAGAAACAACTTAGTAAAGTAAAAAAAGTATAATTTCTAACAAATTTCACATATCACAGCAAGTCACTTGACATAAAGTCAACAGTCCAGCTACTTCTAACCGTATATTTTTGTAATACGTTTTTCATGGTTGCCTAGTACAGATGGCTTGATGAGACTAGGGTGAAGGTCTTGAGTTCCACAGGCAGCTAGCTGAAAGACAGAGAATAATAATTTTGTCTGTATTTTTTTCCCCTGTTAAAGTTTGGTTTATATTTCCAATCCAGATTGTCCAAGATTTGGTGGGCTCAGCTCTGATGATCTGCATTGCCATTGGCTACAAGACTAAACTTTCAGCTCTTGTGTTGACTGTTTGGCTAACTGGTCTTAACATTTACTTCAATGCGTGGTGGAACATTCCAGAGTATCGGACAATGAGAGACTTTCTAAAGTATGATTTCTTTCAGACAATGTCAGTAGTTGGTGGTCTTCTGCTTGTGGTGGCTTATGGTCCAGGTGGTGTTAGTATGGATGAACATAAGAAAAAATGGTAGATAGCTTGATGTTGTTATGGTAGAAAGTTTTTTGTTATCTCGCAAAATTTAATTAGTCAGTGATACAATGTTATGTTATATTCTTCATATAATCATTGATATTTGCTAGTCATTACATCATCTGATGGCATTTACAAAGTATTTCTTCTTCTTCCTCGTTCGTCCTGAAAAGGACGTTGGTTGCGTTGTGTCGCCATTTACAGCGAAGCTGCGATATTTGCACCTTTTGGCTCGACACATCCGCATTCTATGCTGCATTTTTTGGGACCGGGTTTGTCTTCCCTCTTCCATCCCTACTCTCTCGGCCAGACTGCAGTGATGCAGACTGTTTCCAGGACCACCATTTGGAGGTGGAGTAGGGTCTTGGTCAGCTCTGGTTCCCTGACGCAAACAGTCAAGCTATCAGTCGCTGACTGCTTCATCTTCGGTCCCACAAATTATTTACAGACTGTTCTGACATGTCAAAATGGTCATAATTCAGAAATTGCTTTATACTATATGAACTGTTCAGATAAGTTAACAATTAACGTGCCTGAATGCTTAAACGTACAAATTATAACAAACAATTACTGTACCGTAGAACAGTGGTTATCAATGTGGGCCATATGGCACCACTGGGGGGCCATGTCATATTTCTAGGGGACCACAGTAATAAGACTGCAAAGTATCTATTTTCCAGCTAACAGCGACAGTGGGAGGGGGGGGGGGACATAGAGGTAAAGGGGGCTTTGAGCAAAAAAAAGGCTGTAGAGTATGGTACTGTAATAAGTAATGAATCTTCTTCTTCTTCCGTCCTTAGCCAACGACCGGCAAAGCAGTCAGTGGCCATTACGCCCTGCCGTATAATGCTGTCCAGGTTTTCTCAGTGTGTCCTATCCGTTGCTAGCATCTTCTTCTCATCTCATGTTCCTCTGGTAGCTGTCTGGTTCTTGTCCTGAGCTCCACATTGATGATCTTGCTTTACCATTTAAATGACGTGTTCATATTTTTTGTCGTTGGTTTTTTTTTTTTTTTATGCCCGAAATTTCTGCTGGAATGGGTAGCTGGCCTCATGCCCAGCCATCCTCAGTCACCGTTTGGACATGCATGGTACATTACAGTGTTACGAGCCCTGTAACACATGGGTGATTAAGTGTGTTTGATTACTTAAATATTTTAAAATGTATGAGTTCATCTTGAGTTGTTACTGAAGAAGAGACTTATAGGCAGTTTTGCACAAGTAAATAATATGTTTGAGTTATGCAGATGGATATAAGATAACAAGAACAATATAATTAATGAATGCTGCCTGGTTTGTTTGTGAAGTGCTTTAAATGATCAAACTGAGAGTGGTTAACAGCTGCTTAACCGCCCTAATCCCCTGAGAGTTACATCTCCTTAAGCTTGAGTTTCTGAGCAAGAATGTTTTTTTTTTTTAAACCAGCGGCACCTAGGCTTTCGGCCCAATGACATGTCATTGCGAGGCTGGGGAGCCTGTGGACTTTCCTTCCATCCCGGTCAGGAGCTTCACTCCTTCCCATCCACAGAGGGTTTATCTCAGGAGCCGTTCAGGTTATTCAATCAAAATCCCGGTCGATGAGACTTCTTCAAATGCCCACGCCCGGGCTTGAACCTTGAACACCTGATCGCCAGCGCTATGTGGTAACCATTACACCAGCACAGCTCCCAGCAAGAATGTATAAAAACACAAAAGTTTCAGACACCATGATTACATGAAAAGCACTGCACGTCTACCCATAAAATGTCAGAACATTATAAGTAAATAGGTTTACTTATAATCTAGCACATGTATGCCATCTTACTATGCCAGTCAGCCTAGCAGGTGCATTAACTACCAGCTGATAGAGGGCCCCGCCTCCTGACACAAATCACACATCACCAAAATCCTACTAGTTATCATTATCAGATCTATTTTCTTTGTCACTCGATTCTAAGTCACTTTCAAGGTACTGTCATCTGAAAACAGTATATTTTCTATTATGTGAACAGCTGTAAGCAGCCTATACCTATAGCAGCGTTCGGCAACTCAGGAGCTTTTGGGATATACGTTAGTAACACAAAGCCTTCGAAAGGTGTACCATATATATATATATATATATATATATATATATATATATATATATATATATATATATATATATATATATATATATATATATATATATATATATATATACACACACACACACAAGCACACACACACACACACAGAGAAAGAGAGACAGAGAGAGAGCGCGCTTAATTGTGGTCTTGAACTTGCTGATTTGTAGGATATATACGAAGGGCCTTCCCAAGTGAAAATTCTCCAGCTGCTTCTTTAGTGACTTTTTTCATCAACACTGCAAAATGTTCAGATTTTAATTGCCTAATTCTCAATGCTTTCAATATTTCGATTAAAGTTGTATCTCCTTGTTGGCACATATTTTCTTTCAATTCGCAAACCGTGAATAATCTCCATAAATTTGTTGCTGGTTGATGAAATACTTGATTTCCTCTGACTGGTGGTAATTGAAACAAATCACCAAACAGTAGAATGTTGATTCCACCAAAAGGTTGATCGTTGTTCTTCAACTGTCTTAGACGAGAGTCGACCAAGCGTAGCATTTCATATAGTACCATGGAAATTTTGTCGATGAAGAAAAACTCAATGTCCTTGCATTGTTGTGGCATCACTTGTAGATAATTACCTGTCAGAAGTGGCATGTTTACTATTCTTCCATCTATTTGAACTGGTAATTTCAAAGCAGGACCGTCTTAACAGCATTGTAGGCCCTGGGCAAAGCAATGCACTGGGCCCCTACCAGCCCTACCCACCCACGGGAATAAAAATGTAAATGGTCAATAAAATTAAACCTATAGATTTATAATTTAATGGTACTTTCAACAAAAATTTTGTTACAAAATCAGTGTTTAAACATAAACAAACATGCTGAATGTAAAGCAAGGATTAATCAACACAACCTATAACAATATAACATAAGCCTTGAAAAATACAAACATATAAGCGATAATTAATTGGTACACCGTACAGACGGAGATGGTACAGTATGAATTATTTATTATTAATCAACACAATCGTTCGTGAAATTTCTTTGCAGAGAATTGATTTATAATTGGATTGAAGTCCATGGTCTTCAGGATGTCATTTTCCATGCACATGAGTGAAAGCCAATTTAAACGCTGCTGCCCCATTGTACTGTGAAGCTGAGTCTTTGTAAGTTTCAATCTTGAAAATGAGCGTTCCCCTTTACAGGTGGTCACCGTCATGCAAATCAACACTCTGAGTGCAATTTCATCATTAGGAAACAGATTTCAAGTTGTCCGAAATTATTTTCCTGTACAATGCAGGGAGAGTCTCACAATTTTCATCAAGCACCATGTAGTTCTTGAGATGCTTGCATTCATTTTAGAAGGTCACCATAATCAAGTTCTTTGTGATATACATTAGCCAGATATTCACACTTTGTTTAGCTCATCAGAACCAATTGTTTTCAATTGAATGAAGAAGGAAAACAGATTTCCAATCCATGAATAAGATTCTGCACGTTTTGTCAGGTCAGAGTTCAGAGATTCCAGAACAGGGCGGAATGTTTCCACCTTAAACTTTTCACTTTTGTGTAGAAGTATCTCTTCTTCTGGCCCATCATATCCAGTAAGACGTACACTTCGCTTTCGTTCCCGTTGCTTCACATCGTTATAATCTGAATCTGGACACCTACTCCTGGTCAGTTCATATTCACTAAATTTGTCTCTAATTTCTTGAAAATATGTTTTCAGATACTGAAGAAGATTCATGGCTGCAAGTATGTCCACATCTTTTGTTTTCTTCTTCTTCTGTTCGTCAACTATTTTGCTGTTATACTCTGTTCAACCTGAAAATTGGTTATAATTGGGGTATATTGTGCGTTAGGGTATTCTATGCTAGTCGATTGTTAGTCCTGAAAAGGACTGGTCCTAAAAAGGACCACTAGCTGACTGTCTGGATTCCTCTTTGTTGCTTGTCTGTTCATGGTGCTGTGGCGTGTTTCACTGTCTGGCTTGTGTGGTTCTGTTGGTTTTTGCCCTCCTCGTTTCTGATTCTTGTGTCTTCCTTTTCTCCTGTATCTGAAATAGCGCTTTTTCTATGATTGCTGGGAGTAGTCTTTCTAGTGTTTCCTTGATGACTTCTTCGTCTGATTGGTCGTTCGTATTTGTTTCCCGTGTGTTAGATGTAATTTCCTCTACGGCTCTTCGTTCTGCTTCTATTTTTTTTAGTATTGCTGTGTTTTCTTCTTTTAGCTATGTCAGCTTCTTGACCTCTGCTTCTACCTGCTGCTGAATTTTTTTCATGTTTTCCATCATATTTCTAACGCTCTGTAGGTCTATCACGTCTTCGCCACTGTCGGTTTTATCTTCGGGAGTCTGCCTGCTTCTGCTCTCGCCCTGGAGTTTTAGTTTTATTTCTTTGACTTCAGCAGTCAGCTGATGTAGCTGTCTTCTTTCTGTTGTACGCTGTCTGTTCGCGACCTCTACTGTCACTCTATGTTTTGCCTCTCTGAAGGGGATGTTTTTGGAAACTGCTTCCTTCAGTATGCTCTTTGTTTCCAGGAACATAGGGCAGCCTCGGTACCTTGCCCCATGGTTTCCGAGGCAGTTTGCACAGGTACGGTTTGTGTTAATCGCTTTGTAGTTGTGGTCCTCCTTCGCCCTGGGGCAGTCGCCATATTGGTGGCTTCCCGCACAATATCGACAGACTGCATCTCTCCTGCATGTTTTCTTGGTGTGGGAAAATTGCTGGCAGTTGGAGCACTGCATCACCGGAGGGATATAGGCTTCTGTTCTTTTTGATGTATCTTTGAGTGTCAGTCTTTCAGGTCTTGTCACTCCTTCAATAGTTACTACCACCAGATTGGTATCTTTTTTATTCCATGTCTTTGACCTTTCGACTTGTATGATTTGAGCATTTGTGTTTTCAGTGTGTAGGCAACTTTGGACTTCGTTTGCGGACCATCTGGTATCCACCCCTCTTAGTACCAACTTCTTTGTTGTCTTGCCGGTCTCCATCACTACTTTTATCTGGTGGGGCAGCATGAATTCTTTTGGTCCAGACTCCAATTCTGTCATCAGCGAAGTTGTTTTATCCGTGCTGTTGAGAGAAAGCACGACTCCCTTTTCGTGCCTCCCTACTTTCGCAATGCCTCTCCTGCCAGTTATTACCTCGAGGATCCCGATCACTTTATCGTCGGGTAGGGCCCTGAGTGAGGTATCACCTCCAGACATCTGGGTGATCTTAACGATCATCTCCTGTTTTGTATCTGTGTTGTTTGTCTTGTTATTCTTTGGCCTTTGTTCCTTTCTCCTGTCTTGGTTTGAACAAGAATCATGTTCCTGTTCGATGTTGGAATGAGCCTTTTCTTGTTCCAGAGCTATTGAGTTGTTAGATGTTTTGTCTGGACTAGGTCTGGTGGTTTGCGCCTCGGGGTTGTCGTTGGTTTTTGGCTCGGGTCTCGCAATTTGCGCCATCTGATGGTTGTTTTGTTGAATTTGACACTCCTCTGCTGCTTGGTGATTCTCCGTCATCGGGTTTCGGACAGTATCTTCGATGTCTAGGCCTGGCACGACAGGCGTGGATGTTGATGTTGTTTTGTATGGTGGTTGTGAGATCGCTCGTAGTTTATCTCTTGCCTCCTTCTGGCATTTTAGCCTTCTCATCATAATTCTTGCAATTTCGGTCATGGCTCCCTCTTCTCTTGGACCAAGAGCTACATCAAATTTTGCACGGCTGTCAATTGCCGCCACCGCCGTGGTGTCAGGAGCTGCATTGCTCGGCTTTTCAGTAGGTTCGGCCTCGACGCTAGTATTTGGGGCAGCTTTGCTCTCCGGTAATCTGTTCTTGTTCTGTGATGACTCTTCTTTGTTGTCAAGTGCTGGCAGGCTTTTATAAACATTCTTCTTTTTGGCTGGCATTTTGTCTGCTGCGTACGCCCTGAAAAGGACGTTGGTTTTAATATATTGCTATCTTCCCGTGAAGAGCGCCTGTTGCGTTGAAAAAAATGGTTGTTCACATCTTTTGACTGCAGGAGCTTACTTGTTTTGTTCACTTTTTCGAGAATGTCGTTCCAAAGAATTGTCAGAAAGATCATTTCCAGGTTCTCAATTTTCTTCTTCAGTCCTTCTGCCCCTCGCCTTGTGTTCACTTCCTGGTCAGTGTCAGCTGATAGAGAATCCAGTGCATGTTTAATTTGCTCGAAACCTCCATGCAGAGCATGGACAGCATCAAAATGTGACAACCATCTCGTGTCAGACAGACGCTTGACCACAACATGATCTTTTCCTATAGATGATGCCAGAACATTCCATCGATGTGTAGAAGCTGAGAAAAAGGAATATAGACGCTGAACAAAGTCAAAGAATTTTACAATCTGTAGACAACATTGCCGCTATTATTCCCACCAAGTTCAGGCCGTGTCCAGCACAGGGGACATAGATGGCGAACTCATTCAGTTGACGGATCCGTGCTTGCAATCCAGTATAGCGTCCAGACATATTTGAGGCATTGTCATACGACTGACCACGGCAGTTTGATAGCGGAATTTTGTTCTCATTCAGGAAATCCACAACAGTGTCTGCTAGATTCTTTGCTTTATGAGAAACGATAGGAATGAACTTGATGAAACGCTCCACAAACTCACGTCCTTGAATGTACCAGACGGTAAATGTCAGTTGATCAATGTGTGAGATGTCTGGAGTGGAATCCACACTTATTGAATAATACTTTGACTCTTTTATTTCTTCCACAATAGCACAAAGAACATGTTGTCCCATTATTTCAATAAATTCCTCACAAATGTTTGCCGATAGATATGTTGGGTTACCCTGTCCAGCATTTCCATACAGTTTGAGATGCTCTTCCAAAAAAGGGTCAGATTCACTCAACAGCTCTAGAACACATAAAAAGTTTCCATTTTTTGCTGACCCAATAGTTTGATTATCTCCACGAAATGCCAAACCTTTGGAGGCAAGAAAGCGAATGATGGAAACCACACGTGTCAACACTTTATGCCAGTACTCCTGCTCTGAGCGATGATGTTTGATTAATAAAGAATCTACACATCCAGTTTCTTTATGCCGAATCAAATATGCCGTCATGCACTTGTGATGTTCTTTTCCATTTTCATGTTCTGCAATAAGATTGCTGTGTTTCCAGTTATTGAATCCTGATGTAGCAAAGGGAGATTCTTTCTTGGACAATCAATAGGCGACATGCAAAACAGTACAAACAACCTTGGGATGGTGAATAGAGTAGCCATTCACGTTTTACACACTCGCCATTCCGCAGTTCACGTTTGAACACATTCTTTGATAAATACTTTGTCTGAGTTCCCTCTCCTCCGGCTCCGTGAGTTTGAAAAGATGCAATCATAATTCTGACATGACGTCGGCCCACTACGAATCCAGTAATCCACTGTATTAGTATCCTTAATGTTCCATAGCCCGGGATCTGTGACGTGAATCACACACTCCTTTGCCGTTATAGATTTGTGTATTTCCTTCTTCTGCAGCAGCAGGAACAGGTAATGGTATGTCTGAAACTGGATGATTGGATGCAGGAGTGGATGTAGATGGCGATGCTGTATTTTTGGGAGCAGTACTAGTAGCTGACATTGTATCTGGGTTGAACCAAGATGTTAACTTTGAAAGTTTGCTCATTTTCTTCTTCTCTTCTGCAGCTCTTTTCCTCTTCTGTGCTCCACTGTAACTGTCTTTTTCTCTTATTGAAGTGATTACTGGCCCAAGACAGTATACATGTTGTTAGATGTGTAGTGCTGGCGTATGATGAACTGAGTGTGGGTGCGAATGAAGGCGCGAATGTGTTTAGGCTCGTATATATGTAGACACTGCAACCCCTACACTCACATGCAGTAGTCAAGGATGCTTGAACACTGCAGGCACGTTTCAAAACATTTATTGACGATAACACACATAGTAGCATCAACAGGAACAGTCATTGTAAACAAGGTCATGCTGACCGGAAATCGATAATAACAGTACATCAGGCGTTCAAAAGGCTGGTAAACATTCCAATATTCGTGCATGGTCAATAATAATGTTATTCAATGACAGTTAAAAAAAATGCCGCCTTATCTCTCTGACTAAACGCGTCAGATACCTTAATCACCTTGACACATAGGTACAACTTGGCATTCCCCGCCAATTGCACATTATCAGGCTGTAGTATAATAGCCGAAAACACAGGCCTCGTTCTGACGTCGGCCGTGTACTGCTGATAAGCAGGTTACCATCAACCCTGCAGTAATGCGTATGTGGACATAAATATGCCGCCAATCTGCGGCTCCCACAATATATCTTCGTCACTGGATTTCTGGATGGTATGAAGACTAATAGTCTTGGATGGCTACCTTGAGCACAACATATATGTTCTGTAATGGAGGACCGGTGAGTTGCAGTTCACAGACTAGATAATCTTCTAACATGTTCTGCCACCGAAAGCGTAATAATGGAAAAAGTCGGTATTACCTGTAACCGAGTCCACAGAACCTAACAAGGAACTCTGCTGTCATTCCAACGCACAGAGATTCACTGGGGAAAACTGCCATCGCAGTCACTTCGAAGATTCTCCCCGAAAAACACAATGGACCCTTGGTCCCTTCAGAAATTCCAGGACACTTCACGGCTTGCCGGAAGTCTAACTCAACTCCCGCTTAAAAAACCCTGCCTATGGGCATACGCCAGAACTGTCTACCTTTGACCCTAAAGGTCAAACACAATGAATGAATAAACAAGGGAAGACAACCCCTAATCAACCTGACATCGCAGGTAAAGACACAATTATTCTTATGATAAAAACATAAGCAAATAACTTGACAGATGACTCCGTCAAAAATGACAGCAACATCCACTCATAAAAGTACGCTTCATTTCTGCTCAATGGGTTATCAACCTGGAACAAAATATAAATATTTTTAAATTTTGTTTATCGTATATTACCAATATTTATAGTATAGTATAGATGAGGAGATCCACCCAAGTTGGTGATGTTAAGGAATTTGTAATGTTTCTACCTTAATTAAAATGAATTATGATGCAATTTTTTGCTATGAATCTATTTTAAAACGCATATTGGGTAAGATGACGAATTCGTCAACTTACCCACGTCATGTTTGATTTGAATCCCAGGCCTTTCCAGCGAGAGATAGAGTAATTATCCACTCTGCCAAGAGATGTCTTATGAACAATATGGCAGCATCCCAGCATGGGGCCCCTAGAATTGTGGGGCACTGCTGAGTGTGCCCATGCCTTAAGACGGCACTGTTTCAAAGTACTGTGCAATGTGGTACCACCAACTAAATGAGCAGCAACTCCAGTCAACGAACAAGCTTTCACAGCCCTTTCGCCATAGCATTTGTTGATTTGATTTTTCAGCAGGAATGTTTTTCTGACTCCACCACCACCAGTAATGAATAGTCTAACGAACTTTTTCCCCACTTACTTGCTGTTGAATGCTTCGGTTGATCTTAATAAATATTTCTCGCCCAATATTCATGGCACAACATCCTGACTCAAATTCTTCATCATTTATTTGTTAATCAACTACTTCTTCATCTTGTCTCTTTTGATGTTTCTTCTTACTTCTTTGTTTGCTTCTATGTACACTTCATGAGCCTTGGCTTTGGAGCTTCTGGTTTTGCTTCTGTTTAAGTCTGCTTTCTTTTTTTTCCTGTCTTCTATCTTGGTAATGGTTTCTGTTGTTATCCACGCTTTGTGCTGATGTTCTCTTTTTCTTAGTATTTCTTCACGTCTCGTTCCATATATTTTTTACTTGTTGCCAGTGGTCTTCCGTATCTGCCTCATCTTCCAGCTGTTGGAGTATTTGGTATTTGTTGGATACTGTGATTGAAAATTTTCTCTTATTTCCTGATTTCTTAGATATCCCACATTATACTGTTGTCTATAACTATATACTGTTGTAAATTTCTTGAGTTTTAATTTTGTTTAAGCCAACAGAAGATGGTGATCTGAAACCACATCTGCTCCTCTACATACATTTACATCATGCAATGATGACCTAAACTTCTTACTTATGCATATATGATCAATCTGATTCTCAGTTCTGTGGTTTGGTGATACCCATGTTGCTTTATGTTTTCTTTTATGTGGGAATATGCTTCCTCCTGTAGCTAGTTGATTTGAAGCACAGAAGTTAGCTAATAGTTCCCCATTCTCATTCATCATACCTAATCCATATCAAAGCCGGTGTTATCTGCTCCTATTTTCGCATTTAGGTCCCCCATCAAAATTGTGATGTCCTTTCTTTTCTTTTTGTCCAAGACATTTTGTAGTCTGGTATAAAATTCTTCTTTCCCAGATTCTTAAGAGACAAGAGGAAGTATATTGAAGAGTTGGCAAAGGAAGCAGAGGAAGCTGCAGCCAAAGGAAATATGAGGGACCTGTACAACAACACAAAGAAGCTAACAGGGAAATATAAGCAAGCAAATGGTCTCATAAAAGATAAAAGGGACCCAAAGACGCAACAGTAGACTATGCAGTCAGCGACCCATAGCTTGACTGCTTGCGTCGGGGTCAGTGAACCAGAGCTGACCAAGACCCTACTCCACCTCCAAGTGGTGGTCCTGGAAACAGGCTGCATCACTGCAGTCTGGCTGAGTGAGTAGGGATCGAAGAGGGAAGGCTAACCCAGTCCCCAAAAAATGCAAATATCGCAGCTTCGCTGTAAACGGGCACAACGCAACCAACGTCCTTTTCAGGATGGAGGAGGAAGAAGATAAAAGATAATGGAAAATTGCTTAGTTAAATACATGAACAAATTAAGAAATGGACAGAACGTTTTGAGGAACTTCTCAATAGATCAGCTCCAACTAATCCCCCAGACATCCAGCCAGCAGCAGAGGAGCTACAAATTAGCTGTGAACGACCAAGTAGAGAAGAAATAAAGAAAGCCATAAAGCTTTGAAAGATGGAAAAGCAGCTGGTTCAGATGGCATTCCAGCAGAGGCCATCAAAACAGATATTGATACCTCTACAGAGATATTATACAAACTACTAGGCAAAGTGTGGGAGAGAGAGGAAATACCAGCAGTATGGAAGGAAGGTTATCTGGTCAAGTTGCCTAAGAAGGGAAATTTACAAGAGTGCACAAATTATACAGGAATAATGTTACTATCAGTGCCAGGAAAAGTATTAAACATAATCATCCTTGAGAGATTAAAAGAGTCCATAGACAAGGAACTGAGAGATGAACAAGCAGGTTTTCGACAAAACAGATCCTGTATAGAGTAATAGTTGAACAAAGTCTGGAACGGAATTCACTGCTATACATCGGATTTGTGGACTATGAAAAGGCATTTGACAGTGTAGACAGAGAATCACTTTGGAAATTGATGAGGAATTATGGAGTTTCCATGAAGATCATTAACTTAATAAAGAAGACCTATGAAGACATGACTTACTTCTTCCTCCTCATCAAGTTCAATTTCTGCAGGCTCATGATTATCCAAAATATTGAATGTGTGCATTTGATTAATGCGGTCTCTAATTGCCTGTCACAAACATGATGAAATTCCATTTCAGTGCTAATTAACTTTAGTTGAGCTTCTTGTGCTTGAAATGCTTGCTTTGCAGAATTGAAATCTCTAAGCAACTCACATTCAGATCTAAATGGCGTTGGAGAAGGCTGTAATAACAATTCTCAGCATCTTCCGTAACTTTGAAGGACAACTGCTGGAATGTTTTTTAAAGCCATTTTTGAATTTTCATTTAATGTTAATAGTCATCTTCGTGTACATCGCTGAGGTTCTTCGTATGCGGTCAGATCAATATTCTCATCGTCATTTTGTGGTTTTGCGTAATACGGCTCAAACAACATTGCAAATGTCGTAAGATTCATATTGTTGAAGCTGTACTCTGAAAATTGCGGGTGTTCTCCTTCCACTGTTATTGGATGCTTTTCATATCTTTCAAATATATTTGCTCGTCCTCTCTCATCAAATTGTAGTACTTTGTAGCGCTGTTCTGGTTTGTGTGTGTTCAAGAAAATGCAGTGCCTTGAGCTATGTCATAAATTCAGATGACAAAGTCGATACACACATTCACATGCAGAAACTTGTCTCTCCCTCAAGATGCGCATGCAAATTTTGAACATTTTTCTCGAGATATCAGTTTCTTCGCGTATTTGCTGAATTGCTTGTGCAACACCTGCATCAAGCTCTGTTGGTTCTGCTTTAGACATGTATTTGGCAATGTAAAAAGTAATTGCTTCGTTGCTTCCGCAAGGTTGAATGTCCATATTTCCTTTCCATAATTTCAGCAAAGTTGGATTGTAGTTATTGACTTATCGATCTTCTTTTCGCCGTTTTAATAGACAAATTCTTCCTCCACTGCTTATGAAGTCGTCCGAAGAATGTGCAATGATGCGTGTTTCAGCACACTCTTGGCGTGGGAAGCTAAATCGACATCTAGATGTAGAATTTTTTTGGCATGTTGCTGTGTGATGGTGCATTTGGCATTTCCTCACAAGGTCATAACATTCTGAATCTTCTCAAGTTCTTGATATATAGATGAACATTTTCAATCATTCCATCCTGACCTTAAATTTTCTTCCCACATACTGCAATTGTTGATTTGATACGGTAATACTCGAACATCGAAAGTGCGTAGAACAGATAATCATTTTGCTGGAATTGTGAGTCGCTGCCCAAAATTCTGAATTGGTAGTAGTCAAGTGGTGTGATCTTTACTGGCCTTGTTTCCTTTAATCCATTTTTTCCATAAGGAAATAGGAAGAACCAGGCAAACTCTTCAGCTTTGAGCTCATGTGCCTCGTTCACAATGTTATTTCTTGTTTTTCTCACTATTTCATTCACATTTTTGGATACTTCGAATTCCTCATTTACATCTGGTTGTGCACAATCTTTCGGAGCCATGACTGAAGTGTGCACAGGAATGTAATGAATTGCAGGCTGTTGCGTAATTTGAATTGAATTATCATATAGTTGGGGGCTTCCTTCCATTATTGTGCATTCACGGGATTCTTGGGTACTTATGATGTTATTCTTTGGAATTAGATCAATATAATCAATGGTGTAGTTGACGTTTTGAGTTCCAGTTGAACGTTTGCATACACGGTGAAGCTCTTGAAAGTTGCCGCATTCAGTTATACATGCTCTGCTATTTGCTGCACTCGCCCCTTTCGGACCACATGAGTGTGAATCGGTAAAGTAAAATTTTCCATCGTACCCCATTATTCCCACAGATTTTGATGATGCTATCAATATACCAGCATTATGATTCTCAAACAATTTTTGAAGTCCTACCATTAAAGTTAGTCTTATGTTTGCACTGTTGCAAAGGCTTCCATAAATTGTTGAGTCGTTGGCATATTGAATTGCAAATGACTGATTGAACATGATAAAATCATTCTTTATAACGTTAAAAATTGCATACATTGAAGTAACCACTCCCATCAGTCGGATGTACATTCTGTCTTTCAGTACATAAATGATGAAATTCTTGATACTTTCCATCTGCTTCAATCATATTGCAATTTAGAGTGTTTGTGTCCCATTTATTTGGTCTAAGAATTGTTGCTCTCACAATATTCGCCAAAACCATTGTGCAACATTGTACCCCTGCATAGTCTGAATCAAAGATGTCCTGATTCTCTTGATGCCATGATGCACGTATGATCCTTGAAGCTTCTCCAGTTGGTGTGTAAGCATTATTGTTGTGCACCTGATTTATCTCGACTCTTTCTGTTCCACCACCAACTCAAATTAAATCTTGTTCGTTTAATTGGACGCCAGTATCGATTATCACATCGTTATACAGAGGGTTGTTTGCAACAAGCCATTGTAATGCTTCATATACCCTTTCGTGAGAAATCGAGAATTCACGGGTAACGTCTAAATTTTCAATCCGCTCAGTAACCATTAATATGCTGGTCATATTAGATGGTCTTTGAAGCATATTTGAAAGTTTCTCTTACTTACTTACTTACTTAGTCGTTCCCCTTCTACCGTGAGGTGTAGAGGTTTGGAAGAGAGAGGGCCAGACCATTCTATCAGCTGTCTTCTTCCTGGCCTGGTTCCATTCTAATCCTCGGTCCTTCAAAGATTGTCTAATGTTGTCCTCCCAGCGGACTCTGGGTCGTCCTGGAGGTCTGGATCCCTGGCTCTTTGTTTCCCATGCTTGTCGTGGTAGTCGATCTTCTCCCATTCTGCAGACATGGCCAAACCATCTTAGTTGGGACTGTTCTATTTGGGTCTGCAGCGGATGGGATTTTAGGCCTTGACGGATCGTCTGGTTGCGGACCATGTCTCTTCTTGTTACTTCAACCACTTTCCTCAGATACCTCATTTCTGAGGTTTGGATCTGGCTTTTGTGGGTTGTAGTCATTGCCCACGACTCGCATCCATATGTCAAGACTGGGACATAGGTGGAGCGGTATACAGCCATCTTCGTTTTCTTACCAACCTCTTTGAAAGTTTCTCGCTGACTTCAAATATGTCTTGAGCAAAGAGAACTGCCTGACCACAAAAACCATAATGTCCATAAACACCAGAAAACTTGACAACTTTCACAAATGGTATTATTCGGGACAGCAATCGTTGTTCGGGTTGAGAAAGTTCTTGAATTTCATGTGGAATTGTTCCGTGATAGAAATTGTGCCAGTAAGCTTTTGAAGGAGATATTGTTTTTCTGCTAGTTACATGGCTTTTACAACGATGGCATAAAAGTAAATATGATGGCACATTGGTGAGTGTAAACGCACTTATTTGGTTTGGATAATATTTTTGTGTGCATATGTTGCAAAAGCTGTCGCAAAATTTGTTAATTTCCTCATCAAATATTTCCGGATGTCCATTTAATATAGCTCTTCGTGCCACTGTAGAATTCCTCATTTGACTCAAACGATTTTCATGCTGTTCCACTGTTTCTTCAGCTCTTGATTTCACATGTTGTTGTCGATTCCTTGCCAACCATGTCTCACGTTGTTTAGCTGTTTTATTGTCTTGACGTTTTTGTTGTTGATTAAAAAGCCTTATTCTCTTAGCTTCTGGTGCTTCATTTTTAATTTTCTCTTTATACTTTGCTCTGGCCTATCCAGTCGCTTTTTTCTTTGTGTTGGTGTTTCTGGTTCTCTTAAGGACTTCATTATGATTTTTTGTAAAATGTGTTAATTTCTTCTTCTTCTTTGATCCATAACCGCCAACCGTCAAAGCAGTCAGCGGCCATCACGCCTGGTGGCGTCTTGTAGGGCAGCAACAAATTGATTCCACTTTGCTCGGTCGGCGGCCATCCTTCGTACAGTGCCCCAACTGTGGTTCATTCTTTGCATCTCAGCTTCCACAGTTCTCCGCCAAGTTGTTTTTGGTCGGCCTCTCTTTCGCTTTCCCTCAGGGGTCCATAGCATAGCTGTTCTTGTGATGGTATCAGGGTCCCTTCTGAGGACATGGCCAACCCAACTCCAGCGTCTGCCAGCTATGATGGTGTGCATGTCCTCCTGGTTACTCCGAATAAGTAGTTCTTGGTTGCTGATGGTGTTTGGCCAAAAGATTCGGAGAATTTTCCTTAGGCAGATTGTGTGGAAAGAGGACAGTTTCGACATTTCCTTCTCTGTTACTCTCCAACATTCCGCACCATAGAGAAGCACAGAAAGTACACAGCTCTCATACAGTCTTAATTTGGTGTTTGTGCTGTACTGGGAAGACTTCCAAATGTTGTTGAGAACAGCAAAGGCTGTTCTCGCTTTATTCATTCTGTTGTTAATGTCCTTGCTTGTTCCGCCGCCAGGTGTTACTATGCTTCCTAGGTAAGTAAATGTGTCTGTCTGTTCTAACTTCTGGTTCCTTACTGTTACTGGCTCAGGATTGCCCACATTTAGTGTCATGACCTCTGTCTTCTTCAAATTGATGTTCAGGCCAACCTGCTGGCCATACTTATTCAGTCTATCGGTTTTGTCTTGAATGTGTTGGTGTGAATGCGCGAGTAGTGCAATGTCATCTGCATATTCCAAATCTTCCAGTGTAGAAAACGTTGTCCATCTAATTCCTCTTGGACTGCCCTCTGTAGTCTGGCGCATCACCCAATCTATGACTGTCAAAAATAATGTTGTTGATAAGGGGCATCCCTGTCGTACTCCTGTTTTCACTTCGAAAGTTACATTACTCGATCCAACACTGCGCGTAAAGTTAGAATAGAGGCTTTTTATAATGGAAACAATGCGGCTGGGAATTCCATAAGCCCTCAGAATTTTCCATAGGCTGTCCCTGTGTATGCTGTCGAAAGCCTTTTCAAAATCAACAAAGTTAATGTACCATTCTGAGCACTGCTCTATAATGTTCCTGAGGGTAAATATATGATCTGCACATCTTCTGCTCTTTCTGAAGCCCGCTTGTTCTTTCCTCAGTTTATGGTCAACTGCTGTTGAAATTCTCTGGATGATTATCCTGCCTAGTATTTTGCTGGGAACTGAGAGGAGGGTAATTCCTCTCCAGTTGTTGCAGTCTGCAAGGTCGCCCTTCTTGGGCAATTTGACAATTATTCCTTTACTCCACTCTGTGTGTTAATTTACTCAAGCCTTATTTTGGCAAGGTGCACCTTAACTTAAGATTGGCACATGTCCAATTATAGAAGACCCTTTGGTGCAGCAATGTGATAAAGACCTTTTTCTTGTATAAAAGATGTGGTCTGTTTCGCTTCTGATTTTAGTCTGTGAAAAACTATATAATATTTGCTAAATAAACAGAATAGTGTGTTTTAAATAATTTTAATTGCTGTATAAAATAAAGAAATGTGAGATTGTAAATTATGACTTTTAATAATAATTTTATGATTTGGATTGTTTCCTTTGATTTAGCTAGACACTTGTTTGAGTACTGCCCTGTTTTACGCATAAAAAATAAAGCTCGCCACGTTCTCTTGAATTTTTAATGAACTTGATTATGGCCCCTGATTTGTTTACATTTCTTTACGAAAAACTTTAATTACTCATAACGTCATAATTACAATATTAAATAATTGACTGATTATTGTATTGTCATTGGGAATACACAACTATGCCAAGTTTCAGAGCTATCATTCATCTGGAAGTGATTGAAAAATCGATTGCAGGATTTGAAAGTGACATACAAGTGAAAAAAGTGTGTAAAAATAGTATACACAACAACCACTGTTAACGAAAGCTTGTCATTTGCTGCAGAACATATATGCTTACTACTTAAATTTAATGTGTTTGGTTGATTATTTTTAGTTTAGACCCTAGTTGTCAGGATTGAGAGAGCAGGAGGGTGGGACAGGTCTGTATTTCGGAGCTGGCATTTGCTGATGGTGTTGCCCTGATTGCTAGATCGGAGGCACGTCTCCGGTCCGGCCTGCGGGTCTGAGGGGGGGGGGGGGGGGGGGGGGGGGCTGGAGAGGAGAGGGATGGTCATGGGCAGCTCTGGAGCAGGGTCCATGGTGATATCACGAGAAGAAAGAAAACATCAGATTAAGTTGGGAGAACAGGTCCTGGAGCAGGTCGACCACTTTAAATATCTCGGAGCTATTATAGACCGAAAGGGAGGCATCAAAGAAGAGTTGGCCACTCGAAAAGCAGCGGCTGGGAGACTTTTTCAGGCCATAAATCGTGGATTTCTCAGCAAGAAAGAGGTTGGTGGGAGAACGAAGATGGCTGTATGCCGCTCCACCTGTGTCCCAGTCTTGACATATGGATGCGAGTCGTGGGCGGTGACTACAACCCACAAGGGCCAGATCCGGACCTCAGAAATGAGGTATCTGAGGAAAGTGGTTGAAGTAACAAGAAGAGACATGGTCCGCAACCAGACGATCCGTCAAGGCCTAAAATCCCATCCGCTGCAGACCCAAATAGAACAGTCCCAACTAAGATGGTTTGGCCATTTCTGCAGAATGGGAGAAGATCGGCTACCACGACAAGCATGGGAAACAAAGAGCCAGGGATCCAGACCTCCAGGACGACCCAGAGTCCGCTGGGAGGACAACATTAGACAATCTTTGAAGGACCGAGGACTAGAATGGAACCAGGCCAGGAAGAAGACAGCTGATAGAATGGTCTGGCGCTCTCTCTTCCAAACCTCTACACCTCACGGTAGAAGGGGAACGACTAAGTAAGTAAGTAAGTTGTCAGGATTATATTCAAAGGCTTTGGTTAATATATGTTTCTGTAATATCCTGAGAGGGCCTCATAGTGTTAGATTGTGACCACTTAGCACCCACTTACTGCAGTATTTTACATACACTCAACAATTAATGGAGCATACAGATACATACATACTATGATATATAAAAGTAAATGCATCAGGACATTAAGAGATGGGATTCTCACCAGGTAGCAGCCACACACTGTTGTAGCTTACTGTAAACTTGGTAATTGATGACTGAAAGTTTACCAACAAAAAACAAATAAACTATATTTATATTTTGTTTTTATTAACTTATTGCTGGAAATTTCTACTAGCATGTTGCACTTTAAAGCGACATTTAGAAATAATTGTAAATTATTTTTCATATGACTTTGCTATTTTAACATCATACAGCAATGTCTGTGTTCATATTTACTGAAGTGCATAGTGAATGTTGGTAAATGTAATGAGACATGGCTGGCTGTCAAACATTCTCACATAATGAAGCTTAATTATGAAGCCTAAACACACTGGATATAACTCAACACATTTTAATCAACCATGTTATAAGAAGCAGAAAACAGAAAGAGGAAGTTAGCATAAGGGCAAGTAACTCTAGTAGGAAATAAATTTTAACCATGCGGACATATACAAATGACCCCATCAACAGTCTGATTATATTAATTAATATTTTTTACATATTTTTTTTTTTAAAGGATCTTGTGTGTCACATGTATAATTTCTGTACCAGTGATGGCAATAACTTGTGTTATTAAGGAAAAGGATGTTTTTCTCTTGAGAAGGCCACATGCATGTTTGTTAATGTTATTGCTGTGGCCTAACAGAATAGGTAAATAGTTATAATTATTAAGAATTAGAACACACTGCCCGTAACAGGAAGGTTTGGAGAGATAATGACATAAGGAGGGTTGAAAGGTTAAAAAAAACCAAATGTGTTCATTCATACCATAATATATGCTTAACAAATGATTCACAAAGCACGAATACTGAAGCCAGTGATGTTAGGTTACAAATGCAGAATATTTGATCTGCTGTGGTTGCATTGTCTTTTGTATATCAGTAGACGGAATGACAGAAAATTATGTCGTAAAGCAAAAGCATTTATAATACATTTTGCATTATTGTGATCCCGTATAATTTTTGGCTGTTTTGGAAATGCACTATATTTGAACAAGCTGCTTATTTTAATTATCTCATTTATTAATAAAATATGTTGATCATGAAATTTGGATTTAAATAAAAATCTTTTAAAATGATTAATTCAAACCACAGACCTTGAAACATAATTACAGGATCCCTTTTCTGTGGCAGAAAAGCACCACTTAGTGTTTGCATTGACACTGTTGCTGCTATTGCCATTTAGGTACAACATTTCAGTAATACAATATCAACAATCCATCAATACCTTAATTTTAACCATGTACTTTTATACATATTTTCCCCGTAGATCAAAGCTGGGGCTTATTCCCCTTAACAATGCTTGTAAGAATGGCGAAACTAAGAATAATGGGCGTTATTGTTCTCTAACTTTGAAGTATTATACCTTCTTGCTAAAAGTACATTGCCAGTGGAACAAGAGATGAGAAGAAGATGCTGATGATGGATAGGACACACATTGAGGAGACCTGTTGATAGCATTACAAGGCAGTCCTTGTTGCGGAATCCCCAGGGAAAGAGAGGCAGAGATAGACTAAAAAAACACATGGAGAATTGAAGACAGAAATAAAACTGATGAGGAAGATGTGGAAAGAACTTGAGCTGATGGCACGTGATTGATGAATGGGCATGTGTTTGTGGAAGGCCTATGCACCTTGGGGAGCTTAAAGGTATTGATGGATTGTTAAAAGTACAGTACCCTGTATAGTTTCCAGGTGTCTCTAAGGAGACAAATGAAGAATTGGACTACTTCTGAGGCATATCATAAAGGTCAACTAATATGAGATTTTGCATGGTGCGGGCAGCTTCATTATGTTAAACAAAGTGCTACAAAAAACCACTACTTCAAGAACACATGAATGTTTTTTGTACAGGCTTCTTGCAAGGGGGGACATCTACAGTGGTAGCTCCATGCTGTATGTGGTGTCGATTGGAAAATGATGATGAAAAAAATACAGTGGTTTTGAACATGACACTTGCACTGTCTTCTGGACAATAAGATTTATCTGTTGTACCCAAAAAAGTATGCATGGAGGCATAACTGGTAATCTTTATATGACCACCAGCTTAGCACAATGCTATAGTGTACATACGTGGAAGCAAACATCTGTCTGTGAGGTTAATTATACCCTCATTGACTCTTGAAATCATCCACATCTTTCCAAGGATTCCCCCTGTGGTGAAACTTGCTGAGAACCTAGCATTGCACACTAAGCTTGGAGAAGTCACATGAGCCCCAGACATAACTCTGTCTGTTGCCTGGTTGGCTGCATGCATGAGGATTTCACTATGTACCCATGATAGGGGGAACTGAGAAGTGGCTCTGTGTAGGATATGACAATTTCTTGGAAGAGCAAAGAACCAGAGCACAGTAGTCAACTTGGTATTGGCTACAAAACAGTGAGAAGCTCAGCAGCCCTAGTTATCAACAACAACCCTAAAAAGGGGTACATAAAATTCCTATGTTTCTTACGATTCTTGGGACTAGGTAGGTTTCATTGTCCTGTATATTTTTCCCAGGGGTCTCGGACGAGGCAGAGAACAAAATAAGACTTCTGCATACTCATGAATATCGTACAAAGCAAGTAATAGAAGGTTTTGCATGGGGTTCTACAACAACCTATTTCTCTTCACGAAAAACTGTTTGGAGATGTCAGGAACCTTGAGCTGACTACTGCCTTGATTAGTCATTAATGTGGAAGTCTGAAAGTGAGTGAGGAAGCTTGGTGCAGGCGTCCTGCAAGGGTGCACCAGCTGCAGTGGTGGTTCCATGCTCCACATGGAACCACTAAAGAAATGATGAAGATGTCATTGTTCATGAGTTAGATGATTATAGTTGTTCACAAGACTCAACTTATAAGGAGGGAAGCAAAACTTTATTTTTGCATGAATTGTCAAGTAGTATTGAGTGGTAGATTTACCTGGTTCATAACCCAGCAGTAAATGGGCACCAACTTTGCTCTTGTATTAGAGGAAGTCAAAGATAATAAGGAAGAGAACTCGTTTCTTCCCCCCCCCCCCTCACTTAGCTGGTACCTAGTATAGTGAAGTCTGTAACAGTTCACTACCCTACAGCAGTATCTGCTATGTCACTACCTTTACCTCTATAGTAGGGCCTTCCCAGTAGCAAGTAATGTTAATTAATTGTATGGAAATTAACTTCACTGTTTTTTGTGTGTGTGTGTGTGTACTTGTTAAATGGTTTATAAGTGAACAAGTTTTTTTTTTTTTTCAAGTGCAATGTTGCCAGCTGTGTATGATCACTCTGGCACTCCAGTAAGTTGTGTGTCCAGTCACCTGAATTTTAAACATCAAAACCGCAAACTTATAACAGACATGATATATTTTTTTTAATGTACCTTTTTTTTATATGTAATTCATATTAAGATCTAATACAGTCAGTGGTTATTGTTTTCTGTCATTTTGTTGATGTGGTAGAAACTTCCCAGCTGAAATCTGCATCTTGGTGTGATAAATGTTTGTGTAAGCATATGCAGTCTGTTTTGAGTGCAGCTGCATTACAGAATAGAATAATTTTCAAATCAGAAGGTGGTGTTGCTAAGGAAACAAATGAAGACTGATGTCTTGTGACATGTTTCACTTTGTCTCCCATATGTTGGCAGTTTTGGTGCTGTAGTTGCCATATTGGCCAGTCTGTAACTCTCCACATGTAGATGTTAATTGTTATATGAGCTTTACTGATTTCTTTATTTATTATGACAGAAATGTATGTGTGAAACAACTGTTGGTACCATTATAATGTATCAGTCTTGGCTGAAACACATATTTCCTTCATACAAGAATAAATGTTATGTAATATAATTCTCTTTTAATTTGATCCTTTTTTCTGGGTGACTGGGAAATACAATAACATTGAAAGTTGAACATAATGTTTGCTTTGTTTAGCAGGCATAACTAATGTTTAATGTTTGTCTGGCAAATGATTTGTGAAGGTGTAATGATTGTTTTCCAACTTGCTAATTCAGATCATTCAGGCATTTTTCTTTGCAATTAGAAATAGGAAGAAAAAACAGTTTGCTTCCGCAGAGACTCCAGTTATGGAGGTGTGTAAACAGTTATCTTGTTTATCTTGTCTACGTTAATTTCATAAAGCATTTAATTAACCGTTTATTTTACATTTTTAAATCATAAGTCTTAACGTGTTATTGATGGTGTGCTCATTTCTCTGAGAAAATGATTTTATATCAAAGTTAATGCTGATATGTCCCAGTCTTGACATATGGATGCGAGTCATGGGCAATGACTACAACCCACAAAAGCCAGATTCAAACCTCAGAAATGAGGTATCTGAGGAAGGTGGTTGAAGTAACAAGAAGAGACATGGTCCGCAACCAGACGATACGTCAAGGCCTAAAATCCCACCCGCTGCAGACCCAAATAGAACAGTCCCAACTAAGATGGTTTGGCCATGTCTGCAGAATGGGAGAAGATCGGCTACCACGACAAGCATGGGAAACAAAGAGCCAGGGATCCAGACCTCCAGGACGACCCAGAGTCCGCTGGGAGGACAATATTAGACAATCTTTGAAGGACCGAGGACTAGAATGGAACCAGGCCAGGAAAAAGACAGCCGATAGGATAGTCTGGCGCTCTCTCTTCCAAACCTCTACACCTCACGGTAGAAGAGGAACGACTAAGTAAGTAAGTTAATGCTGATACATGATTATATGAAATATCTAATAGTTAATGCTGGTAAATGATTATAAGAAAATATCTAATAGTTAATACTGGTATATGATACCAGGCCAGGAGGAAGACAGCCGATAGGATAGTCTGGCGCTCTCTCTTCCAAACCTCTACACCTCACGGTAGAAGGGGAACGACTAAGTAAGTAAGTATATGATTATATGAAATATCAAATAATTAATGTTGCTACATGATTAAATGAAATATCTAATAGTAAGAAAATATCTAATATTTAGTGCTTTTACATGATTATAAGAAAATATCTAATAATGTTGGTGCATAATTGTATAAAATATCTAATAGTTAGTGTTGGTACGTTAATATGTGAAATATCGATACTAGTTCATGTGGGTACATGATTATATGAAATACCTCTGATAGGTAATGTTGGTACATGGTTATATAAAATATCTGTTTTTGTTAATAAATATTATTCATAACATCATTGTTAGGTTCTCATTGCCTACTTGCTTCTGTTTGTGATATTGAGTATAAATATCCATTGGAACATGTTAACAGATGAAGTTACAGCTGTTTACCAAATATGTTTCAACAAGTGCTGCTTTAAATTGTTATTTCTGTATATTGTTTTCCTTCCCTCTGTAAAACAAAAAAAAAATCAGTTGTTGAATTATTTGGACTTCCTCTTGTTCCAGTAGTTATCTGCCTTCTTTGTGATGACATTGCATCTCTTCAAAATGTGTTACTAGTTTGGAAGCACCAGAGTGAAAAAGTGTGAATTTGACTAAGATGTTTATAAAAATGTGTTTCAATATGATACGGCAAACCTCAGAACCCAGCCCCTGCAGGCCCAAGTAGAACAGTCCCAACTACAATGGTTTGGCCATGTCTGCAGAATGGGAGAAGATCGGCTATCATGACAAGTATGGGAAACTAAAAGCCAGGGATGCAGACTTCCTGGACAACCTAGAGTCTGCTGGGAGGACAACATTAGGCAATTTCTGAAGGACCAAGGACCAGGCCAGGAGGAAGACAGCCAATCGGATAGTATGGCACTCTCTCTGGCAAACTTCTACACCCCAGAATAGAAGAGGAATGACTAAGTAAGTGTTTAATTGCTTCAGAAAATTGAGTTCTTATATAGCCAGCTGAGCTCAAAGTTGACACACAAGGATTGTATGTTAGGTAAGGACAGTGACACAACAAAATGTGAAGTAACCAAAGATGTCTTAGCTTCAGACAGTAAGACTTAAAAAAAAAAAATAATCTAAAACAGTGTTAATGTAGCTACCAACCTCCAGTTTCAGCTATATAATACAAAAAATCTTAGGCAGGGAAACTCAGTTGTGACAAAATGGTACAGTTTGCAAGGTTTATGAAATCAATATGGAAAACAATTTCAAATACAGCCAGCATATGTTGTAATGCCTTTCCACACCATCCAACCTTCAGTACTATTTATCAGTTCTGTTGACATCTTTCCTTGCCACAATGTTAAACTGTCTTGTATCTTCTTGTTGGTTTTCAGTCATTTCGGTTGTTTCAGTATGTTCCAGCTTTCCTTGTAAAAATGAGCCAGAAATGTGAATTGCTTCTTCCTTCTTCTTCTTCTTCTTCTTGCGATCGCATCTTTGATGTTTACACCGTCAGACGAGTTCTCATGATGAATTCGACTGTTGTTTGAAGTTCCTCTTTAGCTCCATATAGCTTTGAGTTTAGTGTTGAGTCATTGGGCCAGTATATCTTTCTTAACTGGTCATACAGAGGACAATACTGTAGAACATGCTCACCAGTTTCTTCGTTTAATCCACATGTGCACAGTGATAAAGCAGACAATCGTAGCTTGTGCATGTGTTTATTCAGTTTGTTATGCCCTGTCCTGAGGCGAAAAATAGTTATCTGTCCCTGCCGGTCGAGAGTGTGATAGTAGTCTTTGGGTTGGTTCTGTTCTCTTCTGATAGTCTGGATAGCTCTTTTTCTTAAAGTATGTGATTTCATTATCTTCTTGTTCACATTCTCCTCTCTTTTTTGCAAGTTTATCTGCCTTTTCATTTCCGGGTACACCACAATGAGATGGTACCCACTGAAGTATGGTTCTCTTTTTGGCAGCTACCTTGTTTAGTTCATTTCTCAGATGCGGGAGTTTACCACCCTTGAGAGCTTGCAGGACAGACCATGCATCTGTGAGGATGACTACCTGGTGGCAGTCAGAGTTGGTGTTATAAATCATATTTGCAGCTTGCTCTAGAGCTTGAACCTCAGCTGTATAGTTGGAACAGAATTTACCAGTGGGAATGTGCCTAGTCTCATAGTGGTTGTCAGGATATGAGATAAAGATACCGGCACCTCCATTCCTAACAGCATTAGTTGCTGATCCATCTGTATAGGCATGTATCCATGATTGATCGGGATAGCTTTCTTGGATCATACTCAATGTAGCAGTTCATTTTTGCAGATCATTATACTCACATCCACTTGTGAGACCACTGACTGATGTATTAATTTGGAGGGCATTGCTGGCCTGCTCCCATGGTACAGGGTATAGGGTGGGCTTCAGTAGTGTTGTCTTCATGGATAGGTCTTCTTGATGCACAAAGCTGCTACGCTTTAGACGTCCCAATGCCAGATCATCTAGTCTTGCCTTCATTGGATGTGTTGGCATACTGTTGTACTTTTCCATCTGGATCATGGTTTTTGTGTCTCTTCTATGGGACAATGTCTGTAATCCAGCAACCTTCTGCATCTCTGATATTGGTGTAGTTTTCATGGCTCCTGTAATGAGCCTGAGAGCTTGATTTTGCACCTTGTCCAAAGAGTGCAGATGTGAGTTAGCAGCTGATGACCATGCTGCTGAGCTAAACTCTAAGTGTGGTCTTATTACTCCATTATAAATCTTCTTTAGATTTCGTTCATTTGCTCCCCAGTTGGTACCTGCTAATTTTCTAAGTATGCCTAGTCGTCTTCGGGCCTTTCCTTCTGCATTTTCAATATGCTTATTCCATGTAAGCCTTTGGTCAAATGTCACCCCAAGATAGGTGGGGTAGCTTTCTTCCTTGATCACGGTTGTCCCTAGGTGTATGTTAGCTGCTTTGTCCTTGGGGGCGAGGGAGAACACTGTCTGTGTTTATTGTGATAAGCCATTTCTCTGCCCATGACACTAGCATGTCTGCTGCCCGCTGCATTCTATAATTTGCTGTGGTGACGTTTTCATCAGCGCACCAGAGTACTAGGTCATCTGCATATAAGGCAGCTTTCACTCCTGCGGGGAGATCTTTCACCAGGTCATTGATGTAAACAAGGAAGAGTGTTGGGGAAATTACTCCTCCTTGAGGTACCCCCTGATGGAGCAACACTTTTCTGCTCTGCAGACCGTCAAGAGTGACTCTAGTTCTCCTGTTATGCAAGTATGACTGGATCCATTTCATCATGTTGCCTTGGATTCCACTTCTCCTAAGTTTTGCAATAAGGCCATCTTTCCACACCTTGTCAAAGGCCTGCTTGAAGTCGACCCAGATCGTTAGGACCTTTTTCTTCTCCTGGAAGGCATCTTCTATTGCTTGAGACAAGTAAGTAACTTGGTCTTCTATACTGTAGCATTCTCTAAATCCAGCTTGTTCCGGCACCAGGATCTGCTCAGACTCTAAATACCATTTCAATCTGTGGTTGACTATTCGCTCCATAGTCTTCCCAACACAGCTTGTGAGACTGATTGGCCGGTAACTTGCAGCCTCGGTCTTAAATTTCCCTTTCTTTAGTATGGGTATTGTGATGGCTTCTCTCCATACTTGGGGTACCGTTCCTTTCAACCAGCTGTGGTTGAATATCTCAAGTAGTTTTGTCTTTGCTGCTGAGCTCAGATTTACTAGCATTTCGTTGCTGATTTTGTCTGGGCCGGGTGACTTTTGAAACTTAAGCTTGGAAATAGCGTTCTGTAGTTCTCCTAGTGTGATGGGTTCCCTCATTGGGGCAGGAGTATCTGTCTGTCCCATGGTTGCCAGTATTTCTTTTCTTATCTCTCTCTGATGGTCTATGTTAATGGGTAAGTTGCTTTCTGAACTGTATCTTCTAGCAAACAAGTCTGCAGCTTGTTTTCCTCTGAAAAGTTTGCCACCTTCATCCAGTGTGATAGTCTGCCTAGGTGAGGAACGCTCTTCATTTAGAGACTTGACTAATCTCCAAAGTTTCCTGCCGTCTTTCTCAAGGTTCAGCGATGCCATTTTAGTTCTCCAGCTTTTCCGTTTTTCTTCTAGCTTTGTTCTCTGAAACTCTGCTACAGCCTTTTTCCATTTGTTGTGAGTTTCAAGTGAAGGCTGAGACTCTGCATCCTTTCTAGCCTTGTCCATAGCTTCCTGACGTTCTTGGAGTGTGCTGGACCAGTATGGTATGTAGTTACGCCGGCATCCTTTGGGAATGGTTTCTTTTGCAGCTTGTAGTATGCATCTGTTGAAGTCTTTTACCACTTCATTAATGTCTCTGTTCTGTACCTTGAGGGTAGACAGCAGCGTGTTTACCTGATGCCTGAATAAACCCCAGTTGGATTTTTTGTAGTTCCATCTTGTAATGGCTGGGCCTGTACTGAGAGTTGCACTCTGGACAGTAAGAAAGATTGGGCGATGGTCGCTTCCCCTAGTTGGTCTCCTACTTCTCTACTAATAGATCCAGCTATATCTGGGGTGGCGAAGGCAAGATCTGGTGTTGAAGTTGTGTGCCATCCTCTGGAGTAGAAGGTAGGAGTATCTGTGGCATTATTGACTAGGATTAGGGAGTGATCATCTTGCCATGTTTCAACCTCTTCACCTCTGTGATCTAGATGGTTATAGCCCCAGCTCTGGGAGTGGCTATTATAGTCTCCAACTGCTATAAAGTTGGTGGCTGGTACCTGTATAGAGCTGAGACTCAGGGGTTTGTTGTTTGGACAGTAATAGTTCAGGAGTTCTATTTCCATCTTGTCTACCTTTATCTGCAACAGCTGATATTCTGCTCCATCCATGTAGGTTTTCCTTTCGTGTGCATGAATGTTATTCCTTACAAGAGTAAGTACTCCTCCTTTTCGTCTATCTTGTCTGTCGGATCTGAAGCATTGATATCCCCTTATTTTAAAGGTTTGATCTGCTTTCAAGTGAGTCTCTTGGATACAGCAAACACTGACTTGCTTCTCATACAAGATGTTTTCCAGCTCTGTCTTTTTGCTGTATCCAGCCTGCTTGTTGTTCACTCCCTCTGCATTCCAGTGCATCATGACAAGTGGCACTCTGGGTTTCTCTTTTTCTGTTTTGTTTTGGTCAGTAGTTCTCCTCCGCCGTCTGCTGACTCCACAAGACGGTCTAGAGGGTCCTCCAGTAGCTGAGGGTGGGCTCTGTCGAGGCTCAGAGCCCGGCACTGCACCTGCCTGGTGGAGCTCCACAGGGCGAGCACCAGTACGAGATTTATTTGACGGTGTACTCATCCATAAAAAAAAGCGAGTTGCGTGATACTGTGGTTTCCGGTGCGCCTTCTGGCCCAGTATCTACGACTTTAGCACCTGTTCAACGGGAGAGTGGGCTCATCCCTAATCTGTTTATGTTCCCAGTAGTAGACTATTCGCAAGCAGCCTGGGGGTGTCACTGCTCTGCGCGGACCTTGTTTACCGAGGCGGCGTCCGAGCTCGTATGGTGAAAATATGGTTGCGTTATCTTCAAAATAGACCTGTCTTTCCCGTGGCTTTTCTGCCATCCTGCAACTTTGAGTTAGGGGGTTCTGAGCTTCAGTCTCTTTCCCAGGAATTTTATCCTGCACAGAGCCACTTCCAGATACCCACCACCTGCCATCTCTCCATTGTAGAAATCTCCTGCATGCGGCCATCCAGTCAAGAGCCAGTATTAAGTCTGGTGCCCAAGTGATCCCCCCAAGCTCAGTGTGCAATGCTGGGTTCTCATCATGCTGCAACACAGGGGGAATTGTGATGCTCAGCCATCTCTCTCAACTCTGCACCGATAAGTGACATCGGGGACTTAACTGTGCCTCAGTACTGAGAGGCCCCGTTTCCGGGTACACCACACACAGCCAATTGAGGCAACGGTCGTCGTGGGCATGTCTTCAGTGGGGAAGTTGTGGAGTCTTCCTGTCCATGCTCTTGCACATCCTAACACTGCCCGCAAGACATCGGAGGTTTGGAGAGTGGCCTTCTCTGCTTTTTTGAGCCGGGGTGGGCTCCCCGGGCAAGTCTCGATGGGGATCGGGACGTGTCCACGCACCAGTGGGCCCAGCATCAGCCGCATCTGATGGAGGACTTGCTCTGCCAGGTTTGAGTTAGTAAATTCCAACTTTGTCATCTTCATGGCATTGTGATGCTGGGGTGCCTGTGGATTTCCTACCGCCCCGGGTAGGAGCCAGAAGTGTACTGTGCCAGCTCTGGGGGAGATAAAGGGGGTGTTTCTGCATCTCCTTGTGATACGTAGCCAAGGTAGGGCTCACAGTGTTCTTTCCCCGCCGCCAAATTGCCTGCTGGTTACGCCGAGTTCTCCGAGGCTCTAGGCATGTGACCAAGAGTTGAAGACAATAGGATCGTCACGTCCTGAGTCTCTGTGCCTGTACGATGGGTTCCGATCTTCAGGGAGCAGTCCACACTCGTTCCCACTCCCAAGACTTGTTCAGTATCCATCTGGCTCCTTCCCACCCACAGAGGGCGTGTACGGTGTAGTGCACCGGTTTTATTATCGAGGTTTGCTCCTCTAGATCCGTTGTGTTTAGCCTGAGGATTCGCACCCTCAGTTACCAGGACTACCTCGAGGAGGGTGTGGCTCTTCACCACGCACAACGATCTTGGGGTATGAGAGATTTTGCTAGGCCAAGAGACTAACACCGCAATGGTCGCTCTTTTCATGAACAAGAATTCACTAGGCCTAGGGTGAAGCAAACCATCGGGCTGATCACCCGTTTGCCAGTCACTTCGATTAAGGAAACAACAGCAGATGGATTGATTTGCCGTTGCCCTAAAGACGCCAATAGGCGTGATGGGAAACAATGGCAAAGAAAACCTATCTGCTGTTGCCCTAAGACGCCACTAGGCGTAATGGCCACGGACTGCTTTGACGGTCGGTGGCTAAGGACGGAAGAAGAAGAAGGGTGAAGCAAGGGGGGAACCCACTACCCACAACACCAACACATCATACCCCCTGTCTGTAAAAGACTTTGCCCCGCTTCTTCCTAATATCAATAATAAGCTGTCTTTGCACACGGACATGTTTGAGGACAACTTTATTTTAGCCGTCCTTTGTTTTTTTTTGGTATAGTTAAGGGGGAATATAACATCAAGAGATGGATAGAAAGAGTATCAGAGTGCACCATCAAGACGAGACAGAAGATGTCTAGATCCACTGCAGCTGACTTTTAGTTGGGAGATAGGGGCTGATGATGGTGATGTATTTGTAACATTCTTCTGTAGAGCCATATCTCTGTGATAAGGGTGGTTTCGTTATTGGTATTAATATATTTGAGGGTCACTGGCTTAGATTTGTCTCATCGGTTAGCTTCTTGTCCTACAACCATTCTGGTTTCTCATGAACTTCATTGTTAATATCTGGGTAATTATCTTCCTTGTAAACAATGCATCGTGCGTGAATGAGAATCAATAAATGGTATATACCGAACCAACCTTAACGTAATTGATGTGGGTAAAATCCTCGGGTTTGAGTCCAAAACGGATTACATTTATTTGACGAAGAATACAATACATCACAGGTAATCAGTTCATAATAATACATTTCATTTGCCGTCCAATTAATATCTTGACCGTCCGTTTTAGTTACTTAGTTGTCATCAGAACATCATGGCTATGTGCACGCGTTACCGATCTCCGGTCAACCGACAGTGAGACTCATGTGTTTTGACAAAATATATAGATCATAAGCTGATCAACGATCCTTCCATAATTCGGTTATACACTAACCTTATAATTCCATCACTTCATCAATATAATCTGGACTGACCCTAAGTCCTTAATTCAATATCTATAAATACGGCAATTAACAAGCCTAACACTGGAAGGGTTATAAACACGACTTCATGGCTTGACGGTCAGAATAATAGGGGTCAAGTATCTTAGTCACCAAGCGTGACCATATCAACGCTACCGCGTCACAAAATCGAAGCATACAATTTGCGTTCACCAAAATTCATGAAGCATGAAAACAATCTATATACAAAACCTCTCAACATCAAAATGCGCACTGCCAACTATAGCAGACGACATCGTTAAACATGTCGTAACAATTCCCTGCCCGACGGAGAAAAAATCTATGCAATAGATTTTTTAAAGAAATGTCTTAATCATATCAAAAATTTAACAAAACCCGACATATGGCCTGTGATGTTCTGTTTAGAACAGTGTCGTGTTCATGTCGATACATTATCAGTCATGTAATACATGAAAACTATATTAAATAAAGGAAATGTCAACTGTCGTTAACTAATTCTCTAATTAAATAAAAGTATGTCTTGACTAACTAATAATGTGTTGTGTGATGAAAATTATCCTACTAATTAAAATAAACTAATTAATCATTGTATGTATGTAGGGTATCAATCTAATTAAAATTTAATTAAATAAACTAATTATTGTGTCATAGTAAAGAAAATGAAAAGTAAAGACAAGTAAATTAAAGAAAAGGATAAAGTAAAAATTAATTAGTGAGGTGTGCCTAAATTTAAATATGTGTGTAGATTAACTACTAACTAATTAACTTAATTAACTAACAAATAATAATAGTACATAACATATTATGTAAACATATTTGCTAAATTCATATAATAGTTTTCACATTCATAACTAAATATACTTAGATTATTCAATTGTGTGAGATTATTTTGTTTTCATATTTTCTTTCTTTTATGTATCTCATTTTTTTTCTCACATTTTATTTTTATTTTATTAATTAAATCAATAAAGATTAACTAAATAATGTTGGATATGACGATCCAAACGTAGTTATTTCCGTGTATGAATCTATGGTTAGTTCCATTGGAGGAGAACGTTAATAATTTTCATCTGTGTTCCGTGTATGAACGAATTTAAACTTTTACCGCATTGAATTAGTCATTTACTTCCTGTTGCAAAACGATTTTGTCCAACATTGATTCAAATACTCTTCCCGCCTGTATCATAACGAGTTGGAGGACGAATGGACACAAATCAAAGTCCAAACCTTGATAAACGAAATCTTGAAATATATTTCTCGAGCCATCGTCAATTTCGTTTGCAGAATATATATATACGTTACTTTAATGCAAGTTGTCCGACGTGTGATTAGTAACAATTTAGTTCATAACATATTCATCGTTGTAGTACGCAGTCATTTGAAATGTACGTATTGTTCAATATTCTTTCTTGAATATGGGAATCATAATTACTGTTTAAGTGATTTCAGCAGAATGCCTTGACAGTACATCGGCCATAACATTTTCAGTTCAAGATATGGATTCGATGACGAAGTCGAACGTAAACTGGATCAGTTAAAATTGATAATATCCTGGAGTGTTAACCGTCAGTAGAATCTGTTGATGTCACTTGAAGTATGAAATATGACATCATCGCTAACGTACAGAATCTTAGACTCGCTCCTAGTCCGTAATTGCTGACATCTGATGGAGAGATATATTTGCGTAAAATTTAGTAGCAAATGTTGACCTCAAATTTTGGAGGTATTTAATAAAATAAAATTCCTAGAAATTTAGTGAGCGCTTATCTAATCCATGTCACTTTCAGAGGCATGTCCTTTTTTTTTTCAAGACAATTAAACGATATACAAACTTATGCTGCATTGGCTGAGCATAGTTAGAATAATCAACCACGTTACTGTCTAACTTAGGCATGCGAAAAGTCAACGTGAAGACAAAAATACAAAGTGTCATAGTAGACAAGATAAAGAAATGTTATATAAAAGAAAAGTTCACACTAATCAACCTATGTAAGAATAGATGACCAGGAAAGAAGATAGACGATGACTGCATATGCTGAGTCACCAAAGAATGTGATCCTAAATCCAAGTATGAATGGCTAATACCTGTGTGAAACAGAATCAGGTACCATCTGTAAATGAAGAGAATGGTGATGAAAACATACACCATTGTCAAACTCGATAACCATTCGAGCATCTCTATTGTTACAAAATGTAACCAGAGCTTCACCATACCTGTTATTGGTAGGTGGCAACAGACGCACGAACCTAATGTCTGCCGTGTATTGAAAAAAAATTACCAAGTGTCTGCCATGTAGTGTCGTGTGGCAGATTTCGTACTAAAACAGTGCGAGAATATGCACTTTTCCCAATATAAGTAAGACCGTTGTCAGAAATTTGTGAATATAAGAGATGTGTAGAAGAATCGACTTTTCTCTTTTTCCTATACGTCGTATTTTTATTGGATGATGTATCATCCTGATTGCACTAAGGAAGATACCTATCAGTATATAATGCATTATTCTTCATACATGTCGTATAGGACTGCTTGTTAGACAAAGGTAATACCTTGCTGACAGATTTATTTGTCTTAATTTTATTATTCAAGTTCATCCTAACCCCAACATTATTTTCCAATACATTACTCTTCCTAGTACTCTCCTTTTCAATGTTGACAACGTCAACAGTTTTCTTAAGATCAGTTGTAATCTGATCCTGTCGCCAACATTTATTTTCAGAATTGGCAGTATTATTCTGCCGAGGAAAGGTATATCTCCCTCGGAATGATATTTTTATTTTGTTGGGTTGTGCTGGGCTAGTCTTAGCTAATGGAGCACCCTTGGTGTGCCGTATCATAGGTTTATCATATCTGTTGTTTAAACCTATCATTTTCCCTGACAGTGTATCCAATAGACAATCAATCCTCTTTCTTAATTTATTACTTTCTGAAGTCAGGAATGCAATCTCCTGCCTCTGTTTCTTATTTAACTTATCTAAATTAGTGGTTATCTGCTTCTCACTATCAAGTAGAGAATCGACTGTGATTAATGCTGTTGACAGTTCATAGATCTGTTGCTGTGTTTCCTTATTCAGTTCAGCATATCTATGTTTCTCATTTAGGAGTAACGCTTCTAATGCAGTCACCCTGTCATCAAGGAAACAATCATCACTCGAGGTAGATATAGTAACACCAATAACAGATTCTATTTTCTCGTCTTCATTTTCTGATTGCACTTCATCAATCAATTTCCTACACGTCTCATTACTTCTATGGGAATCAATCATTAATTTCTCATTATCTTCACGCAATAATGCCAAGTTACGCGTGGAAGATTTCACTTCATTGATCTGGTCATCCAACATATGTTTCAATGAGGTTACCTCGTCCTCTAATGCTTTTTCCTGTCTAAGAAAAAATTCCCAAAATTGATCATTATCAGTATGAACTACATCCATTATATTATTGTCATCAAATGATACACTCCCTTTTGCCCCTTTTTCTATCTCAATTTTCGACTTAATGTCCCGACGTAGAAAGAACTGAGTATATAGATCATTATCATAATACATGGATACAACCTGCATATCATCAGTCCGAGTCAAATTACATTGAACGTACTGGTCTGTACATTCTCGACTCAGGTTATGCACTTGCATATCGACTTTTGATTTCAAAAGTGAAATTTCAGATTTAAGCTCTTGAATCTTCACATACTGCGTGTGAGTTTCTAGTTTTAAAGCTACATTTGTCTGATCAATTGATTTCAGTCGATCAACCTCAGATAACAACGACTGTTTGGGAGCCGCGCTGGTGTAATGGCTACAACGTTGTACTGGCGACCAGGTGTTCATGGTTCAAACCCGGGTGACAGCGTTTGAAGAAATGTTTACGACCGGAAATTTGACTGAATAACCTGAACGGCTCCTGCACATAAATCCCGTAGGGATGGGAAGGAGCGAGGCTCCTGACCGGGTTGGAAGGAAAGTCCACTGACCCCCCAGCCTCGCAATGACAGTCATTGGGCCAAAAGAGCTGGAAAGCTCGAGTGCCGCTGGTTAGAGAGAAAAAAAAACAACGACTGAATGTGCGCACACTGTGCATGAAGTTTTCTTTGGTAGGCTGCGGCATTATCTTGTGAAATTTTCAATGCGAGTTTCTTAACCTCAGACTCCAAAGCTTTATTTTTTTCCATAGTAGATCCTAATGAAGCCTTAGAATTGGCAAGCTCCACCCCCAGTGTCCTCAATCTCGAATTATCAGTATTGGTCTGAAATTTTAGTAAACTCGCCTCTTTTCCCAAGTCACTTAGTCTTTTCTTGACTGGCAATAATCTCCAATAACTCCTCTTCTCTTTTCTCATCAATAGTTTCTAAAATTGTCACTCTTTCCTGCTCATTCCACGTGTTGTCTATTTGTTTATCAGGAGCATCGTCGTAAAGTATGGCATTATGTATGTTTTGTACTATATAACTATGTTGTACATGGATGTATCGTTCCATAAAAGTACGAAGTACTCCCCCTAGTAAATCTGCTAGTTCCCTAGCAATTATTATATGTGGAACAGAATGTAATTTAGAATTCGCAAATTCAGACAACTCTGATGCTGTACGACATAAAAAATTGTCTAGTACACAATCCTTAAGATCTGGGCCTTGAAAACCATCATTCTTACCTTCTTGGAGGAGATCCCCCAGAACAGACCTTATGTACGAACCAGAAGTTTTATCTACTTTTCTAACATCGACAAAATTGTCTTTAACGAGTACCTTGTCTTGAAAATCCACATGTTTCACTGAGAGCTTCTTTAAGTCATCAAGATGCTTTTTGTCTTTTAAATCTTGTCTCTTCTTTTGTAACTCCTCTAAACGAAGTACTATTTCCTTCTCCTCTAGTGTAACCCTACATTTCTTTTCTTCTAATTCCTCAAGACGCTTTATCTCAGTTTCAATTTCTTCCTCAGTATATGCTTTTCCTATTCGACTCCATTCTTCTATAATAAACTGTCTCAAAGCAAATAATCTCAATATTTCACCCTCCAAACCATAATCAATACGTCCCAAATTCATGTAATACTCTAAGTTATACATGGTAACTATATATATGACTCCCCAAGTCAATCAAATAATAATCCCCAAGCTTCACAAAATACTCTAAAGTCAACTATATGTATGTGCAACAAAGGATAAATATTCAATATACCCTAGTGGTTGCCAAGGGCGTGACGTCATATGTTGATGCGTAGAAAAATTGTCCATTTCGCTCGAAAGGAGATTTTGAAAACCCGTTAATTTCTTTGTAGATTAGTCTCTCAATGTGAAATAAAATTCCACAGCCACATCTGGCCGCCAGTTGATAAGGGTGATTTCGTTGTTGGTATTAATATATTTGAGGGTCACTGGCTTAGATTGTCTCATCGGTTAGCTTCTTGTCCTATAACCATTCTGGTTCCTCATGAACTTCATTGTTAATATCTGGGTAATTATCTTCCTTGTAAACAATGCATCGTGCGTGAATGGGAATCAATAAATGGTATATAACGAACCAACCTTAACGTAATTGATGTGGGTAAAATCCTCGGGTTTGAGTCCAAAACGGATTACATTTATTTGACGAAGAATACAATACATCACAGGTAATCAGTTCATAATAATACATTTCATTTGCCGTCCAATTAATATCTTGACCGTCCGTTTTAGCTACTTAGTTGTCATCAGAACATCATGGCTATGTGCACGCGTTACCGTTATCCGGTCAACCGACAGTGAGACTCATGTGTTTTGACAAAATATATAGATCATAAGCTGATCAACGATCCTTCCATAATTCGGTTATACACTAACCTTATAATTCCATCACTTAATCAATATAATCTGGACTGACCCTAAGTCCTTAATTCAATATCTATAAATACGGCAATTAACAAGCCTAACACTGGAAGGGTTATAAACACGACTTCATTGCTTGATGGTCAGAATAATAGGGGTCTAGTATCTTAGTCACCAAGCGTGACCATATCAACCCTACCGCGTCACAAAATCGAAGCATACAATTTGCGTTCACCAAAATTCATGAAGCATGAAAACAATCCATATACAAAACCTCTCAATATCAAAATGCGCACTGCCAACTATAGCAGACGACATCGTTAAACATGTCGTAACACTCTGCAGTCTCCATGGATTTTCTTGCATGTTTACTGATTTGCCATGACTTGCTTCCATATGACTTGATTGACTGAATATAACGCTGAAGAGCACTTTTCTTACTTAACATTGACAAAGATTTGTTGCATAAAATACTTTTCATGTAATGAAACACTGTTTTCCTTGTTGTCATCCACTCTTCAGCCCCCGAGATGCATCTTCTGTCTGATGTTAGCACGCTGCATTAAAATTCCGAAAACTTGCCCTGCAGCTGCATTCTTTTTCACAAAGCCCCGTTTTTATAGTGTGTGACTTGTAACGTCTATAGTTTCTGTTTCTTTATCAATTGCTATCATTTTTGGAATTTATATAAATAAATGAATGATGAATCTGATGATATAAAATTTGCTTGTGTACATGTTAAATGTGATAGGAAGAGAGGAATGGAAAGATGAAAAAACAGCGCTAATAAAGACAAAAATTTCCTCGTCATCGCATCGGAGTCAGAATCCATTAAAATTTGAGCGAAAATGGCCGCGTGTTCAATGCCGATTGATTTCGATTTAAAAAATTCACAGAAAATAAACGCGAACTAAAACACTAAATAAAGATCGGAAACGGAAGCTAACTCTCTCGCAAATAATATTAAAACTTAACATCCGGGGCTGATATCACGTGTACACAATTCCTAATGCTAGAAACCGACGATATCCGAAAGTCGACTAAAGTCGCCTGCAGCTGGGAGGACATAGGTTACCTCCGGCGACAATTGTCGCCCGCAGCGTGCGTAAGGTGTACCCAGGCATTTGAATCTATTGTCTTGTTTTAAAACTGTCCCTTTTACTTTTTGATGGTGCACCAGATAGACAGCTATGAACCAAAACAGATAGTTGTCACTGAGCTCGATTTTGTGTGTGGGGAGGGTGGGAGCAGCTGTCTGTATTAAACACGTCATAATTTTTATGACATGATGGCCAGTGAGACGGAAGTACCTTAATCTCTGCCTTCCACATTGACTTGTGAGTTAGATTTTTCAGTCAAAGGTTATCAGAGGTTCTCATATTCAAAGCAATAGAAGGAAAACGGAAACCATTATTATGTTGTTGCTTGTACTGTCACAAATTATATGTTGTCACATGTACTGTCACAAATGATATGTTGTCGCTTGTACTGTCACAAATGATATGTTGTCGCTTGTACTGTCACAAATGATATGTTGTCGCTTGTACTGTCACAAATGAAAACAACTTCTATAGGAACAAAAAAACTGCATTATATTTTCTCAGGACTTCACAAAGATATGTGTCTTATCATCAAATTGCCATGCATTAACTTTTTCGCTAATTGCTAATGGTTTTGAAAGATTTCTGATTGTTACCAAAGAAATCATCAAAACAACCAACCTATAAAAATCATGTTCAGCCATTGGATATTAATGGTACATTTTGGAAGATTTATTAAATGTTATGAAAATTGTACATCCAATGTAAATGCTGTTTTTTGTACCTAAACATTTAGTTGAAAGTATGAGTATATGTGTTTATGAAGCGGTTGTATACAATGTTTAGATTACCTACTGTTGTATAATTTTCAGACTCCTTTTTTCTACTTCCTTAGCCCCAGTATTAATCAGTTCTTATAATCAATACTATAAGCTGTTGCCAGCAGGCCTGGAGTATGAAGAATCAATACATTAAGCCAAATGCACTGGGCAATCTTTAATTTTTAATATTCCGTTAAATATGAGTTTGTTTAAACCAGGGGTCGGCAAACTTTTAGTAGTGTCGTGCCGAAGTAATGTTGCAAAGTCACACAGCGTGCCAACCTAAAACCACCATATTTTTATATACAACAATTATTGAAACAATTTAAAAATGATCTTGTATTAACATGTTTCCGATACATTAAATAACTATTCTATTCTTTGTAGATTATTCAATATTTTAATATAAATAGGAACAAATATTAATACAAATATTATGTTTTGCAAAATTTAAGTTCTGAACACATTAGTTTGAAATTTTATAATAAAATTGCCATATGTATATTTTGTTAAAACAGAAAGTCCAATAGTTTGAAGAACAAAACAATTAAAAAACCAAACATAAAACACGTTATTAAAATTTTAATATGAGTAATCATTGATTATTATTGAACTGAGTCATTAATCTATTAATGCGACCCGTGTCCTTGCTTCTCCTTGGTTAATTGTTCAATATCAGGTGTGTATTTTGTCAATTTCAGCTTCACATAGGCTTCTGAATGCACAGGTGTTAGGCGACTTCTCTGTGGACTTAAAACAGCTTTCATGTGTGAGAAAATTTGTTCACATGTATACGTTGACCCAAAAGCCGAAAGTAGAGCAAATGCAACTTTCTTCAAACAGGTGAACGCTTCATACAGGGATGTCCAGCAGTTGAGGATGGCAGCTGACTTTTCCAAGCAGCTTCCTTCAAGAGTTTTTCGCAATTCTACAAATTTTATCGTCCATAACTCTGATGCCTTGAATTCGATGTGTTGCATTTCAAAATTGTCAACATCCATCCACTCGAAAAGAGATAGGTCAAATGGGATGTTAGTATGATCAATTAAGTCAGGCTTGATGAGGTAAGAAAACATGGGCCCGTGAATTTTGAAGTCTTGACCTCGTTTAGCAAACTCTCCTTTGAGCGCTTCAACGTACGTATGAAGCTCATCTCTGTTGACAGTAAATCGGTTTGCATGAGCCTTTACGTGTGGAAGGTACTTGTATGTGCTAGTGGTAATATCTCTGCAAAATATGTCTAATTTTGACGCAAATCCTTTCCAGTGTTTAAAAGATCAAGTACTGTTTGACGCTGCCCTTGTAAACGCAAGTTTAATTCATTCAGATTTGTAGTTATGTCAGCCAAAAAACATCAGCTTGCACAGCCAGTCCTCTTCATTCAATTCCGGGAAATGTTGTTCTTTTTCATCAAGAAACACCTTGATTGCTTCTAGACATGATACAAATCTGTTCAAAACATTACCTCGACTAAGCCAACGAACATTGCTGTACAGCGGGAGGTCCGCATATGCGCTCTCCATTTCTTGTAGAAGAGACTTGAATTGCCTGTGGGTCAATGAAGAGCGAGAAACTATGAAGTTAAATATCTTGACAACAGTTTCCATTACAGAGTTCACGGATAGTGACGAAATCTTCGCACACAAACTCTCCTGGTGTATAATGCAATGGAAGCTCAATACTTGACGTCCAATACGATCCTCAAGAAGTTTAACAAATCTGTGACGAGAGTACTGAGATTCTGTCTTTCAAATGGCCCATGTCTTTTTCTCCTTGCAATTTGTTCAATATATTTTTGGAGGGAGTACAGGAAATCCTTCTCCATGTTTCTTCTCCTTCTATTATTTACGTTTTTTTCAAGATGAGATCACGAGGGAGTTTGATCTCATCTGCTTTATGGTTCTTCTTTATGTGTTTAGAATGGGGGTGTAGGGAATTAGAAAGTATTATTCTAGATTGAGATTATAGAGGCTGGATCAGGATTTGCACCAGACTTGTCTTTTTTTTTAAGATATTGCGTGGCCATATACGCATTTTTTTCGGGAGTTAAATTTTTGCGGCCATTTTTGCTTCATTTCCGCAGTATAGGGCTTGGACCAATTCCCGGTTTTTTGTCTAGGGGACTGGTTGCATCAAAAATCTAAGGTTCTGATTGGCGTAGAGCAAGCTACAGGTGAAGTTCACGGCGCTCATCGGCTTAAGAACCACGCCGCGCATATGACGTCATGAAGTCGGCGCGTGGGGGCTTGAGAATAAATACGCCCGAACTTCATAAGTTCGGTCTCTAAAAATTAATTGCCAAGGCCGGGTTGCCAGAGTCAAGTCGATTGCCTTCAGTAGGACATTCGAGATTTGGTAAGCATGAATTTTTGCGTGAGGACTTTATTTAATTTTTCTAGTCCTAGCCGATCATTTAAGTTTCTTGGGAAGTTTTAGTTTAATTTAATTCTTAACTCCAGAGCCATCAATACGATCTTAGTGATAGACTTGAAAATTTATAGGTCCATTTAATTCCTTGTTGAAAGAATAGCGGCATGGTTTAAAAGTTGAGATATCACCGCTTTGTATTATTGCAAAGTCGGTCGGGAGAGAAACTCTGCATCATCTCGAATCATATGTATTTACAGAATAGTCGGGAGCGTGTGTAATGTGTATTTTCAGTTGTGATTTTATTGAGAGTCTTGATGCTCGCTATTTATATAGTTACGCATATATCTGTGGACGGAAGTGATAGAGGTATTAATTGAAGCACGTGAGCGCGTGGTTACGGTATCTTTATTGATACGATGTTCAGAGGGACGAGGGGGGAGAGAAGCACGTGGTCATAAAATTGTAACCACGTGTTTGTAACTACTGAGATTTAATTGATAACCATTATGTATAACTTTTGACGGCATGTAGATGCTAGCGTAAACAGGGTTATAGGTTATTGATTGTGCTTTGTTATTCTGTGTATTCAGAAGATGGAGATGAAATTTATTTATGTTAAGGGAATAATATTTTATTTCAATTTTGAGGTGATTAATCATACTGACGGGAATTTTAGGAATTCCTAGAGAGGACTAGTTTTAATTTTTATTAATCCTTACGGCATTAGTGTCAGCGTAAGAAGTAGGCCACAGTACGTCTGCCCAGACGGGCCATTGAAAATATTATTGTTGCTCGGAGTTAGTCAGGCAGAACAAGCGATCTGGGTTAGCCAATGTTTACTTTGTAGGCTCAGGTAGAGAGGGGAGTTACGTGGTGAAGAGTAAGGAAGTTAATTGTTATTTGAAATGTATTATTATGGTTTGTTTAGCTGTTGTTTTGTTTTGTCTAAAACAGCAGGTACCGGCTTTGTGGGAATGAGAGCGGAATTTTGAGACCACAAAATTTCTCCCACGGCAAAGTTGGGGCATTCGCAGAACCGCAAGGGTTTTACGTTAGTTGCCAGTAGTGGAAGGAGAGGAAGAAAATACGTTTTCCCAGCCAGGGGAAGACATTTTCCAGCGAATAGGATTTTTGTGGATAAATCCTGAGCTCTGACGCTCGTTACACACGCAGATTTGGCAGGCTGCCAGCGTTGTGGTAATTTTGTGTTCGTTTCTTCACGGCCATAATAAAGCCGACGGCCCAGTTATAGGTACTCGGGCAGGTAATTTCAGAGTGGTAGAAGTCAGCTACAGTTCCAGTCCAGAATCCAGTGGGGTTCTGTTAAACCTCAGTCAAATCCAGAGTAGTGGAGAGAGATAGGGTAAACATTCTCTCTACTGAAGTCAGCACAGATAGGCAGAACTGTTAGTTTTGGTGAATCATAGCAGAGGACAGCTGCTGAAGTTTAGAGGTGCAGTTAGTTGTGTTCAGGAGATTCCAGGATAGGCTGTGTAGAACCGAAGTCTGTGCAGAGATTGTGTAGTCACTTCGCCGTCGTTCCAGCTATCAGTGGACTTAGAGTTAGAATTTAGAACAGCTAGTTTGGAGTGTAGGCGACATCAAGTGTGTGCAGTGTAGTTCATTTCAGTTAACCTTACCTTCTTTCTCCATACAGGTTGCAATTGTGGGAGAAGGGTTGGGGTGGATGCATTTTTTTTTTAACTGTGCTTGATTTTGTTTCAGGAGTGCATCCTCGCACTTGATGTATGGGACATGCATATGTTTGTTGTTTATAGGTGTATAATAAACTTGTATAAATTGTAGCTGGCATCAGTCATTTCCTTTAGTACAGTAGCTATATGTTGTCTGTACCTTGGTGTTTGTGAATCTTAATTGAACCTTATCCCCATAGGGTAGTTAGAGGTGGTTCGAGGCCATAGCAATTTAAACGTCCGAAGTGGCGAGGAAAGAATCAACCTCGGTTCTCAACCTCGGAGCCAATGGTCTCAACTTTCACAGTTTGCACTATATTTCTATCTGAATCTATCATTTGTCTTTATTTTTTACTAGTTTTAATGTGTTCCCAAGACGTGTATCAGAAATCAAGCTAGCGCCCCTTTTGAATATCTCGTATGTCACAAATCGCGCAACTATAGCAGGCGTCGCACCGTCATTCACCGGTGTTTTTTTTAGGGAACCGGTTTTCATCTTGATCGTACGGTATCTCGGAAAGCCCATCATTAGATACTCAGACAATTTCATAACTAAAAAAAATTTTGCTTAAAACAATTTCCTGAGTAAATTTCATGAGCAAAGGTTTGCCCTTCGAAGCTACTTTTCACTGTGCAATTTTGTAAACTACATTCGGTAGTTTTATTTTTGGTTCCAAGTACTTGACTAAAATTACTACTTTGTTTTTTGTAGCCAGAAACAGCCATTTTTATGGCTTCACTTTTCTCCTCAGAGTTTTTAAACATGGACTGATGTTTAGTTTGATAGTGTCTTTGTACACTTGACGCACGGCACACGACACACTTACCATAACATAACGCACATACAGCACGATCCCTTTGTTGTATGAATCCATATTCGTTTGTCCAAAAGTCTTGAAACGAGTGTATATAAAGTTTTTGTCTTTTTTGAATCATTTTAACGGCACCGTATCACTTAATAACAACACCAACTTTTGTGCTGCGGTCAACGGACTGTACGGGCATGAGTATGCGACAGCCCGAGAGAACTGTAGAGAGGTGGTGGTGGTCGGGAGAGAGGGGAAGGATAGGACGGAAATATAACTTCGTCGAGGTCAGTCATTGTTGTCTTCAAACTCACACTGGGAGTCAAAAACTGCGAGCAAAAAAAAACGAAATAAATACGCTCGTCCAGGGCGCTAGCCAGACACTATTGCGTTTAATTATGATATTACGTCTGGGCTTGCCCGTCAAAATTCGCTTGGGATTCTTTTTCAAAAGAATCTCATGCCCCTGCAAACTTACGGTAGCAGGTAGACGCCAGACTAGCGGGGCGCCGCAAAGTATAACCACTCCCCTTGAAATTAGTTGAAGAATGTTTGTTCTCGGAAACGGTCCGTAAAAACGAAGACTTACGTGCAGTATAGTATGATCAGGCCTTTAGTTTGCATCAGATCGCACATTCTTACCTCCAATGTCTAAAAACTTTCGTTTTGAAGGGTTGTAAAAACAGGTATAGCTTTAAAAGAATTATATGCTTCTATTTAATTAAAAATTCAATTTTTTTAAAAATGAGATCATATACTGTACAGTATTTTAATTCACTCAGCGTGCCATTGAAAATCGTTCCACGTGCCACGCTTGGCACGCGTGCCATAGTTTGCCGACCCCTGGTTTAAACAATAGTTATTTTTATAGGTTGGGATTGTTAGACAAAACTGCGTCACACATAGCTGACAAGAGCATTCTTATAATCTTTTTTTGATGTCTTAAATGTGTAGAGATGAAACTTAAGATATACCATACAGAAAAGTTGAAGTTTATTAGAGCAGAAACATAGCAAGGAAAGTTTGCTGTCACAGTATTTAAGTACCAGGTGCTTCAACAACTAGAAGGTGAAACAAATACAGAAGACCACTGGCAATAGATTAAACATTTATGAAAGGAGAGGTGGAGAAGTTCTTGGAGAAAAATGGAGTGCCTGTATAAAATCATCAACAAGGTAGAAGACAAAAATAAGAAAGCAGATTTAAACAGAAGTAAAACCAGAAATTCCAGAACCAAGGCTAATGAAATAAAGAAGAGACAAGCTGAAATTATTAACCTGTTGGCAAGAAAGGCAGAGAAAACTGAAGCCAAAGGAAATATGAAGAATCAGTTCAAAGTACTAGGAAACTAACAGGAAAATATAAGCAACCAAAAGGCCACGTTGAAGACAAGAATGGAAAAATGGAAACTATTGTGGACTTCTAGACTATAAAAAACCTTTAGTAGTGTAGACAGACAATTTCTTTGAAAACTAGTGAAGCACTCTAGAGTCTAAAAATAAGTCTAATTTTTTTTTTTTTAAACATACAAAGGCACAAAATGAAGAGTTCTTCATGAGCACTGCTTTAACAACCCTTTGAGATGAGAACAGGAGTGTATCAGGCTGCCTCTTGTCACATTTCTCTTCCTGCTGTAGTAACCACAACCAGAAATGCAATTCAGTGGACTTTTGACAACACAGTTTGATGATCTAGATTTTTCCCCTTCTGTTCCATAACCTAACAAGATGAAAGACAGAGTGAGAATAGTATATGAGAGGTCTCAGCAGTTTACTCTATTCTACAGAGAAAAGACAAAGTGAGAATAGTATATGAGAGGTCTCAGCAGTTTACTCTGATATTCTACAGAGAAGTAAGTATAGTACTCGTATATGAGAGGTCTCAGCAGTTTACTCTGATATTCTACAGAGAAAAGACAAAGTGAGAAATACTCTGATATTCTACAGAGAAAAGACAAAGTGAGAATAGTATATGAGAGGTCTCAGCAGTTTACTCTGATATTCTACAGAAAAAAGACAAAGTAAGAATAGTATATGAGAGGTCTCAGAAGTTTAATCTGATATTCTACAGAGAAATGAGAAAGTGAGTATAGTATACGAGAGATCTCAGAAGTTTAATCTGATGTTCTACAGAGAAAAGACAAAGCTTACGATTAAAAAATGCAGCAACCGATAGCCAGATTGCACATGGAGAAACACTTCTTTAACATGGGCGATTAAGAATGCAGTACGTAAGAGGAGCCTTAGTTTCGGAAAACAAATTTGTTAGGTTTTCAGATATCGTCCAAATCACGTTCGAAAAGTAGCCTAAATCATCCCAAGTCACCCAAAATGTGTTGAGAAAATAGCCCAGTCGCCGAAAATAGTCATAAATCTGTAGCAGAACAAGCGCTCAGTATGACGTCATCGGGTACATGCGTAATAATCTCGAGATACCTTACAAAAAAAAAAAAAAGAGAGAAAAATAGTGTTTTTGCTAATAAAGACGTCAGAGTAACCAAGGAATACGTTACAGCGAGAAGAAGTCAAGAAAAATGGTCGGGGAGAACATAAAAGGATAACAACCAAGACTGACAAGAAGGGTCAGTAAACAAGAGGTCTGAGCAGCTGTTTTGTTGACTTTTGTTCATCGAAAATCAGGGTAGGTTGACTAAAGAACTATGAGGACGTAAACCTCATTTCTATTCGATGGTCTATATTCATGGTCAACGCAGTAACAGAGGTTCATGAAAATTGTTCTCAAGATCATAACGACATCTAAATTCAGTGGGGTTGTATAACAAGTGAGTATCAGTACTTGGAATTTAGGAACTCTGAGTGAACAGAAGGTAAAATGGTTCTAGGATCTACGAAAGTGATAACGTCGTTAACCTCAACCATGAATCGCTCGACGATAGTATATAGGTACCGAAATTAAGGCAAGAATCGTCTTTTCCCAATAGAGTAGAATCAGATTTCTGGGATAAGCGAAACAGATGCTCTTAACTGACTAAATTCGTTAACGTTATGTGGACCAGTATAAACTGATATTCGGTTAGATAAATAGCTAGTAATCCGACGAATAACTATAGAACTTGACTGCTGGGAATGAATAAATAACGAGGACTGACGAGAGTTAAAATGGTAAAAAACACTGTTAGGGGCGGATAGATTTCACGTCATATATAATTGTACTACGCTCGCGCTACGAACCATCATTACCTAGAGACTTTTGATATTGGAACGCATCTGTTTTGAATAAGACTGAGTACATTCTCTCGCACACGCCATCCATACTCATCCCTGGATCTCTTTGGATCATGATTAAAGACAAGAAGCTATTTTCTGGAAGATGTTGTTCGATATATTAACGTTATGTTCGGTACTATGCAGGTTGCATGGCTGTATTGCTTATTTGCTCAGATTTTACGTTCCTGCCAAGACGTCGGGTTATTTGTACGTCTGTTGAACTGAAGTTGTATAAGATTACGGTTACAAACAGTTGATAGAAGTTGGGAAGCTTATTATGCATGGAAGAGCCGTGGATCTTGTGTGGGATTCACACATTATAAATTAAACAACTGAAATACTAACGGTCATTGCATTCACCACTATTATGAATCACTGCCCGGAAGCCAGCGACCAGCTGATTTCTGAATTTGAGGTATAGAGATCTCGACAACGTTGCGAACCCTGCACGTTTGTCAAGCCCACGTGTTGCAGTACCGCTACTAGAGAAAGTTAAAGTGCCTGGAGGTTGTGCAGTTGAAGTAGTGGTCCTGTGATAAATCGTCCATATTGTGGTCGAAAAGTAGCCAAAGGAAACTTGATTTTCAGGATACTTTGGTTTTGGGGCATTCAGATAAAAGGACGTCATGTCCAACACAGAAATAATAATTGTCATCTCAAATTTGAGGGCAGTCCTGTTTATGGTTCTGAAACCTGGAGAACAACAAAAACAACAACCAGAATTACAGACTTTGATAAATGGGTGCCTGCATTAAAGAGAAGGATTGAAATGGTGTGACAAGATCACTAATGTTGAACTGAAGGAAAGGACCAAACCAGTACCACTGGAGGTGAAGGCAGGTCAATAGCACTGGATGCTTGGAATAAAACCTACTGATATCATTTCAAGGCTGTCTTTATTCTGGAATCTTCTTCTTCTTTGATCCTTAGCCGCCAACCGTCAAAGCAGTCAGTGGCCATCACGCCTAGTGGCGTCTTGTAGGGCAACAACAAATTGATTCCACTTTGCTCGGTCGGCAGCCATCCTTCGTACAGTACCCCAACTCTGGTTCATTCTTTGCATCTCAGCCTCCACAGTCCTCCGCCAGATTGTTTTTGGTCGGCCTCTTTCGTTTTCCTTAAGGGGTCCAAAGCATAGCTGTTCTTGTGATGGCATCGGGGTCTCTTCTGAGGACATGGCCAACCCAGCTCCAGCGTCTGCCAGCTATGATGGTGTGCATGTCCTCTTGCTTGCTCCGAGTAAGCAGATCTTGGTTGGTGATGGTATTTGGCCAAAGGATTCGGTGAATTTTTCTTAGGCATGTTGTGTGAAAAGAGGACAATTTCGACATTTCCTTCTCTGTAACTCTCCAGCATTCCGCACCATAGAGAAGCACAGAAAGCAGACAGCTCTGATATAATCTTAATTTTGTGCTTGTGCTGTATTGAGAGGACTTCCAGATGTTGTTTAGGCTAAAAAAGGCTGTTCTTGCCTTACTCATTCTGATGTTGATGTCTTTGCCTGCCCCGCCGTCTGGTGTTACTATGCATCCTAGGTATGTGAAGGTGTCTGTCTGTACCAGTTGCTGATTCCTTACTGATATGGGCTCAGGGTTGCTCACATTGAGCGTCATGACCTCTTCTTCTCTTCTTCTTTGATCCTTAGCCGCCGACCGTCAAAGCAGTCAGTGGCCATCACGCCTAGTGGTGTCTTGTAGGGCAACAACAAATTGATTCCACTTTGCTCGGTCGGTGGCCATCCTTCGTACAGTGCCCCAACTCTGGTTCATTCCCTGCATCTCAGCCTCCACAGTCCTCCGCCAGGTTGTTTTTGGTCGGCCTCTCTTTCGCTTTCCTTCAGGGGTCCAAAGCATAGCTGTTCTTGTGATGGCATCGGGGTCTCTTCTGAGGACATGACCAACCCAGCTCCAGCGTCTGCCAGCTATGATAGTGTGCATGTCCTCTTGCTTGCTACGAGTAAGCAGATCTTGGTTAGTGATGGTATTTGGCCAAAAGATTCGGTGAATTTTTCTTAGGCATGTTGTGTGAAAGGAGGACAATTTCGACATTTCCTTCTCTGTAACTCTCCAGCATTCCGCACCATAGAGAAGCACAGAAAGCACACAGCTCTGATATAATCTTAATTTTGTGCTTGTGCTGTATTGGGAGGACTTCCAGATGTTGTTTAGGCTAAAGAAGGCTGTTCTTGCCTTATTCATTCTGATGTTGATGTCTTTGCCTGCCCCGCCGTCTGGTGTTACTATGCTTCCTAGGTATGTGAAGGTATCTGTCTGTACCAATTGCTGATTCCTTACTGATATGGGCTCAGGGTTGCTCACATTGAGCGTCATGACCTCAGACTTCTTTAAATTGATGTTCAAGCCCACCTGCTGGCTAAACTTGTTAAGTCTATCCGTTTTTTTCCTGGATGTGTTGATGTGAATGTGCTAGTAGTGCAATGTCATCTGCATATTCCAGATCTTCCAATGTAGAAAATGTTGTCCATCTTATTCCTCTTGGACTGCCCTCTGTTGTCTGGCGCATCACCCAGTCTATGACTGTTAAAAATAGAGTGGTTGACAAGGGGCATCCCTGTCGTACTCCTGTCTTCACCTCAAAGGTTAGGTTGCTCTGCCCAACATTACACGTAAAGTTGGCATAGAGGCTTTTTATAATTGACACTATGCAGCTTGGAATTCCATAAGCCCTCAGTATTTTCCATAAACTGTCCCTATGTATGCTGTCAAAAGCCTTCTCAAAATCAACGAAATTAATGTACAGCTGTCTTTGCCATTCTGAGCACTGCTCTATAATGTTCCTGAGAGTGAATATATGATCTACACATCTTCTGTTCTTTCTAAATCCTGCTTGTTCCTTCCTCGGTTTGTGGTCTACTGCCTTTGAAATTCTCTGTATAATTATCCTGCCTAGTATTTTGCTGGGAACTGAGAGAAGAGTGATTCCTCTCCAATTATTGCAGTCTGCAAGATCTCCCTTCTTGGGCAATTTGACAATTATTCCTTTGTTCCACTCTGATGGTGTTGTCCCCGTTTTCCAGACTTGTGCAAATAGTGGTTCTAATAGTTCTGCTGCTAGCTCAGGGTCTGTCTTAAATAGCTCTGCATTTAAGTTATCATGGCCCGGAGCTTTGCCGTTCTTTAACCCTTTGATTGCTGTGATGATTTCTTCTTTTCGTGGAATGTGTGTATTCACATCTAGATCGTTTTCAGCTTCAGGAACATTCAGTTGTGTCTCTGGTGGTTCCTTGTTCAGAGTTTCTCTGAAGTGCTCTGCCCATCTTGTTTCCCGTCCCTCTGCTGTCGTGATGAGATTACCTTGCTTATCTCTTACTAATGTAATATTGTTTGCACCTCGTTTTCCGCTGATGAATTTAGTTATTTTTTATACTGTGCTTTGTTCATTTCTCAGTGCTGCCTCCTCTGCCTGTCTTGCAAGATCATCTAGGAAATTCCTTTTGTTGGCTCGGGTATGGCGTTTGACTTCCTTGTCCAGCTGACTGTACTGTTCGCTATATAGTTGCTTTAACCTGGGGGACTTCGCTTCTGTTTTCTTTCTTTTCATTTCCTTTCTCATCGTTATGGTGTTTAATGTTTCTGGTGTTATCCAGTCTTGCTTCTTCCTTTCCTGGAATCCCAAGCATGATGTGCTGCTTTCTTTGTATATTGTTGAAATGGTGTTGAAATTCTGGTCTATATCATCAGTCAATGTCTTTTCCTGACTTTTGGCAAATTGATATCGTTTCTTTATGTCGGCCGCACAAGCTTTTCTGGTAAGGGAGTCCTTCAATTTGCTGATGTCAAACCTTTTCTGTGTAGTTACAGTTGGTGCAGCCCTTCTTAGTTTCACTTTCAGTTTTGCTACTACTAAATGGTGATCACTTCCCACATCTGCACCTCTTCTTACCTTCACATCTTGTAATGCATGTCTCCATCTACCGTTAACCATGATGTGGTATATCTGGTTTCTGTCCCGACCATTTGGTGATTCCCATGTTAATTTGTGAATTTCTTTATGTGGGAAGAGTGTTCCTCCAATGACCAGGTTGTTAATGCTACAGAAACTTATTACTTTATCCTCATTTTCATTTGCTGTTCCGCTGCCGCATTTCCCCATTGTTCTTTCATTATATGTATTGTGTGTACCAACTTTCGCATTGAGGTCTCCCATTACTATAACAAGATCATATCTAGGTGTATCTTCCATTTCTTTCTGCAGTTGTTGACAGAATTTATCCTTGACCTCCTCATCGCTATCATTCGTTGGTGCGTAGCATTGTATTATTGTAGTGTTGGTGAATCTCCCTCTCAATCTTAATCTTATCAGTCTGTTGTTGATGGGTTTCGATTCCAGTAATGTCCTTTCTATTCCTTTCTGTAGAATAATGGCTACGCCTTCATTGTGCTGTCCATCCTCTTTTCCAGAGTAAAGTACTGTTTCTCCTGTTGCTGTTTTAACTTTTCCTGCCCCTGTCCATCTGCTCTCGCTTATCCCTAGAATGTGTAACCTATAGTTTCTCATTTCTGCCGTGACCTGTCTTAGTTTACCTGTCTCGTACATTGTCCTGACATTCCAAAAACCTATTCTTGTATCCTGTTTTGCGGTCAGGACATCCGTTTTCATGTCAGTGGCTTCCTTTCGGCTTTCACCACTGACAGTCATATGAGCCACAGACTCCGAATGTCCATCCCGCAGGAAAGTTTTTCCATTTATTGTTGTTTCCGTAACGTGCGATTTTTGTTTACATAGACAGGGGTGTCAGCCCTATGCTAAAACCCCCAACCTTGAGGACCAGGGTACCAGCTTTTGTCTGACCCCTACCCACACAGACCAGTCCAGCTTGGTTGAACCTACCAGGAGTAAAACTCCCACTGGCATAGCTCTGGGGATTGTCAGGGTACGCAAGCTGCCATACCGCTACAAGGTATAGGTACCATTGATGGCAGTCATGACCTCTAACTTCTTTAAATTGATGTTGAAGCCCACCTGCTGGCTAAACTTATTAAGTCTATCCGTTTTTTCCTGGATGTGTTGATGTGAATGCGCTAGTAGTGCAAAAAAAGAGGGTAAAATAAATAGATTACATAAAAACACTATGGGGAAGGGAACTGAAGAAACGTGAACAGATGCATAAGACAGCAGGCGCATGAACTGATTAAAGGTCTATGATTCATATAGGATCCCATTACACGCCCATTGAGGCATATTGGGAATATGGTGTTAGGCCCATATTTTCTTGACCATCGGCACCCTAGGGGCTATGTGGTCAGCATCATGCCGGCCGACCTTAACCTTCCCAGAGTTGCTCTGGTACCAATTCATGAGGCTGTGTTGACCCCCAGAGCCGTTTGTGGTCTAAAAAATCCCACCTCAACTGGGGATCGAACCATGAACCACTGAGCTAGGAAGCCAGTGCACTAACCATTGCACTACCGTGGCTTCATATAGAACTAAGGGAATTGTTGTTGTCTTGACTATTTTAGTTGTCTTCCTGCACTTTTCTTTGTAGTCACCTATGGTTACTGCATTTAGGTATATTACCTTCAAGTTATTAAAATAAACGAACAATATAAACCATCTTTATTTTATTTGAATTTGTCTATTTTTTAACAAACATTGGTAATTAGGATTTGCAATGATTTGACAGGTGTGATGCCACTTTCCCGTATCGGCAGTTATGCATCTTATTTGGAATTGAAAACACTATATATCCTAATTATAACCCATCCGAGGGTGAACGAGATATTTTTCATAATTAAAATTTCCCCATCGAGGCCAGCTCCTTGACGTGGAGATGGGGCTCAAGTACAGCCATCAGCGGCTGAAAAACCAAGACTGGCCAGGCTCTCCTACATTCGAGCAAGACCACAGTCTGCCCTAGCAAGTCAAGGTGCTGAAGACGGAGGCAACCAGCCAAGAGGCGCACCACAGCAATCAGGATGCCACGCACATGCGCTATGGAAGTATGCCTATATCTGCAAAACGTTATGGCACTCGCCCTGTGACGGACACCCAGGCAGGCGCAGTGCCGGGCCCTCTGCCTCGGAAGGGCCCAACCCCTACTACTGGGGGTCCTTCTCAATTGCCCCGTGGAGCCAGGAGGCATGAGAATAGAGCTACTGGCCAAGCAAAGAAAAGACCATTAAAAATAATGCACTGGAATGCTGAAGGCGTCAATAGTAAAAAAGACGGCTACAGCAAAAAATTAGAGCTCGAAAATATCTTGAATGAAGAGCAAGTAAATGTATGTTGCTTGCAAGAAACCCACCTCAACAAGGACATAGCCTTCAAAATCAGAGGCTACCAGTGCTACCGATCTGACCGAATAGACAGGCGAAAGGTGGAATACTGACACTCGTGAGGAATAACATCAGTGCATGTCAGCTTGAAACATATATGGAGGGGGCGGAATACCAGATGCTTCATCTCAGGACAGAAAGTTCAGAATTCCACCTGCTCAACTACTACTGTCCGAGCGACCGCCCACTGGCACTAGATACAATCCCAGCAAAAGAAAGACTGATTGTATGCGGAGACTTCAACAGCCACTCACAGAGCTGGGGCTATGATCACATGGACAGGAGAGGTGAGGAGCTTGAAAACTGGCAGGATGACAATGGGTTTATCCTGATTAACCAGCCAATCGACCCACCAACCTTCTACTCGAGATCATGGCACACCACCTCTACACCAGACCTGGCATTCCACTCACCCAGCCTGGAATGGAACACCACACGCGTTGTAGGGAAACAACTTGGAGGCAGTGACCACCGGCCAGTCTTCCTAATTGTGGAAAATGAACTTGTCAAGGAGAGCAGCACTCTCTCTAGGTGGAACTACAAGAAGGCAGACTGGACAATGTACCAGCATTGTACTAGTATACTGGCTAGAGATCTGACTGTAGACAAAGACATCAATAAGCTAGTCGATGAATTCAGCAGATGCATATTACAGGCTGCTCGTGAAACAATACCTAGAGGGGCTCGTAAGCACTACAAACCATATTGGAATAGTGAACTAGAGCAGCTGCACAACGACGTGGAAACATCTCGAAAGCAGGCAGAGACCAGTCCATGCCAAGAACACCACAATAACTACCAGCAAGCTAAGGCCAAATTTCAAAGGGCCAAGTTGCAGGCCAGGCGAAGAAGCTGGAAGGAGAAAACAGAGTCCTTGAACTTCGAAAGAGATACGAGGAAACTGTGGAAGCTGGTAAAACAACTTAACGATGAAGGTACAGAGAGAAACTCAAGGATTGCTCTGTACAAAGATGGAAACATCCTCATGGGAAAACAGGCAGCTGATCACTTTGCAGACTCCTTTGCTAAAGACAACAACATCGAAGTTAGCCCAGAGAAGCAACAGGAGACTCGTGAGAAACAACAATACGCAGGACGAGATGGAACCATACCTGAAGTTATGGAGGCACCAATCACATTCAGAGAACTGGAGCTTGCAATATCCAAATTGAAAATGAGAAAGTCGCCAGGAGTTGATGGAGTGTCCAATGAAATGATTAAGAACTTGGGAACCGCAGCAAAAACAAAGCTGCTGCAGATCTTCAATATCTGTTGGAACTCAGGCAGAGTTCCACAGACCTGGAGGGAAGCAATCATGATACCACTCCTGAAATCAGGAAAAGACAGTTCCACTGCCTCCAGCTACAGACCAATCAGCCTTACAAGCTGCCTCTGCAAAACAATGGAACGTATCATCAACCTCTGGCTACAGTGGTGTCGTAAATTTATTTTGAGAGAAAGAGTCTAGAAATAGTAGTCCGGTTTAGAGTGTAGAATGATGATGAAAACTCAGTGATAGAAATGTATAGATTAAATATGATGCTCCACAGAGTGCTGGAGGAGAGTAAAGACAGACTTATTTACGACAAATCGTTTCTCTCAATCTTCTCTTCCACTCTCCTGGTCAAACAATTATTTGCCAGTTTTCCAGACACACGTTTGGTGCTTCAAACACTCAGACGACGTGGATACAGCTATATTAAACAAATAGGGAATTTTTTGGGCTTTTGGGTATTCCAACACAGTCCGATATAAGTTTATGATGTTTATTTACCTTAAAAATCAAATCACAAAAAACCAATATCAAGTGTTACATAAAATTATCATAAGTACAGAAAAATGCAAATATCAAGGTAGGGAGGGGGTGAAGAAGATTGGTATCGACTAAGCCCTTCCCGCTTGTATTCATCATCTCATCTCAGCCCGTAACCCGTCATGGGTCGTAGGGGTGCCAAGGTGGAAGCATCAGCAGACAGGGTCCTCCACTGCTCTCTATCCTCAGCAATGCGTACAAGTGTGGAAAAACCATGTCCTGCCCATTCTTTGATGTTATCAGCCCAGGATTTTCTCTGCCTTCCTCTTCTCCGTTTACCTTCGACTGTTCCCTGAAGGATCGTTTTCGAAAGGGAGTCATGACGAGTTACATGCCCAAACCAGGCAAGCTTTCGACGTTTCACTATTGACAAAAGTGGTTCTTGGTGGCCTGCATAGGTGTTTATCTTCTCTCTAACATAGACATTTGTTTTGTGCTCTTTATAGCAAATGCGCAGAATTCTTCTATAACATTTATGCTCGAAAGCCTGAATCCTTCGCTCTGTATCTGCAGTGAGTGTCCAGCCCTCACACCCATACAAGAGAATAGATAATACAAGTGATTTGTATAATTTGATCTTCACAGGAAAACTGATGTTACTTTTCCAGATCACATTCAACCTTGTCATGGCAGCTGAGGCCATCTCAAGTCTTGTCTTGATTTCTTTACTTGATCTTCCATCACTACATATAGTGGACCCAAGATATTTAAAGGTGTTAACTTCTTCTAACGTTTGCCCATTTAACGTAATGTTGGTCGGAACATGTTTCTTATGGCTATTCACCAATATCTTGCTTTTTTCTATATTAATTTCCATCCCATACGTTCTTGTTACTTTCTCCAGTCTAGAGGTAAGGTCTTGAAGTTCTGATTCTGATCCAGCTATCAGATCAATATCATCAGCAAAACGTAGGTTGCACAGAGGTCGGCCTCCAATCGATATGGTTGATTTATAATCATAGAGAGCCTCCTGCATAATATGTTCCAGATATATATTAAAGAGCACTGGTGACAGGATACATCCTTGGCGAACTCCTACAGTTGTTTTGAAAAATTCTCCAATGTCGTTGCTTGCAAAAACAGCACTGCTTGCGTCCTTGTATAGTGCTTCAATGATATCTATGATGTTAGTATCAAAATTGAATTTTCTCATTACTTGCCATAAGCCTTCATGCCAGACTCGATCGAAGGCTTTTGTGAAATCAATGAAGTTATGGTATAAATCGTGTTGATGTTGGAGATGTTTTTCGATAAGTAATCTAATATTGAAGATTTGTTCTGAGGTACTTCTTTTTGGTCTAAAGCCAGCCTGTTCCTCTGACAAGATTTCTTCTGATTTCTGTTTTATTCTGTTCAAAAGTATCCTTAACATCACCAGTATCCTTAACATCACCCGCTTGTATTAGACAAAGATAAACCCAGTCTCAAGATAGATAGTTATCAGGAGCATAGGAAAGTTAACCCAACAGTGAATTTAATTACTCTGAAAGAGGTGTTACAATATTAGTTATGGTGGTAGACAAAAAAAAATACTGTTATCCCAAATGGGGTCTTCCCTTTATTAAGCAAAGAAAAAAAAGGGGGGGGGGGGAACAGAGTTAACAAATTATCCCACTAAAGGAACAATACCGGGTATACAGAAAACGTATTACCCGGTAGGCAAGTTAACAAATGGTTTGTTGCAAAAAATTAAATCTCCTGTCATTCATGCACACTGTGAGGATCCACACTCATATACACCACACACTTACCGATTTCAGCATCGGACAATCCATAGCATGATATACACAGTACTTAAACTCTTTACGTGTGACAACTGTCCAGTCCTTCTATGTCCCGCCCCAGTTAATGCGAGGTTTCATTGAGAGCAAATATTCCCGCTTATCGCCGGACTTGAAGTTCTAAGAGTTCTGGTGTTTTATTATATAAAAGGAGTCTATGGGATGGCACTGACACAATTCAACACAGGGGTGAAAATGAGGTGATGGCAATATTCCTTCACTGCGTGATGACAGCAACTGACCGGTAAAGTTTTTTTAATCCACTGAGGAAAAACTAGGCTCAGTCACTGTCAGGTAAATCGGTAATCTCTCACAATAGAGCAGTATATAAACTATCGCTACTGGCACTGTTCATCTTCCAGTTTATCTTACAGATTGTAATTTAAATTTGATGATAATAATCAAATGATCTTGGGTAGGCTTTCTTTCATGTAATTATGTTAGCTAGGCCCCACCGGACCACCACAAGATTTACTTTAAAAAATGTCTCATCAAACTGTCTGGAAGTTTAAGAACCGAGTATGGAAACTCTGAAAGATTTCGTTATTGCTGGGATTGCAAAAGGTGATCAATCTAGAGAAAAAGATAGAAAACCCATAACAACATAATCATACTTTAAAAATCAAATAATCTTCTAAGCGCGCGATAAATTTCCCGTTAAGACTATTTTATATATACGCTCGCGTATTTAATTATGTATTTAATAAACACTGCGCGAGTTCTAGTGGTTAAATCACACATCTATAAATATAGGACTTAACTAAATTTATTAATTATAAATTCCTTCGCGACTTTAAAAGTTAATTTAAGCATTAAACATCTATTATCTTTTTGGAAATAGTATAGCAGGTATATCATTACATTTACAACTGGAACTATTGAGACGGTTTAATTTAATAGGTTTAAATTAACACAAAATCCAATGAAATATAATGAATGAACTCGACCACTGATCACTTTACACAATATATATATTATCGCTTTGCACAGAAATAGAATTCCCTGCAAATAAAATGAAAATCCATGGGATAATCTAGCAAGATTTCAAATATCGCTAGTGCTTCTATCAAGTTCTGGCCAGCGAATGATGAAGTGTATTTCTACGTGATCTGTATATCTACAACTGGAATGCAAGATGAGTGGGACATGGGAAACTTGACAGCCTTTTTTATCTCGGACGGATTTTGGGGATCTGACCGCCAGACCAAAAGAGAGAAGCCGCCCCTGGCCTCTCGTATCTTCGCTCGCTGCTTGCGTCAGCTTTCCCCGTTCGCTCTGGCTGCGATCGGTTCCGTGCTTAACACCGAGATGCGAAATCGTTTCAGGGACCACTACTGTCTTTGATAGCATGCCGCCCATCCTTCCTGAGATCTCCACCTTCGGAGATGATAAATACCTGCGAGAAACTAGCTTCTCTGCTCGGGGATCGTCTCAGTGTCTTTGATCTCGTGCCGCATACTAAATGAGTCCCGGTGGAAATCGGTTCGCTCTGGCGAAACGAAAAGTTACAACAAATGTTCAGGGGTTCTAATGTTATGAAAAGCTAAAAGTCCCTTTAAATCATCCATCATATCAGGGAAAATTCACTTGTCGAACTAGACGTACGTCACAAGTGGTACCTTGAAAGTGAAAACCTTCTTGTACCACAGCAGGCGGGCTTTAGGCAGTGTTATTCCACCGAAGATCAGGCAACTTACCTTTCCCAAGAGATTGAGGATGCGTTCCAAGATAAGAAACTGGTACTAGCAGCATGGATAGATCTAAGGAAAGCATTTGACAAGGTTTGGAAAGAAGGGCTTCTGAAGAAACTGAGAAATTGTAGAGTGAATGGTAAGATGTACAAATGGGTGAAAGCATACCTGCATAACAGAAGAGCCTGAGTACAACTAGATGTCCTCAAGAGTAAGAAAATTCTACTGCGTCATGGTGTCCCTCAGGGAGGGGTTCTGTCCCCCACACTTTTCCTAGTCTACATCAATGACCTGGTTGCTGAACTACCACATGGAATGAAAGTGGCAATGTACGCTGATGACCTGGTAATATGGTGCACAGATGAGCATGCAACAGTGGCCACCAAACTGCTACAAAGAGCTATAGATGCCTTAACCTCATGGGCAAATAGATAGTGTGTCAGCATCAATACAGACAAGTGCAGCACTACGCTCTTCACCCTCTCTCCCAAACAAAAAGCTGGTGTCATCAAGATAAACGAAGAGCTCCTGAGAGAAGATAAACAACCCACCTATCTCGGAGTTACAATCGATGATAGGCTGACATGGAAGCAGCACATCAACAAAGCAGCAACAAAGGCCATGAGGAAGTTAGCCATCCTGAGAAAACTAAGTGGAACCACATGGGGAGCCAGCGGGAAAATACTTAGTAAAGTTTACCAGCAGGGCATACGACCACACCTGGAATATGGGTCAGCTGCGTGGTGTCCAGCATCAAACACCACATTACAAGAGCTAGATAAGGTGCAAAACCAGGCGCTTAGGGTCATCACGGGGGCAATGAAATCAACGCCTATAGTGAAGATGGAGAAAATGGGGAGGATACAAGCACTGAGAGAACGCAGAGACACGAAAGTGCTAACACAGGCAGAAAAGTTCCTCTGTATGCCGAGCCATCCAATGAAGGACAGATTCCAAAACCTAGCAATGGGGCGACTGAAAAGAAGCAGCTTTATCCACCAGGCCAAACGATTACGTAGACAAACCTCAGACCTGCCTGAAGTTAACAGCCCCCTAAAGTCTGTGCCAGAACAAACCCCTTGGAGAGAGGAGCATGGGCTACCAGTACACATCCACACAAAAGTGAAAGGAATATTCGACAGGGATGAACAGAACAGCGTGCAACGTAGGACAGTCACTCTCAGTTTCCTGGATGATGAATACCCACAGGACCTCTGGGTCCGAGTATACACGGATGGGTCAGCACAGAATGCAGTAAAGAATGGAGGAGCAGGAGTGTACATAGAATACCCAAACAACACTAGGGATACGGTCAGAGTACCAACGGGGAAATTCTGTAACAACTATGATGCAGAAGTCCAGGCAATCAAGGTGGCAACTGAGAAACTATTGAACACCAATCTCGGTCCACAGCCTGTAGTATTCCTGACAGATGCAAGATCAGCACTCCAAGCACTTCAGTCCAGAAAATTGCCAGGCATACAAGCCCTACTTTCTGAACTGTGCAACCAGCGCAGGGTCACCATGCAGTGGATACCGTCTCATTGTGGAATACCAGGAAACGAGAGAGCAGATGGACTGGCTAAAGAAGGTGCTGCAGACGAGCAACCGGATGTACCAGTTACATACCATCAGAAGAAAAAGATGATCAAATCTATCAGAAAGCCACCAACACCAACACAGGATGACTACCAAGCTATGAACAGATCAGAACAAATAGTCATTCTGCGCCTCAGAACAGGACACAACCGCCTCCGCAGCCACATGTATACAAAATTCAAGATTGGCAATTCAGCCATGTGTACATGTGGACAGGCACCCCAGACTGCGGAGCACGTACTTCAAGATTGCCCCGAATATGATATATTGAGGCAAACCCACTGGCCCAGAGAAACAACACTGGAAGCAAAACTATATGGACAGGTGAAAGAAAAGTGAAATAGAATGGTTATTCGGTCATTACTGTAAACTCATGTTTACGACTTGCCATTGGTTGGTTTTCCCAGGCTGATTTAACATTGTGACTGTGACATTTGCGCCACTTGCTTCCACATACGTCTGTGCTGTAAAATGACATACAGTGTGTTGTGAATCAGGTGATTTTATTACCCAAACACGTCGGTATACTGTTAGTTTTGTTTTATTTCAGTAGCTTTGTTTGTTTCTATCATAAACTGTTATTTATATATCATTCGTGTTTTCTTCCTTATTGCTGGTAACAGATTTGAAATTTTACTGCATCTTAGAATGTCGATGAGAATTATCTTTAATAAGTTGTTTAACACAATTAAAAGTTTTTCCGATCCCTTACTGTGGCTAGCGATGGTTAAATGTATATGAGAGGTTTCTTTTGTTATTTTTTTCCTTCTCAGTAATTGGTTTTGTAAATTTCTGCTTTGAAATATGCATGGAAACTATGGCAGATGTTGCATAACCTTAGCCAAGCAAATAGCTTGGTCACATTATATTTGCAGAATAAGAACTTTACAGTACTTCTTATTTATAGCTTACTTATATTTGGCTGTCCTTTCATTGTTGTACTCAAAATATAAATCAATAAATGACTGAAGAGGTTAATTAAAAAAACAAAACACGCGCACACACACATACATCACTTAAAATATTGTAAAAGTTGCTTACACTTGGGCCACATCTGCAACATTATTCAGCCTTTGTACTAGTGTTTATAAATTGTGGCATTAAAGTACTGTGGTGCCAGGCACTTGCTGCGTGCACTTTTTACAAATTAATGAATCCTTTTCATATAGTTCACGCTTCGAGGATGTCTATGGGAAAACCTGAACAGAACTAAAGAAATTTGCTGCTGTTAATTTGAAAACATTTAGAACTAAGGAGCAAACCAATGAGTTCAAAGTAATTTGTTGTTTAGAAAAGAACAGTTTACCATGGTAATGCACGGAGACATATCTAAAGTCATCCTTACATGACCACCAGCTATGCACAATTCTGTAGTATTGGATGTGAACCTCTGTATGTAAGGCTAATTATAACCTCATTGACTTTTGAAATCATCCACACACTTACAGGGATTCCCCCTGTGGTGAAACATGTTGTGAACCCAGCATTGTACACTAATCTTGGAGGAGTCACTTGAGCAGACGTAACTCAGACTTTTACCTGGTTGCCTGCATGCAGGAGGATCTCACTATGGACCTCATGATAGGCAAGGGAGGAGGGGGGGGGGGGGGGGGGGGCTGACAAGTGGCTTTGTAGGATGTGACGATTCCGTGGGAGAGCCCAGAACCAGAGCACATTATTTTACTTCTGCATATTTGGAGAGCCGCCTTGGATGGCGTGGAATGCACAGTATGCCACACACTTCTTCCTCCTAGCTTGGGACCAGATGTGATGATCCTTTAAATGCAAGCCAAGCCGGAGAAACTGGAGCTCACGACTTCAACTCAACACATTTTGGAATGGCAGAAAAGCCACAGGAAAAGCCTAGACATACAGTGTAGATAATACCAAGAACTCTTCAACTTGGTATTGGCTGCAATAGAGCGAAAAGCTCTACAGCCCTAGTTAAACAACAACGACAATCATGGTAATTGATGCTGCATTCGCTTTTTGAATTTGTATGACTGTGGTTAAGGAATATACGCTTTCAGGAAACCATATATATGGACATACTATTTGTAGTGGATTTTGATGGTATTGTATGGTTGATGTTACCTAGTGTGATGTATGAGGTCAGCTGTGAAGGCTCCTGAGATAAATGTAGATGTGAATTACTGAAGGCCCTTCTTACTACCACTTACGACCTTACACATATCTTTTTTTCTAATGAATGTGGCTACGTTAAAAGTCTAGGGTACTGATATGTAATGTGTTGTGGTAGATTACACACACACACACACAGATATTTAAGAAGTCTAATAATATTAATAAAATTTATAACACACTGAACTAACTCAGGCTGTTTTAGTTTTTAAAAGTTAAATCTTTTGATAAATTTATTTGTTCTGAACCAAATGTTTAGTTGGTCAGAACATAAGAAATATTATGGAGTCATAAATGGAATGCAAAATCATATGACATAATAAAATGGAAAATGTGTACTTAATTATTTCAAATGACTGGTTACTGGTAATTATATTACGATAGTCCCAGGAGAACTTATTTCTAGATATGCTGTTGGGATGGTGTCATCACTCCCAGTCTATGACTGCCAAACATTGTCCATTGACTTAAGGGATAAATACATAGTTTAATTTCCCCAATGTTATGTCTTTATTTGATGGTGAATTAGAGATAAATTAGTTGAAAATTTCGTTGGTGAAAGTCCAGCAGGCCAGATATAACTTATCTCGCCTGCGTCGATCCTGTACAAGAGTCTTGTGGCCCCACCTCTCCGTGCTGGGGGCAATATACGGCTGCTCTGACACAATGATAGACTGCACTGGTCCACACTTGTGTATATTACTACAGCATTTGACACCGCTTTGGTGCCAAACAGAAACTCACAATTCTGAAACAAAAGTATTGGTCATGTGTCAGAACTCTACCTCCTGAGCCACTTCTGCACACAACACTACACAACAACACCACACAGACTGGGTCAGATCTCTCTGACCACACAGCACATCTTACCAAGTTGGTTTCACATAGTACCAGTTCCCCAAGACTACATTACATCTGAGATATGTTCAATAGCTTCCTGCTATTAAATAAGATAGGTGATATGTTCCACTGATCTCAACACTAGATCCTTTTTCATAGTTTTATTTAGGCGTTCCTATATATTTTCTTTGTATGTATGTCTCTAGACCCTGAACTTGGGCTGGGGATCTAGAGCGAACACTTACTTGTCGTAATCATTTTTATGATATGGCAGTATCAATCACTCGAATTATTAAAATATACCAAATAAATATTGTTCATTCTTACCAGAATTCAGAATTGAGAACACAGTTAAAGTTGCTAGCAAAACTCAGCTGAGCTGCCGGCTGTATGATGGCGTCCCACTATATATTTGTATTCTTCTGGAATCAACACCACTATTACTTTAAACTGCGTCTCTGAACAGACTTATGTCAAATGGCAAAATTTCACCTCTCTGTCCCGCTACTATAAAATGCGTTGACCAATCGCCGACTTCCCCCCTTGCTTTCAAATTTACAACCAAAAGTCACTTCAGTTAAATCTCAGTCAAGTATGTATTACGGTCTGTTAGTTCGTCTGCCTCTACTTGTTTTTTTCATAAAAACCACGCTTGGTTCTACATGCATTTCCTACACGAATCTGCTGCCTAAGTTATTTTTAGCTACAATGCTCCATCACATCCCCTCTCTTTAATTACAGCTCGATTTTTACGTTTGCATGCTCAAGGCCAAGATTTTGGAAACTTTTAGTGACATGGGTTAACAGTGCAGTCGCTCGTCTGATATGAACAATACAGTCTTTTGTCAATATCTTCCTTATTATCTATCCGTCTGTATAAATGAAAGCATATTATTTCTCTGCTCAAGATGGGCTATCAAACTAGCTAGGTTTTATTTTCATAACTCTATTATTAAGAAAAAACATATTTTTTTCTCAAGTTTAGTTTTTTGAAATTTGTTCGAGAACCTTCTCTCATGTGTTTTGCCGCGGCATTCAAATAAAGACCAAGTATCGAAAAACGTCCAAGAAATGACTGTCTCGAATAAGAGCTAAGGTCCTTTTCTTGTCCATTTCCTTACTTTATGTCAACTAGGGACGTGAATTTTTTTCCTTTCACCCCCACTTGCGTCTTTTTGCCGTTCGAACTTCAAACACGTGTTCAGTCATATTTTTCCTTTTGGTGTCCTCCGTTCTCTCCCGTCTACAAAGGGTAAACGTTTCGTCTGCACTTCTAACTCGTTAGTTTTAAATGGCGGTGGGAAAGGCTGGCATGGGCGAGCATGTCTCCTAGTATCTGACGCATTATTTTTAACCCTACATTTCATCGTTAATTTTGGAGATATTTTAACGTTGTATCATAGTGACATCATCACACATGTCCCCACCTGAGAACATGCACTACGGCAAGTTCCAAAACCAGTGATACACATAGATAAAATCTCTCCTCACGCCTGCCACTATCTAATCTTGATCACAGGGGTGCCGACTGAGGAAATCTGCACCGACATTCAATGACCCTGGGATGTATTCGATAATAAACTGATAAGGTTGCAGTAATAAAGACCACCTCAACAATCTTGCGTTTTCATGCTTAGCCTGAGATAAGAATATCAGGGGCTGATGATCCGTCTGGACCACAAAAGTCCTACCATACAGATAGATTTGGAACTTCTTTATTGCCCAGATTAACGCTAAACATTCCTTTTCGCTTGTAGAATATCCTTGTTCCGCTTTATTCAATTTACGGCTTGCATAAGCGACTGGGTTCAGTTCCCCATCGGGTGAAGATGACCTCTGCAACAAGGCCGCCCCGAGGCCTACATTACTTGCATCTGTTCTCACCACAAAGTCCTGTGTCAAATCAGGCAATTTGAGAATAGGCTTGCTAGTGAGTTTTTCCTTTAATTCCTGGAAAGCTAATTCACATTGCGCAGTCCAAATAATTTTATCTGGAAGTCCCTTGCGAGTCAGATCAGTCAGAGGAGCACAAATAGAGTTAAAATTTTTGATATATTTTTGATAAAATCCGCATAACGACACGAATGATCGCACGTCCTTTTTTGTTTGTGGTCTAGGTGCTCTCTGCAGTTTTTCCAAGTTCTTGGGATCAGGGGTCATGTTACCCTGATATACAGTGTGTCCCAAGAATTCCAACTCTTTGCATCCAATACAACATTTTGTTGGCCTAGCAGTTAAGTTCGCCTCCCTAAGCCTATCAAATAACATTTTTAGAGCGTCAATGTGTTCTTCAAATGTCTCTGTGGCGACGAGAATATCATCCATGAAATTCGTGATACATGGGTTATTCAGGGGATCCAACAATTTGCGCATCATCCTTGAAAATACACTCGGAGCATTTTTCAGTCCGAATGGTAGCATGTTGAATTCATAATGTCCTTCCGCTGTGCTAAACGCTAAATAAGGTCTCACTTCAGGCTTCACTGGAATCTGGTAATAGCCTTTACTAAGATCCACCTTTGAAAAGTATTTTGCCTTGTTTAATCTGGCAAATAACTGCTTTGTGTCTGGTAATGGATTCACTTGTCCTTCTGTGACAGCATTCAGTTTCCTGTAATCTATGCACAGTCTGTGTTCCCCAGACGGTTTCCTCAACAAAACTACACTGGAGCTAAAAGATGATTCACTGTGTGAAATAATCCCCTCCTTCAACAAATAATCTATTTCTTCCTTCAATGCCTTCTCCTTCGCGAACGGAATAGAATAGGCTCTCATACAGATTGGATTTGAGTCTACCAGTTTCATGTCATACTGTAGCAAATTTGTATGTCCTGGTTTATCTGTTAATACATCTGTATGTTCCTCCAGAACCTGTTGAACTCTCTCCCTCTGATTTTTAGTCAGGTGCTTACTGACTTTTACCTGTGCGGCTGTTTCACAAGGATGTAATGGGTATTCATGTGAGGTGAGTGGTTCCTTTTGCATTTGAGTTGCGATAGCCAAGGTCAGTAAGGGGGTGCTTTCCTGGAGTGGTCTGTCCAGATACTTCTTTAAAAGGTTTACATGATAAACTTTCTCCTTCCCCTTTTTGTCAATTTTATAGTTTGTTCTAGACACCTTCTCTAGAACCGTATATGGACCTTGCCATCCAATTTGTAATTTATTCTGGCTGCCGGGTAGTAGAAGAAGCACCTTCTCTCCCACAGCTAGTTCTCTGTCCTTTGCCTTCCTATTAAAATATGCTGCATGTTTCTTCCTGGCTTGTCTCAAATTATCATTTGCCAGTTTCCATCCAGCTTTCAGACGAGTGGTCAGTTCGTTCACGTATTGATAAGATGAGGTAACAGTCTCTTCTGCCTTCTCATCTGTCCAGGTCCTTAATAAAGCTTCTAATGGACCTTTTATTGGCCTCCCAAATAGCAGAGTTGCGGGAGCCATCCCGGTTGAACTATGTGGTACCTCCCGATACGCAAACAACGCGGCGGGCAGGAATTGATCCCACAGATCCGGTTTTTTCGTGTGCCAGCTTCCTCAGGATAGAAATGAGAGTCCCATTAAACCTCTCTACCTGGCCGTTCCCTTGCGGATGGTACGGACTACAATGAAAGTGTTTGGCTTGAAATAGCTTAAAAACTTCTTCCGTTAGTTTCCCCTTGAACTGAGAGCCATTATCAGTCAAGATTTGATGCGGGAATCCTAATCTTGTGAATATTGTAAGTAGTGCCTCTGCTACATGTTTTGAATCAATTGATGGCAGGGCTACCGCCTCTCCCCACATAGAACAAGTGTCCACCAGAGTAAGGATGTAACTATTCCTCCTCTTGGTCCGAGTGAGAGGTCCCACAATATCCACTGCAACCCTCTCAAAAGGTGTTCCCACTATGGGCATTTCCCCTAGAGTTGCAGGAGCAGTCCAGTGCTTTGGAGCTACCCTTTGACACTCTGGACAGGATTTGACATATCTTTTTATATCCTCCGTTATCCCTGGCCAGAAGTAATGACAAGCTATACGCTGTCCTGTGGCGCTGATCCCCATGTGACCACTGAAGGGAATCGCATGCCCGAGTTCCATCACTTTATCCCTATATGAAGTGGGAAGAACCAGCTGGTTGTGACCATTTGTTCCAGTTCCGGCCTTCCTGTATAATAGTTTGTTCTTCATAAAATATTCTCCCTTGCTTGGAGGTGTGTGGCATTTGGGCAATTTTTTTTAAAACATGGCTTGAGTGTCCTATCCTCAGCCTGCGCCTTCCTCATCTCCTCTGGATGAGCATTTATAGGTTCACCTTCTTCCTCCTTTTTCTGTGACCTGGTCTGCACTGTCGCCATGATCACAGGTCTCTCGGGATTCCCCAAGAAGACGTATCTACACCCCAATATCAGAGGGTAGATTGGTTCATCTATCACTGCTGCTCTGATTTCTCCTTCCACATAGCGAGTTTTCACCGTTATCCTTGCGATGGGAAGTGTCATGAGTGGTATGTCCTTAGTCGCCCCTTGTATTTCCACTGTTTCTGTGGTATACTGACTTGGGTCCACTAGGCTAGACTTCACAACTGAATCATAATCCAAACCTGTATCATAAAGGCACCTTATGGTGACCCCATTACAAATAACATCCTCACAAACTGGGGGGTGATAAGGTTCCTGCTGTCCATTAGGATTAACCTTTAATCTTTGAGTCCCCGACTTCATTGCAGCAATGTTTGAAGGTTTCCTTCTACAAAATTCGGTGTTATGGTTATCTTTCTTGCACCATTTGCACCATCTTTTTCCTTGGTTAAACGGTTTTCTTTCATTGTATTTTTGGTCATTGAACTGTGAGTTTCTGTCTCGATAGTCATTTCTTGGCCGTTCAAAGTTTGTCCTGCCTTTATTACCCTGTTCTCTATTTTCAAATTTATTAAATGGCTGTGGAGCTTTAAAAGTTTCTATGTGCTTCTTTTTAGAGCCACTTACCTCTGCCTGGGCTGCCTGATACCTCTCAGCGACATTTAAAACCTCCCCCAACTTCTCTGCACCTTGTTCCATGAGAAATTTTCTCATGTCTGGAGCCATGGACTCTCTCAATTGCTCTATCATGATCATCTCTTTAAGATCTTGGGTCTTCCCCAGAGCAGTCCATTTCTCCAAATAGGTTTCCAGTCTGGCAGAGAATTGGTGGTATGTCTCCCCAGACAACAGTTTGGCATTTCTAAATTTCTTACGATAAAATTCACCATTTTTTTCGTACCTCAATAACAAAGCCTGCTTTAACATGTCATAATTGTCTTGGTCTTCTCTGTTCATTTTTGCGAAGACTTCATAAGAAGTACCTCTCAGTCCCTGTGATAACTTTAAACTCCACCTCTCTCTCTCTAACCCATATGTAGTAGCTAATAATTCAAAACGACTGAGGTACCCCTCGATGTCATCGTCTTTTTCAACAAAATGGTCTAAATGAAACCCCATAGCTGATGTTGAGGCTCCCTGACTAGCTGCAGCATCTGAGGCAAAAGGGCTGGCACCATTTTCAGGAGCATGGCCTTGTAACTCCAGCTCCCTTAGTCGTAATTCGTGCTCCCTTTGCAACCTTCTATCTTCTGCCTCCCTTTCGGCAGTCAATCTTTTATCTTCTGCCTCCCTTTCGGCAGTCAATCTTTTTTCTTCTGCCTCCCTTTCGGCAGTCAATCTTTTTTCTTCTGACTCCCTTTCGGCAGTCAATCTTTTTTCTTCTGACTCCCTTTCGGCAGTCAATCTTTTTTCTTCTGACTCCCTTTGCTGTCGTTTTTCTTCTGCCTCAATCTGCAGCCTCTTAAGTTCTCTATCAGCCTCAATTTGTAACCTCTTCTCTTCAGCTAACCTCCTATCTTCCCTTTCAATATACTTGTCACATTCAGCAGTTACATACTGAATTAAAACCTGACCATCCATTCCCATATCCTTCGCCGTTAGCACAGCAGCTGATCTGAACTTTGCTAGCTCAGCCATCACACAAAATAACAATGATCAAGGTAAAGATCTAACCAATCAATAACTAAAGTAATTCTAATTACTATAGACTAAGGTAATTCTAATTAGCCAGTTAACTAATTAATTACCACTGGCTGTGAAGATTCACCAACTTTTATTTTCACTTTCAATTTTAAGGGACACTTTTAATTTTTACAATTTGTCCCCCTGATTTAATTCTCCCACCAGGAGATCCTAATATTACTGATAAGCTAATTATCCCTGGACAAGACCCCAATATATGTAGTGGATTTTGATGGTATTGTATGGTTGATGTTACCTAGTGTGATGTATGAGGTCAGCTGTGAAGGCTCCTGAGATAAATGTAGATGTGAATTACAGAAGGCCCTTCTTACTACCACTTACGACCTCACACATATCTTTTTTTTTTCTAATGAATGTGGCTACGTTAAAAGTCTAGGGTACTGATATGTAATGTGTTGTGGTAGATTACACACACACACACACACACACACACAGATATTTAAGAAGTCTAATAATATTAATAAAATTTATAACACACTGAACTAACTCAGGCTGTTTTAGTTTTTAAAAGTTAAATCTTTTGATAAATTTATTTGTTCTGAACCAAATGTTTAGTTGGTCAGAACATAAGAAATATTATGGAGTCATAAATGGAATGCAAAATCATATGACATAATAAAATGGAAAATGTGTACTTAATTATTTCAAATGACTGGTTACTGGTAATTATATTACGATAGTCCCAGGAGAACTTATTTCTAGATATGCTGTTGGGATGGTGTCATCACTCCCAGTCTATGACTGCCAAACATTGTCCATTGACTTAAGGGATAAATACATAGTTTAATTTCCCCAATGTTATGTCTTTATTTGATGGTGAATTAGAGATAAATTAGTTGAAAATTTCGTTGGTGAAAGTCCAGCAGGCCAGATATAACTTATCTCGCCTGCGTCGATCCTGTACAAGTCTTGTGGCCCCACCTCTCCGTGCTGGGGGCAATATACGGCTGCTCTGACACAATGATAGACTGCACTGGTCCACACTTGTATATATTACTACAGCATTTGACACCGCTTTGGTGCCAAACAGAAACTCACAATTCTGAAACAAAAGTATTGGTCATGTGTCAGAACTCTACCTCCTGAGCCACTTCTGCACACAACACTACACAACAACACCACACAGACTGGGTCAGATCTCTCTGACCACACAGCACATCTTACCAAGTTGGTTTCACATAGTACCAGTTCCCCAAGACTACATTGCATCTGAGATATGTTCAATAGCTTCCTGCTATTGAATAAGATAGGTGATATGTTCCACTGATCTCAACACTAGATCCTTTTTCATAGTTTTATTTAGGCGTTCCTATATATTTTCTTTGTATGTATGTCTCTAGACCCTGAACTTGGGCTGGGGATCTAGAGCGAACACTTACTTGTCGTAATCATTTTTATGATATGGCAGTATCAATCACTCGAATTATTAAAATATACCAAATAAATATTGTTCATTCTTACCAGAATTCAGAATTGAGAACACAGTTAAAGTTGCTAGCAAAACTCAGCTGAGCTGCCGGCTGTATGATGGCGTCCCACTATATATTTGTATTCTTCTGGAATCAACACCACTATTACTTTAAACTGCGTCTCTGAACAGACTTATGTCAAATGGCAAAATTTCACCTCTCTGTCCCGCTACTATAAAATGCGTTGACCAATCGCCGACTTCCCCCCTTGCTTTCAAATTTACAACCAAAAGTCACTTCAGTCAAATCTCAGTCAAGTATGTATTACGGTCTGTTAGTCCGTCTGCCTCTACTTGTTTTTTCATAAAAACACGCTTGGTTCTACATGCATTTCCTACACGAATCTGCTGCCTAAGTTATTTTTAGCTACAATGCTCCATCACATCCCCTCTCTTTAATTACAGCTCGATTTTTACGTTTGCATGCTCAAGGCCAAGATTTTGGAAACTTTTAGTGACATGGGTTAACAGTGCAGTCGCTCGTCTGATATGAACAATACAGTCTTTTGTCAATATCTTCCTTATTATCTATCCGTCTGTATAAATGAAAGCATATTATTTCTCTGCTCAAGATGGGCTATCAAACTAGCTAGGTTTTATTTTCATAACTCTATTATTAAGAAAAAACATATTTTTTTCCAAGTTTAGTTTTTGAAATTTGTTCGAGAACCTTCCCTCATGTGTTTTGCCGCGGCATTCAAATAAAGACCAAGTATCGAAAAACGTCCAAGAAATGACTGTCTCGAATAAGAGCTAAGGTCCTTTTCTTGTCCATTTCCTTACTTTATGTCAACTAGGGACGTGAATTTTTTTCCTTTCACCCCCACTTGCGTCTTTTTGCCGTTCGAACTTCAAACACGTGTTCAGTCACATTTTTCCTTTTGGTGTCCTCCGTTCTCTCCCGTCTACAAAGGGTAAACGTTTCGTCTGCACTTCTAACTCGTTAGTTTTAAATGGCGGTGGGAAAGGCGGGCATGGGCGAGCATGTCTCCTAGTATCTGACGCATTATTTTTAACCCTACATTTCATCGTTAATTTTGGAGATATTTTAACGTTGTATCATGGTGACATCATCACACTATTTGTGCTGTTTGTGAACTGGTTTGCTATGAAATGAATACAACATATATATATATATATATATATATATATATATATATATATATATATATATATATATATATATATATATATATATATATATATATATATATATATATATGGGAGCCGCGCTGCTGTAATGGCTACGGCGTTGTACTGGCGACCAGGTGCTCATGGTTCAAACCCGGGCGTCAGCGTTTGAAGAAATGTTTACGGCCGGAAATTTGAATAACCTGAACGGCTCCTGTGATAAACCCTCTGTGGATGGGAAGGAGCGAAGCTCCTGACCGGGTTGGAAGGAAAGTCCTCAGGTTCCCCAGCCTCGCAATGACATGTCTTTGGGCCGAAGGGCTGAAAGCCCAAGTGCCGCTGGTTAAGAAAAAAAAAAATATATATATATATATATGTGTGTGTGTGTGTGTGTGTGTGTGTGTGTGTGTGTGTGATGAAGTGAATCTGTATCACAACGCGCTCAAATTTCCCCGCTTCAAAACCTAGTTAACGTATTTTTACAATCTATAAATAACTACGGTATTTGAAATTTGTCTGGGGCAAAGTCAAATCTACCGCCACAATTTAACTTGAGTATTTGAATATTTCTAAGAAAACAAGTTAAAAGTTACTACCCCCTACAACACACTACCCCTCCCAATATTTATTAACGGACGTAGTCAAACTTAACAACCAATCAAATTGTTACCTCGTTTTTTGGTAGAGACAAGAAATCTCGGTTGTAGTGGCAAAAATGCCGATTCTGTGTTTTTAACAAAAATTAAATAATTTATTTCTCAATAACTACAGGGAATTAGAAAGAAAGGGATATCTTGAATTATAGCGCTGATATTGATTGATATATTAACCTAAAGATTCCCACTTAATACAATTATCTTGACTTAGAAAAATTTAATTTACTGATATTTTGGATCGGGTTAGAACTGCCATTAATTACAAAAAATTACCCAGATGAAACTGGTAGGGAATAAACAAAGGAAAAGTAAATAGAACGATAGAGGTCAGTTGACCGTGTAATTATCACTTTTAATATTGGAAATCGATCCATAAATAACTGAGATATAAAAGACACAAAGATAATCAGATGAACGAACACACTTACGATTGCTCAAAGTTTATAGTCCAAAAATAGTTAAAATTTGGACTCGCTTTCTGATTGGTCAGAGGGTAGGGTAATAAAAATTAACACCTCCTTGTAAGATCAGGCCATTTGAATTTGAAAGCCATCGCAAGTTGAGATCAGCGGGAAAAGCCTTGTGACCAAGTTTTTTGCCGTTTGGACAAAAAAGCAGTTAGAGAAACCCATTTACTGCTAGTCAACTTTGTGCATGTGTATTATTCTTTCTGAGCCCATATCAGTAAGGAATCAGCAATTGGTACAGACAGATACCTTCACATACCTAGGAAGCATAGTAACACCAGACGGTGGGGCAGGCAAAGACATCAACATCAGAATGAATAAGGCAAGAACAGCCTTCTTTAGCCTAAACAACATCTGGAAGTCCTCCCAATACAGCACAAGCACAAAATTAAGATTATATCAGAGCTGTGTGCTTTCTGTGCTTCTCTATGGTGCGGAATGCTGGAGAGTTACAGAGAATGAAATGTCGAAATTGTCCTCTTTTCACACAACATGCCTAAGAAAAATTCACCGAATCTTTTGGCCAAATACCATCACTAACCAAGATCTGCTTACTCGTAGCAAGCAAGAGGACATGCACACCATCATAGCTGGCAGACGCTGGAGCTGGGTTGGTCATGTCCTCAGAAGAGACGCCGATGCCATCACAAGAACAGCTATGCTTTGGACCCCTAAAAAAACGAAATAGAAAAACAACCTGGCGGAGGACTGTGGAGGCTGAGATGCAAAGAATGAACCAGAGTTGGGGCACTGTACGAAGGATGACCGAACAAAGTGGAATCAATTTGTTGTTGCCCTACAAGACGCCACTAGGCCTGATGGCCACTGACTGCTTTGACGGTCGGCAGCTAAGGATCAAAGAAGAAGAAGATTATTCTTTACTTGAGGTAAGATAGATGCTTTTATATGTATATTTCCTTAGCAAGTATCAGGCTCTATGTGTATGCCGATACATTTTATTTCGATACTGCTAATTGGGAGATGGTTCAGCTTACGACGACCTAGGTAGGAATGCAGTCTTTTTCGGAGTGAAATGTGTAAACAATGTTTTGCTATTGGCCTTACAAATGTTGTGCCATAGTGCCGTGATAATAAAATTGATATTGCCATTGGGAAGTGAAAATAAATGTGTTTGAAAATTGGCCATAAAATTTTGCGACTGTAAGTCCAGGAGAAAATAAATTGGTAGTTGTTTCCGGAGTGACACAATGTTCAAATAACATGTGACACTATACATAGAATGTTTGAAAGAAGTCATTAACAGGTCACAAGATATATTTGTACACCCCTGCCGATTATGTGGAAGACAAGCAATGCCATATGAAAAAAAGAATGAAAACACAGGACTGCATGTAGTCAAAGAAATATATTGTTTGGTGCATATGGTCAGCACACATGGCTGACCCCAGGTAAGATTACCATTGATTAGTTGTGGAAATTTTATAGACAGGCTATAAAGGGGAGGAACTGTCCTTCTCATTTCAGGGTTGTATTACCAGTAAGAAAGTGTTGCAGACACCCTGGTGAAGACAGAAATTGTAAGCAGTGAAGGCTCATACTCTACTGTGAGCTACAGGCAATAACTTCACCCCTAAAGCAGCATCATTGGAGTGACCATGTGCACAGTCTGAAGCCCATAGCATCAGTCAGTCTTCCAGATAAGTGCCTCAACACGGGCACATGACAGCTCTTTTCAATTTAAACCACCACAACAATCAGAATTTCCTGGGGAATGATTAAGAAAACAAACCCTCCAATACTGACTATTGTTTATATCAAGCATTGAACATCAGACAGTGGGGTACTCATTCTAGTGACAATTTATTGTGTTACATTTCATGGACAGAGTTTCATCTTATTTATTTAAAATCTGTAAATAAACATTTTATGATTTTGACAAGTCCTGTTCCAAAAGATTGAGGTTCGGGACAATAAATTGTATATTTATTCCCATATACATATACCAAAACGTTCCCACCAGTCTTACTTACTTACATTTTGTTGAATTACAGTTCTTACCTTGTTTACAGTAATTGCAAATGCAAGCAGTACAAAATACTGTTATTCCTTATGGTTCCACCGGAAGAGTGATTTCATTTTGCTTTCGAGTTTTTGCAAGAAGAAAATTAATAAGGCATATTTTCGCGTTCGATCTGGCTCACCAAGAAAGAATAGTCCATCATTTCCTTTTTAAACGTGTTTACTACTTATCTTTGTAGCACGCCCCCTTCAAACACATACATTGTTTCGTAAACCAAGACGCGTATTATTTCCTTTGATATCTTCCTTGATTGTTTATATTCTTTTTGCTGCGCTGAAATATTCCTCCTGATAGTTTGTTTATGTTTTAGTTGTTATTCAGATTGTTTTGTTGTTCTGATGATCTGTTTATACTTGTACGCGTTTAATATTGGTTGGAGGTTTGTTTATGTCAATCTGTATCTTTCTGGACAAGTCTACTACAGTAGAACTATTGGAAAGGCAAGCAAATGGCTCTGTAAAGTTTCATTATTTTTTATGTTTGCTTCATTCTGTCATGGCACGCTTTGTTCATCCAAGACACAATTTCCGTCCGTTATATTAACGCGCGTATAAAATTAAAATACTCCTAACATAAAAGACCGAGTAAATGTGTTTAGCTGTATTCCACACAAAATACTCTTACTTCTTATGATGGAACCGCAATAGCAATTTTATTCTGCTTCTGGGTTTTAGTAAGAAGCAAATTAATAAGACACGTTCTCCCTTGATTCATAATTTTCCCTTTCCGACGTGGTGCACCAAGAAAGAATAGTCCAACTCATCCTTTTTTTAACGTGTTTACTATTGTTTTTCGTAGCACTTTCTTTTCAAACATATATACATTTTTACTTGCAAAAAAAAAAAAACGATAATTTTCTGTGATACATCTAATATAAAAGACCTAGCGATTGTGCTGAGTTGTATTTTTTAAATAAATTTTTTTCTTTTTGACGAGACGCGACCCATTCAACCTAGACACACGGATGACGTCAGTTATATTAGGACACATGTCCAAATAAAGAAGACCTGGCGTTCTGGTGTATTGTTTAGGTTTGAGCAAGATTTTTTTTAAAAATAAAACAAAAAAAATTTCCACCGTTTTGGCGTTTGTTGTCGAGGCGCATGTCCAAATAGAATAGACCTTGCGGTCGGTTTCACTGTATAATATCCATGATGAATATCATATCTTGTTATTCCGAGTATACAATTAAAATCCGCCTTTTAAAATTAATTATATTAAATTGACATTAAAAAAAAAACCGAAATGCTACATACAACTTAACTTTTCTTTTTTTTTTTTTTGGGAGCCGCGCTAGCGTAGTGGTTAGAACACCGCTCTGGCGACCGGGTGATACAGGATCAAACCCGGGCGACGGCATTTGAGGATTTTTCGTCGACCGGGATTTGGACTGGATTAACTCGAGACCTGGCGAGGACATTTCAAAGAGTGTCGACATAAATAATAACCGACTCAGGCAAAAAAAAAAAAAAAAAAAAAAAAAACAAAAAAAAAAAAAAAAACTTTTCTTTTAATTTTTAATTATAACTTTAAAGTGTAATTAAAATTTCTTAATTGACCTAGAAGATGCTTACAATAGTGTGGACTTTGCAACCTTAATCGACTGTGTAATGGCATGTTGTGTAAACCCTTGGCTGCTAACATGGTGGATAGCAGCTGTCTTAACTGAGAGGTCAGTTGCATTTCGTTTGGGCACATGGACATCAAAACCAATGCACATTTGCCCGGGACTATCCCAGGGTTGTCCACTGTCACCTGTGCTTTTTAACATATATACAGCAAGAGTAGCTGCAATTCAACCAACAGGTCTGTGACGAACATTAACTTTTGCCGATGACATACTCATTTACAGGACTGGCTCAGACAGACAAGAAATAGCTAGAAGCATACATGGGACTCTTGAGACGGTTTCTGAATGGTTCGAGGAAACCTACTCCAAGATCAATCCTAACAAAGCATGTGTGCTGTGGTGCTCAGTGAACAACTCCATATTGAAAGCAGATTTCCCAGGCATCACTCTCAGTAGGGCAGAAAATTGAAAGGCACGGCAAGCTAAAATACCTTGGAGTTACATTCGATTGCAGGCTATCATACAAGTACCATGTTGATCACATCATACAGAAATGCAAGAAAGACCTAGCAGCCCTAAAAACAATGGCCGCAGCGCATCTGGAGAAGAGACTACTGTTTATCCTATTTCATCAGCTGGTCCATTCCTGGAATCGGCTTGCCCGGAGATAGGGACCGCGGCCCCGTAAAGCACAGCGGCTCTTGCGGTGTCCGGTGCGCTCCCATCGGCCCTTGAAAACCCCACGGAGACGGTGTGAATTTCGTGCCAGGCCGTACCCATATCCGCAGCAGGTCTCCGAGATGCACAGCCTCTAGTCGAAAGAACAACGTAGGTAAGGGAAGTCGGCAAATTGGATCCGTAACTTCGGGAAAAGGATTGGCTCTGAGAGCTGGGTCAGTCGGGCCGGGGTAAGAAGCGGGACTGGGATGGGCCCGGGCTGGGCGAGGCCGCTAGCCGGCAGGCCGACCGAGCTCGGAACGTGGCTGCAACCTTCCCGTGGACCGCCCCAGCTATGCGGCGTCGCCTCCCGGGGGCGTCCGCGTCGGCTGGCATTCAACAGCCAACTCAGAACTGGTACGGACCAGGGGAATCTGACTGTCTAATTAAAACAAAGCATTGCGACGGCCGTCACCCGGTTTTGACGCAATGTGATTTCTACCCTGTGCTCTGAATGTCAAAGTGAAGAAACTTGGCCTAAATTGCTGTCGATTAAATCCAGATATCCGATGGCTCAGGTAATAGCCTATATGCGAGTAACCACAGACAAAAGGCATCCCCATCACAGCTGACTTCAAGGGAGCAAGAATAAAGAGGGGGATGTCATGGATGGCCCAGGCTGAGTCAACTAACTATTCGACAGGTGACCATATATCAAAGGACAGTATTACAGTGTACACAGATGGGTCTAAAGGAGTTAATGACAATTTGGGGATAGGAATTTATGATCCCATATGGCAAATGGTGAAAGGATATAGTTTAACAGATAATACATCTGTTTTCACGGCAGAGATGGTTGCAGTTCTGACAGCTCTGGAAATCTTCTCTAGCAACTCTCCTCATAAATTGACATTATTAACAGACTCACTTTCTGATATGCAAGCTATAAGAAACTTACGAGAATGCAGTAGACCTGATATAACAGAAGAGATATTACTAGCAAATACTTACCTATGCTCCAGAGGATGTTCTGTTCTAATAGCGTGGATACCTTCACATGTTGGCATATAAGGAAATGAAAAGGCGGATAAAGAAGCTAAGGAAAGTAGAAATAATAGAAACTAAATAAATGTGGGGATGAGTAAAACAGAGGTCAAAAGCTTAATTAAACGAATAATAACCGAGGAATGGACAGTAGAGTGGGATGGAAGTCTGAAGGGCAGACATGCATATAAATTGTTCAAGGCTCCAGCAAGAACGTATCAGGTATCTTCATGTGACGATAATTGTGTACGTCATTCTACACTATTCGTTCTCTCCTGCATTACTGATTTATTTCTTAATTTCTCACACTCATCGTCCTATTATTTGGCATATTTTATGCACCTACATTCTTGCCTAGTCACTCCCAGACTTGTTTACGTTTCACCATGTGCATTACAAGGCGAATTAGACAGGTCAGCCCCCATCAAGGCCAGCTCCTTGACGTGGAGATGGGGCTCAAGTACAGCCATCAGCGGCTGAAAACCAAGACTGGCCAGACCCTCCTAGACTCGAGCAAGACCACAGTCTGCCCTAGCAAGTCAAGGTGCTGAAGACGGAGGCAACCAGCCAAGAGGCGCACCACAGCAATCAGGATGCCACGCACATGCGCTATGGGAAGAATGCCTATATCTGCAAAACGTTATGGCACTCACCCTGTGACGGACACCCAGGCAGGCGCAGTGCCGGGCCCTCTGCCTCGGAAGGGCCCAACCCCTACTACTGGGGGTCCTTCTCAATTGCCCCGTGGAGCCAGGCGGCATGAGAATAGAGCTACTGGCCAAGCAAAGAAAAGACCATTTAAAATAATGCACTGGAATGCTGAAAGCGTCAATAGTAAAAAAGACGGCTACAGCAAAAAATTAGAGCTCGAAAATATCTTGAATGAAGAGCAAGTAAATGTATGTTGCTTGCAAGAAACCCACCTCAACAAAGACATAGCCTTCAAAATCAGAGGCTACCAGTGCTACCGATCTGACCGAATAGACATGCGAAAAGGTGGAATACTGACACTCGTGAGGAATAACATCAGTGCATGTCAGCTTGAAACATATATGGAGGGGGCGGAATACCAGATGCTTCATCTCAGGACAGAAAGTTCAGAATTCCACCTGCTCAACTACTACTGTCCGAGCGACCGCCCACTGGCACTAGATACAATCCCAGCAAAAGAAAGACTGATTGTATGCGGAGACTTCAACAGCCACTCACAGAGCTGGAGCTATGATCACATGGACAGGAGAGGTGAGGAGCTTGAAAACTGGCAGGATGACAATGGGCTTATCCTGATTAACCAGCCAATCGACCCACCAACCTTCTACTCGAGATCATGGCACACCACCTCTACACCAGACCTGGCATTCCACTCACCCAGCTTGGAGTGGAACACCACACGCATTGTAGGGAAACAACTTGGAGGCAGCGACCACCGGCCAGTCTTCCTAATTGTGGAAAATGAACTTGTCAAGGAGAGCAGCACTCTTTCTAGGTGGAACTACAAGAAGGCAGACTGGACAATGTACCAGCACCGTACTAGTATACTGGCTAGAGATCTGACTGTAGACAAAGACATCAATAAGCTAGTCGATGAATTCAGCAGATGCATATTACAGGCTGCTCGTGAAACAATACCTAGAGGGGCTCGTAAGCACTACAAACCATATTGGAATAGTGAACTAGAGCAGCTGCACAACGACGTGGAAACATCTCGAAAGCAGGCAGAGACCAGTCCATGCCAAGAACACCACAATAACTACCAGCAAGCTAAGGCCAAATTTCAAAGGGCCAAGTTGCAGGCCAGGCGAAGAAGCTGGAAGGAGAAAACAGAGTCCTTGAACTTTGAAAGAGATACGAGGAAACTGTGGAAGCTGGTAAAGCAACTTAACGATGAAGGTACAGGGAGAAACTCAAGGATTGCTCTGTACAAAGATGGAAACATCCTCATGGGAAAACAGGCAGCTGATCACTTTGCAGACTCCTTTGCTAAAGACAACAACATCGAAGTTAGCCCAGAGAAGCAACAGGAGACTCGTGAGAAACAACACGCAGGACGAGATGGAACCATACCTGAAGTTATGGAGGCACCAATCACATTCAGAGAACTGGAGCTTGCAATATACAAATTGAAAATGAGAAAGTCGCCAGGAGTTGATGGAGTGTCCAATGAAATGATTAAGAACTTGGGAACCGCAGCAAAAACAAAGCTGCTGCAGATCTTCAATATCTGTTGGAACTCAGGCAGAGTTCCACAGACCTGGAGGGAAGCAATCATGATACCACTCCTAAAACCAGGAAAAGACAGTTCCACTGCCTCCAGCTACAGACCAATCAGCCTTACAAGCTGCCTCTGCAAAATAATGGAACGTATCATCAACCTCAGGCTACAGTGGTACCTTGAAAGTGAAAACCTTCTTGTACCACAGCAGGCGGGCTTTAGGCAGTGTTATTCCACCGAAGATCAGGCAACTTACCTTTCCCAAGAGATTGAGGATGCGTTCCAAGATAAGAAACTGGTACTAGCAGCATGGATAGATCTAAGGAAAGCATTTGACAAGGTTTGGAAAGAAGGGCTTCTGAAGAAACTGAGAAATTGTAGAGTGAATGGTAAGATGTACAAATGGGTGAAAGCATACTTGCATAACAGAAGAGCCTGAGTACAACTAGATGGCCTCAAGAGTAAGAAAATTCTACTGCGTTATGGCGTCCCTCAGGGAGGGGTTCTATCCCCCACACTTTTCCTAGTCTACATCAACGACCTGGTTGCTGAACTACCACATGGAATGAAAGTGGCAATGTACGCTGATGACCGGTAATATGGTGCACAGATGAGCATGCAACAGTGGCCACCAAACTGCTACAAAGAGCTATAGATGCCTTAACCTCATGGGCAAATAGATGGTGTGTCAGCATCAACACAGACAAGTGCAGCACTACGCTCTTCACCCTCTCTCCCAAACAAAAAGCTGGTGTCATCAAGGTAAACGAAGAGCTCATGAGAGAAGATAAACAACCCACCTATCTCGGAGTTACATTCGATGATAGGCTGACATGGAAGCAGCACATCAACAAGGCAGCAACAAAGGCCAGGAGGAAGCTAGCCATCCTGAGAAAACTAAGTGGAACCACATGGGGAGCCAGCGGGAAAATACTTAGTAAAGTTTACCAGCAGGGCATACGACCACACCTGGAATATGGGTCAGCTGCGTGGTGTCCAGCATCAAACACCACATTACAAGAGCTAGATAAAGTGCAAAACCAGGCGCTTAGGGTCATCACGGGGGCAATGAAATCAACGCCTATAGTGGAGATGGAGAAAATGGGGAGGATACAAGCACTGAGAGAACGCAGAGACACGAAAGTGCTAACACAGGCAGAAAAGTTCCTCTGTATGCCGAGCCATCCAATGAAGGACAGATTCCAAAACCTAGCAATGGGGCGACTGAAAAGAAGCAGCTTTATCCACCAGGCCAAACGATTTCGTAGACAAACCTCAGACCTGCCTGAAGTTAACAGCCCCCTAAAGTCTGTGCCAGAACAAACCCCTTGGAGAGAGGAGCATGGACTACCAGTACACATCCACACAAAAGTGAAAGGAATATTCGACAGGGATGAACAGAACAGCGTGCAACGTAGGACAGTCACTCTCAGTTTCCTGGATGATGAATACCCACAGGACCTCTGGGTCCGAGTATACACGGATGGGGTCCTCCACCGGCTGAAGGGGGACAAAGAGTGTAAATTCTCCTAACTAGACAAGGTCTGGAAAAATTTGTAAGGAGATATTTGGTCTCTCGCTACTGTTGTCCCCTTCTCAGTTATCTATTATTATTATCCTTAATTATTACTGGGATTATATCTTATATTTTACGAGCAAACTTCTCAAATTTGTCCAAATACACATCGATCGAGTCGGCTTGCTCTGAGAAAGCTTCAAATGGAAATGTCAAGGGTCCTAAGTTTGACACGTGTGAGGATGGCAAAGGTCCTATGCTCCCCGTTTGCAAGAAGGGCACATCATCTGACCGTGGCGATAGGTTGCCTGATGATGTAGATGCTACCGGTTCAACTCTTTGAGCCTGTATCTGTATCTCTAACTGCTTTATTTTCAGTGCATGCTCGCGTTCATCTCTCTCTCCTTTCCTTAGCTTCTACAGCTTTTATCCGCTCATCTATTTCTGCTAACTTTATTCGCTCTTCTCTTTCAGCGTTCGCTGTTTCTCTAGCGTAATGCTTATCTGTCTCGGCACTGATAAAATTAGCAAGGTCCACCCCACTATATCCTACATCTCTACCAGCCTCCCCTAGTGCTGCCTTAAGCTTAACTATTTCAGCCATCTTTTGCTGTTATAGTCCACACTGAGTAAGCTAGTGCTACTTTCCAAAAGTATTTCTAACACCAAGCAAAAACTAATAATTATCAATCTGCTAGAGATGAAATTAATACAGTTATGCAGACTTAATGCCTATGTAAATCAAAGAAATACAGAATCATTGATCTAACTTAATTAAAACACACAACATATATAAAGGGATTCACCAAATCAACGCACTGAGCCAATTTATATGGCAAAAGTATTGCCTGAAATTCTTAGGGGAAAAAATGTCTCTCTCTCTCTCTTAGAGTTAAACTGTGTGAAAATACGGGTGTTCAAATGACATACTGTAATGAATGTAGGCTATCCCAGAGGAATGATATACAGTAAAACCTCTATAAGTTGACCACCCAAGGGACTGTAGCAAACCGGTCAACATACGGAGGTGGTCAACATACGGAACGAGGCCTATTGTTCTGATACTTTACTTCCTTGAACAGCTTATATTGGAGAATACAGTATCATACGAAATCGTACATAATCACAACATCAAATCAAATCATCAACATCTGTTTTATCATGGTTTAATCATTCTTTCTGAAAAAAGGAGTCAATCTTGGTCTGTGTCTTATTCTTATTACAAACATAAGTGGAGAAAGCACTCTCAACGCTGGCTACACCACTCAACATACCTGGGCATTTTTCCACAGCAAATGACTTCAACTGCATTATCAGATGCCTGACAGCCTCTTCTTTTGGAGTCTCTGCAATTTCTGTGTCATCGTCACTTGCTTCTTCAACTTCACCAGCTACTTCATGCACTGTTATGCTTGTCTGTACTTCGGTCAATATCGCTTGGAAAATTCCTTCTGGGTCAGGTTCATTACAGGTTGCCACCTCATCATCCATTGCAACAAAACCTTCAAAATCTACTCCTTCGAATTCTGCCATTGGCGATGGACTGTCCGATGGGGCTAAAACGTCATTTTTTTTAGCCTAAACAACATCTGGAAGTCCTCTCAATACAGAAAAAGCACAAAATTAAGATTATATCAGAGCTGTGTGCTTTCTGTGCTTCTCTATGGTGCGGAATGCTGGAGAGTTACAGAGAAGGAAATGTCGAAATTGTCCTCTTTTCACACAACATGCCTAAGAAAAATTCACCGAATCTTTTGGCCGAATACCATTGTCACCGTTCACTTTGCTAGGAGCATTATAAAATGCTCAAGCAGGAATTATAAGCGGTGATTTGGTTTTGGTTAAGAGGGAAGGTATGAAAAAATGGTTTAAGAAATAAGAATAGATTTGAATAAAGACTATTTGTCTTGCTAAAAGGGAAATAAGATGAGTGAAATCATGCTTTGATCAAAGGGAGAAGACTCTAATTATTAAAGTCAGGAGAGGAAAGTGCTTAATTACACATAAGTAGATTTGGTGAGTTGGTAATTATGGTTTAGAAAATGTACATATAAGAATTGTATAGCAAGCTTTAGAGAAGACAATATAAGGTTAAGTCAAATATGCAAAGGGAGACAATGGGTAATTACCTCCCTTATATGATTAAGTGAGTTGAGAGGAAAAAAAATATGCACGTGAAAAGTTTACCAGGACAACGGATGACACTTCACTGAGTTGTTTACACAGCGGATAAGCGTGAACATATTTCAGCTGAGCGAAGAATAGGAGGAACCAATGAATTTACAGTAAACAAGGACAGATCAGCTGATAATGATTTTATAGAGGAGAACCCATTTAGACGCGCTGTCGAGCGGTCGCATTTTCGCAGGAGCAGTCCTAGTTAAGGACGTAGAGTGGCAGGAATGTGTATTCTGCCAGGCTTAAGTTTAATTTCTGTGGGAAACAGAATGAATACTTCTGAAGAATCCTATAGACCTAGTTAGAGTAGTAGAATCTATTCACATATGAAAGACAGAACGGTGTTTAAAATATAGGTTTAGAGATAAGAGGTGATAGTAAGAAAATATGAGTGTTGTGAGGATTCTGTGCAACCAGAGTAAGTAGGTCCTTTGACTCATAACTTTTGATAGACATTGAATAGAATGATTTCAGAAGTTGAAACAAAGTATTACAAGGTTAACGACGCTTACAACTAGGTGAGCGCAGAATAATGAGAAACGAAGCTGAAGCTATAAAATTGACTATGAGGTGAATAAACTGAGACTAAGTAGGCAGCTGAGGAGATTTTACAGAAGAACAGGGACTTAATAGCCGTGTTGGGCTATTGTATAATACTTACTTAGTCGTTCCCCTTCTACCGTGAGGTGTAGAGGTTTGCAACATCGACTGCTACAAGTAAGATGAGTAAGCAATTGAAGGCTGATTGTATTTACAGGATGAAACATGCGCTCTCTAGCAGGTATAAGTATGAGGATATCGCAACAGGTGTACCCAATGAATTGATTTGCATATATGAATTTTTAGATGATGGTATTTGATTAAATTGAGTAAAAATTGACAGGATTAGTAGACAAAAGAAACCAACTCAGGAAAGAGTTGATGAAAGGCTTGGGAGAAGCCAGAATAAATAGAAAAGCCTTAAGGGAAGAAAATATGTATAAACCATACCTGAATATGTTCTCAGGCAGAGAGCTATAACTATATATATATATAGGTATGTGAGTGCCCAGAAGGAATGGGACATACAAGAGGCAGTTAGGAAATGTTTGTACCTGGAATTTGTACCACATGCCTCCTGTTATGATGGAATTTTTGATGTAAATAAATCACTTGTTTTGATGGAACACTTCTCAAGTTGGGTTAGCTCTCTAAAAGGTTGTTGAGTGCTTGAGTAAACAAGATAATAGGCATAAGGGAATAACTGCTATACGAAGTTGTCACTTAAGTAACATCATAAGAAGGGATGGAACGAGTTAGGTTGGAAGTTTGAGAAGATATCATCCAGGAATCAAGACCTCTGGCGGTGAGGGCCAGTATTAAGATATACTCTTACTTGGAAGATAGGTCAATGGACCAAATTGACAAATAGAAGGTAGACAACTAGGCTAATCCCAGTCACCTAGTTTACTTTAAAAGAAGAGATAGCACTGTCACATATTATTAATTGGTATCGTGACCAGTCCCAAGACATATAAAGGGACCACTGGGACACATATTATTAATTGATGTCGTGACCAGTCCTCACTTCATAAACCAACACTGCGACATATTATTAATTGGCGCCGTGACCAACCCTTCTTAAAGTGACATGGCTACATCACAAGGAGAGATGGAGTATCAACACCAACAAAACTACAACAACTCACGACGGAATGGTTATAACAAACACTGGGACACTTTGAACAAGAGAGCACAGAGAATAATATTAAGAAATTTTATCAATGAAATTAAAACCAGACAGTTATGGGAGTTTAAAAACATAACATCAAACAACGGTCAAGTTGGCCTCCTCACAACAGAAGATGGATGGAGAGCACACATCGGGCAAATCAAATCAGGGAAGAAACATCACAGAATACCAACAAGAACAAATACAAAGATATTAACAGAAATGACAACAAGTCCACAAGCAGTCCAGAAAAGACAAGTTACTAGAATAGAGCCTCAGACAGAGAATGTCGCAGTACAAACGGATTGCAAGTTTAAGAAGAGTCTAATCCCAGTCAGCATAAAGTTAAAACAAGTTACAAATGTCGCAGTACAAACAGATGACTTACCTGATTCGAACAACACTGAAATGGTCGATAAAATAGAGAAGCTGACATCTAAAGAAAGAAGTAGTGAGATAACAGAAGTAGAAGACATTTATTATGATGCACCGTGCGAATTTATTGATAGAAAATTTGAGCGGCTGAGAATGGTCAATAATACAGACAAGATGACATCGGAAGAAAGTTATATGAAGAATGACAGTACAATTATAACGCCAGATACATTCTTGTCGATGCTATGGAGTCAAAAACAGGCACGTAAGAAAGATAAACAGTGCAGAAAAGCCCATCAAGCAATTGTTAATATTTCAGAACTAGAAACTGCTGATGAGATGCTGAACAGTCTAGTATCAAAAGGAATAGGTGTTCTACAAGACATAAAGACATTACTTCTTCAGATGGGAAAGTCAAGTCTAAGTAACATTCAAGATCAAGTGCAAGATAAGAAACAAGATGTCACATGCAAAAATCCAGAAAGAACTGACCTGAATTTACAAAGTCATGTACCGGTTCCAGAGTTGAGAGAAGCTCCTTTGGCTAGTGGATATTCAAGAGATGATAGCCTTAATCCACAAAAGAATCAAGAACAGCTGAAGCAAGTTACAGTATCAGCACAGACAGACTCAGCAACACAAACACAGAGAATAAAGTTGCAGTTTCGGCAACACAAACAGAGAATACAGCAGCAGCACAGATGGACTCAACAACACAGACAGACAATAGAGTTGCAGTTTCAGCGACACAAACAGAGAACAGAGTGGGAGATTCAGCAATGCAAACAGAAAACACAGTTGCAGATTCAGCAATACAAACAGAGAACAGAGCTGCAGTCTCAGCAACACAAACAGATGTTGACCTTAACGCTGACGCATCTAGCAGGCATGTGGGAACAGCAGTGGGAAGGAGTTCAGTCAAAATAGGTCCACAAGAAGTACAAGACATAGACATATCTTATAAGCGTACAAGAACAGCACATTGTCCCTATGACGAGACAACAATTAGAAAGCGGGAAGTAGATAAGAGAGTACAGAGAGTCGACAATGTTTCGGAGGAGAAGAAAATTAACAAGGTAGCTAAGCCAAATGTACAGGAATTGAAGAAAGAAATAAAATGTATCCTAAGAGAAGGCGATCTTAACACCTTGTCAATAAACAAGGTGCACAAATTGCTAGAAATAAAATTTGACATAGACTTATCAACAAGAATAAAAGAAGTAAGTCAACTTGTGAAAGATGTGATGCAAGAGGAACTTGGTTGCAGGGATGTCGAGATAGTGGATGAAGAGTTTTCAGACTCATCATCAAGTTATTCAAACATTGTATCGTCAGATGAAGAAGATAGAATTATAGACTCCGACGAAAATGCAGAAGGATACTCGTCGGTCGAGTTTAGGTATGCAACGGACGAAGAAGGCCATAGATATTATGGGCCGATATATAAGAAAAGTCATCCTGAATGTACAAATCAGATAAAGAAATTTACCAAGAAGTCCCAACCAAGCTTAAATGAGTTAAAAGAAACAATAAGACGCAACATAAGAGGAAGCGACCCCAACATCTTGTCAATAAAGTCGGTGCACAGAGTGTTAGAATTCGAGTTTGATATAGACTTATCACAAAGAGTAAATGAAGTAAGACAGTTGATGAGAGATGTAATCCAAGAGGAGGGTGAAGATACAGTTAAGAAGAAACAAAGACACCTTGTAGAAGAACTTCAGCACAAGAATGACATGACTAAGAAAATGGTAAAAGTGGTTGAACCAAATATGGACGAGTTGAAGAAGGAAATAGAAGTCATCATAGCACAGTCTGGGTTGGACGGGTCACGAGGACAAGTATGGACATTGCTACAAGAAAAGTATCAGACACAATTTCTAGAGATAAGAAATGAATTAGATATGGTTATAACGAAAATGTTAGATGACACAAACGAGAAGAGATGCAGAGAGCGGGACAAACGTGATCGAATTCAAAGGAGAAATAGAGGAAGAGGCAAATATAGATATTGCTAAGATGATAGCGTTAGAAACGCTTAGAGTCAGAGAGGCCATGATGATGAAGTTTTTAGACATGGTGAATAAGTGAAGAGACAATGGTGTTGAAGTTGATGAATAAGTTAACATAGGAGGAAGCTTTGAGAGTAGAGACATAGCATATTAAGAGATACAGATCGAGGGGATTTCCGATCTAAGAGCCGAGACAGGCTAAGACATAGAAGTGATAGTAGAAGGAGAGATACGGATCGACGAGGTTACCGATCCAAGAGCCGAGAAGCTTATAGAAACAGTAGTAGAAACATAGAAACTACTAAGGATTGAGGGAGATACCGATCTAGTAGTAGAGAGGAGGAGAGAAATAGGAGTATAATTAGAGGTCGCGGTAGCGACATAAAACCTGAGAGGAACTCAGGGAGTGTGAGAAGTTGAAGATAGAGACAAACCGAAGCAAACGATTCATGAGTAAGTGAGATAAGGAGATTGGGAGATAGTAGCAGGAAGCTATGAGAGTACAGGCATAGCATATATAATATAAACAATATGGCGGCTGCAACTTAGTCTTGAGAAGCCTAAGTATAATTGGTCTATACCGCACATACGAGAGGACTGAGTACACCTGACTAATAGGTTACTGCAGTAGAGGAGAAGAGTAATGGAGATGTAAGACGTACAATTGAGGCCGCGGTAGTACGGCGAGAAATTTTTGTGAAAAGTCGTGGTGACGACGGAAATAGTAAGTCGTGGTGACGACGGCAGAAATACTAGAAACTTAGATTTTTTAATGAAACAGCGGAAGACAGCAACTATGGGATGAAATAAAGCGACAACTACGACTATCAGCTACAAGTTAATCCTAACTTATATGATCAAGTTGGGACATGGAAGATAATAGACTTTTACAATCAGCAAGAAGAAACAGTACAGCGGATTCCAAGCCTTACAGACGAAATACAGAAGCGAGAATCACTTGAGAAGTCTAGCCACACTATACGAAGACAACACATCAATGTTCGCAATGTTAATCACATGGTCACAACCATCATCCCCTATCCCTTCGTCAGCCCTAACATATTCCCTGTGACACCTGTCACAACCCCAGTGATCATGTGAAGCGAACAGGTGATGACAGAAGACGATCACATACAGCTTCAGAAGAATCAGCCGAATTGGAATTTTACAGAAGAACATGGTAGTCAGGGACTACAACCGTCAACTTCCAGTCAACACCAGTCTACACATTCTACTTGGGATAGCGAAGATGACAGACCTTTGAAATCAGCAACGAGAAAATATAGCCCCCCACGGTAGCAACTTTACAGAAGAACATGGTAGTCAGGGACTACAACCGTCAACCTCCAGTAGACACCAGCCTACATACTCTAGCTCGGATAGCGATGACGAACAGTCTTTACAAGTGACGAAAAGTAACATTACTCACCATACCCAGAGTCCTACAGCGAAGCACATAAATAGCAACAAGAATGTCATTAATACGCCTTCAGCACAGGTGGAATCTGAACTTGATGTAACAGAACGAGAAGACAGCGACATAGAGTGTATGGATGATACAACCAGCACCGAAATACGCATAGCTACCAAACGCCCTTACCAACCTTCGTCACTAGACTCACCACCAAGAGCGAAATTGCTACGATTACCGCAAGAACATCTACGAACAAGATTCAAAAGAAATCATCGCCAAGTACATAAACCTTCACTAGGTTTCCAACAAAATATAAATATTCGTTCGCCCCCCACCTCCTGCAGAGCGACTATAAACACGACATCGCAATGCATATCAGCTTCGTCACAGTATGACAGTCGCCTCTCCAGCAGAGAGATTACACTGTTGGAACTCGCAAAACAAATCTCCAACTTAGTGTAGTCATCATAAAGCACTAAAGCACTAACCAACAGTACCTAGTGTTTGGAATTCTTGGTACTCTAACCATAAATGTGGAAGTCTGAAGGCGAACGAAGAAGAAGAAGAAGAAGTACCTAAAGTTAAGATAGTTAATTGAGTCACACTGTGTTTAGCTTAAGTTGATATTCATATACTGGAGCACGCTTAGACACTTACAGTACTCACTAACTTCTTTAAAGAGAGTCGAGTTGACAAACTAGATTACACATAGTCTTAAGAGTGTGACAAAGTAGATCAAACATATAGCCTTAAGAATGTGACAAAGTGAATTAAAAACATAGTCTTAAGAATGTGACAAAGTAGAGTGAATACATAGAAGTTCATCATTGTGACACAGTAGAGTACACACATATAATCTTATGAATGTGACAAACTAGAATAACTACATATAGTTTTAGGAAACTTAACAGTGTTCTTCCCAAGGTACAAGATGCAGCATACCAGATGATCAACACTGACATTGGTTAAAATATGTATAGTACATTAAATGCATGTTAATTATTATAATGTACCTATTTCAGGCATAAAAGTATTCAGGACCAGAGAAAAAAAAAAGAGAAAAGAGAAAAGAAAAGAAGGGAAGTGATCCAGACTCAGTCAAGTGGAGTCTTACTCATGGACATAGGCAAATATTGCACTGAGGATGAACGTCCCCACTTTTTACTGCACTGGTTGTACAGAGATAACAGAAAAAAAAAAAACAACTTGGTTGCAGTATTGGTATTATGGGTACTGCTTACTTAAGAGATGATGGTAATGACAGTTATAGGGTCATGACTATATTACTTTTACATCCTAAGGTTAGATATTTTGTTAACCCTGACGTACTACTGCATGTATATATAGGTTTAGACAGAGTTAAGGATTTGACTGATGCATCCAAGACTAGAATCAGTCGGGCACATCAACTCTGACATAGTGACATGTATCTTTCACTATCGCCCCAATACATATGAAGATACTAGTGCATGTATATATAGGTTTAGACAGAGTGAAGGATTTGACTGATGCATCCAAGACTAGAATCAGTCGGGCACATCAACTCTGACATAGTGACATCTTTCACTATCACATTAGGATATTTACTGATGCACCACTAATTACTTATTTCTGCTTATCTGTCTAGTATAATGGATAAATTACATTAACAGCAGATATTTCAAGACATATAAAGGTACTGACAAACCTCTGTGTCCAGAGGCAGTGACCATGTCGAAAAATAGGAACATGTATATATATATAGATAATAAGTGCAGAGCCATGATTTATTTTTTTGTTGAGTATTGATGGTATGCCTCAAGCTAAGGTTCAGCAATGAGGTAGCGTTACATTTTGCTTCAAAATATTTTTTGGGGGAAATTTTTTAACATGTAGACTTTGAATATGTATACAGGCGCGGTGATAATGGTATGTTAAAAAATAGAATGGGATTGCTAGATGATGGAACACAAATGTCTCCCTATGGGATACATTTGTATGGCCCCGGGTTGTATGTCACCGTTCACTTTGCTAGGAGCATTATAAAATGCTCAAGCAGGAATTATAAGCGGTGATTTGGTTTTGGTTAAGAGGGAAGGTATGAAAAAATGGTTTAAGAAATAAGAATAGATTTGAATAAAGACTATTTGTCTTGCTAAAAGGGAAATAAGATGAGTGAAATCATGCTTTGATCAAAGGGAGAAGACTCTAATTATTAAAGTCAGGAGAGGAAAGTGCTTAATTACACATAAGTAGATTTGGTGAGTTGGTAATTATGGTTTAGAAAATGTACATATAAGAATTGTATAGCAAGCTTTAGAGAAGACAATATAAGGTTAAGTCAAATATGCAAAGGGAGACAATGGGTAATTACCTCCCTTATATGATTAAGTGAGTTGAGAGGAAAAAAAATATGCACGTGAAAAGTTTACCAGGACAACGGATGACACTTCACTGAGTTGTTTACACAGCGGATAAGCGTGAACATATTTCAGCTGAGCGAAGAATAGGAGGAACCAATGAATTTACAGTAAACAAGGACAGATCAGCTGATAATGATTTTATAGAGGAGAACCCATTTAGACGCGCTGTCGAGCGGTCGCATTTTCGCAGGAGCAGTCCTAGTTAAGGACGTAGAGTGGCAGGAATGTGTATTCTGCCAGGCTTAAGTTTAATTTCTGTGGGAAACAGAATGAATACTTCTGAAGAATCCTATAGACCTAGTTAGAGTAGTAGAATCTATTCACATATGAAAGACAGAACGGTGTTTAAAATATAGGTTTAGAGATAAGAGGTGATAGTAAGAAATATGAGTGTTGTGAGGATTCTGTGCAACCAGAGTAAGTAGGTCCTTTGACTCATAACTTTTGATAGACATTGAATAGAATGATTTCAGAAGTTGAAACAAAGTATTACAAGGTTAACGACGCTTACAACTAGGTGAGCGCAGAATAATGAGAAACGAAGCTGAAGCTATAAAATTGACTATGAGGTGAATAAACTGAGACTAAGTAGGCAGCTGAGGAGATTTTACAGAAGAACAGGGACTTAATAGCCGTGTTGGGCTATTGTATAATACTTACTTAGTCGTTCCCCTTCTACCGTGAGGTGTAGAGGTTTGCAACATCGACTGCTACAAGTAAGATGAGTAAGCAATTGAAGGCTGATTGTATTTACAGGATGAAACATGCGCTCTCTAGCAGGTATAAGTATGAGGATATCGCAACAGGTGTACCCAATGAATTGATTTGCATATATGAATTTTTAGATGATGGTATTTGATTAAATTGAGTAAAAATTGACAGGATTAGTAGACAAAAGAAACCAACTCAGGAAAGAGTTGATGAAAGGCTTGGGAGAAGCCAGAATAAATAGAAAAGCCTTAAGGGAAGAAAATATGTATAAACCATACCTGAATATGTTCTCAGGCAGAGAGCTATAACTATATATATATATAGGTATGTGAGTGTGCCCAGAAGGAATGGGACATACAAGAGGCAGTTAGGAAATGTTTGTACCTGGAATTTGTACCACATGCCTCCTGTTATGATGGAATTTTTGATGTAAATAAATCACTTGTTTTGATGGAACACTTCTCAAGTTGGGTTAGCTCTCTAAAAGGTTGTTGAGTGCTTGAGTAAACAAGATAATAGGCATAAGGGAATAACTGCTATACGAAGTTGTCACTTAAGTAACATCATAAGAAGGGATGGAACGAGTTAGGTTGGAAGTTTGAGAAGATATCATCCAGGAATCAAGACCTCTGGCGGTGAGGGCCAGTATTAAGATATACTCTTACTTGGAAGATAGGTCAATGGACCAAATTGACAAATAGAAGGTAGACAACTAGGCTAATCCCAGTCACCTAGTTTACTTTAAAAGAAGAGATAGCACTGTCACATATTATTAATTGGTATCGTGACCAGTCCCAAGACATATAAAGGGACCACTGGGACACATATTATTAATTGATGTCGTGACCAGTCCTCACTTCATAAACCAACACTGCGACATATTATTAATTGGCGCCGTGACCAACCCTTCTTAAAGTGACATGGCTACATCACAAGGAGAGATGGAGTATCAACACCAACAAAACTACAACAACTCACGACGGAATGGTTATAACAAACACTGGGACACTTTGAACAAGAGAGCACAGAGAATAATATTAAGAAATTTTATCAATGAAATTAAAACCAGACAGTTATGGGAGTTTAAAAACATAACATCAAACAACGGTCAAGTTGGCCTCCTCACAACAGAAGATGGATGGAGAGCACACATCGGGCAAATCAAATCAGGGAAGAAACATCACAGAATACCAACAAGAACAAATACAAAGATATTAACAGAAATGACAACAAGTCCACAAGCAGTCCAGAAAAGACAAGTTACTAGAATAGAGCCTCAGACAGAGAATGTCGCAGTACAAACGGATTGCAAGTTTAAGAAGAGTCTAATCCCAGTCAGCATAAAGTTAAAACAAGTTACAAATGTCGCAGTACAAACAGATGACTTACCTGATTCGAACAACACTGAAATGGTCGATAAAATAGAGAAGCTGACATCTAAAGAAAGAAGTAGTGAGATAACAGAAGTAGAAGACATTTATTATGATGCACCGTGCGAATTTATTGATAGAAAATTTGAGCGGCTGAGAATGGTCAATAATACAGACAAGATGACATCGGAAGAAAGTTATATGAAGAATGACAGTACAATTATAACGCCAGATACATTCTTGTCGATGCTATGGAGTCAAAAACAGGCACGTAAGAAAGATAAACAGTGCAGAAAAGCCCATCAAGCAATTGTTAATATTTCAGAACTAGAAACTGCTGATGAGATGCTGAACAGTCTAGTATCAAAAGGAATAGGTGTTCTACAAGACATAAAGACATTACTTCTTCAGATGGGAAAGTCAAGTCTAAGTAACATTCAAGATCAAGTGCAAGATAAGAAACAAGATGTCACATGCAAAAATCCAGAAAGAACTGACCTGAATTTACAAAGTCATGTACCGGTTCCAGAGTTGAGAGAAGCTCCTTTGGCTAGTGGATATTCAAGAGATGATAGCCTTAATCCACAAAAGAATCAAGAACAGCTGAAGCAAGTTACAGTATCAGCACAGACAGACTCAGCAACACAAACAGAGAATAAAGTTGCAGTTTCGGCAACACAAACAGAGAATACAGCAGCAGCACAGATGGACTCAACAACACAGACAGACAATAGAGTTGCAGTTTCAGCGACACAAACAGAGAACAGAGTGGGAGATTCAGCAATGCAAACAGAAAACACAGTTGCAGATTCAGCAATACAAACAGAGAACAGAGCTGCAGTCTCAGCAACACAAACAGATGTTGACCTTAACGCTGACGCATCTAGCAGGCATGTGGGAACAGCAGTGGGAAGGAGTTCAGTCAAAATAGGTCCACAAGAAGTACAAGACATAGACATATCTTATAAGCGTACAAGAACAGCACATTGTCCCTATGACGAGACAACAATTAGAAAGCGGGAAGTAGATAAGAGAGTACAGAGAGTCGACAATGTTTCGGAGGAGAAGAAAATTAACAAGGTAGCTAAGCCAAATGTACAGGAATTGAAGAAAGAAATAAAATGTATCCTAAGAGAAGGCGATCTTAACACCTTGTCAATAAACAAGGTGCACAAATTGCTAGAAATAAAATTTGACATAGACTTATCAACAAGAATAAAAGAAGTAAGTCAACTTGTGAAAGATGTGATGCAAGAGGAACTTGGTTGCAGGGATGTCGAGATAGTGGATGAAGAGTTTTCAGACTCATCATCAAGTTATTCAAACATTGTATCGTCAGATGAAGAAGATAGAATTATAGACTCCGACGAAAATGCAGAAGGATACTCGTCGGTCGAGTTTAGGTATGCAACGGACGAAGAAGGCCATAGATATTATGGGCCGATATATAAGAAAAGTCATCCTGGATGTACAAATCAGATAAAGAAATTTACCAAGAAGTCCCAACCAAGCATAAATGAGTTAAAAGAAACAATAAGACGCAACATAAGAGGAAGCGACCCCAACATCTTGTCAATAAAGTCGGTGCACAGAGTGTTAGAATTCGAGTTTGATATAGACTTATCACAAAGAGTAAATGAAGTAAGACAGTTGATGAGAGATGTAATCCAAGAGGAGGGGTGAAGATACAGTTAAGAAGAAACAAAGACACCTTGTAGAAGAACTTCAGCACAAGAATGACATGACTAAGAAAATGGTAAAAGTGGTTGAACCAAATATGGACGAGTTGAAGAAGGAAATAGAAGTCATCATAGCACAGTCTGGGTTGGACGGGTCACGAGGACAAGTATGGACATTGCTACAAGAAAAGTATCAGACACAATTTCTAAAGATAAGAAATGAATTAGATATGGTTATAACGAAAATGTTAGATGACACAAACGAGAAGAGATGCAGAGAGCGGGACAAACGTGATCGAATTCAAAGGAGAAATAGAGGAAGAGGCAAATATAGATATTGCTAAGATGATAGCGTTAGAAACGCTTAGAGTCAGAGAGGCCATGATGATGAAGTTTTTAGACATGGTGAATAAGTAAAGAGACAATGGTGTTGAAGTTGATGAATAAGTTAACATAGGAGGAAGCTATGAGAGTAGAGACATAGCATATTAAGAGATACAGATCGAGGGGATTTCCGATCTAAGAGCCGAGACAGGCTAAGACATAGAAGTGATAGTAGAAGGAGAGATACGGATCGACGAGGTTACCGATCCAAGAGCCGAGAAGCTTATGGAAACAGTAGTAGAAACAGAGAAACTACTAAGGATCGAGGGAGATACCGATCTAGTAGTAGAGAGGAGGAGAGAAATAGGAGTATAATTAGAGGTCGCGGTAGCGACATAAAACCTGAGAGGAACTAAGGGAGTGTGAGAAGTTGAAGATAGAGACAAACCGAAGCAAACGATTCATGAGTAAGTGAGATAAGGAGATTGGGAGATAGTAGCAGGAAGCTATGAGAGTACAGGCATAGCATATATAATATAAACAATATGGCGGCTGCAACTTAGTCTTGAGAAGCCTAAGTATAATTGGTCTATACCGCACATACGAGAGGACTGAGTACACCTGACTAATAGGTTACTGCAGTAGAGGAGAAGAGTAATGGAGATGTAAGACGTACAATTGAGGCCGCGGTAGTACGGCGAGAAAATTTTTGTGAAAAGTCGTGGTGACGACGGAAATAGTAAGTCGTGGTGACGACGGCAGAAATACTAGAAACTTAGATTTTTTAATGAAACAGCGGAAGACAGCAACTATGGGATGAAATAAAGCGACAACTACGACTATCAGCTACAAGTTAATCCTAACTTATATGATCAAGTTGGGACATGGAAGATAATAGACTTTTACAATCAGCAAGAAGAAACAGTACAGCGGATTCCAAGCCTTACAGACGAAATACAGAAGCGAGAATCACTTGAGAAGTCTAGCCACACTATACGAAGACAACACATCAATGTTCGCAATGTTAATCACATGGTCACAACCATCATCCCCTATCCCTTCGTCAGCCCTAACATATTCCCTGTGACACCTGTCACAACCCCAGTGATCATGTGAAGCGAACAGGTGATGACAGAAGACGATCACATACAGCTTCAGAAGAATCAGCCGAATTGGAATTTTACAGAAGAACATGGTAGTCAGGGACTACAACCGTCAACTTCCAGTCAACACCAGTCTACACATTCTACTTGGGATAGCGAAGATGACAGACCTTTGAAATCAGCAACGAGAAATATAGCCCCCCACGGTAGCAACTTTACAGAAGAACATGGTAGTCAGGGACTACAACCGTCAACCTCCAGTAGACACCAGCCTACATACTCTAGCTCGGATAGCGATGACGAACAGTCTTTACAAGTGACGAAAAGTAACATTACTCACCATACCCAGAGTCCTACAGCGAAGCACATAAATAGCAACAAGAATGTCATTAATACGCCTTCAGCACAGGTGGAATCTGAACTTGATGTAACAGAACGAGAAGACAGCGACATAGAGTGTATGGATGATACAACCAGCACCGAAATACGCATAGCTACCAAACGCCCTTACCAACCTTCGTCACTAGACTCACCACCAAGAGCGAAATTGCTACGATTACCGCAAGAACATCTACGAACAAGATTCAAAAGAAATCATCGCCAAGTACATAAACCTTCACTAGGTTTCCAACAAAATATAAATATTCGTTCGCCCCCCACCTCCTGCAGAGCGACTATAAACACGACATCGCAATGCATATCAGCTTCGTCACAGTATGACAGTCGCCTCTCCAGCAGAGAGATTACACTGTTGGAACTCGCAAAACAAATCTCCAACTTAGTGTAGTCATCATAAAGCACTAACCCAGCTATAGTGTTTAATTCGGTACTCTAACCAACATAGTACCTAAAGTTAAGATAGTTAATTGAGTCACACTGTGTTTAGCTTAAGTTGATATTCATATACTGGAGCACGCTTAGACACTTACAGTACTCACTAACTTCTTTAAAGAGAGTCGAGTTGACAAACTAGATTACACATAGTCTTAAGAGTGTGACAAAGTAGATCAAACATATAGCCTTAAGAATGTGACAAAGTGAATTAAAAACATAGTCTTAAGAATGTGACAAAGTAGAGTGAATACATAGAAGTTCATCATTGTGACACAGTAGAGTACACACATATAATCTTATGAATGTGACAAACTAGAATAACTACATATAGTTTTAGGAAACTTAACAGTGTTCTTCCCAAGGTACAAGATGCAGCATACCAGATGATCAACACTGACATTGGTTAAAATATGTATAGTACATTAAATGCATGTTAATTATTATAATGTACCTATTTCAGGCATAAAAGTATTCAGGACCAGAGAAAAAAAAAGAGAAAAGAGAAAAGAAAAGAAGGGAAGTGATCCAGACTCAGTCAAGTGGAGTCTTACTCATGGACATAGGCAAATATTGCACTGAGGATGAACGTCCCCACTTTTTACTGCACTGGTTGTACAGAGATAACAGAAAAAAAAAACAACTTGGTTGCAGTATTGGTATTATGGGTACTGCTTACTTAAGAGATGATGGTAATGACAGTTATAGGGTCATGACTATATTACTTTTACATCCTAAGGTTAGATATTTTGTTAACCCTGACGTACTACTGCATGTATATATAGGTTTAGACAGAGTTAAGGATTTGACTGATGCATCCAAGACTAGAATCAGTCGGGCACATCAACTCTGACATAGTGACATGTATCTTTCACTATCGCCCCAATACATATGAAGATACTAGTGCATGTATATATAGGTTTAGACAGAGTGAAGGATTTGACTGATGCATCCAAGACTAGAATCAGTCGGGCACATCAACTCTGACATAGTGACATCTTTCACTATCACATTAGGATATTTACTGATGCACCACTAATTACTTATTTCTGCTTATCTGTCTAGTATAATGGATAAATTACATTAACAGCAGATATTTCAAGACATATAAAGGTACTGACAAACCTCTGTGTCCAGAGGCAGTGACCATGTCGAAAAATAGGAACATGTATATATATATAGATAATAAGTGCAGAGCCATGATTTATTTTTTTGTTGAGTATTGATGGTATGCCTCAAGCTAAGGTTCAGCAATGAGGTAGCGTTACATTTTGCTTCAAAATATTTTTTGGGGGAAATTTTTTAACATGTAGACTTTGAATATGTATACAGGCGCGGTGATAATGGTATGTTAAAAAATAGAATGGGATTGCTAGATGATGGAACACAAATGTCTCCCTATGGGATACATTTGTATGGCCCCGGGTTGTATGTCACCGTTCACTTTGCTAGGAGCATTATAAAATGCTCAAGCAGGAATTATAAGCGGTGATTTGGTTTTGGTTAAGAGGGAAGGTATGAAAAAATGGTTTAAGAAATAAGAATAGATTTGAATAAAGACTATTTGTCTTGCTAAAAGGGAAATAAGATGAGTGAAATCATGCTTTGATCAAAGGGAGAAGACTCTAATTATTAAAGTCAGGAGAGGAAAGTGCTTAATTACACATAAGTAGATTTGGTGAGTTGGTAATTATGGTTTAGAAAATGTACATATAAGCATTGTATAGCAAGCTTTAGAGAAGACAATATAAGGTTAAGTCAAATATGCAAAGGGAGACAATGGGTAATTACCTCCCTTATATGATTAAGTGAGTTGAGAGGAAAAAAAATATGCACGTGAAAAGTTTACCAGGACAACGGATGACACTTCACTGAGTTGTTTACACAGCGGATAAGCGTGAACATATTTCAGCTGAGCGAAGAATAGGAGGAACCAATGAATTTACAGTAAACAAGGACAGATCAGCTGATAATGATTTTATAGAGGAGAACCCATTTAGACGCGCTGTCGAGCGGTCGCATTTTCGCAGGAGCAGTCCTAGTTAAGGACGTAGAGTGGCAGGAATGTGTATTCTGCCAGGCTTAAGTTTAATTTCTGTGGGAAACAGAATGAATACTTCTGAAGAATCCTATAGACCTAGTTAGAGTAGTAGAATCTATTCACATATGAAAGACAGAACGGTGTTTAAAATATAGGTTTAGAGATAAGAGGTGATAGTAAGAAATATGAGTGTTGTGAGGATTCTGTGCAACCAGAGTAAGTAGGTCCTTTGACTCATAACTTTTGATAGACATTGAATAGAATGATTTCAGAAGTTGAAACAAAGTATTACAAGGTTAACGACGCTTACAACTAGGTGAGCGCAGAATAATGAGAAACGAAGCTGAAGCTATAAAATTGACTATGAGGTGAATAAACTGAGACTAAGTAGGCAGCTGAGGAGATTTTACAGAAGAACAGGGACTTAATAGCCGTGTTGGGCTATTGTATAATACTTACTTAGTCGTTCCCCTTCTACCGTGAGGTGTAGAGGTTTGCAACATCGACTGCTACAAGTAAGATGAGTAAGCAATTGAAGGCTGATTGTATTTACAGGATGAAACATGCGCTCTCTAGCAGGTATAAGTATGAGGATATCGCAACAGGTGTACCCAATGAATTGATTTGCATATATGAATTTTTAGATGATGGTATTTGATTAAATTGAGTAAAAATTGACAGGATTAGTAGACAAAAGAAACCAACTCAGGAAAGAGTTGATGAAAGGCTTGGGAGAAGCCAGAATAAATAGAAAAGCCTTAAGGGAAGAAAATATGTATAAACCATACCTGAATATGTTCTCAGGCAGAGAGCTATAACTATATATATATATATAGGTATGTGAGTGTGCCCAGAAGGAATGGGACATACAAGAGGCAGTTAGGAAATGTTTGTACCTGGAATTTGTACCACATGCCTCCTGTTATGATGGAATTTTTGATGTAAATAAATCACTTGTTTTGATGGAACACTTCTCAAGTTGGGTTAGCTCTCTAAAAGGTTGTTGAGTGCTTGAGTAAACAAGATAATAGGCATAAGGGAATAACTGCTATACGAAGTTGTCACTTAAGTAACATCATAAGAAGGGATGGAACGAGTTAGGTTGGAAGTTTGAGAAGATATCATCCAGGAATCAAGACCTCTGGCGGTGAGGGCCAGTATTAAGATATACTCTTACTTGGAAGATAGGTCAATGGACCAAATTGACAAATAGAAGGTAGACAACTAGGCTAATCCCAGTCACCTAGTTTACTTTAAAAGAAGAGATAGCACTGTCACATATTATTAATTGGTATCGTGACCAGTCCCAAGACATATAAAGGGACCACTGGGACACCATCACCAACCAAGATCTGCTTAATCGGAGTAAGCAAGAGGACATGCACACCATCATAGCTGGCAGACGCTGGAGCTGGGTTGGCCATGTCCTCAGAAGAAACCCTGATGCCATCACAAGAACAGCTATACTTTGGACCCCTGAAGGAAAACGAAAGAGAGGCCGATCAAATTAACAACTTGGCGGAGGACTGTAGAGGCTGAGATGCAAAGAATGAAACAGAGTTGGGGCACTGTACGAAGGATGGCCACCGACCGAGCAAAGTGGAATCAATTTGTTGTTGCCCTACAAGACGCCACTAGGCGTGATGGCCACTGACTGCTTTGACGGTCGGTGGCTAAGGATCAAAGAAGAGAAGAAGAAGGGTTGAATGGGATACTTTATTTAAAAAAAAAAACACACAGTTAAAAATATATTCAAGGGAGAAGAGTGCAGTAAGTTAGGTGAGAACATGACGACCTACCAACAGGTCATCATCAGCCTTGGCAGAGAGTGCAGAGCTAGGAGCAATGGGAAAGCAGCGCTGGAAATTGATCAGCTGATAAATGATAATGCCAGGGATGATGATGCCGTTGTGTACACTGTTTTTGTTTTGTTTTTTTAAATAAAGTTTTGCCTCGTTTTGGCGAGGCGCATCCCGTTTTACCTAGTCGGTTATATTAGGGCGCATATCCAAATATAAAAGACCTTTAGGTCTGGAGAATGTAAATGTGGATCTGTAGTCCGTGGTGAGAAATCGGGATGGGACTTCTCTGCTAGAGTTAAGGGCAAGATCGTTGCTGAACAAAGCGGTAGAGGCAGTTACTGCAGCTTTAAGGTGATTATCTGAAACTTCATTAACAAGGGCAGTTATTGTGTCAGTCTCTCATTCCATGCTTCGGAAGATCCAAAATTGATGGCTACTGCATGAATGGAAAACCTCCATAGAAACCTCGAATCTTCAAGAACTGGTGTGGATCTTCTGTCCTGGTCATACAGGGGTACGCGGCAATGAAAGAGCTAATAGACTAGCTTCATGAGCACCTGTAGTAGGTGCATTAGATTAGATATGGACAATAGGAGAGATACTGAGGACAATTAATGATCGCTTATTAGAGAATGACACTGCTGTCGATGAATCACCAAGGCTAAGATTGCTGGAGTTTGACATTACGCGTAAGACTGGCAGTGATGAAAGTATGAGAGGATGCATCCGGCATATATACCTCGTACAACCAGCGCGCAACAGGAACAATTAGCATTCATACCCTTCGACGTTTGCTGAGGGAAACTGAGCACCTACGGGACTTTTTTGTCTGGGCAGATACACGAAACCATGTTGTCCCATGATAAGTTGTTAGTTTGCAAACATGACGTTCCAAAATACACGGTCAATCTCACTGGAACGTAGGAGGATAACAATCTTGGTAAAGATTAAGACACGGGCAGTGATGTAATACTTCCGGCAGATGGAATTTATTGTGATAATCAACTACCAGAAAGTAACATCCTGGAGATCATAATGTTAGATCCGTGAAGCATATGTGAAACGGAAGAAGCATGACCGTAAATGGTTATGTAGTTTGAAAATCACTTGTACAGGGCAATATCTTATGTTGACATGCAGTATTGCTCTAATTCAGAAAAGTAGGGGGCCCCTACCAAAATCAAATACTTATTCGCAATTGATTTGGAGTATGAGATGCTAAGATAGACTGCTCATGATTGGACTTATCCTCTAAGTAGCAGCCAGGGTGTAGGGAAAAATTTCGCTTATATTCTACAGCGTTTAAGACTACTTCACTGACTTCCAATTTCGCGAAGACATCAGAAATGAACCTGCTGTGAACACGGAATATCAGGACCCAAGATATAGGACAGGCCATAGGACTGGGCGTGAATTCTAAGATTAGAAAAGAGTAACCCCAGATACATCACTTTGCGCCTTAAGTTCTAGGATCCAACTTCAAGTGCACCCAGCCATCTAACTCACCTCAAAGATACGGCATCTTAGTTACCCGACAATATTCAGAAGCTTCTTGTGCAAAAAGTCTGTGCTTGCCTGAAAGAAAAATCGGGGTAAGTTGTAATAAAACCTTTTATCATTTTATATTTGCATTTTGGCATGTATAATTTGCTTGTGGATGTACAGTGGCATATGAAGCAGGCAACCTCATCGCTGTAAAAAAATTGATACATAAACCAACACTACAAGAGCTGGAGAATGCTTCGTGTGCCGGTTTCATCACAAGGAATCAACAGCAGATGTGGCCCCATGTTCCATAGAGAGCAGAGAGTAGATGATGATACAATGGTGGACATATTTATTATACAAGCGCTTTTATATATATATATATATATATATATATATATATATATATATATATATATATATATATATATATATATATATATATATATATATATATATATATATATATATAATATATATATATATATATATATATATATATATAAACTGTCATCTTCCGCTGTCCAAAAACACTTTCATCCGACTCACTGGGGTTAAAATAATCGCTCAGGAGGGTAAAAAGTCTGAGGAAATAAAGTGGTGGATGGAAGCGGAGGCCGCCTGATGACTATGCCAGGCGACCCAATACTTAGCAGATACATTTTTCTCCTTTCAGTTTGTGGTACAAGTTGCCAGCAGTCGACGCTAGACACCAGCAGGTCTGAGGAAGCTTGGCAACCCGTATAGTTACCTCAGCGTTAATGCATGAGACGTGCTACAGCCACCAGACTTGGCTATTGAAGAGAAGTACAGCCCAATGCACCTGTGGGAATCAACAGCGGCTGAAGCAGACGTCAACCGATCCCACACCGGAAGCTAAGTACCATCACAGCGCAACCAACGAACATTTCAAAATTTTCCATAGTTTCCACCACAGTTTAAATCATCTGATGATGACACATGGGAGCCGCGCTTGTGTAATGGCTACGGCGTTATACTGGCGACCAGGTTTTCATGGTTCAAACCTGGGCGTCAGCGTTTGAAGGAATGTTTACGACCGGAAATTTGACTGAATAACCTGAACGGCTCCTGCACATAAATCCCGTGTGGATGGGAAGGAGCGAAGCTCCTGACCGGGTTGGAAGAAAAGTCCACTGACCCCCCAGCCTCGCAATGACATGTCATTGGGCCAAAAGAGCTGGAAAGCTCGAGTGCCGCTGGTTAGGAAAAACAAAAAAAAAGATGATGACACTTAGCATCGCTTCTATTTTAATAAACAACTTTATTTATTTTACACTGTTACACTGTAAGTGATTATTAAATCTGTTTATCTGTAACTGTAAAGCTATAGGTGGATTAATCACAACTGAGTTTAGTGTATGTCTGTACACGTGTGACTTGTACTGTTCTAAATACATAATCAGACAGAGGTATTAGATTAAGATTTTGCTAAATTTCTTTCAGCTGGGGGCTCATAAATACGAGAGATATGATACCTCACAGAATGGGCGGGAGAATAACAAGTTCATGGCAGCTTATAGGATCTCATTTGTTATGCTTGCTTTTCTTCAAAAGGCACTCTAAAGTCATTCTTCTATTATATCACTGCCAAGAGTAATCTTGAGCGAAAGTAGATACCTTTGATTACCCTCATCATTATACTCTAAGTTGGGCCATTGTTTGATCACCACTGCCGAGGAGGGGAGACAATATCGTCACAATAACGTAAGAGGATCTTCTATTGCATTTAGAAACACATGGAGATCAAGAGAAATCTAGTCCAACACAAAAATTAGATTCTTCAACTCAAATATCAAGTCAGCCGTATTGTATGGCTCTGAAACATGGAGAAAAAAACAAAAACCAAAAAGGTACAGACAATCAAAAATGGTTGCTTGCGTAGAATAAAAGGATTGAAATGGTATGACAAAGTCATCAATGGAGAACTGATAACAAGAACCAGACAAGTGTCAGTTGAACAAGAGATGAGAAGAAGACGCTGGCGATGGATAGGACACACATTGAGGAAACCTGTTGATATCATTGCAATGCAGTCCTTTTTCTTGAATTCCGAGGGAAAGAGGAGGCAAAGGTAGACCAAAAACACATGGAGAAGAGAGATGGAGACAGAAGTGAAAATGACGAGGACGACGTTGAAATATCTTGAGCTGATGGCACGTGACATGGAGGACTTGGCATGTGAGTGGAGGACTTGGCATGTGTTTGTTGAAGGCCTATGTTCCTTGGGAAGCTAAAAGGTATTGATTGATTTATTGCATGCCTGGTTTCAGGCGACTGTAGGCCGCCATGTTGGCCAAAAAACGCGGCGTTTCGCTTTGAGTTACAATTTAAACAAATATTTTTAATGCGGCCTCAATGTTTATTGAACGTTGTTACTTTTGACACAGCTCGAAAAAGGGTTGAAGTTAGGTTAAGGCTAGCTGTAGCGCAAATATCGCTAATAATTCGGGCAACATGCGGAAAGCTGGCGTACGCAGTCTACTGTTCAAAACTTCTGCCTTGTAGACATTTAGCATTTCTACTTTAAAAGACCATTATCATTCAATTATCTAGAAACGTACGTACTTACTCAGTCGTTCATCTTCTACCCTGGGGTGTTGATGTTAGCCAGAGAGAACACCACACTATCCTACAGGCTGTCTTCCTCCTGTCCTGGTCCAAATCTAGTCATCGGTCCTTCAGGGATTGTCTAATGTTGTCCTCCCAGCGAACTCTGGGTTCTCTTGGAGGTCTGGACCTCTGGCTCTTGTTTTCCCATATTTGTCGTGGTAGCCGATCTTCTTCCATTCTTCATACATGGCCAAACCATCGTAGTTGGAACTGTTCTACATGGGCTGGGTTTTGAGGCCTTGCAGTATCTCCTGGTTGCGGACCATGTCTCGTCTTGTTACTTCCACCACTTTCCTCAGATACCTCATTTATGAGGTTTGGAGCTGGCTTTTGTGGATTGTAGTCATTGCCCATGACCTGCATCCATATGTCAAGACTGGAATATAGGTGGAGCGGTATACAGCCATCTTTGTCCTCTTGCCAATCTCTCTTTTGCTGAGGAATCTTTTTTTTTTTTTTTTTAATTTGATGATCAGAAATATCCTGTTCAACCGCTGATGGGTTATAATTAGGATATATAATGTTTTCGATTCCAAATAATATGGAAATCTGCCGATACGGGAAAGTGGCATCACATCTGTCAAATCATTGTAAATAGGACAAATCTAAATTACCAATTTTGCACGTATTTATATATAATTTAAAAAAAACAAAGAAACCAAACAGATAAAAACGAGATAGAACAAAACAAAACCAAACAAAAACATTAAACAAAAATAATACGCAGAGGGAGTGGTGTAAAGGCTTGGTGTTTCCAGTTAGATATTTAATTGACTTTCACTTGCCATAAAGTCATATGTACAAGCACATGTATTGTAATAACATCATCAAACGTTCACCTTCCCAATTACTATATATACTTACTTTTGTTCTTGTTAAATACTGTTTGACTATATTATGCAGTTCCCAAGGTCTGTCTATTCTTAATCTTTTTTTTTAATTTTTAACAAAATAATTAATGAAGAAAAATATCCCGTTTAACCTCTGATGGGTTATAATTTTTTTTTTTTTTTTTTTTTTCGTTCGCCCGCTAATACTCGAGGCGAAATCTCAGGTTATCATTTTATGTCTAACCTGACATTGATTTTACGTGAGTATCCCTTTATTTCTTGTACAGAGACAAATGTCCCTCGCCATTCAGGCAAATACTCGCCGATTTCGGAGGTACCCATTGCAGCTGGGTCGGCTCAGGAGCCGCCAGTCCCTGGTCGACGACACTCCTTCAAATGTCCTCGCCAGGTCTCGAGTTAATCCAGTCCAAATCCCGGTCGACGAAAAATCCTCAAATGCCGTCGCCCGGGTTTGATCCTGTATCACCCGGTCGCCAGAGCGGTGTTGTAACCACTACGCTAGCGCGGCTCATGGGTTATAATAAGAATATAGTTTTCAATTCCAAATAATATGAACAACTGCCGATATGAGAAAGTGGCATCACATTTGTCAAATCATTGTAAATAGGGACAATCACAATTATGCTTATATGTTAAATAAAAAAAATAAAAATCGAACAAAATCAAGAAAAAACTCTGAACAAGAATAATATTAAAGTGGATGGGTGTAAAGGTCTGGCGGTTCCAGTATTATAACTGACTTTAACAGATATTTAATTGACTTTCATCTGTTAAAAGTCATATGCATTGTAAGAACAGCATCAGACCTTGTTGGAGCCTTGAACATCCCTGATTTACTTATCCTTACATTTAATAGATTTTTATCAGAACTACCTTTCTTGGCTTCTTTCTCTGCCTTTTCAATTTCCCTCTATGTCAACATGTGAAGGTATCCAAGCTATTAAGACAGAACAGCCACTTGAATACAAGTATGTTGTAGTCAAAAATACCTTCTCTGCTATATCAGGTCTACTGCACTCTCATAAGTTTCATAGTGCTTGAATTGTTGAAATAGAGTGTTAAAATTGTTATTTTTCTGAGAGGTTATCAGAGAATATTTCTACTGCTTTTAGTATTGCCATCATCTCTGCAGTGAAAATGGATGTATATTCTGTGATACTATATTATTTTGCCATTTACCCTATTGGAACACACATTCCTATCCCTAAATTGCCATCTTCTCCCTTGGATCCATCTGTGTATACAGTAATGCTGATGAATCCTCGATTTATTGCCTGAAAATTCTCTCAGCTGCCGCTCTTCAGGTAGCCAACGCTTCTTTGATGCCTCCCTTCCGGTCTACGATAGCTCCAAGGTATTAAAGTAGTTGACCTGCTGCAGGATCTGTTCTCCCAGCATAATATGATGGTATGGACCAAGACCGTACTCCACTTCCACGTGGTGGTCCTGGAAACAGTCTGCAGCAGTGCAGTCTGGCTGAGCGAGTACGGATCGAAGAGGGAAGGCAAACCCGGTCCCAAAAAATGCCGTGCTGAAGTCGGATGTGTCGACCGAAAGGTGCAGATATCACAGCTACGGCGTAAACAGACACAACTCAACCACCGTCCTTTTCAGGGCGAACGAGGAAGAAGGAAGAAGAATATGATGGTATAATTACTATCAATTTTCTAGGAACAATTAATGTAAAAAAAACGTATGTGATCGGCCACTTCCTTGTTGTTATAGTGAACACCTCGTTACATGTTAAAAGGGAGACTGCTCTTTTCTTTCCGCTTTCTTTACGTTTTTATACGCGTGGCGTCCCTTTAGCTATTTTTGGGGTTAGCAAACGTAAACAATGTCAACAGTCTTCATGACGTGGCTGCATATTTCAATCGTAGGTAAGTTAATCGCACACTACTGAGCACATTCATCGTATTGTGACTGCCAAATATAGACCATTATAACTAAAGCATATAAGCTAAGCATCTGCCGGATATCGAATACTAACTTGTATTTAATCAGTGCCTTTGACCACACTTAAACTGGGCGCTGTGCTCAGAAAAGCCAGGTCGTTTGGAAAATCTAGCTCTTACATAATTTCAGACCTAAGGGTCTTTTGTGTTTGGATATGCGCCCTAATATAACCGACTAGGTTTAACGGGACGCGCCTCGCCAAAACGAGGCAAAACTTTATAAAAAAAAAACTCTTACATATTTATATGCTACAAGATTTTCAGTTTTAATAGCGTACGTGCCTTCACATGTTGGCGTAAAAAGAAATGAAAATGCAAATAAAGAAGTCACGAAATCGTAGATAACTAAAAATTCGTAGCAATCAGAAATTACTTAGACTACAACTGGCAATGAGCTACTGTAGAATAGAAGAACTGTACTGTGCAGTGTCTACAAGAAATTGATATAGAGCATTTTCAACTAAAATGTAGGAAGTATGAACAACAGAGAAAACCACTATTAGAATGTTTACATGCATGCAATTCACCCGTAACAATAGAATAGGTATGAAAGAATCAACAGACCTAGGGAATTACACAATATAGTAAAACAGTACATAATAAGATCAAAAATTAATATATACAGATTTTTTTAAGTGATAGTGCCACGGGAAAGTGAGGGTCAGCTGAGGTTATTGTTAATGTGTATTGATGTTCACCACTGGTGTAAGACAAGGTGATATCCTGTCACCTTATCTTTTCATACTCCTCATGGACGATGTTATCAAGTCATGTAAGGAGAGAACAAGAAAGTATTCAGTGGGGTACTGGAAGATGAGACAGGTATGTATTTCAGAGCTGGCATTTGCTGATGATGTTGCCCTGATTCTTAAATCAGAGGCACATCTCCAATCCAACCTGCAAGTCTGGAGGGAAGAGCTGGAGAAGAGAGGGATGGTCATAAGTAGCTCTTAAACAAAATCCATGGTGATATCACGAGAAGAAAGAAGACATCAGATTAAGCTGGGAGAACAGGTCCTAGAGCAGGTCGACCACTTTAAATATCTCGAAGCTATTATAGACCGAAAGGGAGGCATCAAAGAAGAGTTGGCCACTCGAAAAGCAGCAGCTGGGAGACTTTTTCAGGCCATAAATCGAGGATTCCTCAGCAAGAGAGAGGTTGGTAAAAAAACGAAGATGGCTGTATACCGCTCCACCTATGTCCCAGTCTTGACATATGGATGCGAGTCATGGGCAATGACTACAACCCATAAAAGCCAGATCCAAACCTCAGAAATGAGGTATCTGAGGAAGGTGGTTGAAGTGACAAGAAGAGACATGGTCCGCAACCAGACGATACGTCAAGGCCTAAAATGCCACCCCCAGCAGACCCAAGTAGAACAGATGGTTTGGTCATGTCTGCAGAATGGGAGAAGATCGGCTACCACGACAAGCATGGGAAACAAAGAGCCAGGGATCTAGACCCCCAGGACGACCCAGAGTCCGCTGGGAGGACAACATTAGACACTCTTTGAAGGACCGAGGATTAGAATGGAACCAGGCCAGGAGGAAGACAGCCGATGGGATAGTCTGGCGCTCTCTCTTCCAAATCTCTACACCTCACGGTAGAAGGGGAACGACTAAGTAAGTAAGTGTATTGATGTTTACTGATAATTAGTGACTTAGGGGTCATCCCAGACACCCCAGGCTTTCGCGCCCTACTCCCCCTTGTTAACAGCATGGCAGATGTGAAGGACTGCTTTTTGAGACAGGGGAGGGAACACACATGCATTCACACAATTTTACATTTTCTTCTTCCTCGTTCATCCTGAAAAGGACGTTGGTTGCGTTGTGTCTGTTTACACCGAAGCTGCGATATCTGCGCCTTTTGGCCGACACATCCGACTTCAGCACGGCATTTTTGGGGACCGAGTTTGCCTTCCCTCTTCGATCTCTACTCTCTCAGCCAGACTGCAGTGATGCTGCCTGTTTCCAGGACCACCACGTGGATGTGGAATAAGGTCTTGGTCAGCTCTGGTTCACTGACCCTGACGCAAGCAGTCAAGCTATGGGTCACAGACTGCATTCTCTATTGCTGCATCTTTGGGTCCCCAATTTTACATTTGATTTACCCTATTTGGACTGAGTGGAGGAGTGAAATGATACCATATTTAGATATCGGAAATCAACATTATTATCTTGAATTAGCTACACTATATACTGTATATCCTAATTGTAACCCATCAGAGGTTGAAAGGGATTATTTTTTCTTTTAAAAAAGAAAAAAAAGCCAAGGAAGGTCGACTGAACACAAACCAAATAAGTATAGGTGAGAACACAGATCTAAAGCATAATTAAAGGAATAATAACTGAGAAATGGACAAGTCTTGGATAAAAACGTAATGAGAATGATGACATTCAAAGTTCCAGCAATAACATATCAATAACATATAACATATCAACAATAACCTGTCTATGTCAGGTGTCGGCAAATGTTTTTAGAGACGGGCTGGAAAGTAAATATTTTAGGTTTTGTGGGCCATAAGTACATGGTAAAATCAAGGATAATTCATCATCATCATTTCCTTTTGCACTCCCCACAGAGCATAGAGCCATCACTGCATGTGATTCCCCTTGCAAGAAGCTAGCACTAAGCATTCATGTGCTCATATAGCAATGGTTTCTGTGGCAATTTGCTTTACATGATGACATTTACAAGATCAGAAAAAAACTTGCAGAAATTTTCAAAATTATCAAAATACATGCATTGCAGAATATCAGTATGCACAATTTGTGAGGGGTATGGATTTGTTTGTTTGTTTTTTTTTTGGAGGGGGAGTGGTGACAAAATTACACTCGATGGGAGTTCAAAGTTAATGTTCCGTGTTATTAAAATTTATCATAAATGCTCACCAGACAAGGCTAATCTGCAATGAGATTTTATGTATTTCATCTTTGAAAATGCCTTGTCCTACAGACATTCATTCATTCATAACCCTCCACTCCCAAAAGAGCATAGGCCTTCAACAAACACATGCCAAGTCCTCCTGTCACGTGCCATCATCTCAGGTTCTTTCCACGTTCTCCTCATTATTTTTACCTCTGTTTCCAGCTCTCTTCTCCATGTGCTTCTTAGTCTACCTCTGCCTCTCTTGCCCTGGGGGTTCCAGAACAAGGACTGCCTTGTAATGCTATCAACAGGTTTTCTCAGTGTGTGTCCAATCCATCGCCATCGTCTTCTTCTCATCTCCTGTTCCACTGGCACTTGTCTAGTTCTTGTCCTCAGTTCCACGTTGGTAACCTTGTCATATCATTTTAATCCCTCTATTCTACACAAGCACCCATTTATGAAAGTCTGTATCTTTTTGGTTGTTGTCTTTGTTGTTCTCCATGTCTCCGAGCCATACAATAGGACTGACTTCACATTGTCCTACAGACAGGCAGTGCTAAATGTTGAAATTAATCAACTAACAAAAGATTTTAATTGAGTATATTGGTCTTTTGGAAGGCACTTATAGAATTCTGCCAGCTTCGCCTCTTCGTTTTTGTCTTATAACGGCCACTACATAGCAGATCAATCACTTCCATTTGAAGGTTCGTTAGATACTCCTCAGTAGCACATTTAAATGAATTTTGAAAGATCCTGATTTCTTTCTCTTGAAAATGCCTACAAAGTTTTTAAAAATGCCCAAACTAATGTAAACATAACTGTAGGGCCACATTCGGCCGCAGCCATTGTTTGCCGAACTCTGATCTAGGGAATAAGAAAATGCTCAGACTGCAAATGGGGTCAGAATATTTTATGATACATGAACCTTACCATGTAGAATGTCAGCAAGGCAATAATAAATAGCATTTCTAACTAAAATATAAGAGGCATGAACAACAGATAATCCAAGTATTAGAATATTTACAGGCATGCAAAATTCGCCCATAACTGCCTATGACAGAAGTGAAATGGATAAAGGAGACATTGAGCTGGTGGCTAAGAACAGGAGGACTTAACATCACATCGTTGAAACATTGAGGAGAACAAAAGGAAAGGAAGTAAGCAAAAGAAAATCTGGTGTTTTTAATGATAAAGAAATGAGCATAGCTGCATTTTAAAATTTCTGTTTATAATACTCCAGGACAAAGTCCACGATCTTTTCCAGGTTAGCGCGGCAATCCCATAGCTTCTGCTTGAGCTCAGCAATCTCTGACCAGGTCAGACATTGAGGGTAACCACTTAAGGGCAATGATTGTTGACCTTTGGATAATGTTAAGTTCAGACCTGATCTCATGCATCATGTTGCTTGTAATACTATCAGTAAATACAAATTCAGTTTAGTAACTTAAACACTTACTTACTTACTTACTTAGTCATTCCCCTTCTACCGTGAGGTGAAGAGGTTTGGAAGAGAGAGCGCCAGACTATCCTATCGGCTGTCTTCCTCCTGGCCTGGTTCCATTCTAGTCCTCGGTCCTTCAAAGATTGTCTAATGTTGTCCTCCCAGCGGACTCTGGGTCATCCTGGGGGTCTGGATCCTTGGCTCTTTGTTTCCCATGCTTGTCGTGGTAGCCGGTCTTCTCCCATTCTGCAGACATGGCCAAACCATCTTAGTTGGTACTGTTCTACTTGGGTCTGCAGGGGCTGGGATTTAAGGCCTTGATGTATCGTCTGGTTGCGTACCATGTCTCTTCTTGTTACTTCAACCACCTTCCTCAGATACCTCATTTCTGAGGTTTGGATCTGGCTTTTGTGGGTTGTAGTCATTGCCCATGACTCGCATCCATATGTCAAGACTGGGACATAGGTGGAGCGATATACAGCCAACTTCATCTTCTTGCCAACTTCTCTTTCACTGAGGAATCCTCGATTTATGGCCTTTGGGTAGCCATCTCTTCTTTGATGCCTCCCTTCCAGTCTATGACAGCTCTAAGGTATTTTAAGTGGTTGACTTGCTCCAGGACCTGTTCTCAATGCATAATCTGATGCCCTCTTCCCTCTTGTGATATCACTATGGTTTTTGTTTTGGAGCTGCATATGACCATCCCTCTCTTCTCCAGCTGTTCCTTCCAGACTTGCAGGTTGGATTGAAGATGTATCTCTGATTTAGCAATCAGGGCAACATCATCAGCAAATGCCAGCTCTGAAATACAGACCTGTCTCATCTTCCAGTACCCCACTGAATACTTTCTTGTTCTCTCCTTACATGCCTTGATGACATCGTCCATGAGGAGTATGAAAAGACAAGGTGACACTTGTCTGGTTCTTGTCATCAATTTCACATTGGTGACTTTGTTGCACCAATTCAACCCTTCTATTCTATATAGTCACCCATTTATGAAAGTCTGCAGTTTTTTGGTTGTTGTTGTTTTTTTTGTTCTTCATATGTCAGGGCCATACGGTAGAACTGACGATATTTGAGATGAAAATTCTTATTTTTGTATTAGTTCCTCGCATTAAGAAGGGACAAAGTGAAGGAGAAATGAATGGAGCTGATGACACAAGATTTGTCCACACTGAAACAGTTTTTGAGTGCTAAGTGAACATTTTACTTTATATTCAGAATAGATACATTTTATATCTTACCCAACCCTCATTACACATTCTCTTCTGTAAGTACTGTTTGTTTATATACAATCCACAGAAAACCATCTTCTGTGGCTTTAATAAATTACAGCAAAACCAAGGAAAGTCATGCGACCAAGCGGGTTACATGTAAACAAACCTGTCATCTTTGGTGCGCTTGCCAGTGTAGTTATTGTCTTCCTGGTGTACAGACACCTGACTAGGTGAGTTCTGTGAATTTTGTTATCGTTTGTTGGCATGGTTTCTACTGAATTGAGTGAAATTGTTAACTTGTGTTTTCTGTTCACCCTTGCTTTGAAATGTCATGGGAGCTAAGTTTTCATTCTTGAGGCAAGTGTGGCATTTTGGCTAATGTGAGCCCATGCTGGTGAAGGATTTCTGTAATATTGTCTATCCATCTGTCTCTTTGTTTTCTCTTACTTGCTACTTACTTAGTTGTTGCTCTTCTACTCTGGGTTGTAGAGATTTGCCAGAAAGAGCACCATACTATTCTTTTGGCTTTTTTCCTCCTGGCCTGGTTCCAATCTAGTCCTCAGTCCTTCAGAGGTTGTCTAATGCTGGCCTGCCAGCGAACTGTGGGTTGTCCTAAATGGCTGGTTCCCACTGGCTCTTCATTTCCCATATTTGTTGTATCTTATCTTCTCCCATTCTGTAGAGTTGGCCAAACCATCACAGTTGAGACTGTTCCACTTGGGTCTGCAGGGGCTGGGTTTTGAGGCCATGACATATCGTCTGGTTGCAGATTATGTCTCTTTTTGTTACTTCAACCACCTTCCTCAGATACCTCATTTCTGAGGTTTGGAGCTGACCTTTGTGTGTTGTCATTGCCCATGACTCGCATCCATAAGTCAATACTGAAACATAGGTGGAGCTGTGTACAGCTATCTTCGTCTCTTGCCAATTTCTCTTTTGCTGAGGAATTGTCAATTTATTGCCTGAAAATTTTTTCCAGTTGCTGCTCTTCGGGTAGCCAGCTCTTCTTTGATGCCTCCCTTCCAGTCTGTGACAGCTCTTCATCTTCTCCAAAACCTAAGAGCAGATCTTCTATAGTTGTAAGCACACAGTGGTAATTAATTGGTTTCCTTCCATTCTCATGAGATGGTCAAATCATTTTATTTTCTGGCTGTCTATATATTTGATGCAGAATGTAGTTCTTTCAATTTTTCTAAGCCATCATTTCTCATTCTGCCTCACTTGATATATTAATGGATCTTCTTAAGCATTAAATCTCATTTTTGTTATTTTCCTTTCCCATGGTCTGGTCACAGATCATGTTTGACGCTTATAGCAAAGAATTGGTAAGAATATACTATTTATCAATATTGTTTCAATTTTCATGCTGAAATATGGATTTTGGAGCATTGGGGAGAGTTATGAAATAACTTTGCTGGTTTTTTAACATCTTTTTCTGTGCACTCTTCCACTTTCTGTGAAAATGCTTCCTAGTTATTTAAACTCTGGAACCTGTTTAAGCTTAATGCTGTTGACATGTATGTTAAGTGGACCTGGTCATCTGTTAATCTTCATAGTTTCTGTCTTTGATATGCTGATTTTCATGTTGTATCTTCCGCAAGTTGAATCAAGTGTGATTGTCTGGTTTTGCTATTTGTTTTCATCTTTGTACGTTAGACTTTGGTCATCTGTAAAATATTAACCCACTCACTGAGTCATATTCTTCATTTTCTGAGTTTGAGAAAATTATTTAAGAAGTGTATTTTTTTTTTAATGTACATTTGTGCATATTGCAAGGCTGTTCTGGTAGCGTTTTTGTTTGTCTTTTTTTTGTTAGTATATTCTATCATGTATGTATAGTGACACAGTATATTCTGTCAATCATGTATAGTGACACAGTATATTCTGTCATGCATGTATAGTGACACAGTATATTCTGTCACGTATGTATAGTGACACAGTGTATTCTGTCACATATGTATAGTGACACAGTATATTCTGTCACGTATGTATAGTGACACAGAATATTCTGTTATGTATGTATAGTGACACAGTATATTCTGTCACGTATGTATAGTGACACAGTATATTCTGTCACGTATGTATAGTGACAGTATATTCTGTCACGTATGTATAATGACACAGTATATTCTGTCACGTATGTATAGTGACAAGTATATTCTGTCATGTATGTATAGTGACACAGTATATTCTGTCATGTATGTATAGTGACACAGTATATTCTGTCACGTATGTATAGTGACACAGTATATTCTGTCACGTATGTATAGTGACACAGTATATTCTGTGACGTATGTATAGTGACACAGTATATTCTGTCACGTATGTATAGTGACACAGTGTATTCTGTCACCTATGTATAGTGACACAGTATATTCTGTCATGCATGTATAGTGACATGGTATATTCTGTCACGTATGTATAGTGACACAGTATATTCTGTCACATATGTATAGTACTTACTTACTTACTTAGTCGTTCCCCTTCTACCGTGAGGTGTAGAGGTTTGGAAGAGAGAGCGCCAGACCATTCTATCAGCTGTCTTCTTCCTGGCCTGGTTCCATTCTAGTCCTCGGTCCTTCAAAGATTGTCTAATGTTGTCCTCCCAGCGGACTCTGGGTCATCCTGGAGGTCTGGATCCCTGGCTCTTTGTTTCCCATGCTTGTCGTGGTAGCCGATCTTCTCCCATTCTGCAGACATGGCCAAACCATCTTAGTTGGGACTGTTCTATTTGGGTCTGCAGCGGATGGGATTTTAGGCCTTGACGGATCGTCTGGTTGCGGACCATGTCTCTTCTTGTTACTTCAACCACTTTCCTCAGATACCTCATTTCTGAGGCTTGGATCTGGCTTTTGTGGGTTGTAGTCATTGCCCACGACTCGCATCCATATGTCAAGACTGGGACATAGGTGGAGCGGTATACAGCCATCTTCGTTTTCTTACCAACCTCTTTCTTGCTGAGGAATCCTCGAGTTATGGCCTGGAAATGTCTCCCAGCTGTTGCTCCTCGAGTGGCCAACTCTTCTTTGATGCCTCCCTTTCGGTCTATAATAGCTCCGAGATATTTAAAGTGGTCGACCTGCTCCAGGACCTGTTCTCCCACTTAATCTGATGTTTTCTTTCTTCTCGTGATATCACCATGGATTTTGTTTTAGAGCTGCTTATGACCATCCCTCTCTTCTCCAGCTCTTCCTTCCAGACTTGCAGGTTGGATTGGAGATGTGCCTCTGATTTAGCAATCAGGGCAACATCATCAGCAAATGCCAGCTCCGAAATATAGACCTGTCTCATCTTCCAGTACCCCACTGAATACTTTCTTGTTCTCTCCTTACATGCCTTGATGACATCGTCCATAAGGAACATATGTATAGTGACACAGTATATTATGTCACGTATGTATAGGGACACAGAATATTCTGTCACGTATGTATAGTGACACAGTATATTCTATCATGTATGTATAGTGACACAGTATATTCTATCATGTATGTATAGTGACACAGTATATTCTGTCATGTATGTATAGTGACACAGTATATTCTGTCATGTATGTATAGTGACACAGTATATTCTGTCTTGTATGTATAGTGACACAGTATATTCTGTCATGTATGTATAGTGACACAGTATATTCTGTCATGTATGTATAGTGACACAGTATATTCTGTCACGTATGTATAGTAGTGACACAGTATATTCTGTCACGTATGTATAGTGACACAGTATATTCTGTCACGTATGTATAGTGACACAGTATATTCTGTCACGTATGTATAGTGACACAGTATATTCTATCATGTATGTATAGTGACACAGTATATTCTGTCATGTATGTATAGTGACACAGTATATTCTGTCATGTATGTATAGTGACACAGTATATTCTGTCTTGTATGTATAGTGACACAGTATATTCTGTCATGTATGTATAGTGACACAGTATATTCTGTCATGTATGTATAGTGACACAGTATATTCTGTCATGTATGTATAGTGACACAGTATATTCTGTCTTGTATGTATAGTGACACAGTATATTCTGTCATGTATGTATAGTGACACAGTATATTCTGTCATGTATGTATAGTGACACAGTATATTCTGTCACGTATGTATAGTAGTGACACAGTATATTCTGTCACGTATGTATAGTGACACAGTATATTCTGTCACGTATGTATAGTGACACAGTATATTCTGTCACGTATGTATAGTGACACAGTATATTCTGTCACGTATGTATAGTGACACAGTATATTCTGTCTTGTATGTATAGTGACACAGTATATTCTGTCACATATGTATAGTGGTGACACAGTATATTCTGTCACGTATGTATAGTGGTGACACAGTATATTCTGTCACGTATGTATAGTGGTGACACAGTATATTCTGTCACGTATGTATAGTGGTGACACAGTATGTTCTGTCACGTATGTATAGTGGTGACACAGTATATTCTGTCACGTATGTATAGTGGTGACACAGTATATTCTGTCACGTATGTATAGTGACACAGTATATTCTGTCACGTATGTATAGTGACACAGTATATTCTGTCACGTATGTATAGTGGTGACACAGTATATTCTGTCACGTATGTATAGTGGTGACACAGTATATTCTGTCACGTATGTATAGTGGTGACACAGTATATTCTGTCACGTATGTATAGTGGTGACACAGTATATTCTGTCACGTATGTATAGTGGTGACACAGTATATTCTGTCACGTATGTATAGTGACACAGTATATTCTGTCACGTATGTATAGTGACACAGTATATTCTGTCACGTATGTATAGTGGTGACACAGTATATTCTGTCATGTATGTATAGTGGTGACACAGTATATTCTGTCACGTATGTATAGTGACACAGTATATTCTGTCACGTATGTATAGTGGTGACACAGTATATTCTGTCACGTATGTATAGTGGTGACACAGTATATTCTGTCACGTATGTATAGTGACACAGTATATTCTGTCACGTATGTATAGTGACACAGTATATTCTGTCACGTATGTATAGTGACACAGTATATTCTGTCACGTATGTATAGTGGTGACACAGTATATTCTGTCACGTATGTATAGTGGTGACACAGTATATTCTGTCACGTATGTATAGTGGTGACACAGTATATTCTGTCACGTATGTATAGTGGTGACACAGTATATTCTGTCACATATGTATAGTGGTGACACAGTATATTCTGTCACGTATGTATAGTGGTGACACAGTATATTCTGTCACGTATGTATAGTGGTGACACAGTATATTCTGTCACGTATGTATAGTGGTGACACAGTATATTCTGTCACGTATGTATAGTGGTGACACAGTATATTCTGTCACATATGTATAGTGGTGACACAGTATATTCTGTCACATATGTATAGTGGTGACACAGTATATTCTGTCACGTATGTATAGTGGTGACACAGTATATTCTGTCACGTATGTATAGTGGTGACACAGTATATTCTGTCACGTATGTATAGTGGTGACACAGTATATTCTGTCACGTATGTATAGTGGTGACACAGTATATTCTGTCACGTATGTATAGTGGTGACACAGTATATTCTGTCACGTATGTATAGTGGTGACACAGTATATTCTGTCACGTATGTATAGTGGTGACACAGTATATTCTGTCACATATGTATAGTGGTGACACAGTATATTCTGTCACATATGTATAGTGGTGACACAGTATATTCTGTCACTTATGTATAGTGGTGACACAGTATATTCTGTCACGTATGTATAGTGGTGACACAGTATATTCTGTCACGTATGTATAGTGGTGACACAGTATATTCTGTCACGTATGTATAGTGGTGACACAGTATATTCTGTCACGTATGTATAGTGGTGACACAGTATATTCTGTCACGTATGTATAGTGGTGACACAGTATATTCTGTCACGTATGTATAGTGGTGACACATAACTGTTCAAGCAAATATGAGTAAAACAGGTAAAGGTAGTCCCATAGCAGATACTGTCATAGGGGAGTGAGGTGTTTGAGACTTCACCATACTAGGTGCAGCATCAAGAGCTGGGTTGACCAGTTCCTTTCCTCATTGGCTTTTCCTTCCCTAACTCAAGAGCAGAGTCAGGTACCCATTTACAGCTGGGTAGATTAGAGTGTCGATACCATGAATCAAACCCAGAACCTTTGCAGTGAGAGACTAGTGCTCTAACCACTCTGTCAGTTGGACGCTCTGGTTCAAAATATAATTAATTAAAATAATACTCCAAGAAATAAAATTATTTGAATACAAGTATTTTGAGAAAGTGACCGATACCGTCTCAGACACTAAAATTGAGTGTATCATATAATGATAATTTCTACAAGAGCTACTTCATAATAAAATACAATTTACAAACCAAGAATATCACTGCATAAAATAAACATTACCTTTGAGGAGATCAGACTTGGTGTTCAGTGGCAGCAAGTAGCATTTCTATCCTAATAATATGTTACATAGTGTGATCAGTTGGGAAATGCCAGGACAGAAATCGGGTGCTAAGCCAAGCCATAATTGCTAGTCCATAAAAATGTGTGCTTAGCCCAGGGAAAACTTGTCTTCATTCTTCTTCTTCTGCTTTGTTCACTTCTGTCTTCATTCTTCTTCTGCTTTGTTCACTTCTGTCTTTATTCTTCTTCTGCTTTGTTCACTTCTGTCTTCATTCTTCTTCTTCTGCTTTGTTCACTTCTGTCTTTATTCTTCTTCTGCTTTGTTCACTTCTGTCTTCATTCTTCTTCTTCTGCTTTGTTCACTTCTGTCTTCATTCTTCTTCTTCTGCTTTGTTCACTTCTGTCTTTATTCTTCTTCTGCTTTGTTCACTTCTGTCTTCATTCTTCTTCTTCTGCTTTGTTCACTTCTGTCTTCATTCTTCTTCTTCTGCTTTGTTCACTTCTGTCTTCATTTTCTTCTTCTGCTTTGTTCACTTCTGTCTTCATTCTTCTTCTTCTGCTTTGTTCACTTCTGTCTTCATTCTTCTTCTTCTGCTTTGTTCACTTCTGTCTTCATTCTTCTTCTTCTGCTTTGTTCACTTCTGTCTTCATTCTTCTTCTTCTGCTTTGTTCACTTCTGTCTTCATTTTCTTCTTCTGCTTTGTTCACTTCTGTCTTCATTCTTCTTCTGATTTGTTCACTTCTGTCTTCATTCATCTTCTTCTGCTTTGTTCACTTCTGTCTTTATTCATCTTCTTCTGCTTTGTTCACTTCTGTCTTCATTCTTCTTCTTCTGCTATGTTCACTTCTGTCTTCATTCTTCTTCTGCTTTGTTCACTTCTGTCTTCATTCATCTTCTTCTGCTTTGTTCACTTCTGTCTTTATTCATCTTCTTCTGCTTTGTTCACTTCTGTCTTTATTCTTCTTCTGATTTGTTCACTTCTGTCTTCATTCATCTTCTTCTGCTTTGTTCACTTCTGTCTTCATTCTTCTTCTGATTTGTTCACTTCTGTCTTCATTCATCTTCTTCTGCTTTGTTCACTTCTGTCTTCATTCTTCTTCTGATTTGTTCACTTCTGTCTTCATTCATCTTCTTCTGCTTTGTTCACTTCTGTCTTTATTCATCTTCTTCTGCTTTGTTCACTTCTGTCTTCATTCTTCTTCTGCTTTGTTCACTTCTGTCTTCATTCTTCTTCTGCTTTGTTCACTTCTGTCTTCATTCTTCTTCTTCTGCTTTGTTCACTTCTGTCTTCATTCTTCTTCTTCTGCTTTGTTCACTTCTGTCTTCATTCTTCTTCTTCTGCTTTGTTCACTTCTGTCTTCATTCTTCTTCTTCTTCTTCTTCTTCTGCTTTGTTCACTTCTGTCTTCATTCTTCTTCTGCTTTGTTCACTTCTGTCTTCATTCATCTTCTTCTGCTTTGTTCACTTCTGTCTTCATTCATCTTTTTCTGCTTTGTTCACTTCTGTCTTCATTCATCTTTTTCAGCTTTGTTCACTTCTATCTTCATTCTTCTGCTTTGTTCACTTCTGTCTTCATTCATCTTCTTCTGCTTTGTTCACTTCTGTCTTCATTCATCTTCTTCTGCTTTGTTCACTTCTGTCTTCATTCATCTTTTTTCTGCTTTGTTCACTTCTATCTTCATTCTTCTGCTTTGTTCACTTCTGTCTTCATTCATCTTCTTCTGCTTTGTTCACTTCTGTCTTCATTCTTCTTCTTCTGCTTTTGTTCACTTCTGTCTTCATTCTTCTTCTTCTGCTTTGTTCACTTCTGTCTTCATTCTTCTGCTTTGTTCACTTCTGTCTTCATTCTTCTGCTTTGTTCACTTCTGTCTTCATTCTTCTGCTTTGTTCACTTCTGTCTTCATTCTTCTTCTTCTGCTTTGTTCACTTCTGTCTTTATTCTTCTTCTTCTGCTTTGTTCACTTCTGTCTTCATTCTTCTTCTGCTTTGTTCACTTCTGTCTTCATTCTTCTTCTTCTGCTTTGTTCACTTCTGTCTTCATTCATCTTTTGCTTTGTTCACTTCTGTCTTCATTCTTCTTCTTCTGCTTTGTTCACTTCTGTCTTCATTCTTCTTCTTCTGCTTTGTTCACTTCTGTCTTCATTCATCTTCTGCTTTGTTCACTTCTGTCTTCATTCTTCTTCTTCTGCTTTGTTCACTTCTGTCTTCATTCTTCTTCTTCTGCTTTGTTCACTTCTGTCTTCATTCATCTTCTTCTGCTTTTTTCACTTCTGTCTTCATTCTTCTGCTTTGTTCACTTCTGTCTTCATTCTTCTTCTTCTGCTTTGTTCACTTCTGTCTTCATTCTTCTTCTTCTGCTTTGTTCACTTCTGTCTTCATTCTTCTTCTTCTGCTTTGTTCACTTCTGTCTTCATTCTTCTTCTTCTGCTTTGTTCACTTCTGTCTTCATCCTTCTGCTTTGTTCACTTCTGTCTTCATTCATCTTCTTCTGCTTTGTTCACTTCTGTCTTCATTCATCTTTTTCTGCTTTGTTCTTCTATCTTCATTCTTCTGCTTTGTTCACTTCTGTCTTCATTCATCTTCTTCTGCTTTGTTCACTTCTGTCTTCATTCTTCTTCTTCTGCTTTGTTCACTTCTGTCTTCATTCATCTTCTTCTGCTTTGTTCACTTCTGTCTTCATTCATCTTCTTCTGCTTTGTTCACTTGTCTTCATTCATCTTCTTCTGCTTTGTTCTCTTCTGTCTTCATTCATCTTCTTCTGCTTTGTTCACTTCTGTCTTCATTCTTCTTCTTCTGCTTTGTTCACTTCTGTCTTCATTCTTCTTCTTCTGATTTGTTCACTTCTGTCTTCATTCTTCTTCTGCTTTGTTCACTTCTGTCTTCATTCATCTTCTTCTGCTTTGTTCACTTCTGTCTTCATTCTTCTGCTTTGTTCACTTCTGTCTTCATTCTTCTTCTTCTGCTTTGTTCACTTCTGTCTTCATTCTTCTTCTTCTGCTTTGTTCACTTCTGTCTTCATTCTTCTGCTTTGTTCACTTCTGTCTTCATTCTTCTTCTTCTGCTTTGTTCACTTCTGTCTTCATTCTTCTTCTTCTGCTTTGTTCACTTCTGTCTTCATTCTTCTTCTGCTTTGATCACTTCTGTCTTCATTCATCTTCTTCTGCTTTGTTCACTTCTGTCTTCATTCATCTTCTTCTGCTTTCTTCACTTCTGTCTTCATTCATCTTTTTCTGCTTTTTTCACTTCTATCTTCATTCTTCTGCTTTGTTCACTTCTGTTTTCATTCATCTTCTTCTGCTTTGTTCACTTCTGTCTTCATTCATCTTCTTCTGCTTTGTTCACTTCTGTCTTCATTCATCTTCTTCTGCTTTGTTCACTTCTGTCTTCATTCATCTTCTTCTGCTTTGTTCACTTGTCTTCATTCATCTTCTTCTGCTTTGTTCACTTCTGTCTTCATTCATCTTCTTCTGCTTTGTTCACTTCTGTCTTCATTCATCTTTTTCTGCTTTGTTCACTTCTATCTTCATTCTTCTGCTTTGTTCACTTCTGTCTTCATTCATCTTCTTCTGCTTTGTTCACTTCTGTCTTCATTCATCTTCTTCTGCTTTGTTCACTTCTGTCTTCATTCATCTTCTTCTGCTTTGTTCACTTCTGTCTTCATTCATCTTCTTCTGCTTTGTTCACTTCTGTCTTCATTCATCTTTTTCTGCTTTGTTCACTTCTGTCTTCATTCATCTTCTTCTGCTTTGTTCACTTCTGTCTTCATTCATCTTTTTCTGCTTTGTTCACTTCTATCTTCATTCTTCTGTTTTGTTCACTTCTGTCTTCATTCATCTTCTTCTGCTTTCTTCACTTCTGTCTTCATTCATCTTTTTCTGCTTTTTTCACTTCTATCTTCTTTCTTCTGCTTTGTTCACTTCTGTTTTCATTCATCTTCTTCTGCTTTGTTCACTTCTGTCTTCATTCATCTTCTTCTGCTTTGTTCACTTCTGTCTTCATTCATCTTCTTCTGCTTTGTTCACTTCTGTCTTCATTCATCTTCTTCTGCTTTGTTCACTTCTGTCTTCATTCATCTTCTTCTGCTTTGTTCACTTCTGTCTTCATTCATCTTCTTCTGCTTTGTTCACTTCTGTCTTCATTCATCTTTTTCTGCTTTGTTCACTTCTATCTTCATTCTTCTGCTTTGTTCACTTCTGTCTTCATTCATCTTCTTCTGCTTTGTTCACTTCTGTCATCATTCATTATCCTTGAACTCTCCAAGGAGTATATCATCATTCTCGTTTTCGCTCCCTACAGACGACAGAGCCACAACAGCAGTGGCTCCCTTGCAGGAAAGCTTATATAAAACATTCACAGTGGTTTCTATAGCAATTTGTTTTACAAGATGAACTTGTCAGCCCTCATGCACAACCTCATATTAGTTGCCTTGTATGGGACCTAAGATGCGTCAAAAGTCAGGAATGCAGTCAGCGACCCATAGCTTGACTGCTTGCGTCAGGGTCAGCGAACCAGAGCTGACCATGACTCTACTCCACCTCCAAGTGGTGGTCCTGGAAGCAGGCTGCATCATTGCAGTCTGGCTGAATGAGTAGGGATTGAAGTGGGAAGGCTAACCCGGTCCTAAAAAATGCCGTGCCGAAGTCGGATGTTTCGGGCCGAAAGGTGCAGATATCGCAGCTTTGCTGTAAACGGCGACACAACACAACCAACGTCCTTTTCAGGACGAACGCAGCAGCAGCAGACAGTATGACATTCCAGAGGGAGCATTCGTCTTGTTCTTTCTTTGTCTCATAAGAGACAAAATGTATAGGTAGGACTGTTACTCATCAAGCAGCCGTGAACTAGAATGGTTCTGAAATTTTATCTGTATGATATGCCACCAAACATCATGGAAAACCTGGCGTGTCACAGGATATGAACAAAGAATAAGCAAGTGATACAACAGTTTATACACCACCAAACAGTGGGGATGGAATGTTACCACAAGTTTGAGTGATTCTATCTGATGTTGAAACATGCTTTTTGCTAAAGGCCCTCTGGCAATTGACTTGTGTAATGCAGTTAAAAGTATCTGATAATGAATTCTATGATGTTGCATTTCAGAAGTGAAGAGCAGAATAGCTCAGGCAAAAACAGCATTCTATAAATATTTATAGTATTTTGTGCAACAGTTCTTTGTCACTGGAAATAAGAAAGAGAGTTCAGTTTTATATAGAACCAATCCTGACATATGGGAGGAAGTCATGGACAATTAGTAAACAAGTAGGGAAGGCAGCAGAGGCCAAAGAGATGTGGTTGTACAGAAAAATGTTAAAAATACCATGGACAGCCAAAAAGAGTAATGAGGATGTCCTGAAAAAGGCCAATGCGCCAAGGAAACTTATTTCACAAGTTAGAAAGAAGCAGTCCACATTTTTGGGGCTGGAAAGCTGGAATATATCATAACAACAGGTAAGCTGGAATATATCATAACAACAGGAAAGCTGGAATATATCATAACAACAGGTAAGCTGGAATATATCATAACAACAGGAAAGCTGGAATATATCATAACAACAGGTAAGCTGGAATATATCATAACAACAGGAAAGCTGGAATATATCATAACAACAGGAAAGCTGGAATATATCATAACAACAGGTAAGATTGAAGGAAAAAGATGTAGGGGAAGACAAAGAGAGAAAATACTGGACAGTTTGACATCATGGCATGGAAAAAAGTCAACAGCAGAATTAATACATTTTACTGGAAACGAAGTTGTGGAGAGACATGATCTCCTACGCCACAAGGCATGGTACTTGAAGAAGAAGAATGATGTAGGCGTCAACAAAAAAGAACTCGAGCATCTCTTGAGTTCTGTCTTAGATGTCATCTTCATTATGATATATCCAGCGTAAACGGAGAAGCTGAGAGGAAGGAATAGAGTATAGGTAGCTTTTGGGATGAGAAGATTTGTAAGGGGGAAAACCACAATCAGCAGTAGGTTTGTAATGAACAGAAGTTGTTAAGACAGTAGTTCCTATCCTCACAGTGAGGTCAAGAAAGTTCACACTGAGGAAGTGGGAAAACATGAGATGTGATCTTGATGGTATGATTGAAATTATTTTAAAAGTCTTTAAATGCGCTGAGGTTTTCCTCAAACATGTCAGTGACCCCATTATCATCGTCAATGAATGTAGTGATGGTAAAATTCAGAAGTTGGGTACTGTGAAAACTTTGAGTAATCAAGTATTCGAAGTGACCCATGAGCAGGCATGAGCAACTAGGACTCATTTTAGTGCTAATGCAAGATCACAAATTTGGTCAAAAAATTATGTAGAATTGAAAGTGAGAACTAACTTAGACAGACTTACTTACTTACTTAGTCGTTCCTCTTCTACCGTGAGGTGTAGAGGTTTGTAAGAGAGAGTGCCATACTATTCTATCGGCTGTCTTCCTCCTGGCTTGGTTCCATTCTAGTCCTCGGTCCTTCAAAGATTGCCTAATGTTGTCCTCCCAGCAGACTTTGGGTCGTCCTGGAAGTCTGGATCCCGGGCTCTTAGTTTCCCATGCCTGCCGGTGTAGCCGATCTTCTCCCATTCTGCATACATGGCCAAACCATCTCAGTTGGGACTGTTCTACTTGGGTCTGCAGGGGTTGGATTTTTAGGCCTTGACGTATCTTCTGGTTGCGGACCATGTCTCTTCTTGTTACTTCAACTGCCTTCCTCAGATACCTCATTTCTGAGGTTTGGATCTGGCTTTTGTGGGTTTTAGTCATTGCCCATGACTCGCTTTCCATACGTCAAGACTGGGACATATGTGGAGCGGTATACAGCCATCTTCGTCTTCTTACCTTCTCTTTTGCTGAGGAATCCTTGATTTATGGCTTGAAAAAGTCTCCCAGCTGCTGCTCTTCAGGTAGCCAACTCTTCTTTGATGCCTCCCTTCCGGTCTGTGACAGCTCCAAGGTATTTAAAGTGGTCGACCTGCTTCAGGACCTGTTCTCCCAGCTTAATCTGATGTACTTAGACAGACAAGGAAAGGAACTTGTACCTACAGCAGGGTTAGTACGTTTGGAGAGAAAAACTGAAGTGCTATAAACCCATTATGAATGAATTAAACACATCAATACAATGATTTGGGATTAACACTGTAGCGGCCAGAGAAAACTTGTCTGCTTTTATTGGTAAACTTTCAATTTGAATAAAATGTGTAGAAAAATAATAATTTCACCAATTTTCCTTTCCTTGATGAAACTGTTAGGAGAATGAGGGCAGTACAATAATTGCACAGGAAATTGCAATTCATTTGCAACTGAGTGACTCTTTCCAAGGATATTTTTCCACAGGAGATATTGAAGCAGTTGACAGATGGATACTGGATCCATTTCTTTTGTATGGATGACAGTTCTTTAGTAAAAGATGATCTCATTGAATTATGAGCAAATAGCTGCATTCAAATGGAGATAAAAAAATGAAATCATACAATTTCTGGTGTTCTCAACTAGAACCATTTCCACAACTAGCAAAGAAAGCACTGCATAATCTTGTGCCATTTGCTACAACGTACTTGTGTGAGATGGGATTTTCTTGACATGTAAACGTAAAAACAAAGGCCAGAAATAATTTCGGTGCGAATGATGATATACGTATGGTTATTTCAAACAAAGAGCACCGTTTCAAAAATATAGTTGAATGTAAGCAACAGCTAAAAAAGTCATTAAGAATTTATAATTATATAATTTAATAAGATAAAACGTTATATAAATAGACATGTAGCTGGAATCACACATAAAAAAAAAAAATTCAAACCAATATTAAATAAATTACATTCCTATTTCGACGGTGATGAAAGCACAATTTTCATTCTTTGTAGTGAATAAAAATTAGATATTTTTTCAAGGGGGTGCGAGAAAACATTTTGAGGATTTAAGCGGTGCCGGAAGCCGAAAAGGTTAAGAACCACTGTACTGGAGAAAGTAGACAGTCACCAGGGTAGCCCGGGGGGGGGGTGTGTGTGAAAAAATTGATATAACGAAAAAAATCATAATTACGAGAAAACAGTATCTTATTTTCTGTGGCACTTCTACACCATTGTAAAAGTGTATACATATATTTGTATTAGCACATTTATGTGAATGTTTCATGTGCTTGAGGGTGTGTGCTATTTGGCTTTTTAGATTTTGCTGATGTCTCTGCCTTCATGTGTTCAGGCACGCACCTAGATAGAAGTCCACATGTTATATGAGAATTGCCATTAAAATATAAGTGAACTTTGGCAAGTCAAGTGTAGTGTTGATAATTACCAAGACCTGAAAATAACTACTAGTTTCTATCATCTAGCATGGAACCCATTGCCCGTTTTTCAGAAGCATTAAGTGTGTGCGTGCATGCGCACATTTTCAGTAATAAACTTCTAGAAGTGACTCAGTGTGGGTTTTTATATTTTTGCTTAGGAACTCGGGCATAGAGGGTGTAACTCTCAGAGGATCATGGCTGGTAAGGTTATCAGAGCGTCCGATTGGCTAAGTGGTTAGAGCACGTGTCTCTTGCGGCAAAGTTATCGGGTTCTAGGATCAAAACCTGGTGCGTTATGCTCCATTCTACCCAGCTGTAAATAGGTACCTGACACAGTTCTTGAGGGAAGGCAGAGGCAGTGAGGAAACTGATCACACACCTCATAAAGCTGGGCTTAGTATAATAAAATAATAATAATAAATTCTTTAAGCACCAAACACGGCGCATAAGGCAGAAACCAGTGCTCTCCAGGTTGTTCGTTGTGACGCCACTCCTCTTAGCTCTTGCACATTATTTAGGCCCAACGTTCTTCCTTCTCTTATTATTGTTCTTCTGAGTGTTTCTTTTGGTCTTCCTTTTTTCCTCTTACCCTCAGGAACCCAAGTGAGCGCCTGTAGTGGTATTCTGTTGTTTTGCATTCGTAGGACATGACCGATATATGACCATCGTCTTTTCCTTATATAGTCGGAGACATATTTCTGCCTAGAGTCTTCTCTTATTTGTCGATTAGTCTTGAATTCTTTCCAACTGATGTTCATGAGTTTTCTAAGACATTTGTTCTCGAATGTATTCAGCTTGTTCTCCAATGATTTTGTTATTTTCCAACTCTCACAGCCGTATGTTAACACTGAGATAACATTTGAATTAAACAGACGAAGCTTGGTATGTATATTCAATGATCGTAACTTCCAAATGTTAGATAATCTATTGAAGGCGCTAGCTGCCAAAGCAATTCTAGTATGGATTTCTCTTGTTGTGTCACCATCCTGAGTCATTTTACTGCCTAAATAATTGAAACTTTCAACTTTCTGTAGTTTTTTCCCGTTCAAGATGATATCAAAGGTCTCGTTAGAAAAGTTCATAGCTTTAGTTTTAGAGGCATTTATTTGGAGACCAATTTTAACCGAGAGATGACACAAATTATTTATTGCTTCTTGGGATTGTCTTGGTGTTGAACTTAAGAATGCTACATCATCTGCGAAATCCAGGTCCCCCAGGAATTTTCCATTTGTCCATTTTATACCCAATTGTTCATTGTGGGTATAGTTTGTCGAGCCTGGTTCTGTTTCGGTAACAATAGCTTGTTTTACGATAGTGAATTGTTAACTCACTGATCAACCCTCCGATCCAACCGACCGATTCGAGGGTTTCGAGGTCAGTTATAGGAAAATATCTACACCACTAGATACTCTGGTGTATCTTTTATTCTATAATTTAACATAACATGGTACTATCCATCGAAATATACACATTCCTGATGTTTTTCTTTCGGCGTCTAAGGTGAGAAACGAATTTCACCTCCATCTTGGAAGGGTAGATAACTAGTATAGTAGAATCTCAAACACATCACTCCCCTGCCGCAGTATCTACTTCAGACTCCCGTCACCTTACCTTTTTATATAACAAGAAAGTAAGAACCACTACTGTTGAATCATTGCACATTTCATGTTGCAATAATTTTTTAGGATGTTGTTCCATTACCGTCTGACACTTCTCAGAGTTTAGCTTTCTAAAATAAAATTGAAGAATAAACCAAAAAAAACAACAACAAAAACAAGTGTATTCTATATATTCACAGTTCCAGTATGGCAACTGAAGTGGTAGTTTTGTCAGCAGACAAATTAGAGGCAGTCCCAGAGCTGACTGAGGAGGTGGAGAAGACGTTAAAGAGAGAGTCCAAGGAGCTTGACATCAAAGTGGGAGATACAGTAAGTTATTTAATGTTTTCCTGATCAGTAGCATCTACTATCCCTGTGTAGTATCTGGGGGTGGGGGGCTCTGGGCTCTGAGGAGACAAAGAATAGGACCACTGCTACCTCAGGCATGTCAGGAGGTGACAAATATGAGGTTGTGCATGGGGGGGGGGTGGGCGGGGGGGGGGGGGGGGGCTGGCTAACTCATCATGTATAACACATTGCTGCAGAAACTACCTGCGCCGGAGCACTCACCTTTTTCATTAATTCTCAGCCATCCTGGTCTTTCACTTACTTACTTACTTACTTACTTGCTTGCTTGCTTGCTTGCTTGCTTGCTTGCTTGCTTGCTTGCTTGCTTGCTTGCTTACTTACTTACTTACTTACTTAGTCGTTCCCCTTCTACCGTGAGGTGTAGAGGTTTGTACGAGAGAGCTTCATACTATTCTATCGGCTCTTCCTCCTGGCCTGGTTCCATTCTAGTCCTCGGTCCTTCAAAGATTGTCTAATGTTGTCCTCCCAACGGACTTTGGGTCGTCCTGGAGGTCTGGATCCCTGGCTCTTAGTTTCCCATGCTTGTCATGGTAGCCGATTGATAAGGTCTGTCTTATTTGGTCCATCAGTGTTACTGTAAGGTTGGTTGTACAATGAAGACAAACAAAGGTCAACTCGACCTACGCAGTGGTGTGTAGATTTGGAGTGAGAATACAAAGGTTCGCGAATGATGGCAATGTTCTGTAGAGTTGACAAAAGAACATTCTCACTCACACATGGCTGGAAGTCAGAGACGTTGATAAACTACTGTGGTCGTTTTCATACAGTTTAATTTGACACACACTCGGACAGCACAGGTACAGTTACTGCAAACAGGTTGGCACAAATCATCACACAGTTGATCCATGGTCTACAAAATTATATGGGCATTCATGTTGAATAAAAGTACAATGCAATGTCAATAGACCAGCACTCAGAGTTCCAGTGCATATATAATTCTCAGGTCTTACTGACAAATCGTGTCAGTGAATACATAATGTTTAATAATGGTTCCTAGACCGAACCTCTTCTAGCGAAGATTCCTCTAGGCAAAGTTCCACAAATATCTCTGGTAACAATGTTAAACCACAAGTAGTGGGTACTCTTTTACAGCAGTAATCTCTTGATCATCACCTGATAATAAAGGGGGGTCCCTGTTCTCTGATTGATGATCGACAAAAGAAGGATTCCAAAAATGGCTTCTTCATCAGTGAGCTCTCGCTCACCCAGGATGCAAACTATGAAGCGAAATCAAAGCGCTGATCATTCATAGATATCCTCATAGAGCTGTATATATTCTTCCATCAATAATACTGGTTTCACCATATTATTTAGTGCTGCTAGGTATACATGTCATCGTCATCTGTTTAATAATCATCTGGACGTATGATAATACGACTGTCCATCTCTAATACGATGGCTTAGGAAAAGTTCAGAAGAAATGCGACTTTACCTTGTCATCGAAAATCACCCTAGCACATGCACCTGCCATTCCTTGGCAATAAGAATAAACACTGGGGAGAATCCTAATACAAGATAAGTATAAAGAGACTATCTCGTTCCCCAACTAACACAGAGATAAATCTTTGGACTTCAGTCCGGTACACCATTCATCAGGACGACATGACACACGGCTTCGTCTTTACGTCTCAGTCGACGCATGCGCAGAAAACACAACCCCTCACCTCAGTGTTCAGCTTAGAGAATATAGTCCGACCTAGACATGAAAAGATATAAAGACCAAAGACTAAATCGCCTTAAATAGACAAGGAATAAACATAGACTCGGGCCATAGATATTCTGAAGCAAGAACAATCTATTTCTAACCAAACAAAGAATAGATTGCTGTAAACCTAGATCCCTAAGCTGAGTTCGATCTTCAGGAACGATACAAGAACAGATAACTCACAGAATGAATACACATCGACTAATCTGAGTTCTGTCCCTTAGACTGATAATCATGAATTCAAAGATAAATATATTTTTATCAGACAAATAATTACATTTTTCATTTGTATGCGTAACAACTGTAATCCATGCACCACACAAAAGAATATGTGCGCAACAGATTACCACACCCCCCGGGAAAAAAAAATGAAAATCATTTTTTTTTTCTCATCTGAGAGCAACATACAATAGGCTCACAACGCACAAATACTGCGCAGATGAGAAATATCTGGAATTTATAAGCCAAATTAAGGCAAAGTCGAAATATAGATCGACTGGTGAGAATACATCTCAACCTCTCAGAGAAAGCATTTCTCTTAACCTTTAGCACGCTGCATAAAATTTCAGAAAACTTGCCCTACAGCTGCATTCTTTTTCACAACCCCCCGTTTTTATAGTGGGCGACTTGTAATGTCTTTAGTTTTTGTGTTTCTTGGTCAATTGCTATCATTTTTTGGAATTTATGTAAATAAATGAATGGTGAATCTGATGATATAAAATTTGTTTGTGTACATGTTAGATGTGATAGGAAGAGAGGAAAGGAAAGATGAAAAAAACGAAAAAAATTTTAAAAAAATAAAAAAAAAAATTTTTTTTAATTTTAAAATTAAAAAAAAAAAATTAAAAAAATGACCAACGAACGAAGAGTCCATATCCCTTGCATCTCAATGAAAGTCATTTGACCAATAGAGCAATACAAATCAAATGACGATCTTTTCGTTACACCCATCATCAGTAGCAAAGCAACAAACTCCCTAGCCAGCCGTGACATTCGGCCGTAATCCTATTTTTTTCCGATATTCCTAATCCTAACCCCAAAAAATTATACATACTTGAAAGGCCATTTTTCTTTCGTTTCCATCTCAGCCATCAAACATATTCTGAGAACCGATTTCAGCGCTTATAAAGACAAAAATTTCATCCCCACCGCATGGCGTCAGAATACAATAAAATTAGAGCGAAATGGCCGCGTGTCTGATGCCGATTCATTTCGATTTAAAAAATTTACAAAAAATAAACGCAGATACACCCATCACTTTTTTAAGATCGGAAACGGAAGCTAACTCTCTTGCAATTAAAATTGCAACTTAACATCCGGGGCTGAAAATCACGTGTACACAAGTCATGTGCTAGAAACGATGACAGCCGCAAGGCGTAACATATCGCCTCCAGCTGGCAGAACATAGGTTACCTTCGGCGATATGTCTCGCCGGCAGCGTGCTAAAGGTTAAGCATAAATGTTTCCAGGGAGGTGTCACCAACGCATACTACCATACTTGCAATGACACAATGCATATAACAATTTCATATTTAAGCACTATAAGTACATGATTGACAAAAAAGAAAAATCATCAACGAGTATCGGTGAATATATATATCAATGAACGTAGTGATATTAGTGATACAATCACTATATTTACTAATTATAATGTGTATTTATCTTGATATAGAAAAGAAAAACTGTTGTAGAGTTGGAAGTGTTAAGAAGTCCAAGACCCAACAGTTAGGTGGAATCATGTGGGCATCTAGACAAAATGTCTGCCATCACATTATCTGATCCATGGATAGCTCGTACCGAAAAATTAAAAGGTTGAAGAGCAATTGCATATCGAGTAGACCTCGAGATCTTCAAATTCTTACTCTGTATAGCCGTAAGAGCTTTTTGATCGGTTTCTACTATGAAATGTGCGCCTAGAAGGAATCTTTGTAGTTTGAGTATTGACCAAACCATAGCCAATAGTTCATGGTCTAAAACCGAATAATTCCTTTCTGCAGCATTAAGTTTTCTGGAGATATACATTACAGGATGCAGAGTTCCAGAGTACTCTTGCATTAGTGCCGCTCCAATCCCAGTGGATGAAGCGTCACTACGAAGAACAAATGTCTTATCAGTAGTAGGTAACACTAAAATAGGTGGTGTTGAAAACAAAGTTTTGATCTTATCCAAAGAGGATTGGCATTCCTGTGACCAGTGGACCATATTAGGCGACCCTTTCTTTAGTAGTGTAGAAAGAGGGGCCATGATAGAGGATAGATTTGGAATGAATCTTCCATAAAATTGAATAAGACCTAAGAGACTTCGTACTTGCTTTTTAGTCTTAGAAATAGAGATGTTAAGTATCTTAGTGATATTATGGTCCTCTGTCTTTAGGAAACCATGACCAACTCGATGGCCTAGGAAAGAAATTTCGCTAAAACCAATGCAGGCTTTAGAGGGTTTCGCTGTCAGGTTATACTCACGTAGAGTAGATAGTAATTCAACTAACCCCGAATAGTGATCTTCCCAAGTATCGCTGAAAAGACAGATGTCGTCTAGGTACGCGATGACATCTGACCGATAAGATAGGATTCGACGCATCATGCGTACGAATGTAGCTGGTGCGTTCATAAGGCCGAAAGGCATGAAATTCCATTGAAAAAGGCCTCTAGGTGTAGAAAAAGCCGTAATTGGTTTGGCGCGTTCAGATAAAGGAACTTGCCAATATCCTTTAGACAAATCTAGTTTAGTGAAAAAATGAGATTTAGAAAGCCTAGTAAGTAGCTCTTCTAATAAAAGCATAGGTTCAGCATCAAACTTCGTAACTTGATTCAATTTGCGATAGTCAACGCAAAGATGTATGTTATTGTCTTTTTTCCGAACAATAACCATCGGCAAAGAATATGCAGAAGTGGATGGTTCAATTATTTTTAAATCTATCATCTCATCCAACTCCTTCTCAACCTGTGCTTGAAAATGTATAGGGATAGGATAAGGTCTGACCCTAATAGGATTATGGTCAGTTAGAATAATGTCATGTTCAATAACATGAGTTTGTCCAGGGATGTCAGTAAGGACATCCTGAAATGTTTGTAACATAGCCGAAACTTGTCGCTGTTCTCCTAGAGATAAATCAGGAGAGACAGTAACATTTTTCCATGATTCACTCGAATGAAGTGGAATCATCGGAAGCGGAAGATTAACATCCGAAAAACTTGTTTCCTCATCCTGTATTACGGACAGTGATGAGTAATGACCATGTTGGACTGGTGAATCGTCCGTTGCCTGGAAAATAGGTTGTAAATAATCCGGACGTTCATGGAATTCCGTAAGCATATTGATGTGGAAGGTTTTATGCTTTCCATCAATATCGACAATGTAGTCAACATCGGAAATTTTCGAGATTATATCGTACGGACCTTTCCAAGAAATAAGAAGTCTGTTTTCCCTACAAGGTAGCAAAACAAATGCTTTGTCACCAGGACAAAATTGTCGTAAGGTTCTTTTCTTATTGGCAAATTGTCTTGCCTTCTGCTTAGCAAATTCAGAAGAAGAAGTTGCCAATTTGCATGCTTCAATAATCTTTTGTCTCAGCGCGATGACATATTCGTAAGAAGATTTTGTGTCATCGGTAATATTATCAGCGGTTATGAGATCATGAAGCAAAGACATAGGGCCGCGCGGTCGCGCGCCAAAGACAAGTTCAAAGGGAGAAAATCCTGTATGTTCATTGGGGACCTCTCTGTAAGCGAAGAGGGCCGTGGGTAAAACCCTGTCCCAATCTTGAGGATGATCCTCAGTTATCTTCTCTAGTAAGTTTTTGAGTGTTCTATTTAGCCGTTCGACCATCCCATTGGATATAGGATGATAGATACTACTCAAAGATCTCTCTATCTGCAGAGTCGACATCACTTGAGACATGGTATCCGATATTAGTTGGGTGCCATGGTCTGATAATATTTCTCCGGGGAATCCCAGACAGGAAAATATAAGCCAATGTCAGCAGTAGTAATGCTCTTCAGAGGAATAGCCTCTGGTCAGCGTGTGCACATGTCCACACACGTTAAGATAAACTGATGTCCTCTTGCAGATTTGATCTTAAATGGACCAATGATGTTTATCGCCATTTTCTGAAATGGTCGAATAGGGATGTCTGCCGCCTGAATAAGTGCAGCATGGCGTGGACCTTTGGATTTGACTTCTTGACATACTATACAAGATCGACAATAAATCCGTATGTCCTTGTTCACAAAAGGCCAAAAGAAAGCTGCAAGAACTCTTGACTTTGTACGGGAAAAACCCATATGTCCAGCACACTGAGAGTCGTGAGCGTGCTGCAAAATTTTAACTCTCAAATTCTTGGGAACAAGAATCTGAGAATGACCTGACTTAGTGGAGTCTTGCACCATACGTACAAGTACGCCATTCTTCATTGTAATCCAAGATTTACGCTTTGTATCTTTATTCGGATCACCTTTTGTTGCAAGAGTGAAGAATTTCTTTAGAGTAGGATCATCTTCTTGCTGTTTTATAAACGAGTCACGAGAAATTACCAAGGGATCATCTTGGTTATGCACTTCATTATCTTCAGTAGATGGAGTTTGAGGCATATTAAGAGCCTGAGCTCTAGTGACTACAGCATTAGCAGTTTGCATATTTTGTTTTTCCCAAACGGAAATTTGTTGCGGAGTGCATTCTTTGACTCCGTGAATACGACCGATGATAAGATCAGCGATCGGATTCGGCAGAAGACATGCGTGTACATCTCCTGTAAAGAAAGGAGTAGCAATCCTAATGATAGCAGTAGAGTATTTCTCTAAGGTGCCGCCAAATGTTACACATTTGACTACTTTTCCAGTGGCACGAGAAGGATCTACAAGCGACTGCCTAACACCAATTGTGGTGCATCCAGAATCAAAAAGAACTGAGACTGGATTGTCATTTACTAAACCTTTATGTAAGACAAGAGAACCTCTTCCATCATGCGTGACTGACGCAGGAAGAGCGGGAAGAGGATGGCCACAACTTAAAGTGGACACCGTAGTTGGTTCAAATAATGTTTTGCATTGGGGGCACTGAGATGCTCTCCCAAAATCAAAAGCGGAACATGCCATATTATTAGCATCATTATTATCTTTAGTCTGTTTATAGGCTTCATGTGACTCTTGCTGTGCAGAATTTGCCTGATAATGTGATTTATGTTTTTTGTATTGTGATCTACCTCGATTATTATTGCCTCTGTAATCATTATTATTTCCTCTATTGTAACCCCTATTTGGGTTTGAGTCATAGTTCTCATGGTTACCATTATCATATTCATTATAATGAGTATCTCTATAATTATGATCTTGTTGTCTCCATGATGGATGACTTGGATAGTTTCTATAATGACTTCCTCTGCAGAAATTTCTATAATTATGACCACCTCTGAATCGAGGGCTGTCGGCTCATCTCCAGTTCTTCGCAGAAGAACCCTGAAGTGATTGGTTACCTTGGTTTTGATAACTATTATGGTTACCCTTTTTATCAAACCTGTTTTGTGGTCCCTGAAATTTGTGTGAATAATTAGGGTTGTATGGTGCTGCTGATGCAACTGGCATACTTTCTTTAACCTTAGCATTGCTAAAAGCTATGTCCGGATGTGCCGTGACGTATTGGGTACAATATTCTTCCATTTCTTTTAGTGTCTTGGGTTTACGCTCATGTAGGAATTCAAGGAATGGTTTATTTATACTTGACATAATCTTGTCCCTGAGCAACAAGTCCATAAGGGCTTCATATGTCTTTTCTGTTTTGGACAACTCAATCCAACGATTAAATGTAAGACGTGTCCTTGCAATGAATTCTGAGAATTCTACCCCTGATTCAGGTACCATTTTCTTAAACAAAATACGGTAACCTTCCTCTGTTAATTGATATTTTTTCAATAAAGCTGCTCTAATAACATCATAATTATCCTTGTCAGCCTCTTCAACCAAACTTAAACTAGTCAGAGAATCACCTTTCAAATTTTCTGATAACTGGTTAGCATATTGTGATTTATCCACATTATGTGCTCGACAAGAACGTTCAAAACGATCCAGCCAGAGTGTAATATCGTCACTGGAAGGATTGAACGCTGGAACCTTGACCTTATAAGTAAAGGGTTTACCACTATTACCATTTGACTGATTAACATTACTCATATTTGTCAATTTCAATTTTTCTAACTCAAATGCTAAAAGTTCTTTTTGATGTTCATGTTCTCTCATTGCTTTTCTCTCCTCAGCCTCAGCTTCTAATCTTTTATTTTCAGCTTCAGCTTCTCTGTCTAATCTTTTCTGCTCAGCTTCTCTGTCTAATCTCTTTTGTTCAGCCTCAGCTTCTCTTTCTAATCTTTTTTGTTCAGCTTCTTTGTCTAATCTCTTTTGTTCAGCCTCTTTGTCTAATCTCTTTTGTTCAGCTTCTTTGTTTTGTTTTTCCATTTCCATTTGGAATCTCTTTTCCTCAACCTGCAGCTGCAATTTCTTTTGTTCAAATTCTAATTCCAATCTTCTATCCTCACTTTTTTGTTTTTTTCTCTTCAGCCTTCAGTTTTTCAATTTCCAATTTTTGTGCTTTTTCATATTGACTGGTAGCATACTCCTCCAACTTATCTCCAGTCTTGCCTAGGGATTTCCCTATCTCAATGAAGTAATCTAAAGTCGACATAATGTATACCAATATGTGACTAGATACCTGAAATAGCAATAATGAAATCTATCTCCAAATAAATGGAAACAAGCTCTTAATAGCTTGAATAATCAGCTCCTTTATCCCAATCTCTGTGGGAAACAAGCCTTTAAATAAGGTCTTGTATAATCAACTGTGTACCTATAATAACAACAATTAGTCATCAGCTGATTATCTCTCATAAGTTCACTACACAGCTAGTAGTGTATGATCAAGTATATTTTATAGTATATGTCAACCAACAACATACATAAAGTACAAATAAGAAAGACAATACGAAAACATTTGCAGAAATCAAATAAATCAAATAGGGAAATCAATGAAAATAATCACAGAATCTGTGATGACAACTGCAAGGGAATAAACAAAACAAATGACGTCACAGTGTATAAATATAAATGTGTATAGAACTAAATGAAAGGAAAGGTTAGACCTACAAATACAAACAAATCAAAACAAAACTAAAGAAAGCGAAAAATAACGAAAACAAAACTGCACATATCGTCACAGCTAACCAAAAAATTGCAACAAATGTTGCATGCAAATTTTCAATTAAGAAAATTGCTCCCTACAGAACACTAATATAACCCCTCTATGACGTGGGAAATGTTATACTAGTCACCTCACCAACAGAAATATAAACAACTATTACATATAAACATGTAAACATAAATATATAAATACATATATGTCATATAAATGCATATAATATAATGAAATGTGTTGTAGGAGTGTCTGCAGAGAAGGCTCAGTATTACATTAATATGGTTCAGTTTCCAATCAAATTAAACTGCCACTTTAATAAACAATAGCTTTCTGTTTTAAATTTATTACAAAGTTCAACAATATGTAGAACACAAGAAGATCCACCGTTGACGTGTAAGACCTCTCAGTTCCATAGCACTTCTCGCTAACACAGTTACTTCTTATAAACAAACTTGCTGTGTAACGCTGTCTGTTTCATCAGAAATGTCAACAAACGCTGACCTAGTTTCAGTGTACGCTCGATAGGACAGGTCACGCTGACATCGAGTGTAGAGTTGTACTGCAAACTTGTACATGTGTCGTATGTGGCCACAGGAAACCGTCTGGTATCGGTAGTTGTTGACTTCTGGCAATGTCCACTGTGCAGGTTAAACCCAGAAATCTGGCCTACCACGTTGATAAGGTCTGTCTTATTTGGTCCATCAGTGTTACTGTAAGGTTGGTTGTACAATGAAGACAAACAAAGGTCAACTCGACCTACGCAGTGGTGTGTAGATTTGGAGAGAATACAAAGGTTCGCGAATGATGGCAATGTTCTGTAGAGTTGACAAAAGAACATTCTCACTCACACATGGCTGGAAGTCAGAGACGTTGATAAACTACTGTGGTCGTTTTCGTACAGTTTAATTTGACACACACTCAGACAGCACAGGTACAGTTACTGTAAACAGGTTGGCACAAATCATCACACAGTTGATCCATGGTCTACAAAATTATATGGGCATTCATGTTGAATAAAAGTACAATGCAATGTCAATAGACCAGCACTCAGAGTTCCAGTGCATATATAATTCTCAGGTCTTACTGACAAATCGTGTCAGTGAATACATAATGTTTAATAATGGTTTCTAGACCGAACCTCTTCTAGCGAAGATTCCTCTAGGCAAAGTTCCACAAATATCTCTGGTAACAATGTTAAACCACAAGTAGTGGTTCTATCTGGAATCCCCAAGGTAAAAGAGAAAGAGATAGACCAAAAAACACATGGAAAAGGGAACTGTAGACATAATTGAAAGGGATAAAGAAGAGAAGAAAATATCTAGAATGGATGGAACAGGGCTGGAAGTCTTGACATGAATTTGATTGTAAGTCCAAGCTCTTAAGAGAGCTGAAGTGTAATGATGATGATGAATGTTATTTATAAATTCTGTTCTTGGTGTTCTTCTGCCATATTCTTACTTAAACTGTCTGGTGTATTCTGTCTATGTTCCCATCAGGGTTGCCTGTTGTCATACTGTATTATGTCTTTATCATTATGTTCCCATCAGTGTTGCCTGATGTCACACTGTATTCTAGCTTTATCATTCTTAGTTTATGTTCCCATCAGTGTTGCCTGATGTCACACTGTATTCTAGCTTTATCATTCTTAGTTTATGTTCCCATCAGTGTTGCCTGATGTCACACTGCATTCTATCTTTATCATTCTTAGTTTATGTTCCCATCAGTGTTGCCTGATGTCACACTGTATTCTGTCTTTATAATTATATTCCCATCAGTGTTGCCTGATGTCACACTGTATTCTGTCTTTATAATTATATTCCCATCAGTGTTGCCTGATGTCACACTGTATTCTGTCTTTATAATTATATTCCCATCAGCGTTGCCTGTTGTCTTACTGTATTCTGTCTATATCTTTCTCAGTTTATGTTCCCATCAGTGTTGCCTGATGTCACACTGTATTCTGTCTTTATCATTATGTTCCCATCAGTGCTGCCTGTTGTCACACTGTATTCTGTCTTTATAATTATATTCCCATCAGTGTTGCCTGTTGTCACACTGTATTCTGTCTTTATCATTATGTTCCCATCAGTGTTGCCTGATGTCACACTGCATTCTATCTTTATCATTCTTAGTTTATGTTCCCATCAGTGTTGCCTGATGTCACACTGTATTCTGTCTTTATAATTATATTCCCATCAGTGTTGCCTGATGTCACACTGTATTCTGTCTTTATAATTATATTCCCATCAGTGTTGCCTGTTGTCACACTGTATTCTGTCTTTATAATTATGTTCCCATCAGTGTTGCCTGATGTCACACTGTATTCGGTCTTTATAATTATGTTCTCATCAGTGTTGCCTGATGTCACACTGTATTCTATCTTTATCATTCTCAGTTAATGTTCCCATTAGTTGTTGCCTGCTGTCACACTGTATCCTGCCTTTATTATTCTCAGTTTATGTTCCCATCATTGTTGCCACACTGTTTTATATCTTTTAACTTTTCAAAACATCCAGCTCAGACTAGGTTGTGTTTTTTTTTCTGATGTATGAAATAAGCTCCCTTCGTGTTCTGACAGTTACTTTCCTTTTTTTAACTAAGCCGCCTTTCTTCTACCCTGAGGTGAAATCTTTCTTTATCTTATTAATAGTTTCTGGGGTAGAGATTATCTAAAGGAACAGAGCACCATGCTATTCTATCAGCTGTCTTTCTTTTGGTCTGGTTCCAGCCTTGTCCTCAGTCCTTCAGAGATTGTCTGATGTTATCCTCCCAGTGAACTTCGGGTCATCCTGAAGATTCAGATCCCTGGCTCTTGGCTTCCAATGTTTGTCATGGTAACCAGTCTTCTCTCAATTTGAGACCATGGCTGAACCATTGCACTGTGGTCTGCAGGGGCTGGATTTTCAGGCCATGACATATTGTCTGGGTGTGGACCTTGTCCCTTCTTGTTATCCTGACCACCTTTCTCAAATACCTCGTCTCTGAGATCTGGAGCTGGGCTTTTGTGGGTTGTGGTCATTGCCCTTGACTAACATCCTTAATGAATGCTGGCACACATTGACATCTTTCATTAAATTATTATTTATGTTTTAAGCTGTCTGCAGGGTTCTTAACATTTTTCTGTAGAACCACATCTATGTTGTCCTCAGTTATGTCTCTTTTTTCTTTCTTTTTTTTTTGTCTTTTCCTTTTTCTTTTCGTTTTCTTCTCTTTAAAAAAAAAAAGACAAAAAATGTTGTTTATTTGTAATTTACTTGTATGCGAGAATAGTATATGGCTTTTTGTAATGTTAGTATTTGCAAGGCTGAGGAGCCAGAATAATGCAGACCTGGATGACCTAAAAGTAGTGCTCCACAAACTATGTCAACAATTGAAAAGAGTTGTGATACAGTGGATCCCATCACATTGTAGCATCCCCAGCAATGAAGAGGCTGACAGATTGGCAAAGGAAGGTGAAAAGCTACCTCAGCCTGATACAAGCATACCTTTTGAAGAGGCAAAGAGTTTTATAAGAATCAGTTATAGAAACAAATGGGATGCAGAGCATCCAGGACAAACACAAAATGGTCCATACTACCAGTTCAGCAGAAGAGAACAAATGATATTTTTCAGACTCTGCATGAGCCACAACAGATTGATATACCATCTATTCAACAAGCTAAAGATAAGAACTACAGATGATGTAAATGTGGCACTGATAAAATGATTGCTGAACATCTGTTTCAAAGATGCCCAACATATGAGGAACAGAGAAAGTACATATGGCCGTCACCAGTACTATTTTCAGAAAAACTTTATGGAGATGCAAATAGCCTCAATCTGACCACTGCTTTCTTTGAACATATTCAAGTGTACGAAGAAGAAGTATTGGATAACACTTTCTTATTGGTATGGTTGATCAATTTCAACATACCTTGACAGTGCAAAGGCACCAATATGTAAAAATCATTAGTTCACTTTAGATAGTGAAGAACTACTTTATTTATTCTCACCTTTTAGTGAAGGAATTGTTTGTAAAGTATCACTTTGGATTCACAAATTGTGTTTGCATCCATAGACTGTGAAGATACATGTAGAACAAGTGATCAGTGATCAAAGTCCCAAACTGGATGTGCTGTTTCTCCACGGAGCTTCATTTTCCTCACAAAATTGGTTGGACATACAGTCAACAGATCATGTAGCAAACTGGGGTTATAGAGCTATAGCCATAGACTTGCCAGGTACTTTTACAATAGTGAGGATATTTACTAGACAATGTTGAATAAATATTTTTAAGTTCTTAATTCTGTAATTATTGTCACAGGATAAGACCATCATCATCTGTACTTTTCCTCCCCATGTAGCAGAGGTCTTAACATACACATGCCAAGCCTTCCTGTCCTTTGCCATTTATTCAGAGTCTTTCCATGTCCTTTAACCCTTTCATGTCTGTTTCCATGCGTTTTTTGGTCTCCTTCCATTTCTTTTAACCCTGGGGATTCAAGAAATAGGGACTGCCTTGTAAGGCTAGCAGCTAGTTTTTCTTTATATGTACCCATAGAATAGGATGGTGTAGAATATCTGCATGTAGGAATGCAAAAAGCCAAAGTGGTCTCCGTTACGCTGAACTACTAAAGTCACAACACTTAAAATCTAATCGTGTAAAGTAAGTTACTACACAAACCGCTGCTGCAGGAGCATATGAATGCTTTGATTTCGGCTTTTTGCAAGGGGGCAAGCTTCATTGTTAGCGAAAAAGGGAAATGACAGATAACAAATTTTGATCATGTAAGACAATATAGCCCCATATTGAAAGGAAAAGTTGAAGGCAGCGCTGTAAATAGGAAGATAACATCAAGAGATGAACAGGAACGAGTCTGTCATAGTGTACCATCAAGACAAGAGGTTACGGCACTGAGGTTCATTGCAGCCAATCTTTAATGCGAAGATGGCCGTTGATCAAATCAGATTCTTATTTGTAAATATTTCATGACATTTTAGGCGTGTGTGACAAATGAAGGATATAGCATAAAGGATGAAACCAGCGTGACCATTCTGAATTTTGAAAGAAAAAAAACCTAGATATCGGCCTTTTGGGCTACTTTGTGCTATTTTTGGGCTTCTTTGAACAAATTTGGGCGTTTATTCACTTACTTCTTCATGTGTTCAGTGTATGCCCAGTCTATCACCATTTGTATTTTCTTATCTATTGTTCTTGAGTAAGGTAAAGGAGGTATAGGATCCCGTTACATGCCTATTGAGGCATATTGGGAATATGGTGTTAGGCCCATATTTTCTTGACCATCGGCACACTAGGGGTGATGTGGTCAGCATCACGCCGGCCGCCTTAACCTTCCCAGAAGTTGCTCTGGTACCCAGTTGGGGCTGGGTCGACCCAGGAGCCGTTTGCGGCCTAAAAAAATCCCACCTCATCTGGGGATCGAACCATAGACCACTGAGCTAGGAAGCCAGTGCACTAACCAATATGCTACCGCAGCTCCCCATTGTTCTTGAGTACTTGACCCGAAAATCTTAATTTATAAAGAATTTATCTTTGAATGTCTGTGTTTTGTGTGGCGAATGCCAGACAAGTGCCAGAAGAACTGGAGATGAGAAGAAGAAGATGTTGGCAGCGGATAGGACTTGCATTGAGAAAACCTGTTGATAGCATTACAAGGCTGTCCTTTTTCTGGAATACCCAGGGTAAGAGAGGCAAATAGAAGAGAACTTTAGACAGAAATAAAAGTGATGAAGCAGACATGGAAAGACTTTAAGTGAAGGCATAGAACAGGAGGACTTGGCTTGTGTTTGTTGAAGAATTATGTTCCATGGGGAACATTTTTACGGTTATGAACAAATGTATGCGATGACCATAATCATTTTCATTATCATTACTGTGACCACCACAACATTTATAAATAGAATAGAATGGTGTACATACTCTTTTTTTTTTCAAACATTATCAAAAATTTGTGGGTTTTTTTCACTTAGACAAAAACAAGAGTCCTAATGGGCTAAACTCGTCTCTTGTTGGAAAATTTCTTGATGCCTTCGTCAAAACACTAGAAATGAAGAATATTGTGATCATAGCTCCATCAGCCAGTGGTAATTATGCTCTGCCCTATTTGTTTAATGACACAAACACCAGCAGGAACAAAGTTGTGGGCTTTGTGCCAGTGGCACCAGTTGGTACCACAGCTTTCCGAGAAAAATATCCTGGCAGTCAGGTAGGAAAATAGATGATATTAAATATTGTAAAGTATTTTATTTGTTTTCCTTTTTCAGTGACTACTTTTTTATTCAAACTGATAAATGGTTTTTTGTGTGTGATATAGCAGTTTAGCTGTCTTGCGCTGTTGTTGTCACCTGATAGGCTTCCATTTGATCTTTTTCTCTTGTTCACCAGTCAACTTCATCATCATTATCTTCTTTTTTGCTTCGTATGAAGCATGGGGTCACCAATGCAGATGGCAACTTGAAGAAGCCTACACCAAAATATGAACTTTTACAGCAGTGGTTTCTGTTGTCATTTATTTTAGATGGTGATGTTGCCAGCACCATGCACAATCTCGTATTAGTCATCTTTTACAACATGCCTGAGAGAGTATTCCTATTCTTTGTCTCACGGAGAATCCCCGGGACTACTCAGGGCTTTTCCAGCCTCAGATTACAGTTATAAAAATTTTGTAAACGTTTCTTCTCGAAGGGTATGCGTACTAATTGTTCCTGTTGCGCACTGGTTGTATACACGGCCGGATGCATCCTCTCATACCTCCACCCATGCTGGTCTTACATTTGATGCCAAATTCCAGCAATCTTAGATTTGATGATTCATCAATTGCAGTGTCATTCTCTAATAGACGATCATTAATTGCCCTCAGTATCTCTCCCTTATCCATATCCAATGCACCTTCTATGGGTGCTCTTGAAGGTAGTCTGTCAGCTCTTTTATTGCAGCATAGGCCTACATGAATGCTGGAGAGTTACAGAGAAGGAAATGTCAAAATTGTCCTCTTTTCACACAACATGCCTAAGAAAAATTCACCGAATCTTTTGGCCGAATACCATCACCAACCAAGATCTGCTTACTCGGAGCAAGCAAGAGGACATGCACATCATCATAGCTGGCAGACGCTGGAGCTGGGTTGGCCATGTCCTCAGAAGAGACCCCAATGCCATCGCAAGAACAGCTATGCAATGGACCCCTGAAGAAAAACGAAAGAGAGGCCGACCAAAAACAACTTGGCGGAGGACTGTGGAGGCTGAGATGCAAAGAATGAACCAGAGTTGGGGCACTGTACGAAGGATGGCCGCCGACTGAGCAAAGTGGAATCAATTTGTTGTTGCCCTACAAGATGCCACCAGGCGTAATGGCCACTGACTGCTTTGACGGTCGGCGGCTAAGGATCAAAGAAGAAGAAGAAGACCTACATGACCAAGACAGTAGATCCACGCCAGTTCCTGAAGATTCGAGGCTTCTTATGGAGGTTTTCCACTCATGCCAGTGCCATCCACTTTGAACCTTTTAGAAGCATGGATTATGAGTCTGGTACAATAGCTATCCTTGTTAAAAGTAATAAGAGCATTAAGAGTGGTAATTTCCATGAGAAAGTTGACTGTTAACCCTTTCACCATGACGGGTTTTTCATTCCCCATGACGACACCATTTTCAGCTTAGTTCGTTCCCCTGAACGACAGGATAATTGTAATTTTTGGGGTCATATTTTTAATTTGACTGTAAACAGTTTATCGTAAAAGGAAAACCATTAAAAGTATATTTTGAACCAGACTACACAAACTCTGACCCTGAATCTGGGTAATCTTTACATTTAGTGCTGTCGAGTATGTATAATATGTTTATTGAGTCAGCATTAGAATTAGGGTAACCCTAAACCTAATCTCAACCTTAACTCTAAATGGTACGAAAATACACATATTAAACATACTCGACGGCACTAAAGGTAAAGATTACCAGAATCTCAGTAAAAAGAGTTATCAGAATCATTCAAGTTGAATAAATTCAACTCAAACAAGAATTTTCATGCTCTTTTTCCACAAGATGTTTATGGTTCGCCGGTATGGCAGCGTCCATGTTTGTGAACTTTCGCTTTGGTAAAATCACTTATCATTCTACTGTATTCGCTAGCAGTAAAATATTTTGTTCGTTTCAAGCTTAGTGGCCAGATTTTTTAATGCTGAATCTGATTATACCCAGCAATTGCCGATACGATTGTAAACAGAAGAGTTCTGGTGCTTTTAAAATAGGACGTACGCCGTACGTCATATAGGTGAATGGGAATGAGGTATCGCACTACTTTCATGACGTACACGGTACGGCACAGCAACAAAAATTGTGAAGATTTATGCCGTACAGCATACGTCATAATGATGCTGAAAGGGTTAATGATATCCAACACCTGCAGTGTATCACTTTAGTGATAATATGGTAACAGATTTTATCAGGGTGATGAGCATGGATGCACTGAGTGAGGTATTTTTACTACAATAATCCTCCTGCTTATAGCCATCATCATAATTTTCCTTTGCTCTCCTTAAGGAGGCCACTGTTGCAGCTGGTACCCTTGTAGGAAGCCTCCAATAAGCAGTCATATCCTCCTGCAGGAGAGGTTTTTGTGGCAATTTGTTTGAAATGATGAGGTTGCCACCCTCATGCACAACCTCATAATAGTCTGCTTATATTGCTGTTACCACATTTTTTTTTAAATATTTCTGTCATAAATATTCTAGCTGAGGAAAACATAAGATCACGAGAATATTAACATAATGTTTCTGTTCTCGTATCTCATTAACTCTTTATGTCCCAGGCAGTTTTTTTTTATGTTTTACTGAGGCACCAAACTGGATGCCATTTTTTTTCCTTATGTGCTAAAGAATTTACTGAAAAATGCTTGTGAGTTCTTGTATGCAACAATTAAGTTTGTTTTGAGTAAAATACAGTAATGAGGAATTCTGACTATAAAACAAACAGGCATACAATGCTGCTCCTGGAAGAATGATGTACCGTATCATGACATACCATGTGGCTTGTACGTAGTCCCATAGCAGGTACTACCACGGGGGAGTGAAGTATTAGAGACTTCCACTATACTAGGTCCAGCATCGAGAGGTGGGGTGACCAGCTCCCATCTTTGCTGCTTTTTTCCTTCCCTAACTCAAGAGCAAAGTCATTTACCCATTTACTGCTGGGTAGACTTGAGCATGTCGATACCGTGAATTAAACCTGGAACCTTTGCTGCGAGAGACCAGCGCTCTACCCACACTTGTGGCTTGTAGAGTAGAAAGAGTTAAACATTGTGGGGAGAAACAGTTTCCTTCCTTCTGCAGGATGTGTTGCTTTTGTCAACATCATAGCAGTGTTACTTCAGGATTTCTTTAACATTGTCAGTATTCCTCTTTGGCCATTCCTCTCCTGTTGAAGACTCATGATGGTAGCTGATTGGGCAGCATATACTGATGAAGTGGCCAAACCATTTTATTTTCTGTCACTCTACTTAGCTGATACATCATTTTGTTCCCACCAACTTTCTGGTGTATGTTTTTCCTTCTGCCTGTTGTGGTGGCATTTGCATCTTGTCATTGTCATCTCCTTTCTTGCTCCTTATGGAGCATGGAACCACCACTGCAGATGATCCGCTTAAGGAAGCCTACGCCAGTTCACAAGCTTTTTTTTTTGTTACTCTAGAAATTTCTTTTACATGATGGAGTTTCCAGCCGCATGCACAACATCATTATTAGTCGCCTGTTGCGACATGCCTTTGGGAGCATTAAAGAAAGAACTGAACATGAAAGTAAAAATCTTCAACTCGTATGTCAAGGCTGTCCTATTGAATGGCTCTGGAACATGGAGAACAGTGACAACCAGAAAGATACAAACTTTCATAATTTAGTGCTAGTGAAGAATAGAAGGATTGAGGTGGATGACAAGAATACCAATGTGTAATTGATGACAAGAACCAGAGAAGTACCAGCTGAACAAGATGTGAAAAGACACTATCACTGGATAGGACATACATACATTTGAAGAATGTGATGGAGGCATCTGTTAGTGAATATCTGGAGTTTGGAAATGATACTATAATTCAGTCATAGGAGAGCTGATTAGCTTTAGACGAAAACATCCAATTCAGACAACCATCGTTTAAATGTAGCCTCATTTGGTTGCCTTTCTTTGAAGCAAAAACTTGATGTCTGTAGTGACATTACATCAAAGAATGTTAAGGGTCACATGATGGTATGTTAATCATGGAGAAATATATAAGGTCATTTCTTTTTAAAATATCTTAGGTGCGCACTCTGATTGTATATGGCTCAAAGGATGATAAGCATGCGGCAATCTTCCTGGAGGACCTTCAGCTCATACCACATCACAGAGTTGCAAAAATAGAGAATGCCGGCCATGCATGTTATTTGGACAAACCAGAGGACTTTCATAAGGCACTTTTCCACTTTTTGAAAGAACTGGCACCCTAGCAGGTGACTTGATGCAGTGCTGCAATCAGAAGATGAATACAGCAATAGACATTTTATAAGACAAGCTGATTATCAGCTATTTTCTTTTTCACCATTTTTCCTATCTCTTTTAATGAGTTGTCTGAATGTTTTATGGTATCTTGTGAATGCTGATAATCTGTTTTTGTTAGCAAATGTTTGTTCCTGCATTTGTCTAGTTTCAGGTTTTGTATTTCCTTTAAAAAATGTGTTATCATTACTTGTATAGTGTCTTTGTGTCATCATTATTGTTATAGTGTCTTTGTGTTATCATTATTTGTAGTGTCTTCGTGCTATCATTATTATTATAGTGGCTTTGTGCTATCATTATTCTTATAGTGTCTGTGTTATCATTATTTTTATAGTGTCTTTGTGTCATCATTATTCTTATATTGTCTTTGTGCTATCAGTATTTTTATAATGTCTTTGTGATATCATTATTCTTATAGTGTCTTTGTGCTATCATTACTCTTATAATGTCTGTGCTATCATTACTCTCATAGTGTCTTTGTGCTATCATTATTCTTATAGTGTCTTTGTGCTATTATTTTTCTGATAGTGTTTCTGTGTTACTGTAGTGTCTTTGTGTTACTGTAGTGTCTTTGTGTTATTATTTTTCTGATAGTGTTTCTGTGTTACTGTAGTGTCTTTGTGTTATTATTTTTCTGATAGTGTTTCTGTGTTACCGTAGTGTCTTTGTGTTATTATTTTTCTGATAGTGTTTCTGTGTTACCGTAGCGTCTTTGTGTTATTATTTTTCTGATAGTGTTTCTGTGTTACCGTAGTGTCTTTGTGTTATTATTTTTCTGAAAGTGTTTCTGTGTTACTTTAGTGTCTTTGTGTTACTGTAGTGTCTTTGTGTTATTATTTTTCTGATAGTGTTTCTGTGTTACCATAGTGTCTTTGTGTTATTATTTTTCTGATAGTTTTTCTGTGTTACCGTAGTGTCTTTGTGTTATTATTTTTCTGATAGTGTTTCTGTGTTACCGTAGTGTGTTTGTGTTATTATTTTTCTGATAGTGTTTCTGTGTTACCGTAGTGTCTTTGTGTTATTATTATTCTGATAGTGTTTATGTGTTACCGTAGTGTCTTTGTGTTATTATTTTTCTGATAGTGTTTCTGTGTTACCGTAGTGTCTTTGTGTTATTATTTTTCTGATAGTGTTTCTGTGTTACCGTAGTGTCTTTGTGTTATTATTTTTCTGATAGTGTTTCTGTGTTACCGTAGTGTCTTTGTGTTATTATTTTTCTGATAGTGTTTCTGTGTTACCGTAGTGTCTTTGTGTTATTATTTTTCTGATATTGTTTCTGTGTTACCGTAGTGTCTTTGTGTTATTATTTTTCTGATAGTGTTTCTGTGTTACTTTAGTGTTTCTGTGTTACTTTAGTGTCTTTGTGTTACTGTAGTGTCTTTGTGTTATTATTTTTCTGATAGTGTTTCTGTGTTACCGTAGTGTCTTTGTGTTATTATTTTTCTGATAGTGTTTCTGTGTTACTTTAGTGTGTTTGTGTTATTATTTTTCTGATAGTGTTTCTGTCTTTGTGTTATTATTTTTCTGTTAGTGTTTCTGTGTTACTTTAGTGTCTTTGTGTTACTGTAGTGTCTTTGTGTTATTATTTTTCTGATAGTGTTTCTGTGTTACCGTAGTGTCTTTGTGTTATTATTTTTCTGATAGTGTTTCTGTGTTACTTTAGTGTCATTGTGTTACTGTAGTGTCTTTGTGTTATTATTTTGCTGATAGTGTTTCTGTGTTACCGTAGTGTCTTTGTGTTATTATTTTTCTGATAGTGTTTCTGTGTTACCGTAGTGTATTTGTGTTATTATTTTTCTGATAGTGTTTCTGTGTTACCGTAGTGTCTTTGTGTTATTATTTTTCTGATAGTGTTTCTGTGTTACCGTAGTGTCTTTGTGTTATTATTTTTCTGATAGTGTTTCTGTGTTACCGTAGTGTCTTTGTGTTATTATTTTTCTGATAGTGTTTCTGTGTTACCATAGTGTGTTTGTGTTATTATTTTTCTGATAGTGTTTCTGTATTACCGTAGTGTCTTTGTGTTATTATTTTTCTGATAGTGTTTCTGTGTTACCGTAGTGTCTTTGTGTTATTATTTTTCTGATAGTGTTTCTGTGTTACCGTAGTGTCTTTGTGTTATTATTTTTCTGATAGTGTTTCTGTGTTACCGTAGTGTCTTTGTGTTATTATTTTTCTGATAGTGTTTCTGTGTTACCGTAGTGTCTTTGTGTTATTATTTTTCTGATAGTGTTTCTGTGTTACCGTAGTGTCTTTGTGTTATTATTTTTCTGATAGTGTTTCTGTGTTACCGTAATGTCTTTGTGTTATTATTTTTCTGATAGTGTTTCTGTGTTACCGTAGTGTCTTTGTGTTATTATTTTTCTGATAGTGTTTCTGTGTTACCGTAGTGTCTTTGTGTTATTATTTTTCTGATAGTGTTTCTGTGTTACCGTAGTGTGTTTGTGTTATTATTTTTCTGATAGTGTTTCTGTGTTACCGTAGTGTCTTTGTGTTATTATTTTTCTGATAGTGTTTCTGTGTTACCGTAGTGTCTTTGTGTTATTATTTTTCTGATAGTGTTTCTGTGTTACCGTAGTATCTTTGTGTTATTATTTTTCTGATAGTGTTTCTGTGTTATTGTAGTGTCTTTGTGTTATTATTTTTCTGATAGTGTTTCTGTGTTACCGTAGTGTCTTTGTGTTATTATTTTTCTGATAGTGTTTCTCTGTTTCCATAGTGTGTTTGTGTTATTATTTTTCTGATAGTGTTTCTGTGTTACCGTAGTGTCTTTGTGTTACCGTAGTGTGTTTGTGTTATTATTTTTCTGATAGTGTTTCTGTGTTACCGTAGTGTCTTTGTGTTATTATTTTTCTGATAGTGTTTCTGTGTTACCGTAGTGTCTTTGTGTTATTATTTTTCTGATAGTGTTTCTGTGTTACTGTAGTGTCTTTGTGTTATTATTTTTCTGATAGTGTTTCTGTGTTACCGTAGTGTCTTTGTGTTATTATTTTTCTGATAGTTTTTCTGTGTTACCGTAGTGTCTTTGTGTTATTATTTTTCTGATAGAGTTTCTGTGTTACTTTAGTGTCTTTGTGTTACTGTAGTGTCTTTGTGTTATTATTTTTCTGATAGTGTTTCTGTGTTACCGTAGTGTCTTTGTGTTATTATTTTTCTGAGTGTTTCTGTGTTACTTTAGTGTCATTGTGTTACTGTAGTGTCTTTGTGTTATTATTTTTCTGATAGTGTTTCTGTGTTACTGTAGTGTCTTTGTGTTATTATTTTTCTGATAGAGTTTCTGTGTTACCGTAGTGTCTTTGTGTTATTATTTTTCTGATAGTGTTTCTGTGTTACCGTAGTGTCTTTGTGTTATTATTTTTCTGATAGTGTTTCTGTGTTACCGTAGTGTCTTTGTGTTATTATTTTTCTGATAGTGTTTCTGATAGTGTTTCTGTGTTACCGTAGTGTCTTTGTGTTATTATTTTTCTGATAGTGTTTCTGTTTTACCATAGTGTCTTTGTGTTATTATTTTTCTGATATTGTTTCTGTGTTACCGTAGTGTCTTTGTGTTATTATTTTTCTGATAGTTTTTCTGTGTTACCGTAGTGTCTTTGTGTTATTATTTTTCTGTTAGTGTTTCTGTGTTACTTTAGTGTCTTTGTGTTACTGTAGTGTCTTTGTGTTATTATTTTTCTGATAGTGTTTCTGTGTTACCGTAGTGTCTTTGTGTTATTATTTTTCTGATAGTGTTTCTGTGTTACTTTAATGTCATTGTGTTACTGTAGTGTCTTTGTGTTATTATTTTGCTGATAGTGTTTCTGTGTTACCGTAGTGTCTTTGTGTTATTATTTTTCTGATAGTGTTTCTGTGTTACCGTAGTGTATTTGTGTTATTATTTTTCTGATAGTGTTTCTGTGTTACCGTAGTGTCTTTGTGTTATTATTTTTTCTGATAGTGTTTCTGTGTTACCGTAGTGTCTTTGTGTTATTATTTTTCTGATAGTGTTTCTGTGTTACCGTAGTGTCTTTGTGTTATTATTTTTCTGATAGTGTTTCTGTGTTACCATAGTGTGTTTGTGTTATTATTTTTCTGATAGTGTTTCTGTATTACCGTAGTGTCTTTGTGTTATTATTTTTCTGATAGTGTTTCTGTGTTACCGTAGTGTCTTTGTGTTATTATTTTTCTGATAGTGTTTCTGTGTTACCGTAGTGTCTTTGTGTTATTATTTTTCTGATAGTGTTTCTGTGTTACCGTAGTGTCTTTGTGTTATTATTTTTCTGATAGTGTTTCTGTGTTACCGTAGTGTCTTTGTGTTATTATTTTTTCTGATAGTGTTTCTGTGTTACCGTAGTGTCTTTGTGTTATTATTTTTCTGATAGTGTTTCTGTGTTACCGTAATGTCTTTGTGTTATTATTTTTCTGATAGTGTTTCTGTGTTACCGTAGTGTCTTTGTGTTATTATTTTTCTGATAGTGTTTCTGTGTTACCGTAGTGTCTTTGTGTTATTATTTTTCTGATAGTGTTTCTGTGTTACCGTAGTGTGTTTGTGTTATTATTTTTCTGATAGTGTTTCTGTGTTACCGTAGTGTCTTTGTGTTATTATTTTTCTGATAGTGTTTCTGTGTTACCGTAGTGTCTTTGTGTTATTATTTTTCTGATAGTGTTTCTGTGTTACCGTAGTATCTTTGTGTTATTATTTTTCTGATAGTGTTTCTGTGTTATTGTAGTGTCTTTGTGTTATTATTTTTCTGATAGTGTTTCTGTGTTACCGTAGTGTCTTTGTGTTATTATTTTTCTGATAGTGTTTCTCTGTTTCCATAGTGTGTTTGTGTTATTATTTTTCTGATAGTGTTTCTGTGTTACCGTAGTGTCTTTGTGTTACCGTAGTGTTTTTGTGTTATTATTTTTCTGATAGTGTTTCTGTGTTACCGTAGTGTCTTTGTGTTATTATTTTTCTGATAGTGTTTCTGTGTTACCGTAGTGTCTTTGTGTTATTATTTTTCTGATAGTGTTTCTGTGTTACTTTAGTGTCATTGTGTTACTGTAGTGTCTTTGTGTTATTATTTTTCTGATAGTGTTTCTGTGTTACCGTAGTGTCTTTGTGTTATTATTTTTCTGATAGTGTTTCTGTGTTACCGTAGTGTATTTGTGTTATTATTTTTCTGATAGTGTTTCTGTGTTACCGTAGTGTGTTTGTGTTATTATTTTTCTGATAGTGTTTCTGTGTTACCGTAGTGTCTTTGTGTTATTATTTTTCTGATAGTGTTTCTGTGTTACCGTAGTGTCTTTGTGTTATTATTTTTCTGATAGTGTTTCTGTGTTACCGTAGTGTCTTTGTGTTATTATTTTTCTGATATTGTTTCTGTGTTACCGTAGTGTCTTTGTGTTATTATTTTTCTGATAGAGTTTCTGTGTTACCGTAGTGTGTTTGTGTTATTATTTTTCTGATAGTGTTTCTGTGTTACCATAGTGTGTTTGTGTTATTATTTTTCTGATAGTGTTTCTGTGTTACCGTAGTGTCTTTGTGTTATTATTTTTCTGATAGTGTTTCTGTGTTACCGTAGTGTGTTTGTGTTATTATTTTTCTGATAGTGTTTCTGTGTTACCGTAGTGTCTTTGTGTTATTATTTTTCTGATAGTGTTTCTGTGTTACCGTAGTGTCTTTGTGTTATTATTTTTCTGATAGTGTTTCTGTGTTACTGTAGTGTCTTTGTGTTATTATTTTTCTGATAGTGTTTCTGTGTTACCGTAGTGTCTTTGTGTTATTATTTTTCTGATAGTGTTTCTGTGTTACCGTAGTGTCTTTGTGTTATTATTTTTCTGATAGTGTTTCTGTGTTACTGTAGTGTCTTTGTGTTATTATTTTTCTGATAGTGTTTCTGTGTTACCGTAGTGTCTTTGTGTTATTATTTTTCTGATAGTGTTTCTGTGTTACCATAGTGTGTTTGTGTTATTATTTTTCTGATAGTGTTTCTGTGTTACCGTAGTGTCTTTGTGTTACCGTAGTGTCTTTGTGTTATTATTTTTCTGATAGTGTTTCTGTGTTACCGTAGTGTCTTTGTGTTACCGTAGTGTGTTTGTGTTATTATTTTTCTGATAGTGTTTCTGTGTTACCATAGTGTCTTTGTGCTATCTGTATTTTTATAGTGTGTTTGCGTTATCATTATTTTATCTAGGGGAAAAAAATTCAGTAGAGAAGGAAAAACAAAATGAATATTTGGAGAGTTCTGATAAGTGTGCATGGACTAATTCAGAAATAAGTATCTGTGTATATTCACAGAGTTCAGTCACTTAAAAATGATATGAACTTTCAGCTGATGAGAACACTTTAATATCACAGATATGAACTTTCAGCTGATGAGAACACTTTAATATCACAAATATGAACTTTCAGCTGATGAGAACACTTTAATATCACAGATATGAATTTTCAGCTGATGAGAACACTTTAATATCACAGATATGAACTTTCAGCTGATGAGAACACTTTAATATCACAGATATGAACTTTCAGCTGATGAGAACACTTTAATATCACAGATATGAACTTTCAGCTGATGAGAACACTTTAATATCACAGATATGAACTTTCAGCTGATGAGAACACTTTAATATCACAGATATGAACTTTCAGCTGATGAGAACACTTTAATATCACAGATATGAACTTTCAGCTGATGAGAACACTTTAATATCACAGATATGAATTTTCAGCTGATGAGAACACTTTAATATCACAGATATGAACTTTCAGCTGATGAGAACACTTTAATATCACAGATATGAACTTTCAGCTGATGAGAACACTTTAATATCACAGATATGAACTTTCAGCTGATGAGAACACTTTAATATCACAGATATGAACTTTCAGCTGATGAGAACACTTTAATATCACAGATATGAACTTTCAGCTGATGAGAACACTTTTAATATCACAGATATGAACTTTCAGCTGATGAGAACACTTTAATATCACAGATATGAACTTTCAGCTGATGAGAACACTTTAATATCACAGATATGAACTTTCAGCTGATGAGAACACTTTAATATCACAGATATGAACTTTCAGCTGATGAGAACACTTTAATATCATAGTGCAAACTTGTTCATGTTGAGTGTCCCCATGTATTGGTGAGCAATAGATTCATTCATCATTGTCATTTTCCTTTGTGCTTCTTATGGAGCAAGGAGCCTTCACTGTAACTGATCCCCTTGCAGGAAGCCTGCATCAAGCAGTCACTTGTTCCAGTAGTGATGGTTTCTGTGACAATTTGTTTTACATGATGAAGCTGCCTGCTCCATGCACAACCTCATCTGCTTGTTTATGTTGCGAGTATCAATCTTGTATCATCAATGACATTAAATTTTTATATTGTATGTATCTTGCCTCATCTTTGGGAACAAGAAACTGCTTGTTTATGTTGACTGGTATGCATTATTTACCACTGAACAACAGTTTTCTTGTTGATGAGTGTTATCTGTCACATCTGTGTGAATATAAAAACTGTTTATGTTGAGTGGTATCCATCTGAACAACGGCTTTCTTGTTGATGTTGAGTATATCTGTCATATCTTTGTAAAGAAGAAACTGCTTGTTTCTGCTGAGTTTATCCACAGTGTATCACAGAACAAACAGATTTCATGTTGAGTTTATGTACCACGTGTCATTGAATGGCAGATTATTTGGTTCATGATGAATGTATCCACAATGTATTTGAATGACAAATTGCTGTTGTATATTGAGGGCATCCAAGACACATAAAAACAATAGATATAAAATGCTGATTTTAGAAAACAAAATCAACAAAATGTTAATTTGTGTGTTGACAGCTTATGTTGTTAATAAAATATATCTACATCATTAATTATTAACATGTTTTTTTCATCTATGGTACTTCCAGTTATAGTTATATATGTTAAAATGCAACATAATTTTTTATAACATTTTATATTTGATGATGATGAAAGGTGTATTAAAATCCATAATATTGTGTACTTTTGTAGATTTTTGTTTGTGTTAAATTCATGAAACTGTAAAATAATTACAGCCTGTCCTCGACTTACAACGAGGTTCCGTACCGATGACCCAGTCATAAGTCATTGTGGTTGTAAGTCAGAAATCACTATTTACTACATGAACCGTAAAAATATGTTAACATTTAACATGCCTGAATGCTAAAATGTTTTGGTCTGTTTTGTTATATGTTAAAACAAATTTTACTATATGTTTAAAGTGAAACAATACTGTACAAATTATAATATAAAACATTGTACAAATTATAACATAACATGATTAATGGAAGGCCCTCATAAGTATGAGTGGTCGTAAGTCACATACGTCACAAGCCGAGGACAGTCTGTACAGGTATTTTTACGTTAACTTTATAAAATTGTGTAAAACAAATGTTAACTGAGTTTGAGTTCATTTCCTTTACACTCAAGACAAAAATAAGCAGTTAGGAGCATCCTCTGAAAAAACAAAGTTCTTACACTCACAACCAGAGAAATTATTTTGTTATAGTTGGCGTTACAGATATCACTTTTATTTTGTATGTGTAGATAATGGTTTACAATTAATAAACAAGTAGGGAAAACACTAGAGGCCACAGAGCTGTAGGTTTTACAGAAGAATGTTAAAAATACCATGGACAGCCTGAAAGATTAATGAGAATGTCCTGAAAGAGGCCAATGCATGAAGGAAAATTATTTCACAGGTTAGAAAGAAGCAATCCACCAGTTTTCTTTAAGCATGTTATGAGAAGAAGAAAGCTGGAATATATCGTAACAACAGGAAAGATTGAAAGAAAAAGAGATAGAGGAAAGCAAAGAGGGCAAATACAGGACAGTTTAACATCGTGGCATGGAAAGAAGTCAACAACAGAATTGATCAATTTTACTGGAAACAAGAAGTTGTGGAGAGACATGATCTCCTACACCACTAGCCATGGTATTGGAATAAGAAGATTACAGTTTCACTCTACGGCTTGTGCCATGAAGCAATGTAGGGAGGATCAGTTATTGTTATTTGATCTACTAGCATTGTGTGCTATAATGGTGTGTTTCTTTATGGTATCTGCCACCCCCTCTGATGCATCTTCTCTTCATTATTATTATTACCTTCAGCTTTCCTCGGAGCATAGGCCTTCAATAAACTAATGCCAAATCCTCCTGTCCCATTCCATCCCCTCAGAATCTCTCTTTGTCTTCCTCATTGCTTTCATTTGGGTCTTCAGTTATTTCCTTCATGTGTTTTCAGTCACATTCTACCTCTACCTCCAGTTCTCTTCTCCGTGTGTTTCCAGTCACATTCTACCTCTACCTCCAGTTCTCTTCTCCGTGTGTTTCCAGTCACATTCTACCTCTACCTCCAGTTCTCTTCTCCATGTGTTTTCAGTCACATTCTACCTCTACCTCCAGTTCTCTTCTCCATGTGTTTCCAGTCACATTCTACCTCTACCTCCAGTTCTCTTCTCCGTGTGTTTCCAGTCACATTCTACCTCTACTCACATTCTACCTCTACCTCCAGTTCTCTTCTCCATGTGTTTTCAGTCACATTCTACCTCCAGTTCTCTTCTCCATGTGTTTTCAGTCACATTCTACCTCTAGTTCTCTTCTCCATGTGTTTCCAGTCACATTCTACCTCTACCTCCAGTTCTCTTCTCCGTGTGTTTCCAGTCACATTCTACCTCTACCTCTAGTTCTCTTCTCCATGAGTTTCCAGTCACATTCTACCTCTACCTCCAGTTCTCTTCTCCATATGTTGTCAGTCACATTCTATCTCTACCTCCAGTTCTATTCTCCATGTGTTTTCAGTCACATTCTACCTCTACCTCCAGTTCTCTTCTCCATGTGTTTTCAGTCACATTCTACCTCTACCTCCAGTTCTCTTCTCCATGTGTTTTCAGTCACATTCTACCTCTACCTCCAGTTCTCTTCTCCATGTGTTTTCAGTCACATTCTACCTCCAGTTCTCTTCTCCATGTGTTTTCAGTCACATTCTACCTCTACCTCCAGTTCTCTTCTCCATGTGTTTTTTGGTTTACCTCTGCCTCTTTTTCCTTGTGGATTCCAGAACAAGGACTGTCTTGTAATGCTATCAACAGGTTTCTTCAATGTGTGTCCTATCCATCGCTATTATTTTTCAGGCAGATAAGGCTCGTGAACCTTGGTTGGTAGCTTATCTAAGAGAAGAAACTCTGAATTCAAACCACCTCTGCCTTGCGGGAATATCCATTTATGGAATAGGCTTCGGAAGTAAACCCCAAGGATAACTCCGGAGCCGGAGTCCCTAAGGCAGTCTAATGTTGATTCGACATTATTCTGGCAACTCCGACGTGGCTGGTACCAAACTGTATCGGCTACTGCCGTTCCTTTGGACCTACCGGTTGCGTGGAGAGGGGGAACATGCTGCATGGGCAACAGCTTGATCTCCATATAACTGAGCCCAAGCTCGCGCCCTGGAGAGGACACTCCAGCTTCACCCAATACGTGTCGGCAAAACACAGGAAGTCTACCTCTTTTACCCTAGGGGTTCCAGAACAAGGACTGCCTTATAATGCTATGAACAGGTTTCCTTCAGTCACCCTGTAATTCTGGTAGTTTCCAGTCTGGGATGTGCCCAGGCAGCAGGTTGACTGAGATTTAACCTCAAAACATGTAAAATAAACTTGTGCTGTGTCTCTCAGTGTATTGCCCCTTATCTTTTCATTTGTGAAAGGTCTTCTTACTGTTTTTTTTCCGTGTCAGGAGTCATGACATATTCCATAAGACATATTTTGCTTCATGGAATTGGCTGTTGCAATGTTGGTAGGAGGGACATGATCCCAGCAGACTAGGGGCTAAAGAAGCAGCAAATTATATCAACAGTGCAGGACTTCCACTTGCTGATGAAAATCACTTATATTAAATATGTTTATGATTTGTTTCTTTGATGCATGACCCACTCAAGTTCTTTCCATGTTTTCGTCATCATTTTCACCTCTGTTTCCAGTTCTCTTCTCCATGTATTTTTTGGTCTACCTCTGCCTCTCTTTCCCTGTGGATTCCAGAACAAGGACTGCCTTGTAATGCAATCAGCAGGTTTCCTCAATGTGTGTCCTATCCATCGCCAGCGTCTTCTTCTCAACTCTTGTTCCACTGGCACTTGTCTGGTTCTTGTCATCAATTCCGCATTTGTGACTTTGTTATACCATTTCAGTCCTTCTATTCTACTCAAGCACCCGTTTATAAAAGTCTGTAGCTTTTTGGTTGTTGTTTTTGTTGTTCTCCATGTCTCAGAGCCATACAATAGGACTGACTTCACATTTGAGTTGAAGATTCTTATTTTCGTGTTGGACTTGATTTCTCTTGTTCTCCATATGCTTCCCAGTGCAATGAAAGCTCCTCTTGCTTTTTGTATTCTTATTTTGATATCACTGTCTGTCCCTCCAACTTTGTCTATATTACTTCCAAGATATGTGTACGATTCTACATCTTTTAGTGGTGTTTCTTCAAGTTCAACCTTGTTATCATTTCTTGCATTTATTCTCATAATCTTTGTCTTTTCCCTGTGTATTTTCAGGCCCACTTGTTGTGACCTCTCATCGAGAATTTTCATTTTCTCTTGCATCTGATTATGGTTATGGGACAGAAGAGCCAAGTCATCTGCAAAATCCAGATCATCAAGCTGTTTAGTCAGATTCCACTGGATTCCATTTCTGTTGTGTGATGTCGATGTTTTCATAACCCAATCTATTGCTAGTAAGAAAAGAAATGGAGACAAGAGGCATCCCTGTCTCACTCCCGTTCTAATCCTAAACAGTTCTGTAAGTTGTCCTTCATGAAGAACTCTACATGTCATGTCTTCATAGGTCTTCTTTATTAAGTTAATGATCTTCATGGGAACTCCATAAGGCCTCATCAATTTCCAAAGCGATTCTCTGTCTACACTGCACTCTTGTAAATTTCCCTTCTTAGGCAACTTGACCAGATAACACTAGTCAACAAATTTTCAAAAGTTATTTGTACCAGAAATTAAATATACCATTTCTTATTTATTTTGACATGCTGATTTCAAATATCATAATGAAATTCACCAATTGGCTCTGGTTTTTAAAAAAATGATGAATTTACATTACAGTAATACAAATAATGTATGCTTGTTTAATTCTCTGGGGTGAACAGCTAGTCTTTCTACTTTAGCATTATAAAAATTGTGGTTACATACTCAATTAATTGATATTTCAACATAAAATGATAGAAAAAATAAAAACATTATTTAAAGTTCACATATCATGTTTTAAAAAGGCACATTTGAACCCATTCCGTCATTATTCAGTCGCTGTTCAAGCTCTCTTTGCTTGCTTCTTGTAGTCAATCGATGAGGTGTCTCTTGTCACAGTCCAACAGTAATCAGCAAGCATTGAAGGGCTCCAATTGCCTTGATACCTTATCTCCATAGCAGCAATGTCCTGGTGAAATCGTTCACTATGCTCATCACTGACCGCTCCACGGTTTGATGTAAAGAAATCCAGATGAGAATCCAGAAAATGAATTTTCAAAGACATGTTGCAGTCAAGACTCTTATACTTCAGAAGGAGATTTTCTACAATTTCATTGTAATTATCAGATCTGTTGTTTCCAAGAAAATTGTCCACCACTGACTTAAATGCTAGCCATGCTGCTTTTTCCTTGCCATGTAACACGCAAAGAAACTCGTCATCATGAAGAAGTTTTCGAATTTGCGGACCAACAAATACTCCCTCTCTTATTTTAGCTTCACTCAGTCTTGGGAAATTTTCTCATGAGGTATTTGAAAGCCTCATCTGTTTTCTCCATTGCCTTGACAAAGTTTTTCATGAGACCCAGCTTAATGTGCAAGAGTGGCAACAAAATCTTGCTGGTGTCGACAAGTGCTGGGTTCTCAACGTTCTTACTGCCAGGCTGCAATGACTGCCTGATTGGCCAATGTCTTCTGATGTAATGGTCACTTCGTGCACGGCTATCCCACTCACAGAGAAAGCAACAGTACTTGGTGTATCCACCCTGTAGTCCAAGCAAAAGAGCGACCACTTTTAAGTCACCGCAAAGTGACCAATGATGATGATCGTAGTTTATACACTTCAAAAGCTGCTTAATGTTTTCATAAGTTTCTTTCATATGAACTGTGTGACCAACTGGAATTGACGGTAACACATTACCATTATTCAACAAAACAGCTTTAAGACTCGTCTTGGATGAATCAATGAAAAGCCTCCACTCTTCCGGTATGTAATTGATTTTGAGGGCTGCCATTAAACCAGAAATGTTGTAGTACGCAGAAAGGTCACCCTCTTTGAAAAAGAATGTAATAAGCGGCTTCTGGCGGTTCCTATACACAGAAATTGTAACATCTTTTGCCAGGAGATTCCACTGTTGCAATCTGGAACCCAAAAGCTCCGCCTTGTTCTTCGGTAAATTCAGATCTCTTAAAAGATCATTCAGTTCACCTTGGGTTATTAAGTGTGGTTTAGTGGATGTAGTTTGCTCAAAATCTGGGTCGCTTGAGGTTGATGGTTCAGGACCACCAATGTCCTCTTCTTCATCAGCGGAAGCAGCTGAAAATGATTCTGGCACTTTGGGAACTGGTAGGTCATCGCCATGTGGTACCGGACGTATTGCAGAGGGGATGTTTGGATATTCCAGAGTCCATTTTTTCTTCTTTGATATGCCTTTCCCAATTGGACGGACTGTGCAAAAGTAACAGTTGTTGAGATGATCAGTGGGCACTCTCCAAATCATTGGGACTGCAAAAGGCATAGCTTGCCTTTTGCCAGTCAACCACAGTTTAAGATGTGCTGCACATGTATTGCAGCATATGTGTGGCGCCCAGCTCTTATCTTGATCTCCTATTCTGCAGCCAAAATACAAACTGTACGCCTTCTTAATCACTTTAGTTATATTTCGTTTTTGTGATACAAATGTCACCTCACCACATATATAACAGAAATTATTAGCACTGTTCACACATGTCCTAGGCATTTCTAACTACGATACTTTTGATAAGGACAAATGCACTAACTAATGGCAAAATTTTATCAGAGATAAGATATTTATACACAAAGGTGATGTAATCATAGGTAGGATTGCATCTTCAACTTCTAGTTACATTTTTATTGGTCATTAGAAAAAAATTATGCAATCGCCCACAACAGTTGTGTCATTTATATAAATTGACCGTAATTAAATAAACTAGTAGCATATATCTTGAAAACTAGAGCCAATCAACATTTTTTAATGTCATTTTCGTTTTCAGCACACCAAAATTAGTTAAGATCAGCTATTTTCATTTCTGGTACATTTTGGTTGTTGACTAGTGTAACCTTCCTTCCATTCTGCTGGTATTTCCTCTCTCTCCCAGACTTTGCCCAGTAGTTTGTATAATATCTCCGTAGAGGTATCAATATCTGTTTTGATGGCCTCTGCTGGAATGCAATCTGGACCAGCTGCTTTTCCCATCTTTCAGAAGCTTTATGGCTTTCTTTATTTCTTCTCTACTTGGTCATTCACAGCTGATTTGTAGCTCCTCTTCTGCTGGCTGGATGTCTGGGGGATTAGTTGGAGATGGTCTATTGAGAAGTTCCTCAAAATGTTCTGTCCATCTCTTCATTTGTTCTTGTATATTACTAAGCAATTTTCCATTCTTATGTTTTATGAGGCCATTTGCTTGCTTATATTTCCCTGTTAGCTTCTTTGTGTTGCTGTACAGGTCCCTCATATTTCCTTTTGCTGCAGCTTCCTCTGCTTCCCTTGCCAAATCACCAATATATTTCATCTTGTCTCTTTTGATGTTTCTTCTTACTTCTTTGTTTGCTTCTATGTACACTTCATGAGCCTTGGCTTTGGAGCTTCTGGTTTTGCTTCTGTTTAAACCTGTTTTCTTGTTTTTCCTGTCTTCTATCTAACTAATGGCTTCTGTTGTTATCCATGTTTTGTGCTGATGTTTTTTTTTCTCAGTACTTCTTCACATGTCTCGTTCCATATATTTGTTACTTGTTGCCAGTGGTGTTCTGTATCTGTTTCATCTTCCAGCTGTTCGAGTACTTGGTATTTATTGGATACTGTGATTGAAAATTGTTCTCTTATTTCCTGATTTCTTAGATATCCCACATTATACTGTTGTCTATAGCTATAAGCTGTTGTAAATTTCTTGAGTTTTAATTTTGTTTTAGCCAACAGAAGATGGTGGTCTGATAACATCTGCTCCTCTAAATACTTTCACATCAGTTATGTGCATAATATTAGTTAATTATTTTAAAGTTTTTTGTGTGTGTCTGTTTGGTAAGTACGACCGTTCGTTATGGGTTTTTTTAAAATGGCTTTTATGTTCATTATAAGTTACACACACATGTACTGTTTATTATAAGTCAACAATTTGCAAAATATAAAGAAATTCATTCTGTAATATTATTACTACCAGTTATATTTTATTTGGTATTTTTAAATTGCACAGTAATTGAAACTTTTATACTTAATTAATTTTTTTAATACTTTGACTCAACAAAAACAGTAATTATTTCTTACTGTATAATGATTTCTTACTTTCCTTGATGGAATCTTTCATTAGTTTTTCTTTTTTCATGATTGGGCTCATCATAAACTGTGTAGTTATTTCTTACTTTCCTTTATTGCATCTTAGCATTCTTTGCAAGTTGTTAATGTTTTGTGAGATTTATTATAAACTGTATAGTTATTTCTTATAAGCAGTGAAGTGCTCATGGGTTGATAAGGTTTTGCTAACTTTCAGAATTATAATGTCTCAAAAATATTTTAATACTGTTTGTCTTCTTTCTTTATTAAATGTACTATTGAAATAACTTCTTCTTTCTTCTTTGATCCTTAGCCGCCGACCGTCAAAGCAGTCAGTGGCCATCACGCCTAGTGGCGTCTTGTAAGGCAACAACAAATTGATTCCACTTTGCTCGGTCAGTGGCCATCCTTCGTACAGTGCCCCAACTCTGGTTCATTCTTTGCATCTCAGCCTCCACAGTCCTCCGCCAGGTTGTTTTTGGTCGGCCTCTCTTTCGTTTTCCTTCAGGGGTCCAAAGCATAGCTGTTCTTGTGATGGCATCGGGGTCTCTTCTGAGGACATGGCCAACCCAGCTCCAGTGTCTGCCAGCTATGATGGTGTGCATGTCCTCTTGCTTGCTGAGAGTAAGCAGATCTTGGTTGGTGATGGTATTCGGCCAAAAGATTCGGTGAATTTTTCTTAGGCATGTTGTGTGAAAAGAGGACAATTTCGACATTTCCTTCTCTGTAACTCTCCAGCATTCCGCACCATAGAGAAACACAGAAAGCACACAGCTCTGATATAATCTTAATTTTGTGCTTGTGCTGTATTGGGAGGACTTCCAGATGTTGTTTAGGCTAAAGAAGGCTGTTCTTGCCTTATTCATTCTGATGTTGATGTCTTTGCCTGCCCCGCCGTCTGGTGTTACTATGCTTCCTAGGTATGTGAAGGTATCTGTCTGCACCAGTTGCTGATTCCTTACTGATATGGGCTCAGGGCTGCTCACATTGAGCGTCATGACCTCAGACTTCTTTAAATTGATGTTCAAGCCCACCTGCTGGCTAAACTTATTAAGTCTATCCATTTTTTCCTGGATGTGTTGATGTGAATGTGCTAGTAGTGCAATGTCATCTGCATATTCCAGATCTTCCAATGTAGAAAATGTTGTCCATCTTATTCCTCTTGGACTGCCCTCTGTTGTCTGGCGCATCACCCAGTCTATGACTGTTAAAATAGAGTGGTTGATAAGGGGCATCCCTGTCGTACTCCTGTCTTCACCTCAAAGGTTAGGTTGCTCTGCCCAACACTACACGTAAAGTTGGCATAGAGGCTTTTTATGATTGACACTATGCAGCATGGAATTCCATAAGCCCTCAGTATTTTCCATAAACTGTCCCTATGTATGCTGTCAAAAGCCTTTTCAAAATCAACAAAATTAATGTAAAGCTGTCTTTGCCATTCTGAGCACTGCTCTATAATGTTCCTAAGAGTGAATATATGATCTACACATCTTCTGTTCTTTCTAAATCCTGCTTTTTCTTTCCTCAGTTTGTAGTCTACTGCCTTTGAAATTCTCTGTATAATTATCCTGCCTAGTATTTTGCTGGGAACTGAGAGAAGAGTGATTCCTCTCCAATTATTGCAGTCTGCAAGATCTCCCTTCTTGGGCAATTTGACAATTATTCCTTTGTTCCACTCTGATGGTGTTGTCCCCGTTTTCCAGACTTGTGCAAATAGTGGTTCTAATAGTTCTGCTGCTAGCTCTGGGTCTGTCTTAAATAGCTCTGCATTTAAGTTATCATGGCCCGGAGCTTTGCCGTTCTTTAACCCTTTGATTGCTGTGATGATTTCTTCTTTTCGTGGAATGTCTGTATTTACATCTAGATCGTTTTCAGCTTCAGGAACATTCAATTGTGTCTCTGGTGGTTCCTTGTTCAGAGTTTCTCTGAAGTGCTCTGCCCATCTTGTTTCCTGTCCCTCTGCTGTCGTGATGAGATTACCTTGCTTATCTCTTACTAATGTAATATTGTTTGCACCTCGTTTTCCGCTGATGAATTTAGTTATTTTGTATCCTGTGCTTTGTTCATTTCTCAGTGCTGCCTCCTCTGCCTGTCTTGCAAGATCATCTAGGAAATTCCTTTTGTTGGCGTTTAACTTCCTTGTCCAGCTGACTGTACTGTTCGCTATATAGTTGCTTTAATCTGGGGGACTTCGCTTCTGTTTTCTTTCTTTTCATTTCCTTTCTCATCGTTATGGTGTTTAATGTTTCTGGTGTTATCCAGTCTTGCTTCTTCCTTTCTTGGAATCAACCTCCGTTTGGCTGGTAAAAATAATCAAAAATAGAGAAAAAAATCTTATTACATACAAAACTTACATACATAACTGCATTACTTTTCCACATAGTCGCCACCCTAATTCAGGTACTTGTCGTACCGTGGCACCAGCTTTTGCAATCCCTCATCAAGGAACAGCACAGCCAGGGTACCAGTTGTTCCATCCATGAGCTCCTCGTTGGTTTTGAAGCACTGGGTAGCTTGCCAGACCTTCATCTTATCGAAGAGATGGTAATCGCTTGGCGCCAAGTCCGTGCTGTAATGGTGGTGGTTGAAAATCTCCCATTTGAACTGCTTGCGGAAAGCCTTTGTGTGAGCTGCAGTGTGGGGCCGCGCGTTATCGTGCAGGAGAACAAAGCCCTTGGTGAGCAGTCTGCGCCTTTAGTTTTGGATCGACCTCCGAAGCTTCTTCAGCGTTTCACAATAAACTTCTGATGTTATTGTGGTCTCTGGTGCCATGAATTCTGTCAACAAAATGCCTTTGCGGTCCCAGAACACTGTAGCCATCATTTTTCAGTGCGATAATGTTTGTTTGAATTTCTTGGGCTTGTTTGGAGAATGAGTGTGCATCCACTGTTTGGACTGTTCCTTCGTCTCTGCATTCACGAACTGAACCCATGTCTCGTCCCCAGTCATGATTCTGTCGAGAAATTCGTCCCCCTCTTCCCAATAGCACAGAAGGAACATCAAAGCTGAGCGTATTCTTTGAGCTTTGTGAACATCAGTCAGTTGTTTTGGTATCCACCCTGCACAGAACTTGTGGTAACCCAATCTCTCTGTGACAATTGGAAACAGACTAGTCCTCGAAATTTTAGGAATTTCAGCAGAAAGATCTGAAATCGTGAAACGACGCTTTTCACCCACGACTTGGTTGAATTTTTGAACGAGTTCATCATTCACAATTGAGTGTCGTCCTTGTCCCACCTCGTCATGCACATCTATGCGCCCATCCCTGAATTTCCTGCACCAATCCCTCACAGAACTGTCACTCATAACGTTAGCTCACTCATAACGTTATCACCATATACATGACACAATCAGCGATGAATCTCGGCGACGCTGTGTCCTTCTGCTTGCAGAAAACGAATCACACCATGGACCTCACAGGTGGCGGGAGTGGCGATGACAAGGTCCATGTTTACATGGTCGCTACTCGTGCACAACTGAACAATTGGGACTGTGGGTTTGCGTGTAGCGAGATAACACAACACTGATTGCTGCAGGCAATGCGCCATTTCACTATGGCAACCAGTTTATTTTTACCAGCCAATCGGAGGTTGATTTTGGAATAGCCCTCGTATATATATATTTCCTTGCCAGTTTTACAGCAGCCATTTAATTTATTTAATTACTCTTCTTCTCTATGTCTGTTCATCGCAGGATTCTGCTTCTTTGCTTCTCTTTGAATTCTAAACATCATTCCGATTCTTCACTTCTCTATGTATTACAGGCTATGGAATTCAGGACAGTAATTTATTTACAACATAATGGTTACTTTCACAATTGCCTCCAGCTGGCAGCATGGATAAAAACAAGAGTGAAGTTGAAAGCTGCAACCAAGGTAGAGTGGGTTCAATTCCCAGCACAAGGCAGGAGGAGGCTGACACTTGGTAGTCATGACCCAAGTGGCTCCCCCCCCCACCCCTCTTTTAGAGTGTAAAAGGAGATTAAAGGGCTGAAACACTTGATCAATGGGGGTACAACTGCTGATGGTCAGATTGCCACCTGTTATATCACTGTGTATAGAGTTTCCTATCATCTCCTTCACATGAATATGCTTGTCTTCTTCCAGAAGTATTCTTCGCATGATTATGTTTCTCTTCTTCTCAATGTACTCGTCACATGATTATCTTTGCTTCTCTTACTTACTTACTTAGTCGTTCCCCTTCTACCGTGAGGTGTAGAGGTTTGGAAGAGAGAGCGCCAGACCATTCTATCAGCTGTCTTCTTCCTGGCCTGGTTCCATTCTAGTCCTCTTGTGGGTTGTAGTCATATCTTTGCTTCTCTTTGAATTTAAACATGATTATTCTGTATTTTGTGTAATTATAATTCTTTCTTCCCCTATAAGTTATATATGTTATAATGATTCTTTGCTCCTCAGTGTATTTTGTGTAACCATTGTTTCCTCATATACTGTACAGGCCAGGGTTTCTTCAACTGGGGTTCCACACGACAGGTCTCTAGGGGTTACGCACAAGATCATGATTTTTAAAAGATAAACGTTTTTTGGTTGTTTTTTTAACTTTGCGTACCACAAGTACAAAATTAGTGCAACAGATCTTTGCACTGCGGCCCCAGTCTGATGGCAGTCGAACACCTGCTGCAGTTCTGCCCAACCTACAGCAATGAACAAGTAGCATATGGCAACAACCCACTTCTGTCAACGAAAAACTGTTTGGAGATGTCAGTAACCTTGAGTTGACTACTGCCTTTATTAGAATCATTAATGTGGAAGTCTGAAGAAGAAGAGCTTTGCGTGCCGGACGATGTTAGCGCTCGCAGTGGTGGGCAGTGACCCGACAGCCCCGTTTGGCAGTGTGTAATAGGACTGTGTTCACTCTTGCACATACTGTATTTCATTAGCATCTTGTAGAGTAGAAATTTGTGATGAGACTTTTAGGCTTACTTGGATAAGGTAAAAAACCAAAAAAAATCAAGTGAAATTTTTAAAAAAAAAAAAAAAAAGACTCCTCTTCAACTGCTCTTCTCCAAGTTCTCGTTGGTCTCCCCACTTTTCTTTTCCCCTGTGGGTTCCAGTCAAGGGCGATTCTGGCTGTGCTTGATTTTTCTCTTCTGAGTGTATGCCCTATCCATCCCCACTTTCTTACCTTAATTTCTGTTTGTACTGGCTGTTGCCCACATCTTTTCTTTACCTCTATATTTGTTATTACATCTGGCCATCTTATACGGAGGTGTATTTGTGTAATTATCATGATTCTGTTTCCTTGTACACTTCTAGGTCATTATGATTTTTTTTGTCCTTTATGTATTCTGTGTAATGTAATAAGAGACTATACAGTGCATTACAACAGGAGGCAATCAGATCATGTTGTCTTTTCCTGCCTACGCTGGGAACTGAACCTACTCCACATTGGTTGCGAATTTCAACTTCAATCCTGGATTTATCCATGCTGCCAGCCAGAGCCGGATTAACGTAGTAGCCAAAGTAGCATATGCTACGGGCCCCGCGCTTTTAGGGGCCCCGCGCCAATAAATATGTACGTACTTAATTTTTTGGTCATCTTCTAATACGAGCGTTAAACCAATGATCTTGTGATTTATGCCATCTTTAGCGCCTTTTCATTTGGTGTCACGAAATTGTGAGAGAAAGAGCATAAGAGGGTGACTTAGTGGGACTCTTCGTTATTTTTATCTTAACTGTTTGCGGACGGAAGCCATTTAAGTGGCGTTGAAAATTTGGTCACGTTTGGACGGAAGCAACTTTTTTTGGCTTTAGGTGACTGCCCCTCTAATTTTGTTTCGTTCTTTGTGAAATGAATTTGCATTAACAATAAAAACTAGAATTTAGGAAACGGAAACTTCCTGTTTTAATTGAGACATACGGCGTGCTCGCACTCTCTTTCGATCTTGATTAAAATTTCTTGATTTGTAAGGTTAGAAAACTCAAGAAATGAGCAATAGACGCAGAGATATTGGACGTAATTATGCTTCTGGAAGTGAAAAACGTAAAGCGAAGGAAGAAAAAGAAAGAAGAGATCAACTTGTGATATCAAAAACACGTAAGCTGACAGAATATTTTGATGTTCATGATGGTGGTACTCTTACTGCTGAAACTGGAAGTACAGGAACAACTAGTACTACTAGTGCAGGCTGTGCAGCAGAAAACATACAGCAAAACCCAGTAATTGTAGTTGTGAAGTTTTTAGCAGAACGAGGCCTTTCATTTCGTGGCAGTGATGAAATTGTTGGGTCCCCTTATAACGGGAATTACTTAGGGTTGTTAGAATTACTGGCCAAGTTTGACCCTTTTCTGGCAGAGCATATAAGTACTCATGCAAACAAAGGATTTGGACATACATCATATCTATCTAAAACAACGTGTGAGGAATTCATCAATCTGATTGGATCCAGCATACTGGATCACATTCTCTGTGAAGTGAAGAAATACAAGTATTATTCCGTTTCATTGGATTCTACTCCAGATATATCTAATATGGACCAGCTGACTTTGACTCTGCGCTATGTTTTGCCATCTGGATCAGTTGAAAGATTTGTGACATTTTTGGATATGGAAGGTCATAGTGCTGAACAGCTTACTAAAAGTCTACTTAATTTTTTTAAAGGCAAATGACATTGATATTAAAGACTGCCGTGGTCAAAGTTATGACAACGCCAGCAACATGAGTGGCAAGTTTATAGGATTACAAGCACGAATTAAAGAGATGAATAAGTTTGCGCATTACAATCCGTGTTTTGCACATTCACTAAATTTGGTTGGAAAATGTGCTGCTGAAGGTTGTCAAGAAGCAGTCATTTTCTTTGGATTTGTTGAAAGCCTGTACATCTTCTTTTCTGCTTCTACCTACCGGTGGGGTCTCCTTTCTACCGCATTATGTGCTGGCGGTACTCATAATAAGTCCCATTTGCCCTTTGTGAAAAGACTTCAGATACCAGGTGGTCCGCTCGGGCAGATGCAACAAAAGCACTTTTACACAGCTTTTCTGCAATAAAACAAGTCTTGGATGATATTTCAGATAACAGTGATCAGAAGGCAGAGTGTCGTCAACAGGCTCGTGGTCTACTTTCAACCATGATGAAGTTAGAAACAGGAATAATGATCATACTGGGGGATCAAGTATTACAGCGTTTTCAAATGACCAGTGCTTCTTTGCAATCTTCTGATCAAGATTTGAATACAGCTTGTGCACTCTATGAATCCCTGCGGGGGTATATTCAAGCTATGCGGTCTACTTTTGCAGACATAGAGCAAAAGGCCAAGGATCTGACTGAGTGTGAACATTATCAAGAACAAACTCGAAGAAAACACAAACGAAATCGAGAGTATGATGATTTCAGTGGTTCCAGCACACTTGATCCACTTGTTGAATCTCAAACGCCTTCTCAGCAGTTTAAAAGCCGAACATTTCTTGTCCTTATTGATAGCTTGCTCTCTGCCTTGTCAAAACGCCAGAAAGCTTATCAAAAGTTGAATGATGTATTTGGATTCCTTCGTCAGTTACAGTCGTTTACACCTGAAGAGGTGGTAACGAGATCATCGAATCTTATTAAATCATATCCGGAAGATCTGGAAGAAAGTCTTTGTGAAGAACTTGTGCAGTTTACAGAACTGCTGAAAACTGATCTTGCTTCTCATATTGGCACTACTCTAGACCTTGTAGAGTTACAGTTTTACCGTTTGATAATTGACAATTCTTTGGAGTCTTGTTTTCCAAATGTAGAAATCGCCTTGCGCATCTATTTGTCACTAATGGTAACTGATAACGGTGGTATTTAGGCTGACATCAAATTCACCACCCCTATCGACACCAGGTATTAAAGTGCAAGATGTAGGTGTCTTCTCTGGTTTATGATGTTGCTGTGTATATTGTAGTAGAACAATTCACAGCGTACAACACAGGCAACATGATGTGTAAAGTCATAGAAATGGTAACTTCGCTTTACGTTTTCTACCATTTATTGCACGCCACAAAACAGTCATGATATATATGTCATCACCAACATAGTCTAAGAACTTCAGCATTCAAAATAATATTAGTGCCAGCTGATAGTCATGTAGAATCCAATATTCATAGTGTAAACAAATAGCTTCCACATAGTCGATAACATAAAGTTCTGGTTCGTGAAGCTGTATACATAATATATAGCCCAAATCTGGGTACCTAAAGTTCATACATATAAATTCTGCAACTGGATTCTTGTCAGCTGCATCTCTGCGAAAACTGTTCATAGATTTTTAAATACTCCCTTCCTGATGCTAGCAGATCAGATATGTACAATAAGTCAATTTATCCTCTGCACGTGAATACCTTACTGGGAATACAGGTCAAGCCAACCTTTATAACGTTCCTAAGTCTAACCATCTGACTTGGATGGGATCTCTGATATAACGAATCCTGGAACACAGACAATAGCCCTGTTTGGTCTAGAGCGACCCATATATATATATATATATATATATATATATATATATATATATATATAACTAGTTCAGGTATAAAGATACCGGTGGCGAAACCTAATCAAAAGTACCTCTCCATTTTGAATCACACAAGCGAGCAAAGAGCAGCAAAAAATGTCGAACTTTTAGATGACATCGAAAAAGTTCAAATAAAGAGGAATTACCTTTATTCGGAATCAACCACAAAACATATGCCTCCAGGCAGGCTTGAATAATACTGGGAAATAGTCTAGTTAGCTAACTAACTCACAAGACAATGTATTTCCCTCAGAGAAATCACAAGACGCAGATTGCGTCCGCTCGCTACTCAGACCATTTCTCAACTCCCCCGAGCTGGGCGGAACACACCAATCAACTCTCCAAGTCTAGACATGCGCAGAACTCCACTACTTGAGTCGCCGTTCACATAAGACGATTCTAAGAACATTCGAGATAAAAGTCTTACACAGTCGCGCCTTTTATGGTCATGAACAGAAACGTTAAGACAGGTTTCAGACATCTACAACAGTTGACTGATACTACCAAATAAGGAGATATGGTCACGCTTCGTTCAAGAAATTATAGACCGAACGTGTCTCGATACAAGAGAAGGCAAACTCCTAAAAAATTGTAGTCTCAATATCTCGGGTTATGTCCCTTTGACTGTAAAAAAACATAATACACATTTCAGTCAAAAAATGATCATACATACGAAAAATGATCATACAAAGACTTTGAAAAAAGTAATTATTTGTGCGTAACAGTAACCAACTGCAGTGGAGAACGATCATTTTCAAAACTGAAACTTATTAAAAATGAACTAAGGAGCACCATGGGTCAAAAGAGATTGAACAATCTCACACTAATGAGCATTGAACATAAACTTCTGCGTGAAATTGATACGTCCTATATCATCAACAAATTTGCTCATGCTAAATGTAGAAACATTAATATTTAAACAATAATGTTGACTGTGTTGTTACTTTTGATAATGATAATTACTATACAAATTAAAAATGTATGTGTTCAAATATATTTGTGTTGTTTTATTGTTTTTTTTTTTTTATATAGGGCCCCTTTCTTAACATATGCTACAGGCCCCGCACTAGCTTAATCCGGCCCTGCTGCCAGCTTGAGGCAATTGTGATAGTAACCATTATGTTCTATATAAATGATTGTCCTAAATTCCATAGCCTGTTGCGGTTGTTCCACAGCCAGCACAGTATCCTTTCCGCCATTTCACCAAGCCTCTTACGTGCCCTTGTTCTTGACTGTCCTTTCACACACAGATAGTTTCAGTAGATCATACACTGAGGCAGCCACTAGACCTTTTGCACATACCTCTACAGTTACAAGTTTTGCTGTGAACCCGTCATGTCTTAAGATCAGATCATTATACTTTGCCAATTGGAATGATTGTTGCTTGTCTATTTATTATAATTCTTATTTCCTTGTATACTTCATAAGTCATTATGATTTTTCGCTTCTCAGTGTAGTCGTACCTGATTAAGTACAGATAGTAACTATGTCATGATTGCTAATTGACACCCTTCTGGCTGCTTGGCCACTTTTGATTTAGACATTTCAGTTTATGGTTTGAAATGTGTGCTTTGGATTTAAGTATCAATGTAAGGTAACAATTATGGACATTACACGAGCATACCTGTCAACCTGTACGAATTTTTCGTACAATGTACATATTTTTGATACTTTTAGCAGTGTACGGCCGTACAGACTCGTTGTACGGATTTTTCCTCCCTCCCCAAAAAAAAAAAAAATCGAAATTTTTTTTTTTTTAAATTCTAAAAATATTTTCCAACCCAAGTTTTTAAAAATTTTAAATAAGAAAATATTTTCTAGTCCAGGTTTTTTTTAAACCAATTTTTTTAATTCCGGGAATCTCGGCGTTTGTTTTTAAACTGAAGTCTCTTGCAGCAACCAATCAAATCCTTTTATACCCAACAATTCGGCAAAAACTTTGAATTCGGCCTCAAACACTTTCGGCTTCAGCGTGACGTGATGTATTTTTAAAGCTACCTGTTATCAGCCACGCTTGCCAAGACACTTCGACGCCAATTTGTTTAAAAAAAGCTAAGTACCTATAACTTGGTTAAATATTGCAGTTGTTTTGCTTTCTTGCAATTTAATCGCTGTCTTAATCTTTCCAGTTATATCTTGCCCTTCAGTATATTTCCGATAAACTAATGTCATAATATTCTGTGTAGGCCCTGCATAACTAAACAAAAAAAGTTTGTTTGCGTTGAGTAGGCCTACTTTATACCGGCGATCGAGATTCACTGCTTTATTTTTCATAAAGCGGCGATCTATTATCACTGATCTAGGCTATCAATTTTTAAATAATAATTTTGTAAATTTTTGGTAGTACATTTTTTCTTCCTAGATTAATATTCTGTTCACAATTTAGTTAATTTTTTTTATTTTTTGCTGTTGCTTTGCTTTGCTTTGCTTCGTTGTATTTTATTTTTGTCGTTCTCTTAATTTTTCCAGTTATATTTTGACCATTTCAATTTTTCCAATAAATTAATATCATAAAATTGTGTGTAGGCCCTACAAAAGTAGAAAAATAAAGTTTATTTGCATTGAGTACTTTATTTCAGCGGTCGAGATTCGCTGCTTAATTTTTTTATAAAGTGGCAATCTATTATCACTGGTCTAGGCTACCAACTCTTAAATAATTTTGTAAATTTTTGGTGCTACGTTTTTCTTCCTAGATTTGATATTCTGTTCATAATTTGTTAAATTTTTTTTTTTTGCTTTGTTTGTTTGTTTTTTTTTTGTTGTTTTTTTTTTTTGGTCGTTCTCTTAATCTTTCCAATTATATTTTGATCATTTAAATATTTCCAACAAATTAATGTCATAATATTCTGTGTCGGCCCTACATAACTAGAAAAAAAGTTTGTTTGCGTAAACTTCGCTGCTTTATTTTTCAATAAAAAAGTCCACACAGGCTGCAGGAGGTCCATGAATGCAGACACACTCACTTCTTTTTTACAGTGTAAGATTAACATTGATACATGCTGTGCAGACTTTAAGCCCACAAATGCAATTCTGCAAAGTGCTAAAAGTGCATGTGTTGATTATAATACAAAACACTGTGCATCGAAAGAATAGTACCTCACGATCACTAAGTTTTTTATATGTAAAGAACAACATGAGACTATTAGCATGTTTTATATCACACTAATTCAAATGCTAATAGATTTGTATATGTCATTTCTCGTTTTAAAACTGTATTGTGTATAATTTATTAATATATTTTTTGCGTAAGGATTTTTGGGTGTTTGTAAGGATTTTTTTGGTCCGGCGTACAGATTTTTGTCTCAGGAGGTTGACAGGTATGCACAAGTATATTTTACAGCTTGTAATTTTGAAATCAACTTGTGTGGTCATTTATTTTAACTTTACATTGTTAATTCTGAGGATATATTTTCCGGTTTTCTTTCTTATTTTATTTTTTTAAAACATATTTTACTGCACACACAAAAACTGAAAACTTTGATTGTGGGAAGCGTAAAATAAAGGGGGAATAAAGTGTGAAAATTCTTGTTTTTCCAATTATGACGTTTTATCATGAGTTATTTCCCCTGTTCTAACATCAATTTTTTTTAGTGTCATGCCATCTGGTGTCGGTGATCGTGACTCATCTCAACTTACTGTCACAGTTCTTGTTTCAGTTTTAACCGTTGTCGTAAAATGCACCAGCTACATAGATGTCAAAAAATAAAGATAGTATGTAGCAGATATTGCCGTTGGGGAGCGGAGTGTTACAGACTTCACAATACAAGGTCGGAACTTTGTGAGGTGCAGTGAACACGCCCAACCATTGCTGCTTTTGCTCTCCCTGAGTTTACAAGTGTGAGGGTAGACAGGAGGTTAACGCTACCAGGTTTTGAACCTGGTAACTTTGTCTCGAGGAGCAAGCTCTGTAACCACTCTGCCATTTGACATTGAATTACATAAACATACCGAAAATAAAATGATATGAAGAGGTTGTCAGAATCCATCACCAACTTTGAACAGTAGAAGATTTGGCTGAAGGTCAAAGGATCACGTACGAGGTAGGCCAGAAGACAATATCAAAGAAATCATTAAAAGGCACAGCAGGACACTTGCCAAAGCTGCACATCTCCGGCAACAGATCTCTGCACCCGTGGCATCAGCCCCATGACAGCCGAACATCTGCTGCAGTCCTGCCCAACATACAATGAACGAAGTAGCATTAGGCAAAACAACCTATTTCTCTGTACGAAAAAACTGTTTGGAGATGTCAGGGACTTTGAGCTAACAACTGCCTGTCTCAGTACAAGTGGATATCAATTTATTCACTCATTACACTTTAACTTATCCAGGAGCATAGACCTTCAACAAACTTGTGCCATGCCCCCAGCTCAAGGTCTGTCCATGCCTTCTCCATTCTTTTCATTTCTGTTTCCAGTTCTCATGTCATGGATGACTGAGTTGAATTATTTGTTTTTAGTTGACTTGTCCGTATTGTCGCGAGAGGTTCAGATGTTATTAAAAAATAAGAAGATATCCTGGACATAAAGGTGTATCAAATGATACCAGGATAGTGCCAGATACGAGTCTGGTCTTATCAGTAATACCCCCTTCTCTGAAGAGAGTAAGGGTGTATAGACACAAAGGTAGGGTCAAGCTATGTAAGTTCCCAGAGAAGATGGTGATGTAGTACTCTGAGTCCCTAACTGCTACCTCTCCTGATGCCTCTGTGATTATGGTACTTAATAGTGTTTCTGACTCTGCTAGGGGTAATTTATATAATTAAATTCACCAACAAGAACTGTAATTCAACTTAAAGAATTTAAGAAAGTCTGCTGGTGAATATTTACAATTTAATTAAACAGTTACTCTTTTCTGTTTGAAAAGTTTTAAACTCAAATATTTTACATTAAATAAATAATAACAGTCAAAAATGTTTTTCACTTGAGTTATGATGTCTATCGTTCTGTAGACTTTTTAGCTGGCTTGATTTTTCAATGAAGAATTTATAGTGTTATTAATACAAATTAATTTAAGCTCTATGCTAGTATGTTCATCACAAACTGGATGCTGTTAACTTTTGGTGCACAGGAATAAGCTACACAGTTGCCTTTAGAGCAACTTAACTGAGTCACGGCAGATGGCTCCCTCTGATGCTGGATATAATCTTCAGATGAAATTCTTCCACTGTTACATACGAAATGGCTGGCACTTTTCCATAGATTGGCACTGCATTCGTTGCAACTTTCAGTAAGAGAAGCCTCTTCTTATGTGTAGGCTTTTGTTTAAAGGATTAAACCTGAAATGAATTCAAACGCAATCCCTGTATATGTCTATCCATATCCCCCTATGACACAGATGGGGATGATAGACAGTTTCAGATTAGCGTGCCAGCAGATGCACAAGGTATAGTATAGTAGCATCAATCATTTTAATTCAATGTGATCATACTTTCTGCTAACTTATGAATTATCAATAGTTTCCCATGATTCGCCTCCATACAATAATTTGGTTGTGGGTAAAACTATTAAGTAATATGTCAAACGATACTGTAAATCAATCCCTTTCATCCTTCTTTATGATCCTGGTAGGTGTCTCATTCCATTCAAGAAATACTCCTTCAAATACTTTAACAAACCTACAGTCGTACTTTGGCCATCATTCTCTGCTTGTAATTTCCTTTCCTCAGCGTCAATTTTCTTTGCCTCATTTTCAGCCTCCAATTTATTTGCTTCAGCTCCTAATTTCCTTCTTCAACTTCTAATCTTTTGGCTTCTCTCTCAGGTTCCAGTCTTTTGGCTTCTCTTTCAGCTTCTACTTGCAATTTCCTTTCCTCTCTATCCATGTGTTTGTCCACTTCTGTTGTGACATACTGAATAAGAGCATCACCAGTCGTATTTAATTCCTTACCCATCTGCATGATCGCAGTTCTGAACTTCACTAAATCAGCCATGGTGTTACTTAGAGAGGGTATGTAACTTTACTATATCCAAATTATTGTAATTAAACTTAATTAATTTAAATGAACAAATAATTTCCGTGCAACTTTGTGAGCATCAACTATTTACTGAGTACTAAATGGTACTCTTCCTAAGAAAACAATTTTTTTAAAATCCTATTATTGGATCTGTTTCAAAAATTTTTTTTCTTTTGTTATCTATGGGTGGCACAAGATAGAGTTAGTAGATAGATGAATAGACTAAGTATGGCTCAAGGTATATAGAAAATCCCAGGAATGAGCCCCCAGTGTAGCGTGAGGTTTTTATTGGCTCTAAGGTCAGTATAGTACTGACAATACAGCAATAGAATTTCTGCAAGAAAATGGTGAAGTCCCAGTGTATGAGAGAACTACTGGTATCACAAATTAGTTAAGGCTGTGAATGATCTGATCTCGAAAAATTAGTAGAGTGGAGAAGTCATAAAATGCCACCTCCGCTGTGTAATTAACTGTGATATTAAAACAAGGAAACAGATTTCACTTAGCAATTATAAACTTGACAAGTCGTTCACATACAATTTCCTTATTTATTAAGTATATATACTATCTACTCTTGTGCTGAAGGGTGGATGTTGGAAGATGGAATGCAATGGATTTGTGAGTTTACATATATATATATATATATATATATATATATATATATATATATATATATATTATATATATATATATATATATATATATATATATATATATATATATATTACAACAAGTCTTCCAATTATAGGAACAAAATTATAGATATCAGCTGTGCTGTTAATCAATTATAGAAAATTTATCAGCTGTGCTGTTAATCTTGTCTCTCACTACGCTAAATCACTTTTTCTTCATTGACAGTTAAATGCTCACAATTGCAGACGGAAATGGTACTAATGTGTACTCATCTCTTAGAACAGTTCTGTCCTTCCTAATTTGTTGCACACAACACCCACTGATGATCGTTCCTTTAGCCCACCCAAGACTGAGGGGGACTAAGGATGTAGCTCTGGTACAATCACTATGCTCCTGCGAAGTTCCAGGCAGCTGGATTGACTCGAACATACGACCTCAGGTTGGATGACACGAATAAACCTGTAACAAGGAAAAATAGGGGCTAATTTCTGTCATCAAGCCCACCTATTTCTAGTGTATATGAGATGAGCGTGTGTCTCATGTGTCTGCATGTAGGATGAATGACAACATGGCTCAGTATGATTTAGCAATAGCGAGACAAGACAGGTGTCTACTTGCAAAACGTTCTTTCTAATAATTCAATACATGAATACACCCAATAATTTGTACACCGTATGATACAACCGTTTCCTTCCACCTATAATGTACCAGGCTATATCTGATAAGTGCTATATTGGCTGGTAAAATATAGCATAACAATACTGTTGTAGTTATATTAGTCCTAACAAGGACTGTTAGGTTATATTTCGGGTTGGTTTTCTTCTTCAACGATCATACCAGAAAATACAATCATTATACCTAATTTCCCACGATATAATCAGTTTACCTGATACATTCATAGTAAAACAAAAAGTTATATTAAATATATACAGGTGTAGGCTATTTTCTGGTGGTTTCCTTCTTCAACAGTCATACTCAATCATTATACATGATACTATAACATACAATCATTATACATGATATAGTCATAGGTTATATTCAGGTTGGAGTTATATGAGTGGTTATATTTCAGAGTGGAGTTATATGAGTCCTAGCAAGGACTGTTTTGGTTATATTTCAGAGTGGAGTTATATGAGTCCTAACAAGGACTGTTTGGTTATATTTCGGATTGGTTTTCGTCTTCATCAATCATATCAGGAAATACAATCATTATACCTAATTCCCCAAGATACAATCAGTATACCTGATACATTCATAGTAAAACAAAATATATTAAATATATACAGGTGTAGGTAGTATAAATGACACACAAAAATACAATCATTATATATCTGATGTAGGCCTATTCTCCTACAAGTTTATAGTAAGTTGACCTACCCTCTAAGACTAATACAAGCCAGATTGGACTCGACTTTAGTGAAGCAAGAGTGCCCGGTCACGCAGATAAGCAATAAATCAATCTTGACAGCTTTCTCTCCCCCCAGTCGGTCTAGCTGGCCTTCGTGTTTGTGTTTGTTTTTGAATAAAATGCACCCGTTTATATAGGTAGACGCAGGGAATCTGCCAGAGCGTAAGCAACTCTTTTGATTGGTTCTCGACGATTTGGTACATTTTTATTGCCGACGATTTCGTACTTTCCATGACCCATTTCCGAAAAACAGGGCTTATGCCTAATTTTATTCTGTCTGCCGCCATCTTGCGTGAACAAGATGGCGTATACTTCATTAAATTTAATCTGTCTCAGTCTGTTGAACGTGGATTGGCTGTGCATATGTATTAACAAAGAAGTGGTGTTGCTGTCATCTTTGACGGAGTTTCAAACGTCGATTTATTGGTTGTATGTTTTTCACCCTGGTCAAGGTTAGGGAACTATGTCTTAACTTTGCTGTGTCAGGTTGATTAGGGGTTATCTCCCTTTTTGGTTCATTCATTGTGTTTGACCTTTAGGGTCAAAGGTAACCAGTTCTGGGCTATGTGCCATGTGCCGTTGGAGAGCGCAAAAATTTGACTTCCGTGAGGTAGAGAAGCGAACTGGCTTCTGTAGGACGTGAATGTCCGTTGTTTCCTGGGGAAGGAAAATCTTCGAAGTGACTGCGTTGGCAGTTTTCCCCAGTGATTTACTGTACGTCAGGAATGACGACAGTGTTGTTTCTTATGTTCTGAGGATTCGTTTCAAGGTAACACCGACTTTATCATTACTACGCATTCGGTTGCAGAATTTGTTAAAGGCTTACCTAGCCTGTGAGAACAGCTCACAGTTCCTGTAATGCAGAACTTATATTTTGGGCTCAAGGTAGCTATTTAAGACTATTCGTCTTTATATGATCAGAAGTTCAGTGACGAAATTATATATGGTGGAAACCGCAGATTGGCGGTATATTTATACAAACATTATAGCAGGGTTTAGGCAACCTGCTTATGAAGAGTACACAGCTGACGTCATATCGAGGCCTGTGTAATGGCCACTATTCTACCACATGAAAAGATGTAACTGGCGTGTTATGCCAAGTTGAACGACGGCCCTGGTAATAGGATTACATGAGTTAAGGGCTCGTCTTTTGTATGACGGAGTTATTCAGGTATCTGACGCGTTCAGTCAGGGATACCAAAGCGGCCATATGAACTGTACGTTAAAGGACATACCACTATTGACCATGCCCACATATGTGAATGTTTACCAGCTTTAGAATGACTGATATGTACCAAGCCATTTCAATTAACATGATGTACATGATCCTGTTTACATTGACTGTTCCTGTGTGATACCACTGTTAGTGCTGTGAATAAATGTATGAACTGTTACCAGTAGTTGCAACCATCATTGGCTTCTGTACGAGTGTGACTGGGTGCATTGTATACCATATATGATCCTAAACGCATTCGCGTCTGCACACACTCATGTCTCACATCATCATCATCATCGTACAAGGACCATGTATGCTGTCAGCGTGAGTGACCCAGATCTTCACCGCACCATTACACTGTTCAGGTGACATCGACACGCATACCTGGCCAATTACACATCAACATTTGCATCACGCTAGAAAAACCAACTAACAAGTGGGTTTACACACACGTTTCACGACAATACTGTAACATTGTTTTCATAATTTAAATGCAAACAGTATCATTCCTGTGTTTTTATTTTAAGTGCAAAATAAATATGTATGATGAATTTAAACGTTGTTCATTATAAATTTGATATGTCGGGTATCACCTTTTTATGTGTTCTGGGCAGGAGGGTGTGAAAGCCCAGGATGTTTGGGATGATACTGTCACGGAGTGTTCGAAGGTTTCGTCTAGATTATTTTAAAATTCCTTACTTTTCTATTCCTTCACATTTTGTCTGTTTTCTCTACGAAATATTTGCACCTGCCATCTGTTCTATTGCTGTTTTTCAAGTCTTCACTAGTAGTTCTGCCATACGATCTTAATGTAATTTTCTCCTACAAAGGCACTAAAAGTATTTCTTTAAGGACGTCAGTACAATTTATTCGCTCGGTCGAAACCACAGTGGTTCCCAGAGGATTATATTTCCGTGTTCAGTGGTCAACTGAAGACCGCCACGATAAATCGTTTTACGTGTATAAGCAAGAGACGGGAAATAATTAACTCTGGACGCGGAAACGAAAATGTTTTAACTTCAAGCGAACAAATGCTGAGTTTTAAAATCACTTGCTGATAACCGTTGGAAGAGAACGCACGCTTATAGAAGAGACGCCTCAAGCTACCTCATATCTACAGTATATGTGATTTGAGAGTAACGCTACTCAAAATCTATTTTCTTAAGCTGCGGATAAGTCCTGAGCGGTAAGCAAACTCTCAGTATTCGCTTAATTAGCTAACTCTAATATCAAGGGATTAGTTAATTGATGTAAAGTGTGAAATACTTAATATTGTGGTTTTTTTCTTTACATTAGATTGATAGCTATTTTGAATTTATGTATTATGAATGTTATCATTGTTGCATTATAATGATGTAAGTACTGGCTGATATGTGAAAGTACTACAGGCTAATTATATTGGGAATGTGATGAAGAAAGTTGTTGTGAACGAGAGAGGGACCCATATTGTTCAATGGACGAGTGAATGAAATATCATTTCTCCAATGCAGTCACGCATGGGCGCACACGGCCAGGCGTCTGCTTGTAACCTGACTGACCCGACCAGTGTGAGACTACTGCTAGACAGGAATTTGTAAACAAATGGTCAGTCGCCTTTAAGGAAAAGACTGACGTTACGGTTCATGTAAATATATTATTAGGCACCATTCTGAGACGAAATGTTCAGAGTGGCTGTAGGTAATATATCTGTATAAAACAGAAGATTGATTACCTGTATTATCTTCCACAGCGCAGTTGCAGAATCCAAAAGTATATGAGGAGAACTGCCGTAAGACGGGGGTAAAACAGTTGAATGGGAAGAAAAAAACAAAAAAACACACACAAATAGTAATACGTCTTACAAGGAGAAGGACAAGAAAAACCTACGTTGCGGCCACAAGGCCTTCGTCAGGGACAGACAAACAAGAGACAGGAGGGAAAGAAAATGAGAATTAAGTAGAGAACATGAAACTATAAAAATAAGAGAAAAAACTCCCTTGTGAAGCAAGATGGCTGCCACTAAACCGGAAAGAGGAATTCGATAGTACATTAAAAACAAAAAAATAAGAAATAATGAAAACAAGGACTGGAAAAGAGTGAGGAAAAAAAATAATAAAATGAAAAAAATATATTTAAAAAAATAATAAATAAATAATAATATTAATAATAATAAAATAAATTTTAAAAAAATAAATAAATAAAAATAAAATTTTTAATTTGTTTATTTATTTATTTTATTTTTATTTAATTAATTAATTAATTTTTTATTTTTATTTATTTATTTTTTTAAAAATTTATTTTATTATTATTAATATTATTATTTATTTATTATTTTTTTTAAATATATTTTTTCATTTTATTATTTTTTTTCCTCACTCTTTTCCAGTCCTTGTTTTCATTATTTCTTATTTTTAATGTACTATCGACTTCCTCTTTCCGGTTTAGTGGCAGCCATCTTGCTTCACATGTGACTGGACACAGGGGAGTTTTTTTCTCTTATTTTTATAGTTTCATGTTCTCTACTTAATTCTCATTTTCTTTCCCTCCTGTCTCTTGTTTGTCTGTCCCTGACGAAGGCCTTGTGGCCGCAACGTAGGTTTTTCTTGTCCTTCTCCTTGTAAGACGTATTACTATTTGTGTGTGTGTGTGTTTTTTTTCCCCATTCAATTGCAGAATCCTAGCCAGTTTCTGGATTTTGATTGCTGTAAATTGTTGCGAGTAAACCGCCTAGTTGCACTATGCTACAGAGAGAACTAGTGCTTACGTCTCAAACCCTCTAGCGGTGATCACAAGTAAGCAACCCTGAGCAGTCTACAGCATATACGCATCCAACACCTCGCCAGCACCTGAACATCATAACTCAACTTCACAACTAGGTTAACGAAAAGCCTAAGCATCTCTTGGACTGTAGCTCTACTGAAGCAAATTATCCAGTTGGTAATTATTACCTACTGAGACGCCCAGGAGAAGTCCAAGCAGATAAGTCTACTTAAAACCCAGGCCAACATCAGAATTAACTTTTCCAAGAAATAGCCATAGGAATAAACTCTCGTCAGTGAGGACAGTAGCCTCTTATTCTTATCTGAACCAAAGACACTGACAGTATTCTGAATCCTTGAATAAGTAATATCATAACTGTCTTTTTAAAATTTCCTAGTATTTCTTTTTTCAAAGTACATGACAACATTGATTTTATTTTCCACTATAATTAAAGTAATTATGTACATTCTGTAACTCACCATCATTCTGAGTTTGACTTAGTAGATTGTATGTTCTGTTCAGAAAAAACATTCTCAACCCTCCTTGTATTACTTGTTACTACTAGTTCTTCTTCAAAAAAGATTTGGGATAGAAAGAGTTAGTCGTCGCCAGAAAAATACAAGCGTTGGTAGTCTAAAAGGTGAGAGAATCACTGACACCAACCTGTGCCCTTCTGTTGACTCTTTCCCTCAACACTAGCTCACCTCTGTGAAAACTAGTGTCTAAAGGTCTATGTGCTTTCTTACACATCTTCCTTAATTACATCATCAAAAATAATCCATGCGACAGATACCTAAGTCATTATGTATTTGTCATGATTAATAAATGTTATGAAAACTTCATTAGACTCTCACTTTCTCGCCATACCCTCACATTAATTTTTGTTTTTGTTATATACTGTTTTACTATACCGGTACTGAATTGTTCTCTAGATCTGTCTGTTCTTAGCATCGATTTCCTACTGAAATATAATAAGTATGAAATAGAAAATACAAATATTAGCTTATGTACATTGTCGCATAATGCGATTGGGATTCGATATCTAGGTAATCAACACAAAATAAACATGTGTAATGCTAATAGCTCGACCAATGAAACGAGAGCTTGCTACACGGAGATCGTCTATGCATAACAATCCGGTAGGGAGGAAATCTGTGTTAGGACCACGCAGTAATAAATTCCTTATAAATCAACGGATTGACAGAAGGCAATTCTACTTCACCGAGTCATAGAGGAAATGTAGACCCAGGTGTGGTTATAACCAGAAAGACAATGTCTTTTATAATTCTGGGGATATGATCACGTAAGTGGGTCAACCAGTTCGGAAAATGATGAATAGTGCGGTTTTAACATGCATAGAAAAAGGAAAGACAGACGGATCTTGGAAAGACTGATATGGAAGGAAAGCCGCATGTTGTCCGAGTAAAACGAGATATCTCAAGAGGCAATAGCTTTTGTAAATAATGAGAACGACTAAGTTATCTGTTTAGAAATTAACACAGATCACCTACCCGAAGTGAAATACGAGAAATATTTTCGACCGAAATTGCTTGACGGCATAGCCAATCAGCGCGGAGTCACGGATTCTCGCAAGATGGCCGACCCAAGCGAAGACGATAACACCATATATACCCCAATATAACCGTTTGTAACCCTTCAATGGGTTTTGGTTAAGACTCGCCCCAGAAACACACAGATTAACCAAATAAACCATCCAGTAAAAATCAAAAACATACTAACTTAGAAAATAGCATATATTGGAACTTTTTTTAAAAACCATGTTGAACTATAACTACAAAAGGAAAAATACCGACTAGAGATAATATAATATAAAACAAATACAAACAAAAACATATTACAATAAAAGAAACACGTCCTGATATAACCAACAAATCCATGTACATGGTAGATGGTTGAAAGGGGCGTGCTACAAAATGAAGTAGCAAACACATTAATTAAAAAAAAAAAAATGGGTTTTGGTTGAACAGGGTATTACAGCAAAATAACAGACGCAAGGAAAAAAAAATGAACACCATGAGCACGTCACGACACCATAAACAGACAAGCAGCGAAGAGGTATCCAGACAGTCAGCTAGTGGTCCTTTTTAGGACCAGTCCTTTTCAGGACTAACAACCGGCTAGCACCGAAGAAACTAAACGCAATATATACCCTAATTATAACCAACTTTCAGGGTATAACAGCAACATAGTAGACAAAGGAACGAACGAACGAACGTGAAAGGACACACACGAACTGAAAGAACGCAGAGGACAAAAGGAGAGAGCTAGGCACGTATTCCTTCACCACTGAGTATTTGTGCTGGCCTGCCTTTGCCAGAAGTAGTCCTGTTAGTTATTTCCGAAAAAGACCAGAGGTTGAGTAGGGCTACTGTACCTATTTTGTTAATGCATAATTAATTTAAATATGTCACTTCATTGAACAATCATGCTGTGAAACGATCCTGAACTGATTTCTGAACTATCCTTGTCCTGTTTTAATGTGTTTATATGAATGTATCCTGCTCTATGATTATCCTATCAGGTTATATAATTGCTTATAACTTCAACATAGCACTATGTAACGATGGGCAACAGTTCAGTAGCCATTGTTATGAACGTAATAATCTGACTGATAGCCAATGGTTCTCAAGGTTGAGACCAGGAACCCACTCATATGGATGTAATGCTCAAGTAGCAACCATGTAAATCAGTGGTTCTTAAGCCCTGGCCGCAAGGACACCCCTACAGGTTTATGGCAGCATGGGAGACTATATCCCAGTGGTTCTCAACCCATTGGTACCAATGACCACAAATTTATTTGACTGCTCTATGGGCACAAAGTAGGCCAGGGGTTCTCAAACTTTTGATAACCATAAGCAATATATGTCAGAATCATTCTGCTTGGATGGAAAGATAGCAGGTGGAAGAATGGACTATGTAACATAATGTGATGAAAATGAATGATGTAATATAATGTACATCGTAATCATATCATTTGAATTTTTTGTTTGCAAGTAGACATCTGTACAACTAACAATGTAACCAGAAACACATATGCGCATTCATACACATGCATTACTGATGACACGGAACAACAATACATTAGGCTAGGGGAACTCTTGGAAAGAGGCTAGCCACAGTCTTTGTGTTGTTTTCAGGTTTCGGCCATACATTTAGACGTAAGCCAGAAGTGAGAACCCAAGTGTTATCCTGCATAGCGACACGGAGCACTACAGCTGGTCTACCTGGTTATGCTGGTATCCCTACTACATGGGAAGATCAGCCAAGTCTATACAGTCGTGTGAAGCTCACCAACATTGTCAACCATCATTTAAGGAGCACTCAGTTAAGTGCAGGAACAGATGAACATTCGATCAATTTATATGTGAAGAGTCAAGTCATATGAAGAAAAAGACTGGTTAACGTTTTGTCAGAAAAGCAGAGACACTGCAATTCAGTAAAGTAACTACTATAATATCACTGATTTCTGTGGATATGATGTAAATAGAAAATTCATATACCTATAGCATTTCTATCTATTTCAAGAACAGAAGATAAGAGAATCATTATAAATAAATTGATTTTAATTGTAACTTGGTTTTTGTTAATTTCATAAAGTTACTATTGAGTTCAATTTGAATTTCATTGTTATTTAAAGCATAAGATAGTTATTACGAGAAGACACTCTAGGCTCTTGATCTTCTTATTACTACCGGACCAGGGGTCTTTACTGTCTGACTATCCTTTGTGCTATTATTCACCAGTACTCATTTCTGAGACTGGGGTATATTGTGGAGTTCATTATTCTTTATTGAACTATCATCAAGACAACAACCACTATAATACCATCTCGTTACATACATACATGCAATTCACCCAAAGCTCTTTATTAAAAGAATAAAAGGAGCGAAAAAGGGGTATTCATTCGTTTTTTTTTCAACAAAATATCCCGTTCTTCTTCGTTCGCCCTGAAAAGGACATTGGTTGAATTGTGCTCGTTTACAGCGAAGCTGCGATATTCGCGCCTTTCGGCCGACACATCAGACTTCAGCACGGCATTTTTGGGATCGGGTTAGCATTCCCTCTTTGATCCCTACTCACTCAGCCAGACTGCAGTGATGCAGCCTGTTTCCAGGACCACCACTTGGAGGTGGAGTAGGGTCTTAGTCAGCTCTGGTTCGCTGACCCTGACGCAAGCAGTCTAGCTATAGGTCGCTAACTGCATTTTTCACTGTTGACGCGTCTTAGGTCCCGTATCCCGTTCAACCCTTGATGGGTTATAATTAGGACATATAGTGTAATAAATCCAAGACAATTTCCGATACCCAAATATAGTAGCTTCTTCTGCCATCCACTCAGTCCAAATATAGTAAATCAAAACAAATTGTGAATCAATTTGTGTGTGACACCCCCCTTTTCAAGAAACAAACAATACAAATAAAGAAACAAACTAATACATACAAGAAAAAAAAAAAAAAAAGAAACAAAGTAAGGTCTCTCACAAGTGCCCTGCTGCTAACAAGGTGGAAGGGGTGAGAAAGTCTGGAGGTGCCCGAGATTACATCAAATCCACCAACTATCTGCCATCATCCACATGAGTACTCCATCAGACTACCCCTTATCCTCACAACATCATTGATCCTTATATATAAATTTTAGTTCTTGTTATAAACTGTTTTACTATATTGTGTAATTCTCTAGGTCTATCTATTCCCAACACATGTTCCACAGTTATAGATGAATTGCATCCCTGTAAATAATGTAATATTGGTTTTCTCTGTTGTTCATACTTCCTACATTTAAGTAGGAAATGCTCTATATTGTTTTTGTTTTTTTTAAGACACTCTGCACAGAAGGTTCTTCTATTCTAAAATATCCTATCCCTAGTTGTAGTCTAAGTAGTTTTTTATTGTTAGGAATTTTTAGGTCTCTAGAATCATTAGTTGTAATATTATTACTATTATTATTATATAAAATATCTCGGCCCTGAATGAAATAGTGACCCGGAAGTTTATCGTCTCGCTCATTTGAAGAAAACGCGCATTACGTCATCTCGTCTGCAAGCCGTAGCGACAAATTTCAGTAATATAAACAACAGGTCTGAAGAAATAAAAGTATGCAGCAACAAGAAATTGAAACGATCTATTACCAATTTCAGGTAAGTATTTACGCCATTGCATTAAATTTAAATTACTGCACACAAAGAAATAAACTATGACAGGCAATTGCTTCGAGTAGCGCATTTTGTTTCGCCCAACCCGCTCAGTTTAGAAATAATACGGCAGAATTCTTCATTGAGACGCGCATAGATTATGAAAAAAAGATATGTAAATTTCATTAAAATCGGTGAGTTGGCTAGATTTACAAATGTGATGAATATTTTTAAAAGTATGGGCTGTCTGTGTGACCTATTATTATGAAAAGCGCACTTTGTTATCGTTTTGTCCGACATTTTGTAGACTAGCATTTTCTAATTTCCCAGCTGCCATTAAGGGTTAAATCACAGAATAACAGTACGCACACCCCCATCTCGCGCTCGATACTGTGCCAAAGTCGGTCTGCGCATGCATAAATCCAGCTTGCGATTCATAACCACCCCTAAAGGTTTTTTTTTTGAAAAGGCAGTAATAATTTTGGTATCAGTGCGACACAGAGTAAGGGTCAGAACTAAGAATGGAACAAGAACGAAGCGTAAAAAGGAGAAAGGTTCCCTAAAGATTTGCACTGATTATTGATATGTATGGTTTATTCTTTGGTCCTTGGCCGCTGACTGACTAGGCAATTAGTGACCACCATGCCTGGTGGCGTCTTGTAAGGGCAGCAACAAACTATCTCTACTTTGCTCAGTTGGCGGAAATCCTTAATGAGGTACCCATGCTCTGGTTCATGCCTTGCTATTCTGCTTCCACAGTTCTCCACCAGGCTGCTTTTGGTCAGCCTCTCTTTCACCTTCCTTCTGGGGTCCATAGCATGGCAGTTCTGTTGATGGTGTCAGGGTCTCTTCTGAGGATATGAGCAACCCATTTCCAGCTTCTGCTCACTATGATGGTATGCATATCTTCTTGATGGCTCCAAGTTAGCAGTTCTTGATTGGTGCTGGTATCTGTCAGAGAATTCAAAGAATTTTCCTTAGGCAGGTTGTGTGGAAAGAGGACAGTTAGGCAACTTTCTTTTCTGTTACTGTCCAGCATTTTGCACTGTACAGAAAGTACACAACTCCCATGTATTTTTAATTTAGAGTTTGTGCTGTACTGCACAGATTTAGATTGGCTAAGACTGTTCTGGCTTTATTTGTTCAGGTGCTGATGTTGTTCCTTGTTCTGCTGTCTGGAGTACTATGCTTCCTAAGTATGCAAATGTGTTTTTATTTTTGAGCTTTTGGTCCCTTATTTCTTATCGGCGCTGGATTTGTTACATTTGAATGTTGTGACTTCTTCTGGAGATTAATATTTAATCCCACATATTTTAGGGTTAGAGTGGCTAAGAGGTATGGCGTCCACCTCGAATTCTAAAGGTACCAGGTTTGATTCACATTAGAGGGAATATAATTTATGGAAATTTTTTTTCAGAACCAGTGGTCCTAATGATGTCATACTCACCCCCTGGTCTCCCGGGTAGTGAGATTGGATACCTAGCCTTCTTGGATAAGGGTGAAAAAATAGGAGGTCCCGTGAGCCAGTTGCGCACGTTTAAAATCCCACGGCAGTTGGAAATCCTAAAGAGTAGACCATATGGCCGCTGGCCTGGTAACATTTTAAAAAATAGAAACCTACCCACAAAAATATATATAGAATGTGTGATTCCTATATACAGGCATACCTCGCTCATACAACATGTAAGGTTCCAGGCCACTGTGTCATAAAGCGAACATCGACGTAAAGCGAAACATGGCTGATTTTCACTGCTGAAGCATGTACACTACTGGAATGGTCATATATGTATATTACAAACCTAACTACTCAACTTAGAATTTAAACAAACAATGTCAAACAGTATTTTATTTATCATTTATAGCCGTAGTATTCTTCTGTTGGTAGTCTGAAGGAAAGGCCACATCTTCTATATCGGCAGTCCATTCTTCATAGCGCTTCCTTGCTGGAGGGTCTTTGGGTCGGATTCTTGAGTGTTCTTGTAGAGTACCTCTTAGAAGCAGGTCTTTTTGCCTGAAGTGGGATGTTATAAATATTTATAGGGGACTTAGTGTACTGACTGAGATCAGCTGTGAAGGTATATATATATCTAATAAGAGTAGTGTATTATATATAACCTTGCTTGCTGCCACATATGTATACCTCAGTCAGAATTATTCTGGAATAGTGTGATGACTACGTTGTATGTCTAGGGTATGTGTATGATGAAGTGTAAGTCATAACAACAACAGACAGATAAACAATTTAATTTATTCCACCACACTTGACAACACTGTGACACTCACATAAATATAACACTCTAAAGGATATCTTAAAGGAGTCACTGATAACTTTTCAAATAACAATATGTATTCATTGCTGTTATGAATGAATATGTGTCCTGATTCAAATACAAAGGGAACCAGGAATCACAATCAATTTTACTTACAAGTTATATGTACAGAATTTATCAATATGAATATGGTAATGACATATATTATTAAAAGTATCCTATGTGTGTCAGTTGTGTAGTAGTAATATGAGGTAATACTGGTTTTGTTTTGTTCAAGCTCTGTTGGTATTTGTCATCATGACTTCAATAGTTTGTCTTTATGGGGACTAGTATTGGAGATGTTCTCAGTTCCTGATATTAAAACAATTTAATTCCCCTCTTAATGTTATTTTTACAAAGTCATTTTAAGCTGGGGTACATAATTTTGAGCTCAGCTGGCCACATCAGCTTATCTTGTGTGAGGGCGGCAGGAAAAGACTCCTCTGCTCGATTTCTCCCCTGGGCTCTGGAGACACCTCACTGATAGCTAAATGGACCAAGGAGTATGCTGTCCGACTCTGGATTCAGCAAAGCTCTGACCAGGTGCTGCTCAATACCATCAAGACCACGGTCCCTGAAAACAAGAAGGATGTACCTTCTACTTCATAACTAATTTATACTCTCTTTTTACACTGAGCACAATACATCACAAACATTGAGTTCAGAGCGTTAGGCCAACTGTCAGCTTCATCTGAAATACTTTATACCAGTATTTACCTCCTTAATGGTTACTACGCCTCTGCACTTCCAGCATTATTTCTGTCTAATCAATAATCTAGGTGTCAGTGTACTGTTTGGCCATTCCATGCAGTTTTACTTTCCTCCGACACCTTCTGTTCAGGCTGGAGCATTATAGGCTTTACATCATGTTTGCTACTGAACTACACATATATACAGGCATAAATTAACAATTCACATTCAATTTTCATTAAAAGATACTGAATGTTTCAAGCTTTACCACAATTCATGGAAACAAACACAGATACGTTGATTAGCAATGAATTCTGGCACAACTACTGGCACAAATTCCCATCTGCTTATGTTCCAGGCTTTTATTTAGCAAAAATATGAGCTGGCTTCAACGCACTGTTGCTTTATCAAGCTTATTTGACTAGTGGTCTCGAACTAACGCTCCTAAGTGAGTATATCAGCGAGTCTGGCCAATGGAGCCACGTTTCGACAAGTGTTTGAAAAAATTTTAACTTCCCACGTCTCCCCTAACAACCAAAGATAGTATTTATAGCCCGACTAATCGTGTTTAGCCTTACATATCATTCCAGCCAATCAGTTCAAATGTAACTTGTGGCCCATTTCCCGTACAATGGTGGTGTAAAAAAATCTACCACTGAGCGATTCTGATTTTGGGTGTTGTCTGACAGCACCATCATTTTATTTTGGTTATAACTTGTTAATTCCTAGACTATTTGCATAACGTTGTACATATTCTTTGTCAGCAAACCCTAAGGAACCCAAATATATATATTTAATAGAGCTAAGTGGCTGCGTTCAAAATATGCAATTTCTTCTACCTCCTGTTTCGAAGATGTGCTGTCTGGGTACTGTAATGTTTTCAAACGTAAACCCATATAATGTTATCTTTTCTAATAAGCGTTTCCCAGGTTTTTTTAAAACCTAACTCTGGGAAGGGTAGTGAATTTATCACTGTCCGTCTGAAAAAGTTAGTGCATGTGGCCTTACACGCGTGATAGTAGTAATTGTGTATCGCGCGACGCGTGTTTTGTGTTGCACGTGTTCGGCTTTATGCCTCTCCCTTCTCTCTATCCTTTAGTCCATCTGTCTTTAGTTACGCCGTGTATAAAATGGAATGAATGAAATATTTAAATTAGGTCATTGATCAGCTTGGTATCTCAATGTTTTTCCAAGAAATACAGCACACGTTTCATTGAAGAAAGTGGGTAATAATATAGTAGGCTTTTACTATCAACGTGAAAGCGTTACAATTTGCAGACGAAGCATAAAACAAAGGGGATTTCGAGTACTGTCATTTTGACAGCACTGTTCTTTTACCATTGCTCTTTTCTTTATTAGATTTATTTGTTAGGCTTTATATTTACCTTTTAATTTATATATGTGGATTAGAATATTCCACGACAGCAGGATAGACCTTTAGGCTCAGGGGTCACTTTTTCTAACCCTTTTCATCTCGCCAATGTTCTTCAAGCTCCAGAAGATCTTAGTTGCTCACGGCCTGCGAATGGAAATTCACACGTGCCGCTAAATCTTCTGCCTCCACTTCAAGTTCTAGCTGCCTAGCCATCTTCACAACATTTTCAATATTACATTAAATATTTATTTAACAATTATAAAATATGAAAATACTGAAATCACTTTGGAAGCACATTTTTTTATCATAAAATAGCAGAGCAATGATGCGTGTAAAGTGTGACAAAAACACACTCAGTCACGAAGTATTAAGCGTAGCAAAGGGAGCAAAGGGAAGCGGTTTCCAAAAAGTGTCATGTCAAAAAAGCATCATATGAGCATGTCAAGCCACCGTATCATGGAAATGGGTGTTAACTGAAAACTGTCGCATAAGTGTCGGAAAGCAAATCATCGTAAAGTGGGGTATAACTCTGCACTCATTGTGATCCTCGATGGTGCTACAGAGTTAGTCCACTGTGCTTAGATCCTCCTTGTGTGATCTAAGGGAGGAGATTGGAGCACTGATGGAGTTGTCCATGTGCAATGAAGCTAGTCCTTAAAACCAAACCAAACCCACATTTTCAGTCTGTCAATTTTTTTTTTTTGATGTGTTGATATGAGTGTGCGAGTAGTGCAGTATCATCTGCGTATTCAAGATCCTCCAGTGTAAAGAATGATGTCCATTGTATTCCTCTAGGGGCATCCTCTGTTGTCTGGCTCAGCACACAGTCTATAACAGTTAAGATATGCATGTAATCGGAAGCGTATTGTTTTAGCGCCTTTTAAGAAGTGACATAATGGAGTAGTTGTGATTTGAGCATTTTTATTACCTGCGACTCTGTAGCGACATTAATTAAAAGTCCAGCTAGTTCACAAAGACATATGTTTTGTTAATTACCCTTCATCTGAGCATCCGATTGGCAGAGTGGTTAGAATGCTGGCCTCTTGCAGCAAATGTAGTAGGTTCGAAACATGATGGCATCACACTCCAGTCTACCCAGCTGTAAATTGGTAGCTGACTGCTCTTGAGTTCAGGAAGACAGAGGCAGCAAGGAACAAACTTGGTCACCCCACTTCTCAAAACTGGTCCTAGTATAGTGAAGTCTCTAACACTTCACACCCCTATCTGCTGTGTTACTGCCTTTACCTTACCTTTACAATTGTTATGTCTGTCTCCAGTTTTCCTTCACCGTTGGGTAGCCATGATAGTGTTCCTCACAGATCCCCAGTCAGTTATAACTGCTCACAGGAACAATTAAAAACCATGAATGAGACAGCCTGTCAGAAGCACTAATGGAAACTGGCTATAAATTCACCAAACTGAACATTAGTGGATTCACTGCAATATGTACGGAAATGAAAAAGCAGTAGAATTGCCAAAGAAGGAGGCAGCAAATTTCAAGCTTAAGACAGGACAACATAAAAAGAGATAAAAGCAGTAACGAAAAAAAACTTCAGCGATGAAAAGCATAGAGAACATGCAAAGTCAGATATAACAGAAGCATATGACTTTTTACCAAGAAGAGATCAAGTGATAATTTTCAGACTGAGAACAAGCCAGTGCACTCAAATACTATCCATTCAACAAATAACAAATCAGGCAGACAGATGTGTATCCATGTGGGGAAGACAGACAAACAGTAGAACATATCCTCCAAGACTGTCAGCATGATTTTTACCAGTTCAGTTGAAGGCTGGATTGTATAGTGACGAGAGAAGTCTAAGACCACCAGCTTTATAAGAGAAATAGATGTGGTTATATGAGAGTAAACGAAGAAATATGTTGCAGCTGGCATTTATTGCATATTCTGTTTTTGCTATTATCTTAGATTAGCCATGAAGGATATCAATAATGTAGACAGTTTCCTCATTGAATAAAGAAATAAAATCATTCAAAACTGCTGAGGTTTTATTTTCAGCAGTAGTAAGCAGACCAAACCATACTGACTTTCCAGACAGCTTTTAGAATTTAGCAGCCTACGCTGATGAGAGTGCAAAACAATAATAAGGGTTACAAACTATTCCTGCTGCTAAAAGTTTTGGGTATTCACATTTGCAGGAGCACTTATGAATTAAACTCAAAACTTACTGTGGCTAACACAGTTATGGAATTGGCCAAAATATTTTTTGACTCCGACTCTGGAAATTTTAGAAGTCTGACTCCGACTACAGTTTTTTAAAACTAGTAATATGGCATACAATTATGCACTTATATGGAGTTATATGTATAAGCATGGTATGTGTGTGAATAAATGAATATGTGGCTTTCATAGACTACATACTAAACTATTCATGCAGTAATACAAAATAACAAATCATTCACACTGGCACACAAATGACTGCTTTGTCAAACACCATGAGGCAAAATAATTTCATTTTAACGATGACAGGAAAATTGACAATGTGTATAGTTTATATTCATTTCTTTTGTGCTTTTTCTAAATGTGCCAACAAATTTCCAATTGTGATGACAACTTTATTCATGAGCAGACGCTACTGAAATTTTCCTACATTATGTAAAAATGGATGTACTTTAACACGAAAGTGATCTTAGGAGTTCTACTTTAAAATGTTATTTCAAATTTTTAAAGTGGCCCCCCCCCTCCCTTGTATGGATCAAACATGGATCTTCCTTGACTTAAGTCTCGTAAAAGTTGGAGTCAGGACATTTTTTACCCACTCTGACTCCACTAAAAAATGACTGACTCCACGACTCTGACTTCACAGCCTTGGTGGCTAAACACATATATTTCTCTTTGTCATGTGTGCACACATGCCAGAAGAATGCAAACCAGCTCACAGTCCACTGATGTTTTGGTGTACACTGAACAGCTAGAGATCTGTGTTGCTTTGGTGTACACTGAACAGCTAGAGATCTGTGTTGCTGAAATTACAAGATGTCTTCCTAATTTTAGAAAATTAACAACATTGTCAAGATCTGACCAAAGAAAGGAATACAAATGAAGTCACTTTGATGTATTGCTCTTACTGACTGGCTTTGGGCATCATATTTCTCACAAGCAGTTTTTGGCATTGACAGGTTCAGAATTAAACAGCTTTCAGATGTCTTATTAGCTGCTTCTGTGAGATAACAAAAATACAGCATGGTGATTATAAGTCACTACTGACAAGCAGTCATCTTGATTTTGCCAAACTCTTAAAACCTTTTAAAGCTGCAAACATAGTCCATATCGGTGTGACGATACGTTTGTGCATGTGCTTTTCAGACCTTTTCTCCCGTCCTCATCGTCCTATTATTTGGCATATTTTATGCACTTACATTTTTTGCTTTGACCACTTGCTAGACTTGTTTACGTTTCACCAGGTGAATTGTAGTATTACAAGGCTAATTAGACAGGTCAGTGAGTAATACTTTTATCATTTAATTCATCTTGTCACCTTTGATAGAGATGATCCTTGTTGACACAATGTGGTCGTGCACGGTCAATGGAAAGCAAGCCAGATTGGCTGTCTAAGAAATCCGTCTGCGAGGTGTATACAAACACAGGTGATAATATGTAATCACTTCTGCTGGACCATCTCTGTAACATTAGTATGGATAACCTGTCAGAGGAGACAATATGGACGGAAGGTATTAGCCAGGAACTAAGTTCACCGATGTGTTTGTGAGTTTGTACAAATGCAATCGGAAGTATTACTGCCATATTTGAAAGAGGTCATGGGTTTAAATTTTTAAATTGATATTTTAAAACACGCGGGGGATAGTAATGATTCAACACTCCGACCCACATAATTCTAAAGAGCTTACCATTTGTTTAATTTGAGAGCCGGAATAAACTTTGGCTTTCATTGGCAAGGTTGTCAGAAGTACCATCTGGGTACTTGAACTGAGAAATAGATATATAATCTAGCGAAATCGGAGACACAAATCAGACTGCATCGCAACGTCAAATTAGCAACTACCAGGAGCCAGAGAGACATCGGATTAGTATTCCAGAATTAAAAGTGACAGGTCAAAGTATTTGGGCCTCTTTATAACTTAAAAGAGAACCTGCAATTTTAAATACCAAGACTGGAAACTTAAGGAATCAGAGTACCCGTCATAAGAGGAATACTAAAATTTCCCTGACCAAGTGTTCGAAGCATCTAATCAAAGTTGCTGTGTCCATTCTACTGTGCCAGGAAATTGTATATCCCATTTGGGGTAAGTTGTGAACATATAGTTTAAATTGTTGTATGTCTGTACTTGCTAAGTGGTTATACCAGTCATAAGAGGCTGGCAACCTCAGCATATGAAAATAGTATGTTCATAAATCACAATAGCAAGCACTGGTGTTTGCTTTATGCTAGTTCACTCAGGAAAGCGAAAGCAGAAACGACCCCAGACTCCGAATGGAGCAGTGAGATGATTACCTCACATGTGCCTCGGGTGTATAGTATCATTTTGTGAGATATGTGTACTTTTATAATGTTAGTTCAGGCAAGCCATCGCACTCGTGCTGTCCAGACACATTTTCCCCATTTAAGTGACCAGAAGACTAAACAGGTTTTCTAATCATATTCCCTGAGTTATACTGTGTATAATTATTCAGAGAGGCTAACATTGGTGGGTGGACAGCGAAACAATGCGCCTGTTAATCTTCAGCCCACAAATGTGCTTAGCAGAGGCATTTGCTCTTTTATTTTTCCTAAAGTTCGTGGTTCAAAGCTACAAGACGAATCTTAGACCAGACCAGTCTGAAGTAAGAATCTTCGCCACTATTTTGTGATTCAAGAAACTGGGTTCGCCACCAACTACCTACAGTGGACACGTTGTGAAGATACCCACCTTGACATTAGGAGTGAAGTTCATCTAGATGCCTCTAGAGAAGAGTTCACATCACAAAAGACGTGACAGTGACCCATTGCAGTGCTCAACAAGTTAAGCTATTTGCAACAGGCACAAGCAACGGACAATAATAACCATCAGTCCCCAATTAAGTCTCAGTGAACACAAATTTTAAAAACCTGTAGTCACTTTCGTCTATATTTATTTAAATCTGTTAAAGACTAATTGATTATTAAATTTTTTATATGTTATTTTTTTACAAATTCATAGTTGATTCAGTTCTTATATATAAGAGAGCGCAAGAATGATCGAAAATCTTTAATATAAATACATATATTTACAGCCATAGAGCAAAAATTAATTATAAAAGGAATTTTGCTGGATTAAACCAGCTGGGGGCTCGAACAAGCCAAACCACTGCTTAAAACTTCACATAAGGTGCTGGATCAGATATAAGATAAAAGTGCTCTACCCTATGCAGCATTGTTCTTGACTTCTGAATTATCTTGTGAAAACTGCCTTGAGATAGAAGCGTCATTATCCTTCTATTTACAACTCTGCCAAGAGTAATCTTGTGCGAAGGTAGACACTTTTGAAGACCCATTTTAGATACTCTTGAGTTTTGGCCACTGGTGGACCACTACTGCAGAGCAAATCCCGTGACAATCGGTTCCTCTATCCTAATCTGTCTGCAATGTTTGGTCCTCACAGTTTTCAGTCCAATTTCCTTGCTGCCCATGCATTTTCTCCTTGGTCTTTGCCTTGTTCATGTGTCCAGAATTTGTTCAGTACGGGTCATTCTTATCTGTGTTAGCGTAGTTTGTTTGAAGAGCCTCAACTACTCTATCTCCATCTGCTCATTCATTCTCACTGCATAACCATTGGTAACAAACACGCAAGTTCTTATCACACAGGTCTTTTCCTTATATAGTCGGAGACATATTTCTGCCTAGAGTCTTCTCTTATTTGTCGATTAGTCTTGAATTCTTTCCAACTGATGTTCATGAGTTTTCTAAGACATTTGTTCTCGAATGTATTCAGCTTGTTCTCCAATGATTTTGTTATTTTCCAACTCTCACAGCCGTATGTTAACACTGAGATAACATTTGAATTAAACAGACGAAGCTTGGTATGTATATTCAATGATCGTAATTTCCAAATGTTAGATAATCTATTGAAGGCGCTAGCTGCCAAAGCAATTCTAGTATGGATTTCTCTTGTTGTGTCACCATCCTGAGTCATTTTACTGCCTAAATAATTGAAACTTTCAACTTTCTGTAGTTTTTCCCCGTTCAAGATGATATCAAAGGTCTCGTTAGAAAAGTTCATAGCTTTAGTTTTAGAGGCATTTATTTGGAGACCAATTTTAACCGAGAGATGACACAAATTATTTATTGCTTCTTGGGATTGTCTCAAAATTTCGTGTGGCATGAAAGCTTGACCTAGGTAATGTATATACAGTGCTTCATGCGTCATGGTGCTTTTTTTTTTTTTTAAGCTGTATTTTTGTTTTTTAATCATTCGGTCCTCATTTGAACAAACTTCAGAAATTTGCTCATCATTAAAATGATAGATACGAACGAGTAAATTTGTTTTGGACGATCTCCAGTAATCACTAGTTATAGTTAAATATAGGTTTTTCTGGCATGTTAACTTTTTTCTGCGTTTCCGAGACTTCGGAATGTGTTTTATTACAATTTTACTGTTTACGTAACTTTCCTTATGTTCATTGACATATTTGAAATAGAAAAAGGAGAGTTTGGAAAGAGGTGGGGGGAGAATGAATGAAGCCACATTGCTAACATATATTCTAAGTTTAGCATGAATGTAGTTATTTTATGAATAAGGTGTGCAGAAATGTACAATTAATTTGCGTAGAACAAAATTAAACTTTAGAATCTTTAATATGGCTTTCACAATTGTAGGCGCCAGGTTTAAATTATTAGGTACCAAAACGAGCTGGGATTTGTACTGTACCTCATTTGTAGTCAGATTTTCAGCCTACGAATGCAGAGATAGGATACTTGCAGAATGAGAAAAAAAAAACTGGTCGTTAAATAATTGCATACATATTTTTTCAGGTATACTTCGATCAGAGAAAACACATTAAATATATGCAGCAGATTCGTGACGTGCAAAGCAGGCACGAAGTAATTTTAGCACTGATGTCCATGACTTTAGACAATTACTGCACTTTGTTATCTTAGACTTCGATTTGAGGTTGTTGTCGATGAACGGATATTTGTAACCTAGGTCGTTTATCCAGAGTTCATGCTAATGTGTCATTGATAACCCACTTTCTCATTAGCCTATGTGGGCTAAAATGATCAAAATGCACGTAGTGGTTAAAAAAAAAAAAAAAACGACGTACGCATTTTTGACATTTTAAGTCACGTGTTCCAGATCTTTGAAAGTCTCCTCATTCGTCATTCGATCTCATATAACCACAGCTATTCTAAAAAAGTTGGCGATCTGTCTCAGGCTACTGACGGCATCATGCAGTTTATCCCTCAAATAGCTTGGTGACGGCCATGCTGTCAGTCTGTTCATCTCATGGAGCCGGCAGTGTCAGAGAACATGTTCTACCTTTTGCTTGTCTTCCCCACATGGGTGCATGTCTGCCAGACTTTTAATTAGGTGGTATTAGAGTCTCCGGAGACTACACCGGGCATATCATTTCTGTCTGTCATCCTTACTTACTTAGTCGTTCCCCTTCTACCGTGAGGTGTAGAGGTTTGGAAGAGAGAGCGCCAGACTATCCTATCGGCTGTCTTCCTCCTGGCCTGGTTCCATTCTAGTCCTCGATCCTTCAAAGATTGTCTAATGTTGTCCTCCCAGCGGACTCTGGGTCGTCCTCGGGGTCTGGATCCTTGGCTCTTTGTTTTTCCCATGCTTGTCGTGGTATCCGATCTTCTCCCATTCTGCAGACATGGCCAAACCATCTTAATTGGGACTGTTCTACTTGGGTCTGCAGGGGGTAGGATTTAAGGCCTTGACGTATCGTCTGGTTGCGTACCATGTCTCTTCTTGTTACTTCAACCACCTTCCTCAGATACCTCATTTCTGAGGTTTGGATCTGGCTTTTATGGGCTGTAGTCATTGCCCATGACTCGCATCCGTATGTCAAAACTGGGACATAGGAGGAGCGGTATACAGCCATCTTCGTTTTCTTACCAACCTCTCTCTTGCTGAGGAATCCTCGATTTATGGCCTGAAAAAGTCTCCCAGCTGCTGCTTTTCGAGTGGCCAACTCTTCTTTGATGCCTCCCTTTCGGTCTATAATAGCTCCGAGGTATTTGAAGTGGTCGACCTGCTCCAGGACCTGTTCTCCCAGCTTAATCTGATGTTTTCTTTCTTCTCGTGATATCACCATGGATTTTGTTTTAGAGCTGCTTATGACCATCCCTCTCTTCTCCAGCTCTTCCTTCCAGACTTGCAGGTTGGATTGGAGATGTGCCTCTGATTTAGCAATCAGGGCAACATCATCAGCAAATGCCAGCTCTGAAATATAGACCTGTCTCATCTTCCAGTACCCCACTGAATACTTTCTTGTTCTCTCCTTACATGCCTTGATGACATCGTCCATAAGGAGTATGAAGAGGTAAGGTGATAGGATATCACCTTGTCTTACACCAGTGGTGGTCCTGAACTCTTCCGACTTATGGTTTGCTGTCCTCACATAATTTCTGCAAGACTTGTAGAAGCTCTGTATAGCATGAATCAGAGGTGCTGGAATATTCTTCCTGGCCAAACAGTCCCAAAGTTTGCTCCAGGTGACCCTGTCAAACGCCTTTTCCAGATCTATGAAACAAAGATGCATCTCACTCTTATACTCAAGGGCCTTTTCACTCAGCTGTCTGAGTGTGAAGATTAGGTCTTGAGTACTTCGGTTTGCTCGGAATCCGCACTGGACCTCGTCCAATTGTGGCTCAGCTAGGCGTCGGAGTCTCTGCTCTAGGATTCTAGAGTAGATTTTACCAGGGACAATGAGAAAGGATATGCCTCTATGGTTTCCACACTGTCGATTGTCACCCTTTTTGAAAATTGGTGTTATGATGGCAATCTCCCAATCCTTTGGTATGGTCTTGTTGTACCACGCTGCCTGTAAAACCCTTAAGAGTAATAGGTCGCCTGATGCTCCCATGAACTTAACCATTTCTGGTGTTATACCATCATGCCCTGCTGCTTTGCCCATCTTGATTTTCTCCAGTGCTGCCTTCAGTTCTTCCATCTTTATGTCATCTTCACCATCATTGGTTTTCTCTTCTGTGCTAGTGTTTATCATTTCTGATGCTTCACCATGTTCACCATCCAGGAGTTCTGAGAAATATTCTTTCCATCTTCCCATTACTTCCTTCGGGGCAGTAAGCAATTTGCCCTGCTTGTCCTTTATAAATTTGAGAGGGCATTGTTTTTCCTTCCTCATGTTCTTTAGGGTCTTATAGAACAATTTCTGGTTTTCTTGTGCATCTTTTTCTAATATTTTTCCATTTGTCCTGTTGTGTTTTTAGCTCCTAAGTATTGTTTCCATGCCATTTTCTTCTCTCTTATTTTCTCTTTGACTTCCTCTGTCCACCAAGGTGTCCTCTTTCTCTTGTTCCCAAGACGGACTTCACCGCATGCTTCTGCAGCAGCTGTCTTTATGATATCCTTGAATTTAATCCAGAGGGTTTCCAAGTCATCAGGTCGTTCTTCTGTGTTGCTCACCGCTGCAGCAATAAGCCCTTGATATCTGGTCTTAATTTCTGGCTCTCTCAGCTTGTAGGTCCTAATGCTCATTTCTCCTGCTCGTTTACTTGGTTTCTTGCGTGATGTTGGACAGTTCCAAGGCTGAGCAACTCTTTCAGTTGTTCTTTTGATTGTTAGCAGGTAGTGATCACTTCCAATCTCTGGCCCCCTCCAGACTCTAGCATCTCGGACATATTTGAATGAGCTTCTCCGAACAATGGCATAGTCGATCACTGACTTCTCATTCTTTGTTGGTTCACATCTAGTGTATGCATGTATGCGCTTATGGGGGAACTTTGTGTTTGTAATGATCAGATTCTGCTCACTGCAGAATCTAAGGAGTCGCTTTCCATTGTCATTGAGAGTATCTTCTCCATATCTTCCGATAACTCCACCCCATCTAGCATGGTCATTTCCAACTCTGGCATTAAAATCTCCGAGCATGATAACTTCATCTAGGCAGTCATCCACTGTCCTTTGAAGCAGCTCGAAGAATTCCTCCTTGACCTCTGCTCTCTCATCCTCATTTGGCCCATACACTATGACCAGTTTGACTATGGTTTCTCCTTCTTTTAGTTTAACAACCATAATGCGCTCCGAGACAAAGTTCCATCCCTTGATACTATCTTTTTGATTTTGGGCCACAATGCAACCCACGCCCCCTTTAGCTCTTTCAGACATGGGTACACCACTGTAGAGCAGCGTGTTGCCATCGAGATCCATGACTCCTTGTCCTTTTTTCTTTGTTTCCGTTATAGCCAGGATTTCTAGTTTTGCTTTCCTCATCTCTTCCACCAGCTCCTCTTCCTTCCCATTTATACTTCTTGTGTTCCAAGTTCCATAAGTTGTAGTCCGTAGTCCGTTCCAGTTCGTCGCCTTTAGAATCAGTCCAGTTTTCTCTCTTGTGTTGCTAGTAATCGTGATTTAAAGCAAACAGGTGATTGGCCTGTTGTGCCTTTGCATGGTGGAGGGGCTGCCTCCTTACGGCCTCCATGCAGGCCGCCCTCCTCCTTTTTCATCCGGGCTTGGGACCGGCATTGGCGGAGTTCTGTCTGTCATCCATTTGGTGGTTTGTGCATCGTTGAAATTGTTATATTTGTTGTAGTACTCTGTAGTTTCTAGTGCCATGCATGGATTGTCGTTTTGCCATCTTGTTCAGTTCATTTGTGGTTGATTTAATTGCTACAGTAACAAATCTAAGTGCCCAGTTTCATATCGTGGCTGTTCTGCGTAAGTTGGATTTTGAATGAATTTTCCAGGCTGTGTGGAATTCAGTATTCTAGTGTCTGTCAGACATTTCCTATATACAACAGTTTCAGCGCAGTAATACCCCGCTTAGCGCTCAGGAGACGTTCTTAGGAAATTGAGCTCCAAAGGAAATAAAGCTCTACGGGTCATTATAAAACAATGTCAATGGAAATGCGATCTTAATATGTTATTTTTAACCTGAGATATAAATAGTGATCCATATTGTATGGTATATGAAGAGTAAGGGTAATAAAAAGTAATCTTATATAACATTAATAACTCATTTACAATATAGAATATTAAACATTATAATATACAACATACATGTGAAGATTTGACGAGTGTAACAGAATGAGAGAGGTAGCGCGCGGCTCTACTCTAGCTAATCCACATCTGCGCCACTGAAATTATGATAAACGTGCTGCAACAAGCATAAAAAGGGAGAGATGGTTAGAAAATGTTGGTGGAAGGTGGAATAATGTTGAAGATTGTTATTGTTAATCAGAATCGACCTCACTGCACTAACGACAAACCAATAGTTATCTTTATCAACTGACTCGCTATCGCACTTGCCAGTGGCTTCGTTCCATAGAACTGGAACATAGGAGACTATTGTCCGGATGCGAGCTTTCGTGTGAAGTAAACTGACTACGTGCATATGTACAAGTTCTGATGGCCGCTCTCGTAGGGTTGTTCGAACGTGTATATGTTTGAAAAGAACGTCCTACGAAAAACAGTAGTTAACATGTTGAAAAATATGAAACAAAACTGCATCAGAACTTCTAATGACAGAAGAAAGCTCAGAGAGACTATTCTTTCTTGGTGCGCCAGGTCGGAAAGGGAGAATGTGTCTTATTAATTTGCTTCTTACTAAAACCCAGAAGCAGAATAAAATTGCTATTGCGGTTCCATCATAAGTGTTGATGTCTCGATGTTTATCTTGTTTCCTACTAGAGTTACTTGCCCTTAGGCTAGCTCCTACTTTTCTCTTCTTCTTACTTCCTGTTTCCTAAGATGGTCGATTAAACATGTCGTTATGTATTCAGTGTGTTCGCCTTTGTGATTATGCTTCGTAACGTGAGTATGTATGACAGCCAGCCACGTCTCATTACATCTATCAACATTTACTATATAAAACAGTAAAGATCAACATGGTGGCAGCGGTGTTTATTTCTACAGAATTTGGACTATTCTGCTGAATATCTTGTAACACGTGTGCTGAATGTCATTAGACTTGAGGTGAGATTACTGGTTATTGCTTGCATACCATTATTAGACATTTCGTCATGGCAGAACGGCCCTTATTTCGGTTACCACCCTGCCTAGACATAAATAACGTCGAACCAGACACATTTCGTAAATGGAGACGACAGTTAGAACTATACATGCATGCATCAGAGGTGGCGACTAAACCTGATTCTGTTCGGGCGGCCATCATTCTACACTGTGCTGGACCTCAAGCTGTTGAAGTTTTTGATCAACCAACAGAGGAAGGAGACCACTCTAATCCTAATAAAATTCTCGATCTGCTCCAGAACCATTGTAGCTCACGAAGCAATGAAGTATTACATACATTCAGATTCTGGAACACACCTCTTCAAGAACCTTTTAATTCCTTTTTAACTGAGCTGAGAACTAAGGCAGATTTGTGCAACTTTAACGACAAGGATCGTATGATAAGAGACAAAATTGTCTTTACTGTCAACAAAAGGTTACAGGAGAAACTCTTGAGAGAAGCTGATCTCGATGTAAAGAAAGCCATTCACATATGCAGAGTCTTCGAGCAAACTGGAAACGACATAAGAGAGATGAGTAATACAGTACAACCTTCTGAAGCAAGGGTTGAAAAGGTACAGAAAAAAATCACTCAACCATAAACCTCCCAAGAGAGACACTGGGCATGCTGCTGGTAAAGCCTGTCAAAGTAACACTGACAGTGGGTACTTTGAACCTAGAAAGGAGTGTCATTACTGTGGACAGAAACATCTATTGATTAAGAAAAAGTGTCCTGCATGGGGGAAGTTTTGCTCAAACTGGGGGAAGAAACCATTTCAAAGTTAAATGCAAGAAAGTTCACACTGTTCACACAGTCAATGGAAGATTCTGAAGTTTTTCTTAATTGTGTGAAGTCTAGCAAAGCTTGTACATCTGCACAACTCATTATCAATGGAAAAATGGTAAAATTTCAGCTAGACACAGCAGCTGATGTGAATACAATCTGTCAACGCTTTGTGATGCAAGAACAATTGTTACCCACTAAACAGAGGCTTGTTATGTGGAATGGTACTAAGATGACTCCACTGGGAGAAGTTATATTAACTGCTGAGAATCCTGAGACTGGGACAAAACACAATATAAGGTTTACTGTTGTGAAAAATAAATTCACATGTTTGCTGGGCAACAACACACTGCAGGATCTACAATTTGTGACAGTCAACACAAACAAATTTATTGCTAAGGTGGCTACTGACAGTTTAGATAATGATCATAACTCTGATAACCATCTAGGTGTCCTGGGTGAAGCTGTGTTGCATATTGACCCTAATATTCGTCCAAAGGCACTGCCGTGCAGAAAAATACCATTTTCACTTAAGAGCAAGGTAAAGTCAGAGCTTCAAAATCTAATGAACAGAGGTATATTAATACCAGTAGAGGAACCGACTGAATGGGTTAACCAAATGGCTGTGGTTGAAAAGCCTGATGGTTCTTTAAGAATATGCATTGATCCTAGACCCCTGAATGAAGCTTTGCAGAGAGAGCATTACAGATTACCAACTTTGGATGATGTATTGCCTGAACTCAACAATGCCAAGATTTTCACAAAGCTGGATATCAAGGAAGCATTCTGGCATATCAAACTTGATGAGAAGTCTAGTAAACTTACAACAATGATTACACCTTATGGTAGGTTCAGATGGTCTAGATTACCATTTGGCTTGAATGTAAACAGTGAAATTTTCCAGAGGCATCTAGCACAAGCTCTTGAAGGTCTTCATGGTTGCATCAGTGTTGCTGATGACATAGTTATTGCAGGTTGTGGATCAAACAGACAGCAAGCAATTAAGGACCATGATCTGAAGCTCAAAGCACTGAAACATAGGTGTAAAGAGAAAGGCATTAAACTGAATGACGCTAAAGCTCAAGAGAAGAAAGAAGAAATTACCTTCATGGGTCACCTTATTACTGCTCGAGGTGTTGAACCAGACAAGAAAAAGGTTGAGACAATACTAAACATGCCCGTTCCCAAGGACTGTCATGAGGTTTGCAGATTTTGCGGCATGATACAGTATCTAGCAAAGTTTCTCAACAATCTTTCAGAAGTTCTTCATCCAATAAGAGAACTTACACGTAAGGATACTCCCTTTATCTGGTCTGCTGAATGTGAACAAGCTTTCAAGAGAGTCAAGAAACTGATTACTTCTACTCCAGTACTCGCATACTATGATCCTGATGAATCTTTGTGTATTCAAGTTGATAGTAGCAGCTATGGACTTGGGGCTGTCCTCCTACAAAATGGTCAGCCAATAGAGTTTGCTTCTAGAGCTCTAACTGAAACAGAACAACGCTGGGCTCAAATTGAGAAGGAGCTCTTTGCTGTTGTATATGGTTTGGAACGCTTTGACCAGTACACTTATGGAAGGAAAGTTACAGTCATCAACGACCATAAACCTTTGGCGGCCATCGTTAAGAAACCTCTGAGTCAAATTCCTCTAAGACTGCAGAATTTACTGATGCGCAGCCATCGATATGACTTTGAATTCCAATGGGTACAAGGTTCCGATCTTCTTATAGCCGACACACTGTCCAGAGTTTGTATTCATAATGTCACATTGGATTCCTTAGCTGATAGAGAGAGAGCAATGCAGGAGCTGATGCACCTGTAAGACTACCTGAAATACCAGATGTGATGATGGAAAAGATTAAAGCTGAAACTCTCAAAGACAGCGTGCTCCAGATGTTGAAGTCGACCATTTTGGATGGGTGGCCTAAAAGAAAGTCTGATGTACCAGCTGAGCTTATGCCTTATTTTGATATTCGTGACACTCTGACAACAGATCAAGGCATAATACTTAAAGGAGAGCGTATTCTTATCCCAAAAGCACTGAGGCCTGAAATCAAGCAAAAGCTACACGCTGCTCATCTTGCATTTGACAGCATGATGCGCCGGGCCAGAAGTTGTCTGTTTTGGATCGGCATGACGGCTGAGATTCGACAGATAGCTGACAGTTGTCCAGAATGTCAAGAAACGAAGGCAAGGAATACTAAAGAACCTTTAAAGGTAGTAGGCTACCCACAAAAGATTTAAAAAAATAAAAATCAAACAATTTTCATTTTCATGCTTTAAATCATCGTCAACATGTTCTTGTACTAAACATAATTCATAGAAGCTTAGAGATACTCTGGTATGATAGGAATCAGTGTTTTTCTACACACACCCCCTTGAGTGATTTGCATAGCAACCAATGTTTATAGTTGGTTACCATGTGAATAATGACCCAACATGAAGGTGCGTAATTGTAAAACTGTGAAATTATAATTATACTGAGGCAACAGGAAAAAGATATTTATAACTTTTCCAAAGGGAATCACTCAATGATTTCTTATGAATTTTTCAAAAGTGTGTGTCTAGAAAGCTTTGATCGTAAATTTCAGCATTTGTTACATGCATTGTGCATTTTCACCAACATCAACTCTATTTATTGCTAGTTTTATACTGATTCTGTATAATAGTAGTTAGTGTAATGTTATGATGTATGTATATAAGCATTACCTCGTCATCTACACAAGCACACACATGTTTCAGAGAGCACTCAGTAAAAGCATGTTCAGTTCGTAGCCATGTTTATTTACAGAATATCGTACATGTCAAGATTCGCATTATATTACAATGTGTGGTTCGTACTTTAATGTATTCATATTACATCCCCCCTTTTTTGAAAAAAAAAAATGTGTGCAAACATTTCCAACGAAATGTTTCATGTGAGAAAGGATAAGTATGTGTAATGCTCAGTGTGAGTATATATGTCACTGTCTGTATCGGCTGGGAGGTGTCACTGTATGGCCAGAACGAGTGGTGTAAAGTGCTGGTGGTTCTGCGGAAGTCCCTGGTTTAGCTTGAGTTGGTTGTGATTTCGGCCTTGGCGCTTGTTGGTTTTGTGGGGCACCAAAGTCTGGAGTTACTGCATTGTCTGTTGAAAGCATGGGAATTCTCTGTTCTGTTGTATTCTGTGGGATTTCTCTTATGTCCACTCTGTTTCGCCTCAGGGGGGTTGCTGCTGCTGTCTGGTCTTAAAGTATAGCTCCTGGGTTCAGGGTTTCTGGAAATGATTGTTGCTTTTGACCATGTGTCATTGTTGTGGTTGTAGGTAGTCACATGCTGACCAGGATATAATGGTGGTAAGTCTTTAGCACATTTGTCATAGTTGGATTTCTGAACTTGCTGACGATGCTGAAGTTGATCATATGTGCTGTCTCTATGTTGTGGACGGAAGTGGACCTTAGATGGTAGGAGGTCTTTAATTCTTCTATCAAACATAAGTTCTGCTGGACTGTCGATCTTACTGTCTACCGGTGTTGTTCTCCATCTCAAGAGTGCTAGGTGTACATCCTCTGTTCTTGTTTTTCTTCATGATTGACTTGATAGTTTGTATCTGTCTCTCAATGAAACCATTAGATTTAGGGTATCTAGGTGATGATGTTGTGTGTTTGATCTTCCAGTCCTTAGTGAAGTTTCTGTATGCTTGACCTGAGAAATGTGGACCGTTGTCTGATCTAATTTCATCTGGGATGCCAAACATGCTGCAATACTTCTTTGTAATGTCTGCAATAACAGCTGATGGTGAGGGTTGTGGAAGTTTCTCAATGATGGGAAATTTGCTGTAGTAATCAGCAATAATAAGATAGTCATTATTGTCGATTGAGAAAATATCAGTTCCTATAATGCTCCAAGGGCTCAATGGTATGTCTGATGGTATGAGAGGTTCTCTGCACTGCCTATTTGCATGTTCTTGGCAAATTGAACAGTTTTTACATAGTGTTTCTATGTCCTTGTTTATCTGTGGCCAGTAAAAATCTTTCTTTGCTCTCAGTTGTGTCTTCACAATACCAAGGTGACTATTATGGAGCTGTTTACGGATGATATCGCGTTGTGTCTCTGGTACAACCATGCGATCTCTTTTAATGATTAGCCCCTCTTCGATGCTTATCTCGTCCCTCATCGAGTAGTATGGACGGATGTGTGTTGGAACTTCCCTGATAGAGCTTGGCCATCCATGGTATATCAGTTTCATTGAGAGAGTTAAGGATAGGATCTCTCATTGTGTCTTCTCTGATGTGTTCAAGCCGATTATCGCTAAACTTGACAAAATCAACTTTGATGTTTGGGGTAAGATCTGCTGTCTTGTTGGGGTTTGGTAGTCTGCTGAGAGCATCTGCAAGACCTATATCCTCTCCTGGGATATACTGAATATATTAAAATCATAACCTTGTGTTTCCAATAACAGAGCTTGTAGTCGTGGTGGTGCTGAAGCTATTGGTTTTTTTATGAATCATCTCAAGTGGCTTGTGATCTGAGAGAATTGTAAATGGGCGGTTGAAAAGAAATGTGTGGAAGCGTTTGATTCCAAAACGTACAGCTAGCATTTCTCTTTCAATGTTTGCAAGTTTCTTTTCGCCAGAACTTAATGATTTGCTTGCGTAAGCTACAGGACGAAGTTCTTTGGCATAGTGTCCTTCAGGATTTTTGTCTGGTTGCAAAAGTGCTGCTCCTAGGCCTTTCAGACTGGAATCAACCATGAGAAAAGTGGGTGCTTGCATGTCATAGTATTTCAAGCATGCATCAGATGATATGAGGGTCTTCAAGTGGTTGAATATGTGTTGGTAGTCTTCTGACCATTCATACGGAGTTTCATTCTGTAGTAGAGATCGCAAAGGTTCTGCAGCAGCTGACAAATTTGGTATGAATTGTGCTAGGAAATTGACAGCACCTAAGAATTGTTGCAGTTCCTTCTTTGTAGCTGGTGTTGGCATGTCATGAATATCTTCAACCTTTTTAGGGTCTGGTTTTACACCATTCTGGGTGTACAGCAATCCAAAAAATTGTATCTCCGTTGCCTTAATTGTACACTTTTTGCTGTTGAATGTTAGCCCATTGGCCTGTGCTACATGCATCAAGTTAATCAAGTTACGGTCGTGTTCTTGTTTCTGACCTGCCGCAGACTACAATGTCATCCGCAATAGCCACTGTACCAGAACATTGCTCAACAATGTTGTCAATCTTCTGTTGAAAGATGTCTTGTGATACATTCAAACCAAATGGGAGTCTCTTGAAACAATATCTGCCGAATGGTGTTCGAAAAGTTGTAAGGAGTTGACTTTCCTCTGCTATCTCAACACTCCAGTATCCGTGTACAGCATCTAGTTTAGAAAAATATTTGGCATTGTGGAATCTGTGAGTTATCTCTTCCACTGTATGCATTTTGTGTGGACAGCGCTTTAGACTGTTGTTTAAGTGTTTTGGGTCAAGGCAAACCCGAAGAGAACCATCCTGCTTCAGAACGGTTGTGATACTACTACACCAATCAGAATGCTCTTCAACCTTTCTAATAACATCATTCTGCACCATCTTTTCTAGTTCTGTGGCAAGTTTCTGTTTAACATGTATAGGATACTTTCTAGGTGGGTCTATCTTTGGCTCAGCGTTGTCTTTTAAAAAGAATCTTGCCTTTCCTGGAAGTTTGCCTATTCTGTCGAACTGTTCTGGGAATCGCTGTTTAAGGTCATCTACTCCAGTGACGTGTAGAGTAAGTAAGATGTTCTTTTTTGTCAGCTTTAATGTTGTTAATAGTTACCACACTCAGCTTTTCGCACATTGGTATCAACATCTACCAAGTAAAATGTTGACAATGTCCATTCAGAGCCTCTGTATGAACATTCAAGTGTTACTGCTCCAAAACAGTCTATACTTGTTCCATTGTAAGCTCTTAGCTTTGTCCTGCCACTCCTACTTTTTACATCCCTTGTGGGAAATCCTTGCTCATCCACCTTGTCAGGCATGATCTGTCTGAATATTCTTAAGGGTAGAGTGTTACCTTGGGCACCTGTGTCTATCTTGAACCGAATATATCTTTCTTTGTGCCTTTTAATTCCTGGTATTCGGAATTGTACCTTGCAGAAAGCCTGCGTTCTCTTTGGTTCATTGCTGAAAGTTAGTATCTTCACAGTATCAAAACTGGAAGGATCACTTTCTTCACTGGAGTCAAGGTCCTCAGTCATCATAGAGTGTGTGTTTGTTTTGATGACTTTCTGCTGTGAAGTTTGTGTTGAGCACTGTCTTGTTTCCTCTTGAAACATAATTTTATCCAATGGCCCCTCTTTCTGCAGTAATGACATGTAGAGTCTTTAGCTGGACAGTGGTTTTGTATGTGGTTTAGGCCACAACATTTACACATAGCACCTCTGCTTGTGTTGTGTTTTTCTTGTTGCTTCGAACCAGTTGCTTTGTTTTGTTTGGGTTTATAGCTTTTTACTGCATCCACCTGGGCTGTTACTGTACCTTGCTGAATTTGTTTAATGTTTAGTGCTTGTGCCTCGTGTTTCCTGCCTTCATCCAGAAGTTGTTGTAAATTTAGTGTATCACTCTGGCTCAGTATCCATTTCTGGAACTCTGGCATTGGTGTGCTGAGAAGGATCTGTTCGATAATTCGCTCTTTTTCTTCTTCTTTGTTAAATTTACATACACTTGTTTTCTCCTTGATGCGAGTGAAGAAATCATCTAAACTTTCATCAGGTTTCTGTCGCAGGTGGTGAAGTTCTAATCTTGCCGCTCTAAAGTTCGTGTGCTTTATTATTAGACGTTTTTCAAATTCGTCCAATATGGCTGCGGGGTCTGTTGCCGTCTCCACAGGCATGGCACTAGCAAAACTGTTGTAAATTTTCAAACCTTCATCGTCCAATGCTTCTAGGATATATGGAGTTAGGGTTTGTCCTTCCAGACCAGTGGTCTTGGAATATAGATCTATGCGTTGGCGCCATAACAAGAAAGCTTCACTCTTATCGTCTTGACCGGCGAATCTCATTTGCGGTGCGTTGCGATATTGTTCCGCCGCCATGGCTGACCTCGATGACGAAAATTAGCCGAATAAACTGTACTCACGTGTTATCGTGTAGCTGTTTTGCGTCAGTCCGGTATCGACCGCTGCCACCATGTAATGTTATGATGTATGTATATAAGCATTACCTCGTCATCTACACAAGCACACACATGTTTCAGAGAGCACTCAGTAAAAGCATGTTCAGTTCGTAGCCATGTTTATTTACAGAATATCGTACATGTCAAGATTCGCATTATATTACAATGTGTGGTTCGTACTTTAATGTATTCATATTACAGTTAGCAGAGCTTCTTTTGTTCACAATGGGAAATAAGACAAAGTAAGTTCCTTGGAAATCGGTACACCAACAAACCGTTGCCTGAAAATGAGACACCTATTGTCGATAGTGACGCTATAAAGCCTCTGTGCTCCTCAGCAAAGAAAATAAAGGTCCAAGAAAGTGAAGGACAAGCTAAAAATGACAACAGAGGAAATGTGTTTATCCTTATGGATGTAAAACTGCTGTTTGGGTTTTTATGCGCTAACTTTAGATGTGACAAATGTTATCAGTACTCACTGACCTGTGAGATCGTCGAAGAGACTCGGGATGGCTTTTGTCATGAAATCAGTATCAAGTGCACAAACTGTGTCGAATGGAATGCCAATTTCAATACTTCTGATGTTTCATCTCCAGCTACTCACAAACACAAAGAAGTAAATGTGCGAATGGTGGCATTTGTGCATTCTATTGGGAAAGGCCACAGTGCATTGCAGAATTTTTCAATATACATGAACACAAGTCAACCAATGGCAAAGAAAGCTTACAGGAGAACGCTGCACAGGATCTATTCAGCAAGTAAGGACATTGCAATGGAAAGACCCTGAGAGCACTAAAAATGGGATTCATAGACACTGCAGCTGCAGTAGAAGGAGACCATTATTCAATAGGAGCTCATTAAACTTCATTTTGTGAGTTCTTTTTCTGTTTTTCTTTGTTTTCTCGGAATTGTCTTTTTAGCATAATTGGTGATCTTTGAAACAAGATATCTCTGGATCTATACATTCAATTGACATGAAAATTAACATAGTTGGTTGTCATATAATCTTACAGATTCTGACCTAAAATGGATACAATTGAATTCAAAGTTTTAGTTTTATGACCATCATGCATATATAATGAGGCACAAATATCAAACATTCCAGAAATATAAATTTTGAAAATTCATTAAAAATTAACCTTTCTGTCAATCTCTGTCATTTTAGGTCATGACCTCTCGCTATATATAATGATTCAATTTGCCAAGTTTCAGTCAGATCCTTGTACAAATAACATAGTTATGATGTTTTGAAAAAGGTGTATAATTTATTCACTACGGCGGCCATATTGGATAGCTAATTTGCATAATTAATGAGGTCATTATGTGGACACAAATTTTAAGTCCATACTAACACTATACCCATGGTTGTTTGATTCTGAAAGGAAAATTTGAGTTTTTTACCCTATCAAGGTAGCCTACTACCTTACACCAACACTCAAGAGGTTTATCACCCTGGGAGAAAGTTGGCACTGACATCTTTATTATAGAAGGCCGATATTATTTAGTCCTAATTGACTACTTCTCCAACTTCATTGAAGTAGACTTTCTACCTACAATGACAGCACAGTTAGTCATCAGGAAATTGAAGTCTCATTTTGCTCGTTATGGTGTCCCTAAAGTTATTGTATCTGACCAAGGTACTCAGTTTACGTCTGCACAGTTCAGATCATTTACTGCTAGATGGGGAATACTTCATGTTAAATCAGCACCAGGTCACCATAAAGCCAATGTATTAGCTGAATCTGCTGTGAAACTCATCAAGGGTATGATGAGAAAGACTGTTCAGGACAATACAGATGCATATGAGGCACTACTTGAACTTCGTAATACGCCAAGACAAGGGTTTGATCAAAGTCCAGCAAAAATACTGTTCAACAGGAAACTGCGTACACTGATACCTTCTGCAGTGAAACCCGTTGCATCTCACAGTAGAGTTATTAAAAGTAGAGGCAAGAGAGACAGATCAGTGAAGAAGTATTATGATAAAACTGCTCATGATCTGCCCAAGTTGTCTCACCAGCCAGTCTACTATCAAGACCCTGAACAACCAAACTGGCAACCTGGAAGGATTGATAAGAGGCTTTCTGAAAGATCTTATCTCGTTGAAGGGGAGAATGGAGGTCAATATGTCAGAAACAGAATCCATCTAAGACCTAAAACAACACCTTTCACACCTGATCCCGAGGACCTGGAAATTGATGTCTCCTCTCCAGTTCTACCCGAGCAACAGGTTGTTTTGCCAGACATGGAGAACACTAGTGAAGTGAACATTTCCAATCCTCCAGAAGTTGATCCTTCAACCCCAGCTACTTCTAGTCCTGGGAAGGCTGGCAAAGAACAGAAACATTCTCTCCTACCATCTTGCCCTAAGAGACCTCAAAGAGATCGCAAGAAACCCTCTTGGATGAATGACTTTGTTCACTCATAAAGAAGGGGGGCTGTTGATGTCTCGATGTTTATCTTGTTTCCTACTAGAGTTACTTGCCCTTAGGCTAGCTCCTACTTTTCTCTTCTTCCTACTTCCTGTTTCCTAAGATGGTCGATTAAACATGTCGTTATGTATTCAGTGTGTTCGCCTTCGTGATTATGCTTCGTAACGTGAGTATGTATGACAGCCAGCCACGTCTCATTACATCTATCAACATTTACTATATAAAACAGTAAAGATCAACAATAAGAAATAAGAGTTTTTGTGTGAAATACAGCTAAACACATTTACTCGGTCTTTTATGTTAGGAGCATTTTAATTTTATGCGCCCGTTAATATAACTGACGGAAATTGTGTCTTGGATGAACAAAGCCTGCCACGGCAAAATGATGCAAACATTAAAAAATTACGAAACTTTACAGATCCAGTTGCTTGCCTTTCCAATAGCTCTACTGTAGCAGAATTGTCCAGAAAGATACAGATTGACATAAACAAACCTCCAACCAATATTAAACGCGTGCAAGTATAAACAGATCATCAGAACAACAAAACAATCTGAATAACAACTAAAACATAAACAAACTATCAGGAGGAATATTTCAGCGCAGCAAAAAGAATATAAACAATCAAGGAAGATATCAAAGAAAATAATACGCGTCTTGGTTTACGAAACAATGTATGTGTTTGAAGGGGGCGTGCTACAAAGATAAGTAGTAAACACGTTTAAAAAGGAAATGGTGGACTATTCTTTCTTGGTGAGCCAGATCGAACGCGAAAATATGCCTTATTAATTTTCTTCTTGCAAAAACTCGGAAGCAAAATGAAATCACTCTTCCGGTGGAACCATAAAGAATAACAGTATTTTGTGCGGCTTGCATTTGCAATTACTGTAAACAATGCGCGAGGACAGTCACTTAAAGGAGTGGTCAAATAACTTAAACGAAAATTCATTTTCACTCGAATATCAAAATATTATAGTTTGCTTTTACATTTCCTAAACAGTTACTAGGAAAACTCGGGCAACGCCGGGTACTTACAGCTAGTATATATATATATATATATATATATATATATATATATATATATATATATATATATATATATATATATATATATATATATATATATATATATATATAAACCCTTCTCAATTAAAGAGCGCTGTAGCGGAACAGCGATGTACTGGGTGGCGCTAAGCGGGGTATTACTGTATGTATTTGATAGTCTTCTGCACAAGCAGTTTCTGCTAGTTTTTTCATCAAGATTAGGCCCCTATTAGCTGTCTTGCTTTTTGCTGACGCTTATCTGTCTCAATTTTCCATGTTATATTGACAGTCTGATTAAGGAACATTGAAATGCAAACAGTTCTTATCTCCGTTTTTAGGTGTTAATTAACTTAGCTGCACTCTCAACTAGCTCGTGTCTGATTTATTAATTCTGAATTCGCGAGGAAAGATAATCGACATGAGAGAGAAAACAACGTTTCTGATTTTTCTTTTATCCACTGCTTATGCCACGAAGCATCGCAGATGGAAGTGACAATTTGTTTCCAATCCATTACGCGCACTATGGCCTGGCATGCTGTTATGTTATATTTATACCTCGAAGCGTCGAAAAAAGGAGTGATTATTGGTTTCCATGCCGTAGTGTGCTGTTGTGTTGTTTTTCTTCAGATATCTATAACCTCTCGATCCATCTCTTTGTGGGGATCGCGCTGCACGTGGGGTTTTTTTTTTCTTCAGCCTTTTTGCTGATCAGGAAAAGATAAAGATAATGAGAATAAATGCAAGAAATAATGATACGGTTGAACTTGAAGAAACACAACAACAAGGTGTAGAATCATACACATATCTTGGCAGCAATATAAATACAGTTGCAGGGACAGACAGTGATATCAAAATAAGAATACAAAAAGCGAGATGGGCTTTCGTTGCATTGGGAAACATATGGAGATCAAGATAAATCAAGTCTAACACAAAAATAAGAGTCTTCAACTCAAATGTCAAGTCAGTCCTGTTGTGTGGCTCTGAAACATAGAGAACTACAAAACACAACAACCAAAGAGCATCAGACATTCATAAATGGGTGCTTGCCTAGCATAAAAGGATTGAAATGGTATGACAAGGTTACCAGTGTGGAACTGATGACAAGAACCAGACAAGACGGTGGAACAAGAGATGAGAAGAAGATGCTGGCGATGAATAGGACACACACATTGATGAAACCTGTTGATAGCATTACAAGGCAGTCCTTGTTCTGGAATCCGCAGGGAAAAAGAAGCAGAAGTAGGAAAAAAACAGCACACAAACACACACAGGGAGAAGAGAACTGGACAGAAGTAAAAATAATGAGGAAGCCGTGAAAAAAACGAGCTAATGTCACGTGACAGGAAGACTTGGCATGCATTTGTTGAAGGCCTATGCTCCCTGGGAAGCGAGAAGGTAGTTATTGATTGACTGGTTGATCAACTCTGAAAGTCCCGGGTCTGGAGCCTGAAAGCCTGACACCCCAGGGTATCGCCTGTAAACGAGTACCTGATTCTGCTTTTGAGTTAGGGAAGGCGGAGGCAGCGAGGAAGGAAAACCGGTCAACCCCCTACCCCATAAAGCTGACTACTATTATTATTATGAAACTACTGCCACTTCTCTCCCCTACGGCAGTATTTACTGTGGAACTACCCTTTTAGTTGTGACACACGTGCTTTCGCTTTAGCGACAGGGTTCCAACTTTGTAATTATGTGCCATTGTTTAAAACAAACACTAACAGCATTGTTTGCTACAGCTCATAAAAAATGATGCAGTAACCAGGGTTGTGGGAGTCGGCTATAACATTTTCCAACTGCGACTCGTGAAATTATCTAAGTCCGACTCCCGAGTACAGTTTTTTTTTAAACTAGTCATATGGCATAAAATTCGGAGTGGAGTCCGGACATTTTTTACCAACTCCACTAAAAAATGACAAGACTCCTCGATTCCGTCTCCACACCCCTGGTAGAAACCTACTGAAACATTCAATAGATAACTATACAGGTCAGCTGGCAAAATCAGTGCACTGGGTGTCAAAATGCATGTAACATGGTTATATAGTTTACTGATTACATGCGAAGAGCGAATGCATAGAAATACTGTACAAAAAAAAAAAAACACATATTGATAAGCTTTTCTTCAAAAGTGTTGAGTAATTAACATTTCCGTCTCATATGCAGTTAACAAAAAAAAAAAAAAAAGTGTTTGTCAGACTACTGCTAAACGTAACGGGTTGCTTGCTCTGGCGGTCATAATAAAAAAAAAAAACACGCACACACACGCACATACACAACTGACAACTGAAATACACATTTTAAGGGAAATAACAGCTGCGTTATCTTTGGTCCCGTTACACGGATCTTGACATCCGAGATCTCTTCCCCTCCCTTTTTTTTGTGTTGTTGTTTTAAAGTCTCAGAAAAACAGGTTAGGTCATTTTAGAACATTTACCTTACAAGGTAAATAACAAGTAGTCATGAACACTGTTAACCTTCACCTGTAATGACAAATAGTATCAACGTATAAATCTTACCTGTTTTTTTTTTATTGTTCTGCGCAAATACAGCACATTAATGTAATAATGTTTCTCATTATTTAATAAAAGAAAAGTCCATCTCTGTCACCTTTAGCTTTTTTGGCAAAGGTTTGCACTATCATCACCATCATCTTCATTTGCGCTCCTCGCTGACCATGGAACTACCACTGCAATTAGACTTGCGCTATCTTCTTCTTCTTTGATTCTTAGCCGCCGACTGTCAGAGCAATCAGTGGCCATACCACCTGGTGGCGTCTTGTAGAGCAACACTTTGCTCAGTCGTCGGTCATCCTTCGTGCAGTGTCCCAGCTCTAGTTCATTCTTTGCATCTCGGCCTCCAAAGTTCTGCACCAAGATGTTTTTGGTCGGCCTCTTTTTCGCTTTCCTTCGCTTGACATTAAAATAAAGAAATAATGAACTTTGCATATACTTGTTGAATATCACACAAATTATAAAGACCTTTATACAATGACAAATGCATATAAAAATACACTTTCCAGCGATGCAGGTTTACAACAGCAAACAAGACACACCAATGGTACGAGATAATGCTTCTTTTTATTCATGGTCATTTCTATTTTAATTTTTTGTTTTAAACATTTATTAGTTTTTCTGTTAGACTTTTATTTGCCACACGTGTGAGCCACTGACATTGTCATGCAAAAAGTCCTTTTTTTTTTTTTTTTTTTTTTAATGCAAAGAGGAGAAACACCCATGTTTAAGAACTGGGAATTCGACAAATTTGTCTTCTTTAGGACTAGCCATTATCAGGGCTCAGAAATGTTATCCGAGAGATAGTCCATTTCAGGGCATAGTATTTCTTAACGGTGCACATGTTTTGATTTTTGTCACTGGCGTGCCACGACACTAGAAGGCAAAGACTTTTAAACCGAAACACGTTTCTCCTGTTGCAGTCAGCTGTTTTCACTGTCTCTATTAGTGTTCGAACATTCCAGATGCCCAGTCTGGAGGTTTCCTGTAATTAAAAAAAAAAAGTGTGAATCAGCCGCGCACACTCCTCGGCTTTCTCTGGTTTGCATCATACGCCTATCTTGATAGAGGGCCTTCTTCCGTCTTTGTTGGCTTAGTTGAATTATTGCATGTGAATCACTTGCTTTGGACGTCATTTTAAAATGAGACAGCAGAAGACTACGAACATGCAAACATTAATAAACATATGCTTAAGAAGGCTGTTGCTAAATTTGGATTGTTGTAGAGAGTTGGAAATCAAAATATTTGAGACAGAAACGTACATTAAATTTGGGTAGTTAGATAGCAGACCTCGGGAAACTTGTCAGCCACTGATATGGAACCTAGAAAGGAATGAAAATAATGAAGAGCATGTATTCTGAGACACTATAGAGGGGACTGAATAAAGAATACTCAACACCCATTGAAGAGTTGGAAAAGATTACCCACCTCCAGCCTGTGCGGGATAGAAGAGATAGCAGAGCCCAGCAACAAGCCGAGAAATTCAGGAGGCTGATAGACCACCCAATGCACCAGAGAATAAATGGACTTGGAAGGGGAAGACTGAAGCGAAGCAACTTTACAGTCAAAACAAAGATGAGAGCAGACCCCATAAACGCAATATCAATAGCTACGCCAATATGTACTGCACACAAGCTACCAATTTGGAAACAACGGCGCCTCCCTGAAATGATAGAAAACGTTCTTGGTATTGAGAGAAAGAACAGCCAAAATGAAACAGAAAGGAGAGTCCTAACCACAAAATATATAGAGAAACATAACCAAAGCAACACCTGGATCCATGCATACACAGATGGATCAGCAACTAATGCAACAGAAGATGGGGTTGGAGGAGTCTTCCTGAGCTTAAGCAATGGCACAAAAAAAAAAAAAAAAAGATAGCAGTTGCAACAGGGCAATTTTCAAGTAACTTCAGAGCAGAGGCAGAGACCTTAAAAACTGCATCAGAAATTATAATGACAGAAGAAAGCTCGGAGAGACCAGTAGCTATCTTCTCAGATGCGCTGTCAGTGATTACAACGCTGAAATGTCAAAGTAATGCTGAACTGGATGACCTAAAAGTAACACTTCACAGACTATGTCAGCAGTACAAAAGAGCCGTCATACCGTGGATCCCCTTACTGCAACATCCCTGGAAATGAAGAGACTGACATATTGGCAAAGGAAGGGGGAAAGCTTCCTCATCTTGACACAAACATAACTTATGAGGAGGCCAAGAGTTTTATCAAGCGCAGGTACAGGCACAAGTGGGAAGAAGAGCATCCAGGCCACACAAAAAATGATCCGTATAACCAGCTCAGCAGAAGTGAACAAGTGGTAATTTTCAGACTTTGCACAGGTCATAACAGATTGAGATACCATCTATTCAACAAATTAAAGATAGGAACTACTGATGAGTGTGACTGTGGCACCGATAAAATGACTGCCGAACATCTGCTTCAAAGGTGCCCAACATATGAGGAACAGAGAAGACTCATATGGCCATCACCAGTACCATTCCTGGAGAAAATCTACGGAGATATCAACAGCCTCAGGCTGACCATTGCTTTCTTTGAACTTATTCAAGTTGACATCTGAGGGTGAACGAAGAAGAAGAATAAAGAATACAACTAGAGAGAATAGGGAAGTACCAGATAGTCGAATGGAAGCATGTTATCACAAGTTTATGCACCCAAACGAGCCAGATGTATTGTTTTATTGATTCACTGACTGAAAATATATCACAACAACACCCCGCCACACCCGCCGCTAAAGTGATCTACGTGTGACAGAATGTAGCTTTCTATGTAAACTGATGTGCATGGTTTAAACTGAATGAAGTCATCCTTGTAATCAAGTGAAATGTAAACGTTGTTATATCCCACGCATATGACTGGTTGCGTGTGTTAAGTTGATCTGTATTGCTTTATGCCCGTGCTTCTTGCTTTGTACAATAAAACATACCTGTGATAGAAATTCTTTATGCCATGACAACTTTAGGCATCTCGCGGCTAATTGCTTAGCAACGGAGGCAATTAAATCAACAAAGTCCTACTGTTAGTCATTGATCTGACACTGCTTGCTCTCCCTCATTGTTTCTATATCGAGAAGCTTTCAAACGTGTTGTCAGAGAACAGTGAACGTGCGTCGTGTCAGCTAGGGTTGTTAATTCTTGTCATGGCATGATTCTGGTCGAAGAAGTAACATGCTAGTAGGAGCATCTTTACTGAGATCATGAACGCCGTAAGGCATACAGTTACAGCTACAAAAGTGGGCCTCTGATTATTTGATTGTATACGGAGATTGTGTATGGTCTACGTAAGTAATTGTAAGCCCTGTGCAGTTCTCGGGGATCTGTGATGAGACAAAGAAAGGACTACTGCGCATGTCGTACGGGGGCGACTGATATGAGGTTGGCAATCTCGTCGTTTAAAACAAATTGCTACATAGGCCACCACTGCATGATCATGTGACTGCTTGGTGCAGGCTTCCTGCATATGGGACCAGATACAATGGTAGCTCCATGCTCCGTAAGGAGCAAAACGGAAATTGATGATTGTCACGGATTGCCTCCCCCTTGCTTTGCAGTAGTGGTCCACTAATGGTCACAACGCAAGCGTTTCTACAAGTAGGTCGTCCAAGGTATCTATCTACGCAAGATTACTCTTGGCAAAGATGTAGATAGAAGATGAATGGCGCTTCTACCTTAAGGGAGCCTTCACAAGATATTCCCAGAAGTCAAGAACAAACGCTGCTTGAGGGCTGCGCAAATTTTTTAACTTATTATCTGGTCCGTCGCCTTTTGTGAAGGATTTACGCAATAGTTTAGCCCGTTCAAGCCCCCAGTTGGTGTAATCCAACGAAATCCCTCTTATAAGGTATAGCTCTGTTTATATATATGATTATTAAATATTTTCGCTCGTACGTTTGCTTATCATTACTCATTCCACGCGTATTTGAAAAATATTAAATTTAATATACAAGCGTGGCCTCTTACAACAGTGATGTCAATATCGTTACATAAGACTTCCGGCCGCACCTCTGTCCATCACAATATTGTAACCATGTGTTTCTGGCGTAATGACTCAGGGATGGTCGCTCGCCACATGTGTTTCGCCACACAAACAAATCTGGTTCTATTCAGCACTCCTGCCCAACACAGCTTGAATAAACAAGCACCGTCGCTTGAAAAGATGGTCAGACAGATTATGCGATAAAATATTATCGCCGGCCGGGTCACCAAACCTGGCGGAGCGTAACAACAGTCTGGGAGTGAAATTTGAAACAATAAGATACGAATTACTCTCGTAGCAAATGCTGACATAGGGGAGTGGCGTGTTAGAAACATCACTATGCTATGTCCAGCATAACAAGTAAAATGAATGAAAGGGCAAAATGAAATGCCAAATAAAAGTGAATAATGAAGAAATATGAAGAAAAGAAGTTTACTGCCGGAGGGCTGAAGGTGTGAGAGATCACACAAAAGGACAGGGACAGCCATTTCGTCACACAACCCCTCACCTAAAGATATTGCATTAAATATCCAGGTTTGGACGTGAACTTTTGTATGGTGTATGCCTTCCTCTTCTACTGTTCTGGATGAAAATGTTCTTCCCCTCATTATTCCGCGGGCAAGTGTTTAAATTGCTCGCTTGGCAATGTGTACAATTTAATACGTACTGACGAACGTCTTTCCATCGGTTGGGGCAGAAGTAAACCTCCTTAATATTACGCATAGTGGTACCCACGGGAACATGTTCCCCCGATAAAGATATATGAGCCGCTTTCATAACAGAGGGTCTTAAAGGGAGGGGCACTAAGAGTTGCTTCCCTTGCCTAGTCCATCGATAAATAATTCCATCCTCATTGTGTAACATTCCAGCTGAAGCATGGGTTCTTTCTGTCTGACTCTGTTCAGAGTATGGCGCTAGGGTAATATCGTCCTTCTGCGCTTGGCGTAACTCTGTTTTACTACACATAAATGTTGAGCTGAGGTACGTGTTATCCCATGCTGAATTTTGGGAACTCTGCTCAAACTCTTTCTTGGTAGTTCCCTCCTTCTGGTTGTCCGGGTTATGGCAAACCGAGCAATCTCTCACGAACTGTCGAATTTCCTTTCGCATACCTGGCCAGAAGTGATTCAGCGATACATTTTCCTCCAGGGCATATGAACAGTTAATGGGATGGGGCAGGGTGGAATGCATTTTCTGCATCAGGCGGGTGCAAAATGGGAGTGGGATAACTAACTGTCTCCTATTCCCTACCCGTCTGTAAACCAAACATGTATCCCTGTAAAATGCTCCCTGTGGAGTATGGGAGTAATTTCCATACAACTTGGTAAAACAAGGCTGTAGGGATTTATCGGCCCTTTGTGCCTTCTTCAGCTCCGAAATATTCGGGCTGTTTAAAGATAAGAGCTCAGGGGCCGCTTGGGCGTTTCCTGTGTTCTCTCTCTCTTGTGTTGACTTGGAGTCACGTGAGGGATCTCCAAGAAACACATATTTCCTCCCTAAGATGAGAGGATAGACTAACTCGTCTACTACTGCGGCATTGATTTTCTCGGGTTGAAACATCAATTTCTGCAACTGGAAGAGTCACAGGCTTTATGCTCTTCCGGGACCCCTTTATTTCTACAGTTTCACCAGTGTATTGGTGGGGCTTCACTAAAGATGGGGAAACCAAAGCGGAATATTCGAGACCCGAATCATAGAGGCACCGTATGGTTTGGTTACCCACGGTTACTTGCTCAGTAATAGAAGGGTGGCTGGAATTTTGTTCATATGCCTGGGGGTCATATTTCCCTATCGGCCCCTTGATCAGGCATGCGACATTATAAGAGCCTGCCTTAGGCCTCTTACTGTCCGATGTGAAGTGCGTATCAGATTTGCACGCCTTACACCATCGCCTTCCAGTTCCCTGGGCTGCATTGCTCTGTTTCTGCCTATGGTGATCCTGTGGTAGTTGTTGCTGTTGTGTCGTGTTGTGTGAGGATTTGGTCGTACTCTTGGAGTCAGTGAAAGGGCGCTTCTCTCGTTTGGGGTGATAATCGCGTTGGCGCCTTTTAGTCGGGTTCACTTCCGACTGGGCGCTCTTGTACTGATCAGCAAACAATACCACCTGATCAAGAGTTTCGGTCCCATGCTCAGCCAGGAACCGTCTCATGTCTGGGGTGAGCGAATCCTTAAACTGCTCCACGATAATTATTTCTTGTAATCCCTGGTACGATTCGTAGAAGGCGCTTAGTGATCCCCACATTGCCAGACGTGTAGCAAACTGCTTCTAAGATTCATCCTTTTGCCTCTTGGCCTCCCGGAATTTGCTCTGAAAAGTTTGTGCATTCAGCTGAAAACGCTGCAGCAAAGCTTTCTTCAACAAATCATAATTGTTGTTATCGTCCGGTGCCATTACGAGGAAGACGTCGTACGCAGGTCCTCGCAGACTCTGAGATAGCTTCGTGTTGTATCTCTCTCTATCTAATCCATATGTGGCAGCTAAAGACTCAAACCTAGCAAGATAAATGTCTATTTTCTCAAAAGTCTCTGAGTAAACATCTAACTGAAAAGAGGCCGCGCTCGGAACAATCGCGTGAGATATATTACCCCCCTTACTACTTTGTCAGCTCCCCGACCCATTAGTGCTAGAACTAGATTCGATTCTTCTTCCTTCAATCTCTAGTTCTTTAAGTCTGAGTGCGTGGGCTCTGTCGGCCTGTTCCTTCCTTTCTGCTCTTTCGGCCTCCTTTTCGGTCCTTAGTCTGTCAGCCTCCTTTTCGGCCTGCAGTCTGTCAGCCTCCTTTTCGGCCTGTAGTCTGTCAGCCTCCTTTTCGGCCTGTAGTCTGTCAGTCTCCTTCTCGGCCTGTAGTCTGTCAGCCTGGTCCTTTTCAAAAGCTCTTTGCTTTTCAGCCTTCTGCTCCTCAAAAGCTCTTTGCTGCTCCTCAAAAGCTGTTTGCTTTTCTTTCTCTTCTTTTCATATTCCCGTTGCTTCTCCTTCTTTTCCCTTTCTAATCTTCTCTCTTCTCTGGCCATGGCTTTCTCGGCTTCCTGTTCTGCTTTGGCCTCTTTCACAGAAGTGGCAACAAAGTCTGATAACTCTTTGCCTGATAAGCCCATCTCTTTAGCAACATTTAAATAAAAAGTATAGAGATTTTGTGATTCGGCCATGCTGGGCAAGGAGATTGTTTACAGGCGACACGAAAATATAATTGCTACTTGTCTAAAATAAAATTAGCCGCTCTAGCTGACTAAAATTATAAAATGCACAACACTGACAACAAACAGAAATAAGGCTTTAGCAATGGACAATTCTTTTCCACTTTCAATTAATTTTAGAGAAGTTTTTATTTATTTTATCAATTATTACTTTACTCAAATATTTCACCTTATTTATTTATTTATTGCAAGACGTATGAGCAGATCTATCTAGACTAATAACTAACAATACTCTTTCAGTAAATCTAAAATTTATGTCAGTATTCTAGGGAAATAAATAGACCGGTACTATAATAAAAACGAGGTCCGCAATTGTGATTTATCACAAATGCGTGTCCGAGGTCAGTCCCTAAACGAGACCACAATTGTGATTTATCACAAATGTGTGTCCGAGTTCAATTATCCCGGCGCGAGTCGCCCAATTGTCACGGATTGCCTCCCCTTGCTTTGCAGTAGTGGTCTACTAATGGTCACAACGTAAGCGTATCTAAAGGTAGGTCGTTCAAGGTATCTATCTTCGCGCAAGATTACTCTTGGCAAAGATGTAGATAGAAGATGAATGGCGCTTCTACCTTAGGGGAGCCTTCACAAGATATTCCCAGAAGTCAAGAACAAACGCTGCTTAAGGGCTGAGCTAATTTGTTAACTTATTATCTGGTCCATCGCCTTTTGTGAAGGATTTACGCATTGGTTTAGCCCGTTCAAGCCCCCAGTTGGTGTAATCCAACGAAATCCCTCTTATAAGGTATAGCTCTGTTTATATATATGATTATTAAATATTTTCGCTCATACATTTGCTTATCATTACTCATCACACGCGTATTTGAAAAATATTAAATTTAATATACAAGCGTGGCCTCTTACAACAGTGATGCCATTTCGTCACAGTGATGTAAGAACAAGAGCGACATTTTCTTATTTCGTGGGGGGGGGGGAAGGTTGGGGGGGGGGGGGGGGGGGAGAATCTTGTTTATTGGCTTTCTAAAAACAGTATTGTTTAATCAGAAAACCATTTTAGAAGCTAAAGAGGCAGTTGTAATTGTAGAGTTCTTCTTGAGGAACAACTTACAAAACCCCCTCGTGAGATAAGATCTGGAGTGCAACAGGAATTCCTCTTGTCACTATTTTTTCTCCTACTAGCTGTATATTGAATTACAAAACAAACACACACACACACACACACACACACAGAACACCAACCACCAGAAATAGAATTCAGTGGACTCTCGACACAACAGCTTCATGATCTCGTCTGTCCTAGGACCTTAACCAGATGCAGGATAAAACTAGAATACTTGACGATGGAAAGGGCCAAACAAGTTCTAGTGGAGGAAGAGGAGAAGGAAAGACAATGACTCGTAACCTTGACCTTTTCCTGTCTATTTTCAGACCTAATTAATGTGACCTGTCTTACGTATGCTCGTTTTGTCTTGCATCTGGTTATGGGACAACAGCAGAATCTAGATCTAGATGTCAAAGTCCAATGAATTCCATTTCTATTGGTTGATGTCGTTTTCCTAATTCAATCAACAGTTAGACGAGAACTTGTGACAGAGACATTCTTGCTGCCCTGCAGCTCTTATCTGTCAGGGATCTGTAAGTGTGTCCTTCATGGAGAAGCCTAAATGTCATTTCTTCACATGTTTTCTTTATTTTAGGATGAGAGGTCACGGCATTTAGGTCTGAAAATGCAAGGAGAAAAAACAACAACAGAGATTATGAGAATAAATGCTGCAAACTACAGAGAAATTGCACTAAGAGATACTGTTCTACAAGATGTGGAATGTTACATGTATACTTATGCAGCAATATAGACATAGTTGGAGGAACAGTGATATCAAAATGATAAAATAAAACGGCAAGAGGAGCTTCCAATGCAGTGGGAGATTTACGGAAATAAAACAGATCAAGACCAAAAATAACTCCGACAATGCCGGTCCCAAGCCCGGATGAAAAAGGAGGAGGGCGGCCTGCATGGAGGCCGTAAGGAGGCAGCCCCTCCACCATGCAAAGGCACAACAGGCCAATCACCTGTTTGCTTTAAATCACGATTACTAGCAACACAAGAGAGAAAACTGGACTGATTCTAAAGGCGACGAACTGGAACGGACTACGGACTACGACTTATGGAACTTGGAACACAAGAAGTATAAATGGGAAGGAAGAGGAGCTGGTGGAAGAGATGAGGAAAGCAAAACTAGAAATCCTGGCTATAACGGAAACAAAGAAAAAAGGACAAGGAGTCATGGATCTCGATGGCAACACGCTGCTCTACAGTGGTGTACCCATGTCTGAAAGAGCTAAAGGGGGCGTGGGTTGCATTGTGGCCCAAAATCAAAAAGATAGTATCAAGGGATGGAACTTTGTCTCGGAGCGCATTATGGTTGTTAAACTAAAAGAAGGAGAAACCATAGTCAACCTGGTCATAGTGTATGGGCCAAATGAGGATGAGAGAGCAGAGGTCAAGGAGGAATTCTTCGAGCTGCTTCAAAGGACAGTGGATGACTGCCTAGATGAAGTTATCATGCTCGGAGATTTTAATGCCAGAGTTGGAAATGACCATGCTAGATGGGGTGGAGTTATCGGAAGATATGGAGAAGATATTCTCAATGACAATGGAAAGCGACTCCTTAGATTCTGCAGTGAGCAGAATCTGATCATTACAAACACAAAGTTCCCCCATAAGCGCATACATGCATACACTAGATGTGAACCAACAAAGAATGAGAAACCAACGGGCTGATCACCCGTTTGCCAGTCACTTCGATTACGGAAACAACAGCAGATTGATTGATTTGCCGTTGCCCTAAAGACGCCAATAGGCGTGATGGGAAACAATGGCAAAGAAAACCTATCTGCTGTTGCCCTAAGACGCCACTAGGCGTAATAGCCACTGACTGCTTTGACGGTCGGTGGCTAAGGACGGAAGAAGAAGAAAGAATGAGAAGTCAGTGATCGATTATGCCATTGTTCGGAGAAGCTCATTCAAATATGTCCGAGATGCTAGAGTCTGGAGGGGGCCAGAGATTGGAAGTGATCACTACCTGCTAACAATCAAAAGAACAACTGAAAGAGTTGCTCAGCCTAGGAACTGCCCAACATCACGCAAGAAACCAAGTAAACGAGCAGGAGAAATGAGCATTAGGACCTACAAGCTGAGAGAGCCAGAAATTAAGACCAGATATCAGGGGCTTATTGCTGCAGCGGTGAGCAACTCAGAAGAACGACCTGATGACTTGGAAACCCTCTGGATTAAATTCAAGGATATCATAAAGACAGCTGCTGCAGAAGCATGCGGTGAAGTCCGACTTGGGAACAAGAGAAAGAGGACACCTTGGTGGACAGAGGAAGTCAAAGAGAAAATAAGAGAGAAGAAAATGGCATGGAAACAATACTTAGGAGCTAAAAACACAACAGGACAAATGGAAAAATATAGAGAATATGTGACACTCAGAACAGAAGCAAAGAACAAAGTGCTAGCAGCAAAACAGAAGTACTTACTTACTACTTAGTCGTTCCACTTCTACCGTGAGGTGTAGAGGTTTGGAAGAGAGAGCGCCAGACTATCCTATCGGCTGTCTTCCTCCTGGCCTGGTTCCATTCTAGTCCTCGATCCTTCAAAGATTGTCTAATGTTGTCCTCCCAGCGGACTCTGGGTCGTCCTCGGGGTCTGGATCCTTGGCTCTTTGTTTCCCATGCTTGTCGTGGTATCCGATCTTCTCCCATTCTGCAGACATGGCCAAACCATCTTAATTGGGACTGTTCTACTTGGGTCTGCAGGGGGTAGGATTTAAGGCCTTGACGTATCGTCTGGTTGCGTACCATGTCTCTTCGTGTTACTTCAACCACCTTCCTCAGATACCTCATTTCTGAGGTTTGGATCTGGCTTTTGTGGGTTGTAGTCATTGCCCATGACTCGCATCCATATGTCAAGACTGGGACATAGGTGGAGCGGTATACAGCCATCGTCGTTTTCTTACCAACCTCTCTCTTGCTGAGGAATCCTCGATTTATGGCCTGAAAAAGTCTCCCAGCTGCTGCTTTTCGAGTGGCCAACTCTTCTTTGATGCCTCCCTTTCGGTCTATAATAGCTCCGAGGTATTTAAAGTGGTCGACCTGCTCCAGGACCTGTTCTCCCAGCTTAATCTGATGTTTTCTTTCTTCTCGTGATATCACCATGGATTTTGTTTTAGAGCTGCTTATGACCATCCCTCTCTTCTCCAGCTCTTCCTTCCAGACTTGCAGGTTGGATTGGAGATGCGCCTCTGATTTAGCAATCAGGGCAACATCATCAGCAAATGCCAGCTCCGAAATATAGACCTGTCTCATCTTCCAGTACCCCCACTGAATACTTTCTTGTTCTCTCCTTACATGCCTTGATGACATCGTCCATAAGGAGTATGAAGAGGTAAGGTGATAGGATATCACCTTGTCTTACACCAGTGGTGGTCCTGAACTCTTCCGACTTATGGTTTGCTGTCCTCACATAATTTCTGCAAGACTTGTAGAAGCTCTGTATAGCATGAATCAGAGGTGCTGGAATATTCTTCCTTGCCAAACAGTCCCAAAGTTTGCTCCAGGGGACCCTGTCAAACGCCTTTTCCAGATCTATGAAACAAAGATGCATCTCACTCTTATACTCAAGGGCCTTTTCACTCAGCTGTCTGAGTGTGAAGATTAGGTCTTGAGTACTTCGGTTTGCTCGGAATCCGCATTGGACCTCATCCAATTGTGGCTCAGCTAGGCGTCTGTCGTGAAATATTCTAATCCACATATATAAATTATCAGGTAAATATAAAGCCTAACAAATAAATTCTAATAAAGAAAAGAGCAATGGTAAAATAACAGTGCTGTCACAAAGAATGTACTCGAAATCCCCCTTTGTTTTATGCTTAGTCTGCAAATTGTAACGTTTCAACGTTAAATATAAGCTGCTGCATAAATACAAGCGTTTCCACAACACATTAAAACGGGTATTGCATTTCTAAGAAAAACATTGAGAGGCACACTGCGTAATGACCTAAATTAATCCTAACATTAATTATACTACGTTACCAAAACGAACGAACAGATGGACTCAAATAGAAAGAGAGAGGGAGGGCTGAAAATCAGGAACGCATGCAACATTTAACACGCGTCTCGCTATTAATGCCACCCCCAACAAGCGTAACGCGATACACAATTACTACTATCACGCGTGTAAGGCCACATGCACTAACTTTATTTCAAATCGACAGTGATAAAATTCACTACCCTTCCCAGAGTTAGGTTTTAAAAAACCTGGAAAACGCTTATTAGAAAAGATGACAATAGATGGGTTTACGTTTGAAAACATTACAGTACCCAGACAGCATATCTTCGAAACAGGAGGTAGAAGAAATTGCATATTTTGAACGCAGCATATTAGCTCTATTAAATATATATATTTGGGTTCCTTAGGGTTTGCTGACAAAGAATATGTAAAACGTTACGCAAATAGTCTAGGAATTACCAAGTTATGGCTAAAATAAAATAGTGGGGATGCCTGACAGCATGAAATCATTTCTGCTCATAAAATTTTTTTATAACGTGTTTGAAAAAACCTTACGTTACGGAAATAGCCTACCATGTTAACTCCTAATTGATTGGAGCGCAACAAATATAAGACTAAACATGATTGGTCGGGCTATAAATACTATCTTGCGTTGTTATGGGAAACGAATAGAAGGGGTACTTTTTTGAAAAGATGTGGAGACGTGGTTTCATTGGTTAGAGCTGCGAATATACACAATTCAGAGCGTTAGTTCGAGACCACTAGTTCAAATAAGCTTGATGAAGCAACAGTGCGTTGAAGCCAGCTCATATTTTTGCTAAATAAAAGCCTGGAACATAAGCAGATGGGAATTTGTGCCAGTATTTGTGCCAGAATTCATTGCTAGTCAACGTATCTGTGTTTATTTCCATGAATTGTGGTAAGCTTGAAACATTCAGTATCTTTTAATGAAAATTGAATGTGAATTGTTAATTTATGCCTGTATATATGTGTAGTTCAGTAGCAAACATGATGTAAAGCCTATAATGCTCCAGCCTGAACAGAAGGTGTCGGAGGAAAGTAAAACGGCATGGAATGGCCAAACAGTACACTGACACCTAGATGATTGACTAGAAAGAAATAATGCTGGAAGTGCAGAGGCGTAGTAACCATTAAGGAGGTTAATACTGGTATAAAGTATTTCAGATGAAGCTGACAGTTGGCCTAACGCTCTGAACTCAATGTTTGTGATGTATTGTGCTCAGTGTAGAACTAGAGTATCAATTAGTTATGAAGTAGAAGGTACATCCTTCTTGTTTTCAGGGACCGTGGTCTTGACGTTATTGAGCAGCACCTGGTCAGAGCTTTGCTGAATCCAGAGTCGGACAGCATACTCCTTGGTCCATTTAGCTATCAGTGAGGTGTCTCCAGAGCCCAGGGGAGAAATCGAGCAGAGGAGTCTTTTCCTGCCGCCATCACGCAAGATAAGCTGATGTGGCCAGCTGAGCTCAACATTATGTACCCCATCTTAAAATGACAGTGTAAAATACAATTAAGAGGGGAATTGAATTGTTTTAATATCAGGAACTGAGAACATCTCCAATACTAGTTCCAATAAAGACAAACTATTGAAGTCATGATGACAAATACCAACAGAGCTTGAACAAAACAAAACCAGTATTACCTCATATTACCACTACACAACTGACACACATAGGATACTATTAAAAATATATGTCACTACAAGATTCATATTGATAAATTCTGTACATATAACTTGTAATTAAAATTGATTGTGATTCCTGGTTCCCTTTGTATTTGAATCAGGACACATATACATTCATGACAGCAATGAATACATATTGTTATTTGAAAAGTTATCAGTGACTCCTTTAAGATATCCTTGTAGAGTGTTTTATGTATGTGAGTGTCACAGTGTTGTCAAGTGTAGTGGAATAAATTAAATTGTTTATCTGTCTGTTGTTGTTTTGACTTACACTTCATCATACACATACCCTAGACATATAACGTAGTCATCACACTATTCCAGAATAATTCTGACTGAGGTATACATATGTGGCAGCAAGTAAGGTTATATATAATACACTACTCTTATTAGATATATATACCTTCACAGCTGATCTCAGTCAGTACACTAAGTCCCCTATAAATATTTATAACATCCCACTTCACCACATATATTGGCGTCTCGCTCTTGGGATTTTGAATCTTTACCTATTAAAAATATTGGGGGTAATTCACTTCAGGGAAAATAAGAATTAAAAGGTATCCTTGGGTGGAATTAAATAAGGTTGAGCTCTCGGTGCCTGTGTTGTCCATTAGATATATATTTAGAGATTGAATTGTTAGTTAGACATTTTATAAACTTACCTGATAGACAATGGCGGACCTAGCCAAGTTTCGATCTGCTGCTGTTCAGACTGCAAAAGAGTTAGGATTAGATGGGCAAGTTATGGTTGCCTATGTCACTACTGAATGTGACAAATTTATTGAACGCGAAGAAAGAAGGTTTGAAGCCGAAAGAAAGTTAGAGGCTGAAAGGGAAATTAAGAGGTTACAATTTGAGGCTGAGGCTGAGACTAAGAGGTTGCAGATTGAGGCTGACAAAGAGGCAAAAGCATTGGAAGCCGAGGAAAGAAGACAGGCTGCAGAAAGGGAAGAGAAGAAATTAGCTGCAGAAAGGGAAGAGAAGAAATTAGCTGCAGAAAGGGAAGAGAAGAAATTAGCTGCAGAAAGGGAAGAGAAGAAATTAGCTGCAGAAAGGGAAGACAAGAAATTAGCTGCAGAAAGGGAAGCAGAGGATAAGAGATTACAAAGGGAACATGAGTTACGACTAAGGGAGTTTGAGTTTCAAGGCCATGCTCCTGAAAATGGTGCCAGTCCCTTTGCCTCTGATGCCACCGCTAGCCAGGGAGCCTCAACCTCAGCTATGAATTTTCATTTAGATCATTTTGTTGAGAAAGACGATGATATAGAGAGCTATCTAAATAGGTATGAACTATTAGCTACCACATATGGGTTAGAGAGAGAAAGGTGGAGCTTAAAGTTATCTCAGGGACTTCGTGGGGCAGCTTATGAAGTTTTTGCAAAAATGAGCAGAGGTGATCAGGAAAATTATGACATGCTAAAGCAGGCTCTTTTGTTAAGATATGAAAAGAATGCAGAATTTTATAGGAAAAAAAATTTAGGAATGCTAAACTACTGTCAGGTGAAACCTATCACCAGTTTTCTGCACGAATAGAGACATACTTGGAGAAATGGACTTCTCTGGGGAAAACCCAAGATCTTAAGGAAATGGTCCTTATAGAGCAATTAAGAGAGTCCATGGCTCCAGACCTGAGAAAGTTTCTCATGGAACAAGGTGCAGAGAGGCTGGGTGATTTGCTAAATGTTGCTGAAAGGTATCAAGCAGCTCAAGCAGAGGTAACAGGTAATAAAAAGAAACAAGTGGATAACTTTAGGGCACCACAGACTTTAATAAATTTGATCCTAGGGATCAAAACAAAGGTAAGCACCAGTTTGATAGGCCACGGTATGAAAATAAAAATAAATTCCCACAATTCGATGAAAGGAAATATGATGAAAGAAAATCTTTCAACCAAGGAAAAAGGTGGTGTAAAAATTGTCAGATGGACAATCATGACACTGACCGTTGCAGAAGGAAACCTGTGTATATGGCCACCCTTCAGGTCAGGTCGACCTCAAGACAGGAGGAGGATATTATGTTGGATACCACTCCAGAAGAGATGAGGAAGGCACAGGCTGGGGATAAAACACTCAAGCCTTGTTTCAGAAAATTGTCAACTTGTCATACAACTCCAGGCAAGGGAGATTTTTACATGAAAAACAAGTTGATGTATAGGAAGACTGGAGCTAGATCCAAAGGTCAGGGACAACTGGTACTTCCTAAAAGATATAGGGCAGACTTAATAAGGAGCCTACATGTGAAACCAGATGGGGACCATGAGAAGATAGGTACCATCATTCAAAAGGTGGCTCACAATTATTATTGGCCCAAAGCAAGATGGGACATTGAGAATTTTGTAGAAAGGTGTAACATAGCACATGAGGGAACACCCACAAGTGGGAACATGGATCAGGACCTGGACACGCCACGGGGCAAAATTAGGCCTGATAATAAAAAGAAAAATAGATTTGATAAAGTGGACCAAATGGAATGGGAAGCCCCTTTTCACGGACAAGCTTCACTTAACTGTTTTACAATGGCCACTATGCGGAGAGTGCAAAAAGATGTCTTACCCCAGGATAAGCCGAAAATCCCTCAATCGGACTTAAACAAACTGGAGGAAGAGGATGTAGAGAGGAAATCTCTCATCAAGAATTTTAAGTGGGGAGAAAGCCCCAAAAGAAAAATTGGTAGCGGTCGTTTTGTGAATGATAATTCTGGGAGGAAAAATCTTCACTATAAAGCTTCGAGTGGAAGAGACCATACCGGTGCATGGACAAATAGGTCCACAAAATTAAAGGTCCATATGTAGCTTTGTTAAGAACGTGGACTGATGAAAAGGCAGAGGAAAACATTACATCTTCATACCAATATATGAATGAGCTGACCACTCGTTTAAAAACTGGCTGGAAACTTGCCAATGAAAATTTGAAACAAGCCAGGAAGAAACATGCTGCCTATTATAACAGGAAGGCGAAAGACAGAGATTTGGCTGTGGGAGAGAAGGTACTGCTTCTTCTCCCCGGGAGTCAGAATAAGTTACAGATTGGATGGCAAGGTCCATATACAGTTCTAGAGAAGGTGTCTAGAACAAATTATAAGATAGATAAGAAGGGGAAAGAAAAAATCTATCATGTGAATCTCCTGAAGAAATATTTGGAAAGAGAACATCAGGAAGAGACACACTTGTTGACCTTGTCCATCGCCATGGAGATGAAAAAGGAACCACTTTCATCATTTGAATATCCATTACACCCCTGTGAGACAGCAGCACAGGTGAAAATCAGTACACATTTAACGAAAACTCAGAAAGAGAGAGTGCAACAGGTTCTAAATAATCATGCGGAGGTGTTAACAGACCGACCAGGGCATACAAACCTATTGGAATATGATATGAAACTGATAGACCCCACACCTGTCTGTATGAAACCATATTCGATTCCGTTTGCTAAGGAGAAAGCTTTGAAGGAAGAGATAGACTATCTGTTGAAGGAAGGAATTATTTCGCACAGTGAATCTTCGTATAGTTCCGGTGTTGTACTCTTAAGGAAGCCCTCTGGAGAACATAGACTCTGTATAGATTACAGGAGACTGAATGCTATTACAGAAGGACAGGTGGATCCATTGCCGGATACAAATCAGCTGTTTGCCAAACTAAATAAAGCTAAATATTTCTCAAAAGTGGATCTGAGTAAAGGATACTATCAGATTCCAGTAAAGCCTGAGGTTAGACCATACCTAGTTTTTAGTACCTCAGAAGGACACTATGAGTTTTATAGATTGCCATTTGGATTGAAGAATGCGCCTAGTGTCTTCTCTAGAATGATGAGAAAATTGTTGGATGTAAACATTTCGGAGGAACGTAATGAATCCCTGAGTTGCCTCTTTGATTGAGGATATTCCGAATGTTTCATACAGGATAATAAGAAGATTATGGGACCCACTACGAAAACTCTGCTATCACCAGGTATATGTTATCTCCTCATAACGTACATTTTGAGGGAAATATAATGTTCTCTGGACATGTCATTGCGCAGACTCAGAGAAGAGAAATGGTGAATACGGGTTGCGAAGCAGCATTAAGACAAGCTCTCACACTTGCGGCTGTTCAGTAACATAACCGAAATATATTATTGGGTGTAGAAGTCTGAGGCAGATTTCATGAGTAGTGCCTACTCTGAATGGACCCAACTACATAAAACCATGATAGCACCACAGCAGAGTAAAGTCAAGTTGACTTACATTTATCTATGTGTATATAGAATAAAGGACTGACATATAATGTCTGTTTTAAGAGGGGAGGTGTCGTGAAATATTCTAATCCACATATATAAATTATCAGGTAAATATAAAGCCTAACAAATAAATTCTAATAAAGAAAAGAGCAATGGTAAAATAACAGTGCTGTCACAAAGAATGTACTCGAAATCCCCCTTTGTTTTATGCTTAGTCTGCAAATTGTAACGTTTCAACGTTAAATATAAGCCGCTGCATAAATACAAGCGTTTCCACAACACATTAAAACGGGTATTGCATTTCTAAGAAAAACATTGAGAGGCACACTGCGTAATGACCTAAATTAATCCTAACATTAATTATACTACGTTACCAAAACGAACGAACAGATGGACTCAAATAGAAAGAGAGAGGGAGGGCTGAAAATCAGGAACGCATGCAAAATTAAACACGCGTCTCGCTATTAATGCCACCCCAACAAGCGTAACGCGATACACAATTACTACTATCACGCGTGTAAGGCCACATGCACTAACTTTATTTCAAATCGACAGTGATAAAATTCACTACCCTTCCCAGAGTTAGGTTTTAAAAAACCTGGAAAACGCTTATTAGAAAAGATGACAATAGATGGGTTTACGTTTGAAAACATTACAGTACCCAGACAGCACATCTTCGAAACAGGAGGTAGAAGAAATTGCATATTTTGAACGCAGCATATTAGCTCTATTAAATATATATATTTGGGTTCCTTAGGGTTTGCTGACAAAGAATATGTAAAACGTTACGCAAATAGTCTAGGAATTACCAAGTTATGGCTAAAATAAAATAGTGGGGATGCCTGACAGCATGAAATCATTTCTGCTCATAAAATTTTTTTATAACGTGTTTGAAAAAAACCTTACGTTACGGAAATAGCCTACCATGTTAACTCCTAATTGATTGGAGCGCAACAAATATAAGACTAAACACGATTGGTCGGGCTATAAATACTATCTTGCGTTGTTATGGGAAACGAATAGAAGGGGTACTTTTTTGAAAAGATGTGGAGACGTGGTTTCATTGGTTAGAGTGAATTATAAAAAAGCAAATTGGTCCATTTATCAACACAGAGCAACCAGGTACTAGGACCAGAGGACCATTAACTTGAGTCATCTGGGGATTTTAATTAATGAGATAAGTACTCAAGGCAGCAAAAGGAGACACCACCGGTTACCTCGAGAGGTACCCGACGAAGAACTATCGATACCATATTGGTCCGTTGGCACTTCAAAACCTACATGTAAAGATATTGTCCAATACATGACTACAAGCAAGGCTTAACAAGTTCTGCATATGTAACATGTTGCCATGGCATCATCAACGGATCCCCCTAGGCGTACTCATCAAAGATACCAATATTTACGGTGGGGGGGTTTCAACCTGGGTGCTCATGGAGTAATTTTAGGATTTAAGCCTTTGGGGGGCATTTGTTAGCCGGCTTTTGCGAGTTAGCCACACGATCCCACTGGGTCGACGTGTCTGAAACTAGTGGCGAACTCATTTTTTTATGACTTAAACTTAACTTGAAAACCTTGGAGTGCCCACCCCCCACGAGGAACACGAACACCGCAACGATGGGACAGGAAACGGAAAGTTGTGTGGCGAAGATCCTCAACCACCCCTAAACAACATTGTTGTGAAAATTGGCGTACCGTTTAAGCCAGTTTCTCTCCTCAACGACAAAACCCATTACACTAGACCAAAATTTGCCAGGGGAAAAAACTACTAACCCGTGCCGCACTACAAAGCTGGCTGGGACATATATATGGCCGGGCATCTTTTAATTACGGGCTTTCTCGGTTTCTGGTTATGAAACATATTTTTTTTTGCGGTAGATCCCGTAGCTATTAGTGAGGTGTATGCGTTAGGATGTTTCCCCCCCCCCCCACTTGTTGTCCCTGTTCGGAATAACCGTTGTTACGTTGAGGTTATCCGTGTACGATTGATACAATCCACTACCTACCCGGGAGAAAAATCAAACCCACGTTAGGGTGGGGACAATGATTAAGGAGAACTGAATGGCCCCTAGACCGCAGTGCATTTTTATCGACTACGGGTTGCCGACCACCTCCCCCCTCCGGCACCCCCCCTCGCTGTGCGAATGCTGGTGTCTTAGAGTATTGCGTTTTAGCCCTCAAATGGATGTGGGAAATACAACCCATCTCCGGACCTCACCCGGGAAGGGTTCCAAACAAAGCCCACGTCAGACGTAGAATGGTGACAGCTCCCCCTGTCTCTAATACGTTTCTATGGAGATTCTTATTACACACTTTGGATGAAGTGTTAATGACAGGCAGTGTGGGGGGGCAGAGCCTTGTGATTTCTTGTCTGCCCCAACATTCCGCTATGGTGGACCCACGCAACATTCTCTGGTCATATGGACGGCCACTGTTGCCTAGTTGCGAGGTTGAGTGCTTGCCGCTGCCCCACCAGACGAAATCGAAGAGGGTAGAATGCCCCTCCCTCATGTTTGGTCCCCCCACATCTATTAACAGGGGAATAGGGGGAAAATACAAAGGGATAGGGCCCCACCAGGCCCCTTTTGCCGGGGAACCAAAATTTGGCCCCCCACACAGTGATACAGGTACTCTTGTTGCACTCTTACTCAAGATGGGTGTTGGGGTAACAGATCTAGGGGAAGAGGGGTGGGGGTACCCCTGAAACGGAGAGGACAAATTTTTGAGTGGGGTTGGGTAACTTAAGGGATTCCAGTGGAAGGTTTGAAGCAAGTCAGGGTATAGGGCCCCGAACCTAGGTTCGATTTTTTTTTCTTAGTGCGGGTTTTGGAGGTTGCTGGACCATCGCTCTAACCCCTAGAAGGTGTTTTTAACTACCCGACGAGCCATGGGTGGCGGACAGTGACCTGCCTAGGGGCAAACAGATAAGTGACCAAGGCTGTCCACCAACAATACCACCTTACTGTCCTCAGCAGGTCAGATTATTGTATGAAAAGAAATTTTTGCCCACACTAGCCTTTTCCCAAGTGAAAAAGTCGGCGGAAGGAAATAGTGCCCCCCCTTCTTTCCCCCTAATATGGATCATAGTAGATTTTTCTCCCAAATTGAGCGCTGTGTCCACTCCATATTGTATTGGACAAAAGTTATGGAAATAGAAAACGGGGTTTAATATGGTTTTAGATAAGTATATACTTTTGCGACAACAGGGAAACCGGAAACCCTAATCGCTATGCAATGCGGTACATTTCCCCGAGAAGCGGTACCTGGGTTGAGAAATTTCACAGTCCGTCGTATTCCCTGGCACAACTTCGAGACCCAGGGCCCGCGAAAGATTGTGTACACATATTCATGGCCCCCTCTCGCTCCCCCCTGCTTTAATTGGAGATTACTATATGATCCCCCGACAAAGCTTGAAGAATTCTCGCTTTTATCATGGAGGGCGAGACTCAGACCGAAGATTGGCAAGTAAAAAAATCTGAAGGCCCGGGGGAGAAAACAAAGATAAAGTTCCCCAATAACAAAACCGGAGAGGGGTGGATGATCCCTTGTAACGCTACTGACAAACACCGCTTGACCTCCCATCCAGGACACGACATCCAAACATAGACCAACAGGTTGGGGGGTAGTAGAACTTTTCCCCCCTGAGCGGCAAAGTGTAAGACAGGCTAGGATGGGGACAGTCTGCCCTAGCTTATGATCCTGGGTCTAGTGACGCGCTACTGAGTTCCCCCGAAGCACATCTCCCACCATCCTCAAAGTCCCAGCTGATTACCAGCGATTAATACATAATCACAGCATGCCCATGCAACGGAAACGTGAACAGTAATAGATGAGCAGAGATATGTCTTTGGGAAGGCCAGGGACTGACTGGAATTTGTGGGGGGCAAAAAGTTTTCGGTGGTGTTTTTGATGGTACCCCCCCCCCCCCCCCCATAGAGCAGAACCCCCACTTTTTTTATTTATGGGTCCCCAACTCCTCCCCCACAATTGACCAATGACATAAGCAAGGAAGAAGATTGTAGAACCGCAGGCGGATTTGGGAAAATAATTATACATGTTGTCCCAAAACACAGATGTGATGGAGAACCGGTGTACTTTGGGCCTTCATTACATTTTAGATGAGATAGAGAAAGATAAGAGAATGACATGGAAGGGGCACACAATCAGGGAGATGGTCCAAGAACAACCCAGCCAAGGGCCCTAAAGCGATCGGGAGTAAAGAAAAACCTTTCCATACTGAGGAAAAAGCTGTTCAAATGTTGGGTTGGGGAGATTAACTCGAATACAAAAGTAAAGAAAGGTGTTGCATAGGGGTGGAGTAAGACCTTTTTTAGTTATAGTTATACGGATCAGCAGCTAGGTGGTCTGGGGATCCGTTTAAGTCAGCTGGTGTCAAATCACTGCCAATACAAGCCTGAAGATATTTAAAGAGCTACGGGAATCGCAAATCAAGCGCTAGGCTATAGGTATTTGACGTAACAGCGGTCGCAAATTTTCTGATTCATGAACCGAAACCAAAGTAAAAAAAAAAGAGGCTGCAGGAAGAGTGACATAGAAATAAAGGCCGGGCAACTATGGTGTTGATGGGGGACAATCATGGAATATACCTTGGTCCACCATGGCATCACTTTTTTATAATTCCACCTTTACAATTGCTATCAGAAACGACAGGATCACTAAGACCCCCCCCTTGATTCCAAGCTGAGAAAAGTACACTAATGGAAACAAAAGTACATCAAAAAGAAACAGTCCCCCCGCACATCTCCCAATTTAAAACTAGATTTGGAGATTTAGCCCCACAGTGTGGGAGGTTATTGAAGAAGAGAAGGCAGTTTTTTGGTCCAAATAAAAAAAAACATCGGTAAAAAAAAAAAAAAGTAAAACTAATTAGAACATACAAGGATTGAACTACCAGACATTCACTAAGGAAATTAACTAACTCCCAAACTCCCCTCCCAACCCCATGGGAACAACATCAAAAATTCAGTATTAAGACCTCCATAACTACCACCTGCCCCATGGGAGAGCTAAATACTCTCCAAAGGAAAATAGCAGCATGTGACATGATTGAAGAACTATACCCCAGAGAAGCATGGATCCAAGTATATACTGATGGATCTGCAACCAGAGCAGTGAAGAACGGAGGCGCAGGAGTTTATGTGGTCTATCCAGACAAGAAAATGAATCCACCTGTTCACCTACTGGAATATTCTGTTCAAACTATGCTGCTGAAGTACAGGCCATAAGCATTGCTGCAGGAATAATAAATAACACAATAAGCCAATGTCAGCAGGTTGTATTCCTTACCGATGCAATGTCAGTTCTGCAAGCCCTCAACAGTGATAAACTGCCAGAATTAAACAAAGTCCTATGCGAAGTAAATATCAAAAGAAGGGGAGTGCTACAGTGGATACCATCACACTGTGGCATACCAGGAAATGAGAGAGCAGATATGTTAGCAAAAGAGGGAGCAACACAGGAACAAAAAGAACAAACAATCACATTCCAGGAAAAGAAGACCCTTATCAAGGCCATCAGGAAAATTGATCAACAAAGAGACAACTATCAATATCTTGATCGAGCAAAACAGGTGATCCTGTTCCGTATGAGAACAGGACACAACAGACTGAACAGTCACTTATACAGACTGAGATTGGTCCCATCACCCCTATGTACGTGTGGACAGGCAGCACAGACAGCCGAACACATCCTGCAAGACTGCCACATGCTTAGTCAATTGCGAACTGAACATTGGCCCACAGAGACGCACATCCACACAAAGCTGTTTGGGAGTCTTGAAGAACTTTCAACCACAGCAACATACATCCAGAAAACCGGACTTCTTGTGTAGACATTTCTAAACAACAGCGAACGAGAAGAAGAAGAAGAAGAAGATTGGTTAGAGCTGCGAATATACACAATTCAGAGCGTTAGTTCGAGACCACTAGTTCAAATAAGCTTGATGAAGCAACAGTGCGTTGAAGCCAGCTCATATTTTTGCTAAATAAAAGCCTGGAACATAAGCAGATGGGAATTTGTGCCAGTATTTGTGCCAGAATTCATTGCTAGTCAACGTATCTGTGTTTATTTCCATGAATTGTGGTAAGCTTGAAACATTCAGTATCTTTTAATGAAAATTGAATGTGAATTGTTAATTTATGCCTGTATATATGTGTAGTTCAGTAGCAAACATGATGTAAAGCCTATAATGCTCCAGCCTGAACAGAAGGTGTCGGAGGAAAGTAAAACGGCATGGAATGGCCAAACAGTACACTGACACCTAGATGATTGACTAGAAAGAAATAATGCTGGAAGTGCAGAGGCGTAGTAACCATTAAGGAGGTTAATACTGGTATAAAGTATTTCAGATGAAGCTCAAAATTATGTACCCCCATCTTAAAATGACAGTGTAAAATACAATTAAGAGGGGAATTGAATTGTTTTAATATCAGGAACTGAGAACATCTCCAATACTAGTTCCAATAAAGACAAACTATTGAAGTCATGATGACAAATACCAACAGAGCTTGAACAAAACAAAACCAGTATTACCTCATATTACCACTACACAACTGACACACATAGGATACTATTAAAAATATATGTCACTACAAGATTCATATTGATAAATTCTGTACATATAACTTGTAATTAAAATTGATTGTGATTCCTGGTTCCCTTTGTATTTGAATCAGGACACATATACATTCATGACAGCAATGAATACATATTGTTATTTGAAAAGTTATCAGTGACTCCTTTAAGATATCCTTGTAGAGTGTTTTATGTATGTGAGTGTCACAGTGTTGTCAAGTGTAGTGGAATAAATTAAATTGTTTATCTGTCTGTTGTTGTTTTGACTTACACTTCATCATACACATACCCTAGACATATAACGTAGTCATCACACTATTCCAGAATAATTCTGACTGAGGTATACATATGTGGCAGCAAGTAAGGTTATATATAATACACTACTCTTATTAGATATATATACCTTCACAGCTGATCTCAGTCAGTACACTAAGTCCCCTATAAATATTTATAACATCCCACTTCACCACAGCGTCGGAGTCTCTGCTCTAGGATTTTAGAGTAGATTTTACCAGGGACACTGAGAAGGGATATCCTCTATGGTTTCCACACTGTCGATTGTCACCCTTTTTGAAAATTGGTGTTATGATGGCAATCTCCCAATCCTTTGGTATTGTCTTGTTGTACCACGCTGCCTGTAAAACCCTTAAGAGTAATAGGTCGCCTGATGCTCCCATGAACTTAACCATTTCTGGTGTTATACCATCATGCCCTGCTGCTTTGCCCATCTTGATTTTCTCCAGTGCTGCCTTCAGTTCTTCCATCTTTATGTCATCTTCACCATCATTGGTTTTCTCTTCTGTGCTAGTGTTTATCATTTCTGATGCTTCACCATGCTCACCATCCAGGAGTTCTGAGAAATATTCTTTCCATCTTCCCATTACTTCCTTCGGGGCAGTAAGCAATTTACCTTGCTTGTCCTTTATAAATTTGAGAGGGCATTGTTTTTCCTTCCTCATGTTCTTTAGGGTCTTATAGAACAATTTCTGGTTTTCTTGTGCATCTTTTTCTAGCTTTTCTCCAAATTCTTCCCAGGACTTCTGTTTTGCTGCTAGCACTTTATTCTTTGCTTCTGTTCTGAGTGTCACATATTCTCTATATTTTTCCATTTGTCTTGTTGTGTTTTTAGCTCCTAAGTATTGTTTCCATGCCATTTTCTTCTCTCTTATTTTCTCTTTGACTTCCTCTGTCCACCAAGGTGTCCTCTTTCTCTTGTTCCCAAGTCGGACTTCACCGCATGCTTCTGCAGCAGCTGTCTTTATGATATCCTTGAATTTAATCCAGAGGGTTTCCAAGTCATCAGGTCGTTCTTCTGAGTTGCTCACCGCTGCAGCAATAAGCCCCTGATATCTGGTCTTAATTTCTGGCTCTCTCAGCTTGTAGGTCCTAATGCTCATTTCTCCTGCTCGTTTACTTGGTTTCTTGCGTGATGTTGGGCAGTTCCTAGGCTGAGCAACTCTTTCAGTTGTTCGTTTGATTGTTAGCAGGTAGTGATCACTTCCAATCTCTGGCCCCCTCCAGACTCTAGCATCTCGGACATATTTGAATGAGCTTCTCCGAACAATGGCATAGTCGATCACTGACTTCTCATTCTTTGTTGGTTCACATCTAGTGTATGCATGTATGCGCTTATGGGGGAACTTTGTGTTTGTAATGATCAGATTCTGCTCACTGCAGAATCTAAGGAGTCGCTTTCCATTGTCATTGAGAGTATCTTCTCCATATCTTCCGATAACTCCACCCCATCTAGCATGGTCATTTCCAACTCTGGCATTAAAATCTCCGAGCATGATAACTTCATCTAGGCAGTCATCCACTGTCCTTTGAAGCAGCTCGAAGAATTCCTCCTTGACCTCTGCTCTTTCATCCTCATTTGGCCCATACACTATGACCAGGTTGACTATGGTTTCTCCTTCTTTTAGTTTAACAACCATAATGCGCTCCGAGACAAAGTTCCATCCCTTGATACTATCTTTTTGATTTTGGGCCACAATGCAACCCACGCCCCCTTTAGCTCTTTCAGACATGGGTACACCACTGTAGAGCAGCGTGTTGCCATCGAGATCCATAACTCCTTGTCCTTTTTTCTCTGTTTCCGTTATAGCCAGGATTTCTAGTTTTGCTTTCCTCATCTCTTCCACCAGCTCCTCTTCCTTCCCATTTATACTTCTTGTGTTCCAAGTTCCATAAGTCGTAGTCCGTTCCAGTTCGTCGCCTTTAGAATCTGTCCTGCTACCACATTTATACCTCAGTCAGAATTATTTTGGAATATTGTGATGACTACGTTAAATGTCTAGGGTTATGAAAATGATGAAGTGTAAGTCACAACAACAACAAACAGATAAACAATTTAATTTATTCCACAACACTTTACAACACTGTGACACTCACACACATATAACAATCTATAAGACTATCTTAAATGAGTCAGGTGTTTAAGTTTAAAAATATATGTATTAATTCTTGTCAATAATGGATATCCTGATTCAACTACACAGTGAACCAGGAATCACAATCAAATGTAATTACACGTATTATGTACACAGTTTATATATATGAACTTTGTATTGACATAGTTTATTATTATTCTATGTGTGTAATTTGTGCAGTAGTAACATGAGGTAATACTGGTTTTGTTCAAGCTTGGTTGTTGTTTTTCATCATGACTTCAAGTGTTTGATTATCTTGTAAATAGTATTGGGAAAAGTTCACAGTTCCTGTCATTTGAACCAATTAATTGTCCCTCTGTGTTTACTAAAATGTCAATTTTTGAGGGGGCACATAATGTTGAGCTACTCTGGCCACAGAGGCTTATCTTTCATGATGGTGGCAGGAAAGGACTCCTCTGCTCGATTGCTTCCTGTGTTCTGGAGACACCTCACTGGTCGCTATCTGGACCAAGGAGTATGCTGTCAGCCTCTGGATTCAGCAAAACTCAGACCAGGTGCTGCTTCAATAACTAGGACCACAGTCCCTGAAACAAGAAGGTTGTACCTCCTATTTCAGAACTAATTTATAATCTATTTCCAGACTGAACACAATACATAACAAACACTGAGTTCAGAGCGGTAGGCCACTGCCAGCTTCATCTGAAACAATTTACACCAGTATACTCCTCCCTAATGGTTACTACGCCTCTGCAATTCCAGCATTAGTTCTTTCTAGTCAATAAGATAGGTGTCAGTGTACTGTTTGGCAATTCCATGCAGTTTTCTTTTCTCCGACACGTTCTGTTCAGGTTGGAGCACTATATAGGCCTTGCCTCATGTTCGCTACTGAAGCACACACATATACAGACATAAATTATCAATTTACATTCAATTTTCATTAAAAAGATATTGAATATATCAAGCTTACCACAATTCATGGAAATAATAAACAAATACGTTGACTGGCGATGAATATGGCACAAAATCCGATCTGCCGCTGTCCCAGGCTTTTATTTAGAAAAATATGCACTGGAACTCAACGCACTGTTTCTGAGTAAGTTTATTTTAACATGTGGCACTGAACTGACGCTCCTAATTGCCTATATTGGCGGGTCTAACCAATCGAGCCATGTTTACACGAGCGTTTGAAAAAAGTACCCTTCCTTCCGTCTCCCCTAACAACAAAAAATAGTATTTGTAGACCGACTAATCATGTTTAGCCTTTGTTACCCCCGCTTCGTGCTGATAACGCGAATGTCATGGCTGTGAAGATGATGAAGTATGTCCTCTCTATCTTCTGTGTTGTGTACTTCAAATTCTAAGTAGAGAGTTGTATCGTGCTGTAATGTTATATCGCGAATGGGTGGTATAGAAGTTCGCCAAGGTGGACATCCAGGTTGTAGTGGAGACTTGTACCATAAGACGTAACGTACAAATATGTGTGTGTGTCGTTCATCATATTGACAGGAGTAGAGGTGGAGTGAATGTACAGTTGATGTAGGTAGTTCTTAAACATATCACAGGTATGAAGTCAATAATGTGGGTGAACAGCTGTGGACTTTTTCTACCATTTATTAAAGTCACAGTCACAAGACAATGTAGACACATCCATATAATCTTGACATCGAAACATGGCGGACATGAAGACAGTTCATTTCAAATGTATAAGTTGTAAATTATATCCATATTTATATATATGTCAGCAAGTTGCTGACTCCACATTATCCATCATTCCAAACTAGTAGCAACACCTACTACCTGTTCATCCTGACTTTGCAACGTCAGATACCTTCTTAAATATCTCTCCTTAAATCACTCTTCTTCAGTCGACCCCCAAACATGGCGGGTGACGAAGAATAACATAGTCCATCACTCTAATCGGACGTAGCGTAAAGATCTGTCCTTTCGACGATAGGCTTCTAGAACTCCCTCATGTATCAGGCGAGTTTCCTTTTACAACGTTATCGTAATAACAGCTTGTAAACCATCCGGTCTTCCACTCCAGACGGTCTTACATTAGGCCTCTGCGAACAGTAAACACCGTGAGTTTCCTCGTGTGCAGACATGGACGTTTGACTTCAAAAAACTATGCATATCGCTAATCATGCGAGTCTTTAGAATAATGTTATTCTCCTGGGTTTCTGTGCGTGCATATAGACTTAACAGTCTTAAATGGCTCCAACGAGCTTAATACATAGAAAATTCGTCCTTTCAACCACAGTGAGCACACCTCACCGGTTGACCCAAAAATATGTTCAGTTTGCACTGAGAACAAGGAAGTGTACAATATATCGACTCTACCTTGACATAGAATCCGCACACAACTATATAATAACAATCGCCCTCCTGACGACCAGAAATAACCCTGGGGAATTCTATACTATATGTGGAAGAAATTCCATCCCCGAAACAATGCAGGAACGTCCAGACATTTTTCGTTTGACTAACCCAGGTCAAAACATGACGGCCTTCCTTGCCGGAAATCTGCTTCACACCTTTTTTTGTTTGCACATGCGCAGTTCGCATCAACCTCTGACCTATCCGTCAGCTGGTATATTCAATATAGGACTTCAGGAGCAGGTAACTAAATATTTACTTTTTCCAAAAGTCAAATTTAGGTATTCGCCCTTTAAATTAGGGTTCTAACAAAAATACCTTAGACCCGAAATATTGTTATAACATATTTTCATACATAACAAGTATACAGACAAACTATATTGCTAGATAGCAAAGACTGCACGTAACAGCCTTACATATACTTTCCGCCAATCAAATAGGAGGTAACATGTTGGCCTATTTCCCGTACAATGGTGGTTTCAAAACCTGCCACTGCGCAATTCTGATTTTGGTGTTGTCTGACAGCACCACCATTTTATTTTGGCTATAATTTGTTAATTCCTAGACTATTTGCGTAACGTTTAACATATTCTTTGTCAGCAAGTCCTAAGAAACCCAATTATATAAATTTAAGGGAGCTAGGTGGCTGCGTTCAAAATGTGCATTTTCTTCTACCTTCTGTTCACTTCGATACGATGTGGTGTCTGGGTACTGTCAGGCTTTCAGACAAAAAACAGTATAATGTCATGTTTCCCAATAAGCATTTTTCAGGTTTTTAAACCTAACTCTCGTATGGGTAGTGTTTTTTATCACTGTCTATCTGAAAAAAAAGTTAGTGCCTCATGCCTTTCGCGTGTTGGGGGTGGCATTAATATTGTATCGCGCGACTGTGGTAGTATTGCATGCGTTCCTCAGTGCATTTCTCTCTCTCTCTCTTCCTAAGTCCATCTGTCTTTACGTTAGGCAGTGTATAAAATAAAATTAATGTTAGTATTAATTTAGACCATTAATCAGCTTGCGTATCTCAAGGTTTTCTTAGAAATGCAGTACACGTTTTATTGTAGAAAGCGTGTAGTGATGCAGTAGGCTTTACTATCAACGTGAAACGTTACATTTTGCAGACGAAGTAGAAAACAAGGGGGATTTTTGTACGCCATTGTGACAGCACTGTACTTTTACCATTTCTCTTTCCTTTTATTGAATTTATGTGTTAGGCTTTACATTTACCTTTTAATTTATATATGTGGATTTAGAATGTTTCACGACACTTGGGACCGGTATTGGCGGAGTTCAAAACAGAAGTCCTGGGAAGAATTTGGAGAAAAGCTAGAAAAGATGCACAAGAAAACCAGAAATTGTTCTATAAGACCCTAAAGAACATGAGGAAGGAAAAACAATGCCCTCTCAAATTTATAAAGGACAAGCAAGGTAAATTGCTTACTGCCCCGAAGGAAGTAATGGGAAGATGGAAAGAATATTTCTCAGAACTCCTGGATGGTGAGCATGGAGAAGCATCAGAAATGATAAACACTAGCACAGAAGAGAAAACCAATGATGGTGAAGATGACATAAAGATGGAAGAACTGAAGGCAGCACTGGAGAAAATCAAGATGGGCAAAGCAGCAGGGCATGATGGTATAACACCAGAAATGGTTAAGTTCATGGGAGCATCAGGCGACCTATTACTCTTAAGGGTTTTACAGGCAGCGTGGTACAACAAGACCATACCAAAGGATTGGGAGATTGCCATCATAACACCAATTTTCAAAAAGGATGACAATCGACAGTGTGGAAACCATAGAGGCATATCCCTTCTCAGTGTCCCTGGTAAAATCTACTCTAGAATCCTAGAGCAGAGACTCCGACGCCTAGCTGAGCCACAATTGGATGAGGTCCAGTGCGGATTCCGAGCAAACCGAAGTACTCAAGACTTAATCTTCACACTCAGACAGCTGAGTGAAAAGGCCCTTGAGTATAAGAGTGAGATGCATCTTTGTTTCATAGATCTGGAAAAGGCGTTTGACAGGGTCCCCTGGAGCAAACTTTGGGACTGTTTGGCAAGGAAGAATATTCCAGCACCTCTGATTCATGCTATACAGAGCTTCTACAAGTCTTGCAGAAATTATGTGAGGACAGCAAACCATAAGTCGGAAGAGTTCAGGACCACCACTGGTGTAAGACAAGGTGATATCCTATCACCTTACCTCTTCATACTCCTTATGGACGATGTCATCAAGGCATGTAAGGAGAGAACAAGAAAGTATTCAGTGGGGTACTGGAAGATGAGACAGGTCTATATTTCGGAGCTGGCATTTGCTGATGATGTCGCCCTGATTGCTAAATCAGAGGCACATCTCCAATCCAACCTGCAAGTCTGGAAGGAAGAGCTGGAGAAGAGAGGGATGGTCATAAGCAGCTCTAAAACAAAATCCATGGTGATATCACGAGAAGAAAGAAAACATCAGATTAAGCTGGGAGAACAGGTCCTGGAGCAGGTCGACCACTTTAAATACCTCGGAGCTATTATAGACCGAAAGGGAGGCATCAAAGAAGAGTTGGCCACTCGAAAAGCAGCAGCTGGGAGACTTTTTCAGGCCATAAATCGAGGATTCCTCAGCAAGAGAGAGGTTGGTAAGAAAACGAAGATGGCTGTATACCGCTCCACCTATGTCCCAGTCTTGACATATGGATGCGAGTCATGAGCAATGACTACAACCCATAAAAGCCAGATCCAAACCTCAGAAATGAGGTATCTGAGGAAGGTGGTTGAAGTAACAAGAAGAGACATGGTACGCAACCAGACGATACGTCAAGGCCTAAAATGCCACCCCCTACAGACCCAAGTAGAACAGTCCCAACTGAGATGGTTTGGCCATGTCTGCAGAATGGGAGAAGATCGGCTACCACGACAAGCATGGGAAACAAAGAGCCAAGGATCCAGACCCCGAGGACGATTCTATCTCAAGGCAGTATTCATAAGATATTCCAGAAGTCAAGAACAATGCTGCATGGGGCAGAGCAATGTTAACTTAGTATCTGGTCCGCCGCCTTTTACAAAGATTTATGCAATTTAGTTTTAGCCCGTTCAAGCCCTCAGCTGGTTTAATCCAGCGAAATCCCACTTATTATTATTTGGCTCTATAGATGTAGATAGATGTATATATGTATATATATTAAAGACTCTGGATCATACGCTTTCTATCATATCCATAATGACTGAATCAACTCTAAATTTGTAAAACAACAAATAACAAATTTAATAATCAATTATTCTTTAACAGTTTAAAATAAATGTGATGGGTGAGCTTTAGTTAAAAGTTATCTTCACTGAGACTTGTTAGAGGACTTATAAAAATGTCCTTTTCCTGTTTCCTTTAATAAGAACTTAGCTGGGTCTAAGTGAGTGCTGCCGCCGTGGTTTTCGTCAATTCTTTTGTGATGAGGGCACTCTGTCGAATCCCAGCTCTTGACTCACAAGATAGTTGCGAAGACTTTCACTTCAAAGTAGTCTGGTACTACAAACAGTCTTGTAGCTTCAAACCACGAACTTAAGACAAAATAAAAAGAGCAAATGCCTCTGCCAAGTACATTGTGGTCGGGAGATTAAACAGTCGCCTTTTCCTGCTGTCCTTCCACCAGTTGGGTCTCTCTGAATTTTAATTCTCCCTGAGCATATACAGCAAGGCTGAAGAAGTGTACACAGAAGCAAACAAAGAAGTAAAAAGAAGTATCAAAAGAGACAAGAGGAAGTATATTGAGGAGTTGGCAAGAGAGGCAGAAGATGCTGCAGCCAAAGGAAATATGAGAGAACTGTATAGCAGCACAAAGAAGCTAACAGGGAAATACAAGCAAACAAGTTGCCTCATAAAAGACAAGAATGGGGAACTGCTCAGCAATATACAAGAGCAAATGAAGAGGTGGACAGAATATTTTGGTGACCTTCTCAATGGACAAGCTCCACAAAATCCCCAGACATCCAACCAGCAGAAGAAGAGCTACAAATTAACGATGAAAGACCAATGAAGGAAGAAATAAAGAAAGCCATAAAGCTTCTGAAAGATGGAAAAGCAGCTGGTCCAGATTGCATTCCAGCAGAGGCCATCAAAACAGATATTGATACCTCTACAGAGATATTATACAAACTACTGGGCAAAGTCTGGGAGAGAGAGGAAATACCAGCAGAATGGAAGGAAGGTTATCTGGTCAAGTTGCCTAAGAAGGGAAATTTACAAGAGTGCACAAATTATAGAGGAATAATGTTACTATCAGTGCCAGCAAAGGTATTAAACAGAATCAACCTGGAGAGATTAAAGGAGTCCATAGACAAGCAACTGTGAGATGAACAAGCAGGTTTTCGACAAAATAGATCCTGTACAGACCAGATAGCCACATTGAGAATAATAGTTGAACAAAGTCTGGAATGGAATTCACCGCTATACCAAGCAATAGATTGGGTTATGATTAAACAGTCAGGGACATTTCTTTTCTTACTACAATAGATTGGGTTAGAAATGGAATCACACAACAGAAATGGAATCCAGTGGAATCTGACTAAACAGCTTGATGATCTGGATTTTGCAGATGACTTGGCTCTTCTGTCCCATAACCATAATCAGATGCAAGAGAAAATGAAAATTCTCGATGAGAGGTCACAACAAGTGAGCCTGAAAATACACAGGGAAAAGACAAAGATTATGAGAATAAATGCAAGAAATGATAACAAGGTTGAACTTGAAGAAACACCACTAAAAGTGGCAGTAATATAGAAAACGTTGGAGGGACAGACAGCGATATCAAAATAAGAATACAAAAGGCAAGAGGAGCTTTCATTGCATTGGGAAATATATGGAGATCAAGAGAAATCGGATCCAACACGAAAATAAGAATCTTCAACTCAAATGTGAAGGCAGTCCTATTGTATGGCTCTGAGACATGGAGAATAACAAAAAACAACAACCAAAAAGCTACAGACTTTTATAAACGGGTGCTTGAGTAGAATAGAAGGACTGAAATGGTATGACAAAGTCACAAATGTGGAATTGATGACAAGAACCAGACAAGAGCCAGTGGAACAAGAGTTGAGAAGAAGGCGATGGATAGGACACACATTGAAGAAACCTGTTGATAGCATTACAAGGCAGTCCTTGTTCTGGAACCCCCAGGGCAAGAGAGGCAGAGGTAGACCAAGAAGCTCATGGAGAAGAGAGCTGGAAACAGAGGTGAAAATGATGAGAACGTGGAAAGAACTTGAGATGATGACACGTGACAGGAGGACTTGGCATGTGTTTGTTGAAGGCCTATGCTCCTTTGGGAGTGGAGGGTTATGATATACAGCATAGCTCAGGGAATGTGATTAGAAATCACATTATTCTTCTGGTCACTTAAATGGGAAAATGTGTCTGGACAGTGCGAGTGTAATGGCTTTTGCTGGAACTAACATTATAAAAGTACACTTATCTCACAAAATGATACTAGACACAATAGGCACATGTGAGGTATTCATCTCACTGCTCCATTCGGAGTCTGGGGGGTCGCTTATACTTTCGCTTTCCTGGGCGAACTGGCATAAAGCCAACACCAGCGCTTGCTGTAGTGGTTTATTAACATACCATTTTCATATGTTGAGGTTGCCAGCCTCCTATGCCTTATATAACCACTTAGCAAGTACAGACATGTCTAATTCACATTTTAAAATAAATGTTTACACTTACCCAAAATTAACTTTTTTGGGAACACAATCTCCTGGCACATATGAATGAACACAGCAACTATGGTTAGATGCTTCGAACCCTTGGTCGGGGAAATTTTAGTATTCCTCTTATGACGGGTGCTCTGATTCCTTAAGTCTCCAGTCTTAGTATTTAAAAATCTGGGTTTTCTTTTCTATGTTACAAAGATGCCCTAATACTTCGTCTGTCACTTATAATTTGGAATTCTAGTCTAATGTCTCTCTGGCTCCTGGGAGTTGCTAATTTGACATTGCGATGCAGTCTGATTTGTGTCTCCGAATTTGCTAGGTTATATTCTCATTTTCCTTCAAGCTTTCACACTGGTATTTTCTACCTGCTTCCCAATGAGAGCTAAAGTTTATTTCAGGTTCTCGATTTAGACCAATCCTGTCTGTTTAGGACTATGTGGTTCGGAGTGTTAAATCATTACTATCCCTCGCGTGTTTTAAAATATCAATTTTAAAATTTAAACTCATGACATATTTCAAATATGGCAGTAATACTTCCGATTGCACTTGTGCAAACTTACGAACACATCTGTGACTAATTTCCTGACTAATACCTTCCGCCAATATTGTCTCCTCTGACAGGTTATCTGTACTATTGATACAGAGACGGACCATCGGAAGCGATTACCTATTATCACCTGTGTTTACGTACATCTCCCAGGCGGATTTCTTAGACAGACAATCTGGCTTTCTTTCCGTCGATCGTGTGACATCACCTTGTGTCAACAATGATTTCACGTGACCGTCTGCATTACACGACACTGGGCGATAAAATAATAATCTGCCAGCCGTGTAATACTACGATTCACATGGTGAAACGTTAACAAGTCTGGGAGTGACTAGGCAAGAGTGTAGGTGCATAAAATATACCAAATAATAGGACGATGAGTGTGAGAAATGAAGAAATAAGTTGATAATGTAGGAGAGAACGAAAATGATGTAAAAGGACAAAACTGATTTCGTCACACAAAATCACTGTGGCATCTCCGCTTTTACGTTTTAATCCGTGTGCGCCAATTCACTGTCGTTATCTTCTGAGTAGCACTTGGTATCACTACACGAAATTGACTATCATGACTTAAGGCCAGTGTTGCCCTACCGGTGTCTAATCACACAAAGGTTGTTCAATTAGGCCCAGACATGACATGAATTGAAGGAAGAAAGTGTAAACAATGATTCGAAAATAATAAATACTGTCAGAGGTGGGAAACAAGAAAAGGAAGAGCACAGAATGAAGTAAAGAATGACACAGGGCAATGTCACGATCGAGGTTATTTCGTCACGTCGTTGAAGAGCTGTTTTTTTGGGGGGGGGGGGGATAGGCGAAAAGCAGATCGTATTACGACTAGCATGTTTATTATAGACAAAAAGGAAGGGCGTGATACCACAGGCGATCAACAGTGCGTGATATTATAGGTCAGTAGCAATGGCGTGATATTGTGGGCGATCAACAGTGCATTACATTGCATCTATAATGGTAGATAATATGTGTGTATGGCGGATGTCTAAAATATTAACATTTAATTTTTATCAAGTTGTTCGAAAGAAACGCCTGGAGAAACTGCCAGGGCGGGTAATATTGCTGCACAGTTGACTTTAGCTATTCGGGTCCTGACTGTTGATCCTCCTGTCCTGTTCACGCAAATCGTTTACTCTCAGTTCATTAGCTGTCTGTTCCACTTATTATACATTTATTATATTAAAAGAATGGTCACAATCACATAGTTGCCACATAGGCAGACTTACGACTCATATAAACTACTCTTGCTGATTGTAAATCTGTGTTCCTTAAAAACTGGCCATTTGTACGTTTTAAATATTTGTAGCCCCACTTATTAGAGCACGGCGTAAAAAAACAGCCTTAAACAAATCGCGACATATATTGTGGTTTGGTTTTAAGGACTATCTTGATTGCACACGGACAACTCCATCAGTGCTCCGATCTCCTCCCTTAGATCACACAAGAATGATCTTAGCACAGTGCACGAACTCCGTAGCACGGACGAGAGACCCACTGTGAGTATATAGGAATCACACATTCTATAAATATTTTTGTGCTGGGTAGGTTTCATCCAAACCTCAGAAATGAGGTATCTGAGGAAGCTGGTTGAAGTAAGAAGAAGAGGCATGGTCCGCAACCAGACGATACGTCAAGGCCTAAAAACCCAACCCCTGCAGACCCAAGTAGAACAGTCCCAACTGAGATGGTTTGGCCATGTCTGCAGAATGGGAGAAGATCGGCTACCACGGCAAGTATGGGAAACTAAGAGCCATTGATCCAGACCTCCAGGACGACCCAAAGTCCGCTGGGAGGACAACATTAGGCAATCTTTGAAGGACCGAGGACTAGAATGGAACCAAGCCAGGAGGAAGACAGCCGATAGAATAGTATGGCGCTCTCTCTTACAAACCTCTACACCTCACGGTAGAAGAGGAACGACTAAGTAAGTAAGTAAGGTTTCTGATTTTTAAATTTTGCCAGGGCAGTGGCCTGATAGGCCTACTTTTTACGATTTCCAACTGTCGTGGAATTTTTAACGTGCGAAACTTGCACACGGAACCACCAATTTTTTCGCCCTTATCCGAGAAGTCTAGGTATCCGATCTCACTACCCAGGAGACCAGGGGGGAGTATGACATCATTAGGACCACTGGTTCTGAAAAAAAATTTCCATAAATTATATTCCCTCAACTGGTAATCGAACCCGGTACCTCTAGAATTCGAGGCGGACGCTATATCTCTAAGCCACTCTATTGTATGTACCTTTACGAGACTATTTCGTGCTACTGAGTTAGATCACACTTTAATTTCTTCAAAGGATTCATGTTCACTAGCATTTTACAATAATTTAATACATTGTAAGGTAAATGGAAATGATGGCAGGAAAATAAAAACAGGCAACTTTAAGACATCAAGTTTTGTCCTTGTACGTAATACTTGTTTCCTTATTTCTTCTATTCGTTTTTTTTTTCTGCGCCCTTGTGGGTCATTTTTTTTTCTTTTTGCCTACCTGAATCCAGATCCTTCCAACAATACACCGTGTCGCCTAAGATTTTTAACTTCTTTGCAAGGGTGTTTGTCTTAGGTGCTTGTCTAATTCTTTAGACTGTATTCTTAATTTTCCGATATTTCTTTTGATGGGCAGGTGGAAACTTAATGGTATCTCTTCCTTTTTTTTTTCGCCCAAGAATTGAGTGAGACAAGGCAGGAGAAGCTTTCATTGCATAGTAAAATATAAACGAAATCTAATCCAAAAATAAGGAAATAGATAAGAATTTTCAACCCACTTGTCTAATTAGTTTTATTGTACGGCCCTGAAACATTGAGAACAGCAAAAGCGACACCCATGAAATTACTGTTTTTTTTTCTTCAAGTTTTCACAAAATAGAAGGGTTAAAATGGTACGGAGCCGCGGTAGCGCAGTGGTTAGTGCACTGGCTTCCTAGCTCGGTGGTCCATGGTTCGATCCCCAGTTGAGGTTGGATTTTTTTAGACAACTAACAGCTTCGGTGTCGATCCAGCCTCATGAATGGGATACCAGAGCAACTGTGGGAAGGTTAAGGCGGCCGGCGTAATGCTAACCACATTGTGACAAAACGGGTTTGTTCATGTACTTTTGTGCCCCTCTCTCTCTTTCACTCCGGCAGTATCACTTCATTTCTTCATTTTTCTCTTTAATTGTCCTCTTATTTGGCATATTTAGTGCCCTTGCATTCTTTTTTGCTGTAACCGCACTCAGACGTATTTACGTTCCGCCGGATGAACTGTAACAATACCCAGTTAATTAGACCTGTCATCGGTTACACGTTTATCACTTTTCAGTCTAGCAAACCTTTGATAAAGACGATCCTCGTTTGACAATATGGTCTCGTACGAGCGATGAATAGGATTTCACATTGCCTGTCTGAGAGATCCGTCTGACGGAGGCACGTTAACATAGGATTTAAAAATTCACAAAAAGCTGGGGCGCTTAAGCGCTTATCATATATTTTATCCATAAGTGTCTAATGAAGTATAAAGCAGAAGTTAATGTCATGCAGAATCAGCGCCCCACGCTCTTTTGTCAATTTGATGTTACATTTTTTGACTGCACGCTATAAACTCCTCGAAAAATTATTTTTGGCTTTTTAGTGCATTAAAAGCGTGTGTTTAAAATATTTTTTAAATATATTTTTTATTACATTTTTGAAGAAATATATCCTGTTCAACCTCTGATGGGTTATAATTAGCATTTATATTCTCTCTTATTCCAGATAATATGTTCAACCATCGATACCGTAAAGTGGTATCATTTCTCCTTTCATTTTATTTATTGTAAATAGAGTAAATTAAAAGGGTCAAATTGTGTGAATGTGCGTAAATGTGCTGTTTGTTTTACACGATGATATTGCTTGTTCAGGATGTATCCTGTCACCAGTGCTCTTTAATATATATCTAGAACATATTATGCAGGAGGCTCTCTACGATTATAAATCAACCATATCGATTGGAGGCCGACCTCTGTGTAATCTACGTTTTGCTGATGATATTGATCTGATAGCTGGAACAGAATCAGAACTTCAAGACCTTACCTCTAGACTGGAGAAAGTAACAAGAACGTATGGGATGGAAATTACTTACTTACTTAGTCGTTCCCATTCTACCGTGAGGTGTAGAGGTTTGGAAGAGAGAGCGCCAGACTATTCTATCGGCTGTCTTCCTCCTGGCCTGGTTCCATTCTAGTCCTCGGTCCTTCAAAGATTGTCTAATGTTGTCCTCCCAGCGGACTCTGGGTCGTCCTCGGGGTCTGGATCCTTGGCTCTTTGTTTCCCATGCTTGTCGTGGTAGCCGATCTTCTCCCATTCTGCAGACATGGCCAAACCATCTCAGTTGGGACTGTTCTACTTGGGTCTGTAGGGGGTGGCATTTTAGGCCTTGACGTATCGTCTGGTTGCGTACCATGTCTCTTCTTGTTACTTCAACCACCTTCCTCAGATACCTCATTTCTGAGGTTTGGATCTGGCTTTTATGGGTTGTAGTCATTGCTCATGACTCGCATCCATATGTCAAGACTGGGACATAGGTGGAGCGGTATACAGCCATCTTCGTTTTCTTACCAACCTCTCTCTTGCTGAGGAATCCTCGATTTATGGCCTGAAAAAGTCTCCCAGCTGCTGCTTTTCGAGTGGCCAACTCTTCTTTGATGCCTCCCTTTCGGTCTATAATAGCTCCAAGGTATTTAAAGTGGTCGACCTGCTCCAGGACCTGTTCTCCCAGCTTAATCTGATGTCTTCTTTCTTCTCGTGATATCACCATGGATTTTGTTTTAGAGCTGCTTATGATCACCCCTCTCTTCTCCAGCTCTTCCTTCCAGACTTGCAGGTTGGATTGGAGATGTGCCTCTGATTTAGCAATCAGGGCAACATCATCAGCAAATGCCAGCTCTGAAATACAGACCTTCTCATCTTCCAGCACCCCACTGAATACTTTCTTGTTCTCTCCTTACATGCCTTGATGACATCGTCCATAAGGAGTATGAAGAGGTAAGGTGATAGGATATCACCTTGTCTTACACCAGTGGTGGTCCTGAACTCTTCTGACTTATGGTTTGCTGTCCTCACATAATTTCTGCAAGACTTGTAAAAGCTCTGTATAGCATGAATCAGAGGTGCTGGAATATTCTTCCTTGCCAAACAGTCCCAAAGTTTGCTCCAGGGGACCCTGTCAAACGCCTTTTCCAGATCTATGAAACAAAGATGGATCTCACTCTTATACTCAAGGGCCTTTTCACTCAGCTGTCTGAGTGTGAAGATTAGGTCTTGAGTACTTCGGTTTGCTCGGAATCCGCACTGGACCTCATCCAATTGTGGCTCAGCTAGGCGTCGGAGTCTCTGCTCTAGGATTCTAGAGTAGATTTTTCCAGGGACACTGAGAAGGGATATGCCTCTATGGTTTCCACACTGTCGATTGTCACCCTTTTTGAAAATTGGTGTTATGATGGCGATCTCCCAATCCTTTGGTATGGTCTTGTTGCACTGTGGTGAAGTGGGATGTTATAAATATTTATAGGGGACTTAGTGTACTGACTGAGATCAGCTGTGAAGGTATATATATCTAATAAGAGTAGTGTATTATATATAACCTTACTTGCTGCCACATATGTATACCTCAGTCAGAATTATTCTGGAATAGTGTGATGACTACGTTATATGTCTAGGGTATGTGTATGATGAAGTGTAAGTCAAAACAACAACAGACAGATAAACAATTTAATTTAGTCCACTACACTTGACAACACTGTGACACTCACATACATAAAACACTCTACAAGGATATCTTAAAGGAGTCACTGATAACTTTTCAAATAACAATATGTATTCATTGCTGTTATGAATGAATATGTGTCCTGATTCAAATACAAAGGAACCAGGAATCACAATCAATTTTAATTACAAGTTATATGTACAGAATTTATCAATATGAATATTGTAGTGACATATATTATTAAAAGTATCCTATGTGTGTCAGTTGTGTAGTAGTAATATGAGGTAATACTGGTTTTGTTTTGTTCAAGCTCTGTTGGTATTTGTCATCATGACTTCAATAGTTTGTCTTTATTGGAACTAGTATTGGAGATGTTCTCAGTTCCTGATATTAAAACAATTTACTTCCCCTCTTAAGTTTATGTTACAATGTTATTTTAAGATGGGGGTACATAATTTTGAGCTCAGCTGGCCACATCAGCTTATCTTGCGTGATGGCGGCAGGAAAAGACTCCTCTGCTCGATTTCTCCCCTGGGCTCTGGAGACACCTCACTGATAGCTAAATGGACCAAGGAGTATGCTGTCCGACTCTGGATTCAGCAAAGCTCTGACCAGGTGCTGCTCAATACCATCAAGACCACGGTCCCTGAAAACAAGAAGGATGTACCTTCTACGTCATAACTAATTTATACTCTCTTTTTACACTGAGCACAATACATCACAAACATTGAGTTCAGAGCGTTAGGCCAACTGTCAGCTTCATCTGAAATACTTTATACCAGTATTAACCTCCTTAATGGTTACTACGCCTCTGCACTTCCAGCATTATTTCTTTCTAGTCAATCATCTAGGTGTCAGTGTACTGTTTGGCCATTCCATGCCGTTTTACTTTCCTCCGACACCTTCTGTTCAGGCTGGAGCATTATAGGCTTTACATCATGTTTGCTACTGAACTACACATATATACAGGCATAAATTAACAATTCACATTCAATTTTCATTAAAAGATACTGAATGTTTCAAGCTTACCACAATTCATAGAATAAACACAGATACGTTGACTAGCAATGAATTCTGGCACAAATTCCCATCTGCTTATGTTCCAGGCTTTATTTAGCGAAAATATGAGCTGGCTTCAACGCACTGTTGCTTTATCAAGCTTATTTGAACTAGTGGTCTCGAACTAACGCTCCTAAGTGATTATATCAGCGAGTCTGGCCAATGGAGCCACGTTTCGACAAGTGTTTGAAAAAATTTTACCTTCCTACGTCTCCCCTAACAACCAAAGATAGTATTTATAGTCCGACCAATCGTGTTTAGTCTTATATTTGTTGCGCTCCAATCAATTTGGAGTTTACATGGTAGGCTATTTCCGTACGCACGGTTTTTTTAAACACGTTATAAAAAAATTTTATGAGCAGAAATGATTTCATGCTGTCAGGCATCCCCACTATTTTATTTTGGTTATAACTTGTTAATTCCTAGACTATTTGCGTAACGTTTTACATATTCTTTGTCAGCAAGCCCTAAGGAACCCAAATATACAAATTTAATAGAGCTAATATGCTGCGTTCAAAATATGCAATTCCTTCTACCTCCTGTTTCGAAGATGTGCTGTCTGGGTACTGTAATGTTTTCAAACGTAAACCCATCTAATGTTATCTTTTCTAATAAGAGTTTTTCAGGATTTAAAAACCTAACTCTGGGAAGGGTAGTGAATTTATCACTGTCCGTCCGAAAAAGTTAGTGCATGTGGCCTTACACGCGTGATAGTAGTAATTGTGTATCGCGCGACGCGTGTTTAGTGTTGCACGTGTTCGGCTTTATGCCTCTCCCTTCTCTCTATCCTTTAGTCCATCTGTCTTTAGTTACGCCGTGTATAAAATGGAATGAATGAAATATTAAAATTAGGTCATTGTTCAGCTTGCGTATCTCACTGTTTTTCCAAGAAATACAGCACACGTTTCATTGAAGAAAGCGGGTAATAATACAGTAAGCTTTTACTATCAACGTGAAAGCGTTACAATTTGCAGACGAAGCAGAAAACAAGGGGGATTTCGAGTACATTCCTTGTGACAGCACTGTTATTTTACCATTGCTCTTTTCTTTATTAGAATTTATTTGTTAAGCTTTACATTTACCTTTTAATTTATATATGTGGATTAGAATATTTCACGACACCTCCCCTCTTAAAACAGACATCCCATGTCAGTCCTTTATTCTATATACACATAGATAAATGTAAGTCAACTTGACTTTACTCTGCTGTGGTGCTATCATGGTTTTATGTAGTTGGGTCCATTCAGAGTAGGCACTACTCATGAAATCTGCCTCAGACTTCTACAACCAATAATATATTTCGGTTATGTTACTGAACAGCCGCAAGTGTGAGTGCTTGTCTTAATGTTGCTTCGCAACCCGTATTCACCATTTCTCTTCTCTGAGTCTGCGCAATGACATGTCCAGAGAACATTATATTTCCCTCAAAATGTACGTTATGAGGAGATAACATATACCTGGTGATAGCAGAGTTTTCGTAGTGGATCCCATAATCTTCTTATTATCCTGTATGAAACATTCGGAATATCCTCAATCAAAGAGGCAACTCAGGGATTCGTTACGTTCCTCCGAAATGTTTACATCCAACAATTTTCTCATCATTCTAGAGAAGACACTAGGCGCATTCTTCAATCCAAATGGCAATCTATTAAACTCATAGTGTCCTTCTGAGGTACTAAAGCTAGGTATGGTCTAACCTCAGGCTTTACTGGAATCTGATAGTATCCTTTACTCAGATCCACTTTTGAGAAATATTTAGCTTTATTTAGTCTGGCAAACAGCTGATTTGTATCCGGCAATGGATCCACCTGTCCTTCTGTAATAGCATTCAGTCTCCTGTAATCTATACAGAGTCTATGTTCTCCAGAGGGCTTCCTTAAGAGTACAACACCGGAACTATATGAGGATTCACTGTGTGAAATAATTCCCTCCTTCAATAGATAGTCTATCTCTTCCTTCAAAGCTTTCTCCTTAGCAAACGGAATCGACTATGGTTTCATACAGACAGGTGTGGGGTCTATCAGTTTCATATCATATTCCAATAGGTTTGTATGCCCTGGTCGGTCTGTTAACACCTCTGCATGATTATTTAGAACCTGTTGCACTCTCTCTTTCTGAGTTTTCGTTAAATGTGTACTGATTTTCACCTGTGCTGCTGTCTCACAGGGGTGTAATGGATACTCAAATGATGAAAGTGGTTCCTTTTTCATCTCCATGGCGATGGACAAGGTCAACAAGTGTGTCTCCTCCTGATGTTCTCTTTCCAAATATTTCTTCAGGAGATTCACATGATAGATTTTTTCTTTCCCCTTCTTATCTATCTTATAATTTGTTCTAGATACCTTCTCTAAAACTGTATATGGACCCTGCCATCCAATTTGTAACTTATTCTGACTCCCGGGCAAAAGAAGCAGTACTTTCTCTCCCACAGCCAAATTTCTGTCTTTCGCCTTCCTGTTATAATAGGCAGCATGTTTCTTCCTGGCTTGTTTCAAATTTTCATTGGCAAGTTTCCAGCCAGTTTTTAAACGAGTGGTCAGCTCATTCACATATTGGTATGAAGATGTAATGTTTTCCTCTGCCTTTTCATCAGTCCACGTTCTTAACAAAGCTACATATGGACCTTTAATTTTGTGGACTTATTTGTCCATGCACCGGTATGGTCTCTTCCACTCGAAGCTTTATAGTGATGATTTTTCCTCCCAGAATTATCATTCACAAAACGACCGCTACCAATTTTTCTTTTCTTGGGGCTTTCTCCCCACTTAAAATTCTTGATGAGAGATTTCCTCTCTACATCCTCTTCCTCCAGTTTGTTTAAGTCCGATTGAGGGATTTTCGGCTTATCCTGGGGTAAGACATCTGTTTGCACTCTCCGCATAGTGGCCATTGTAAAACAGTTAAGTGAAGCTTGTCCGTGAAAAGGGGCTTCCCATTCCATTTGGTCCACTTTATCAAATCTATTTTTCTTTTCATTATCAGGCCTAATTTTGCCCCGTGGCGTGTCCAGGTCCTGATCCATGTTCCCACTTGTGGGTGTTCCCTCATGTGCTATGCTACACCTTTCTACAAAATTCTCAATGTCCCATCTTGCTTTGGGCCAATAATAATTGTGAGCCACCTTTTGAATGATGGTACCTATCTTCTCATGGTCCCCATCTGGTTTCACATGTAGGCTCCTTATTAAGTCTGCCCTATATCTTTTAGGAAGTACCAGCTGTCCCTGACCTTTGGATCTAGCTCCAGTCTTCCTATACATCAACTTGTTTTTCATGTAAAAATCTCCCTTGCCTGGAGTTGTATGACAAGTTGACAATTTTCTGAAACAAGGCTTGAGTGTTTTATCCCCAGCCTGTGCCTTCCTCATCTCTTCTGGAGTGGTATCTAACATAATATCCTCCTCCTGTCTTGAGGTCGACCTGACCTGAAGGGTTGCCATATACACTGGTTTCCTTCTGCAACGGTCAGTGTCATGATTGTCCATCTGACAATTCTTACACCACCTTTTTCCTTGGTTGAAAGATTTTCTTTCATCATATTTCCTTTCATCGAATTGTGGGAATTTATTTTTATTTTCATACCGTGGCCTATCAAACTGGTGCTTACCTTTGTTTTGATCCCTAGGATCAAATTTATTAAAGTTCTGTGGTGCCCTAAAGTTATCCACTTGTTTCTTTTTATTACCTGTTACCTCTGCTTGAGCTGCTTGATACCTTTCAGCAACATTTAGCAACTCACCCAGCCTCTCTGCACCTTGTTCCATGAAAAACTTTCTCAGGTCTGGAGCCATGGACTCTCTTAATTGCTCTATAAGGACCATTTCCTTAAGATCTTGGGTTTTCCCCAGAGAAGTCCATTTCTCCAAGTATGTCTCTATTCGTGCAGAGAACTGGTGATAGGTTTCACCTGACAGTAGTTTAGCATTCCTAAATTTTTTCCTATAGAATTCTGCATTCTTTTCATATCTTAACAAAAGAGCCTGCTTTAGCATGTCATAATTTTCCTGATCACCTCTGCTCATTTTTGCAAAAACTTCATAAGCTGCCCCACGAAGTCCTTGAGATAACTTTAAGCTCCACCTTTCTCTCTCTAACCCATACGTGGTGGCTAATAGTTCATACCTATTTAGGTAGCTCTCTATATCATCGTCTTTCTCAACAAAATGATCTAAATGAAAATTCATAGCTGAGATTGAGGCTCCTTGGCTAGCAGTGGCATCAGAGGCAAAGGGACTGGCACCATTTTCAGGAGCATGGCCTTGAAACTCAAACTCCCTTAGTCGTAACTCATGTTCCCTTTGTAATCTTTTATCTTCTGCTTCCCTTTCTGCAGCTAATTTCTTCTCTTCCCTTTCTGCAGTCAATCTTCTTTCTTCTGCTTCCCTTTCTGCAGCTAATTTCTTCTCTTCCCTTTCTGCAGCTAATTTCTTCTCTTCCCTTTCTGCAGCCTGTCTTCTTTCCTCGGCTTCCAATGCTTTAGCCTCTTTGTCAGCCTCAATCTGCAACCTCTTAGTCTCAGCCTCAGCCTCAAATTGTAACTTCTTAATTTCCTTTTCAGCCTCTAACTTTCTTTCGGCTTCAAACCTTCTTTCTTCGCGTTCAATAAATTTGTCACATTCCGTCGTGACATAGGCAACCATAACTTGCCCATCTAATCCTAACTCTTTTGCAGTCTGAACAGCAGCAGATCGAAATTTGGCCAGGTCCGCCATTGTCTATCAGGTAAATTTATACAATGTCTAACCAACAATTCAATCTCTAACTATATATCTAATGGACAACACAGGCACCGTGAGCTCAACCTTATTTAATTCCACCCAAGGATACCTTTTAATTCTTATATTCCCTGAAGTGAATTACCCCCAATATTTTTAATAGGGAAAGATTCAAAATCCCAAGAGCGAGACCCCAATATATGGTGAAGTGGGATGTTATAAATATTTATAGGGGACTTAGTGTACTGACTGAGATCAGCTGTGAAGGTATATATATCTAATAAGAGTAGTGTATTATATATAACCTTACTTGCTGCCACATATGTATACCTCAGTCAGAATTATTCTGGAATAGTGTGATGACTACGTTGTATGTCTAGGGTATGTGTATGATGAAGTGTAAGTCAAAACAACAACAGACAGATAAACAATTTAATTTAGTCCACTACACTTGACAACACTGTGACACTCACATACATAAAACACTCTACTAGGATATCTTAAAGGAGTCACTGATAACTTTTCAAATAACAATATGTATTCATTGCTGTTATGAATGAATATGTGTCCTGATTCAAATACAAAGGAACCAGGAATCACAATCAATTTTAATTACAAGTTATATGTACAGAATTTATCAATATGAATATTGTAGTGACATATATTATTAAAAGTATCCTATGTGTGTCAGTTGTGTAGTAGTAATATGAGGTAATGCTGGTTTTGTTTTGTTCAAGCTCTGTTGGTATTTGTCATCATGACTTCAATAGTTTGTCTTTATTGGAACTAGTATTGGAGATGTTCTCAGTTCCTGATATTAAAACAATTTACTTCCCCTCTTAAGTTTATGTTACAATGTTATTTTAAGATGGGGGTACATAATTTTGAGCTCAGCTGGCCACATCAGCTTATCTTGCGTGATGGCGGCAGGAAAAGACTCCTCTGCTCGATTTCTCCCCTGGGCTCTGGAGACACCTCACTGATAGCTAAATGGACCAAGGAGTATGCTGTCCGACTCTGGATTCAGCAAAGCTCTGACCAGGTGCTGCTCAATACCATCAAGACCACGGTCCCTGAAAACAAGAAGGATGTACCTTCTACGTCATAACTAATTTATACTCTCTTTTTACACTGAGCACAATACATCACAAACATTGAGTTCAGAGCGTTAGGCCAACTGTCAGCTTCATCTGAAATACTTTATACCAGTATTAACCTCCTTAATGGTTACTACGCCTCTGCACTTCCAGCATTATTTCTTTCTAGTCAATCATCTAGGTGTCAGTGTACTGTTTGGCCATTCCATGCCGTTTTACTTTCCTCCGACACCTTCTGTTCAGGCTGGAGCATTATAGGCTTTACATCATGTTTGCTACTGAACTACACATATATACAGGCATAAATTAACAATTCACATTCAATTTTCATTAAAAGATACTGAATGTTTCAAGCTTACCACAATTCATAGAATAAACACAGATACGTTGACTAGCAATGAATTCTGGCACAAATTCCCATCTGCTTATGTTCCAGGCTTTATTTAGCGAAAATATGAGCTGGCTTCAACGCACTGTTGCTTTATGTAGCGAGATTTGGTAAACACTTGCTTAGTTGTAGCGCGACACGCCCACGCGACACCCACACACACCAGCGCAAGGTCAGCGCTGCGGTCTTTCTTTGAAGTTGGTAGACAGCGGAAATGTGACTTACGGTTAAAAGCCATACAGTATTACTGAAGAATGAGGAAATAGCTATATAGGAATGTATGGCCGACTTTAAAAGTTTGCATTTACTGGACATTAAATTATTCACTACAGGAGAACGCATGGTTGGAATAATATTAAATAAATATAACTCAACAAAGGAGATAGGCTAGGAATTATATCCAAAAGGATATTATTCAAATATAAATAGTTTTAAAGATAATTAATATTTTTCACCTTCATCACATCGGCTAAAAGTTAGCTAATAATCTTTAAAAATTTATTACACTAACAAGCCTCAACGGAATTGTATAAAACTTATATGTAATGAAAGCCCCATATGGGGAAAAGGAAATGATATATAGGAAGGAAGGAAGGAGATAAGTGTGTGAGTGACAGAAGAGAAAAACGAGTACAGGAAAAGCACAGATTGTTTCAAATAGCTTCAAAACAGGAGATGAAACTAAAATCTTTTGGGGAATTTGGGAGCTGCTTTCTCGTACGCGCGAGAGACTGAAATATAAGGACAGAGCGGCGCATTGTAAATCACACACCAAATCCAGAAGCCAGAGTGAGAAACTGGAGGACAGCCTCTGCAAGAAAAGTTCTATTTTCACGCTGCATGCAGGGCAGATTAAGTTAAGCCAATACAGTCTCACCGTGAGCTTATTAATCCTAAGAGGGTATGTAAGTTTATTAAAAATATATGTATTACTAATATCATTTTATTTCAGATTTTATTTCTGATTGATTGTAGCAGATATAATAAAAAAGGGAATGACGCTAACCAGAGATAACCTTCACCGGCATTGTCAGGAAGCATAACCATTAATTGGTTAGCCAAATATATTATGGCTAATTCTTGCCTGGAAGCTTACGACATACCAGCAAGTACATAAGTGACTTGACATCCATAAGTGGAAGGCAAAGGTTATATCGTACCCATGTATCATAACATGTGATTTATTCATGTATATTGTTAATTCTGCACCTTATACATTATCTTATCATGCTATCTCTGTAATATACTACCATGATTCATTCATTTACATACAAACACTGAAGACATGGTCGCATCATGAACAGCAGAGGGTGGTGAGATTGTTAGAACAATGGCCACCTATTACTTCTTGTTCCAGGTTTTTATGATCAATGTTTATGATCATTCCTGATCGAGAAACTAAAGACTTGAAGAAGTTGATCCAGCTCACTGAAGCCTAGAGGTCAACCAAACTTCAACACCTTAGTCCCCCGTAGTTATAGGGCGGGCTGAAGGAAAGTCTTCCGTACTCCAGTGTGTCGGAGGAACCTCGAGCAGACGTGGATAAAGTTGAGTTTATATATTCCATCCAACAAATCCTGTGAGCAGTTCTAAAACGACTTTCTAATGATGAAAACTAGATGGCAAGAGATAATGTGACAAACTTGTTTTATAAATTCAGTGGAAGATAAATCCAAGACTTTTTCTATTAGTTATTTTAATTTGTAACTGTAAATAATCATACATTTTACCATCTTCCAACACCCATTTATCATTACAAGAATATATAGATGTACATAATAAATTGGATAATTGTACTCATTTGACTTGTTAAATTTTTAACTGTTAAATTTTGAGTTACTTTTTCTAATTTAATTATAATATCACATAGGGTTACGATAGCGAAGTAGCATCTTATACTTCTGAAGCCTAAATCTATTGTCCAGCTCAGAGTATTCACAGCTGTAACTCACTTGTGATACCAGTGTACTTCTCGGGCACTGGAACTTCATACTTTCTGGAGAGAGATTCTACTTCTGCTCTACCACTACTATCATACTAGGAAAACCTTTCGCTACATTGGGGGGCTCTTTCGCGGGATATTATTTTGTATCCTGGGCCACTATCTATGTATTCTTCTATCTTGAGCCACAAATAGTTTGTAAAAATAAATTTTTTTTTTTGGAAAAAATTCTAAAAACTTAGAAATTTGTTTGTAATAGTAGTACCATTGAGTACGAAGTAAATAGGAAACGCTCACAAGGTTTTAAGGATTTGTCTTGTTCAAAGTAATTAATTGATTTTAATTAAGTTAGTTTGTTAGTGAAGATAAAATTATATACCCTCTGGTAAGTAAGCATCATGGCTGAATTGGTGAAGTTTAGAGCTGCGATTATGCAGGAAGGAAAAGACTTGGGTATGACAGGAGATGCTCTAATTCGATATATCACAACTGAAGTGGATAAATATTTAGATAGAGAGACCAAAAAGAATGGAAGTTGAGGCTGAAGCTAAGAAATTAGAGGCAGAAAGAGAGACCTAAAAGAATGGAAGTTGAGGCTGAAGTGAAGCTAAGAAATTAGAGGCAGAAAGAGAGACTAAAAAGAATGGAAGTTGAGACTGAAAGGCTAAGAAATTAGAAGCAGAGAGAGAAAATAGAGACTAATTTTGGAAGCCTGAAGAAAGGAAGGTTACAAAGAGCGCATGATGTTTAAGGTTTAAAGGAACTTGAACTCCAGGGGAACAGCTAGCAATCCATGGTGCTAAGCTCGACCTCACCTCACTCTGAAGAGTAGCTCACCAACCACTAGCGCGGCAAATGAGCCATGAGTTTCCACCTGAGATCCATTTATTGAAAAAGAGAAGACGGCCATTGAGTACGTACGGCTGGATAGATATGAGAGAGACTGGCCTCTGACCTATGGATTGGAAAAGGAAAAATGGAGCCTTAAGCTATCTCAGGGGTTTGAGGGGAGTATTTCATACGATGTTTATTTAAAACTCTCACTCAAAAGAAGACCAGGAAGATTATGAAATCTTAAAACAAGCTTTTACTGGTCAGGTACGAAAAGAATTCTGAATCTTATAGAAGAAGAGATTCCGAACTGCTAAGCTACTTATTTCCAGGAGAAAACTATCACCAGTTTTCTGCGGACCAGAATGGAAACTTATCTGACAAAATGGGATTAGCTTAGAAAGTGTCAAGATATAAAAAGAAATGGTCCATGAATGGGACAACTGAGAGAATCCATGCCTCAGAAATGGAAAAAATACTTCTTATGGAGACAAGGAGCTGAGAGATTGGAAGATATTTTAACCATGGCTTGAAAAGATAATCAAGCAGACTCAGTTCCAGAAGTATCAGGAAATAAGAAGGGAAGCAGGGTGCGAGAACTTCAAACCTTCACAAAACTTTTACCAACTATGAAACACAGGGGGACAATTCCAACAAGAACAAACACAAACTGATTATAAAGACAAAAAAACTCTCTAAGATCAAAAGAAACCTCAAAGAAATGGGAAGGAAAGTTGGTGTGTGTACTAATCATGCCAAATGAGTAACCACAATACTGCGGAATGCAGACGGGAAAAACCCTCCTCATCACGCTGTCAAATGCCTTACAACAGAGAACAAGGGAGGAAGGACCTGGGCAGATAGCCAGATAGGACCTTCATCATCCTCCCTGTCCTGTGAGGAAGTAGCAACCTTGAATGGCACCCAGCGACTGTTCTTAAAATGATATGATAACAGACTTGGACATTGACTCATTAGTGTGATCCTCTCTCTGGGGATGAGGTCCTGTTGAAACAGATAACCACACCGAAACACTGTGGCAATCGAGTATGAACAGTTAAGGAGAGCAGGAACCAATGACAGTGCCCTATCGCCCGAATTCAACATAAGATCTCTCGAGCTTATTGGGAAGGAGAGATCAAAGTCAGTCAAGTGATGGACATACCCCTATCTACCCATGAAGACGTGGTATGTAGATACTGGTTCGTTTCTAGAGAAACCTATAATACCCATAAGTTGATGGCAAACAGTCCCAGACAGGGCAAGCACTAGAAAGAGGAGGACACTATCATCAATACTCATCAGAAGAGATGAGAAAGGCTCAAACTGCTGACAGTCATTGAAGCCTTGCTTTGGCAAAATACACTCACTAAACCACAAATCCTCGGAGAATAGGAGACTCTATATGAAAAAAGGCAGCTCTACCCCCTATAGAACTCCTGGAACATATATCCCACCAAACGGACCAATGGACTAGCAAAAAACCCCCCTAAAAAATCCCTTCCACCTCAGGTTAAGACACCTCTTATATTTTAATCCTAAACAACACACACTTAAATACATATCTTACATATAACCAATGGATCAACGGATAAGCTGTCACCACTAATGGCCAAAAAATCTACAGAATAACCCATATACCATTAGAGGACTTATTTCCATAACCTGTCCTAGAGATTCACACTCATCAGTCCCTCATTAAACATAGGACAACATTTATTCCAAACTGACCCTTATATGCCCATCATGGGAACACAAACCTTCAAAAACCTGTTGCGTGGATATTGTTGGGACCCATCACTAGGGAAAAAAAAGAGAAAATGCATATACTTCTTAACCCTGGTACGATATTGCTCTATGTGGGGACGAGGCCTAGTGCAATGTCAAGTCGATAGATTTCGAAACATGTGGCAGAGGCACTGTTAACAATATTCACCCGATTAGGTTTCACATCCAAATATTGTACTGGACACTGGTTCTCAGTTTAGGGAAAGCTTAACACGCAAGCGTATTCAGGTTTTATTTCAAGCTAGACATTATCCCCTGAGCCCGTTACACGCCAAGGAATGGCATGTAGTGCGGTTCAATGGCACGCATCATTTCAATTCCTTTAGAAAGTTGGCTAGTGATGAAAAACCTGAAACTTGGGGGACACATACTTACTCTCAGCACTATTTGCCTATAGAGGAAGAAGTCCCACATAACTCTCACAGGATTGGCTCAGACGTACATTGTTATTGGACTTGGACTCGACCAAGTCAAAAGGAGTCCACACTGGAAAGCATTGTTGCTGGACTTGGGAGCTATAGATGAGAAAGCAGAAGAAATCCGTTGAACTTCTTCATGACCAATTCGTCAACGATGTTGAACATTGTATTTCGAGAGAGGAAAAACAAGTTAGGGAACTGGCAAATTGGTATAACTTGTGTATGCAGGGCCAGGAGGAGGAAAGCAGGTGCTTACTACAATAAAACAGCAAAAGTATAGGGAAACTTGAGTGTGGAGGAGAAAAAGAAACGTTCGTGTACTGTTGCCCAGCAGCAATAATAAATTGCAAATTGGATGGCAGGGACATACGTCATATTGGAAAAACTCTTTCCCGGGACCAAACTATAAGATTGACAAAGAAAATGAAAGGAGAAAGGTGTTATCATGTCAACCTTCTTAAAAAGTTTTTATGACAGGGAAGCCTCAGAAGTTTGACCATTATCATGACCCTGGCCATTGCAACAGGAAATGGCAGGATGAACCCAATTTCCTCCATGGGAATACCCCCTATAACTTACGGGAAATGCTTATGCTCAGGTTATGGAGAGTGAACATTTAACTCATTGATGCAAAGGAAAAAAGGTTCAGGAGGTGTTAGAAATCCATGCTGATTGTACTCACAGATAAGCCTGGGGGTGTATCTAATCTGTTAGAGCAGTTATGACATGACGATTACTGACCCTACACCCCAGTTTGTATGCGGACATTACCCTATTACCTTATGCTAAAAGGACAGGCACTCTCAAGGATGAGATTGATCTTATCTCTTAAAAAGAGAAAATTATTTCAAAGTCTGAATCTCCCTACAGCTCAAGTGTGGTGCTATTAAGGAAGCATAGTGGTGAACACANGTTATGCANTGATTATAGGNAACTAAATGCTATCACTGAATCTNAGNTAGACCCATTNCCTGNCACCNATCAGTTGTTTGCTAATTGATCAGTTAAGGCTCGGTATTTTTCAAAAAGTAGATCTAAGCATAGGGATAAACTACCAAATACCAGTGAAACCAGAATGTTAGGAAAAACTGTTAGCCTTTAGTACACGGTATGGACCATTACGAGTTCAATGTATACTCCCATTTGGTTTAAAGAATGCTCCAAGTATCTTCACCAGAATGATGAGGAAAAATTGTTGGCCAAACCATTACAAAATTCCTCATCTATCACCAAAACTTCATGGATGATATTCTGATTCGCTACCCATCTACATTCGAGGAACACGTAGTAGCTCTCTCCATGTTGTTAGAGTAGATTAAGAGAAACGGGTTTGGCAGCCCAGACACCACAAACTAAGTTGTCATATTGGATGGAGTACATTGGAATTCTTTCGGTCACACTATCTCTACAGGGCAAAATGTCTCCTTGGACCAAAGAATGTAGAGAAAATGAGAATAATCGCACAAGACCACAAACTAAGAAGGATGTAAGATCCTTTGTCGTCACTGTGCGGAGTTTTATCTGAAAATAGTTATACCCGACATTTTAAACTCATTGTGCGCGCATTAACCCGACTCTTAACAAAAAAGGTCAGCAGGATTAAAATAACAATGGACTGTGGCAGTGTGAACAGGCTTTTTTATACAGAGTTGAAAAATAAAGCTGACACAAATAAACTATTAGCCTTGCCCTTCCCGATCTCACACAAGAATTCGTACTAAGAACGGATGCTAGCAATGTAGGCATCGGAGCAACATTACTACAGCGGGCAGACACACCGCCACATATGCTATTACCAGTAGCTTTTGCCAGTAGAAAGTAAAATACAGCTGAGAGAAAATTATTCTACCGTTTGATAAGTGAACGCCTCGCTTTGGTCTGGTCGCTCAAAAAATTCGCCCCTTTTCTTTACGGGAAACACTTCATTGTGGAAAGTGATCACCAGCCTTTGAAGTTTTTAGCAGTGTCTAAAAAATTTAATTCACGACTTTTAAGGTTGGCGTTTTACTGTTAACTCCATATTCGTTTCCACTGTTGAGATACATTACCCAGGACGGTCGGGCAATCTTGGCCCCGATTTTATTAAGTAGGCATCCTATCAAAGGAGATATGAGTGAAACAGAAAAAAAATTAAGGACGAACCTGCAGCATGTAGTTACCTCAAATAAGTTAACCCGTGCACGGCCACTTGTTTAAAGAAGAGGGCTCTGTAGCGAGATTTGGTAAACACTTGCTTGGTTGTAGCGCGACACGCCCACGCGACACCCACACACACCAGCGCAAGGTCAGCGCTGCGGTCTTTCTTTGAAGTTGGTAGACAGCGGAAATGTGACTTACGGTTAAAAGCCATACAGTATTACTGAAGAATGAGGAAATAGCTATATAGGAATGTATGGCCGACTTTTAAAGTTTGCATTTACTGGACATTAAATTATTCACTACAGGAGAGAAACGCATTTGCATGGTTGGAATATTTTATTAATTAAATTAAAAATCAACAAAGGAGATAGGCTAGGGAATTATATCCAAAAGGATTATTATCAAATATAAATAGTTTTAAAGATAATTAATATTTTTCACCTTCATCACATCGGCTAAAAGTTAGCTAATAATCTTTAAAAATTTATTACACTAAAACAAGCCTCAACGGATATTGTATATAAAACTGTATATGTAATTGAAAGCCCATTCTGGGGAAAAGGTATGATTATATAGGAAGGGAAGGAAGGAGATACGTGTGGTTGAGGGACAGAAGAGAAAAAAATCAGAAGTACAGGAAAAAACACAGATAAATCGGAGTAGTACAGGAAAACAGATTGTTTCAAATAGCTTCAAAACAGGAGATGAAACTAAAATCTTTTGGGGAATTTGGGAGCTGCTTTCTCGTACGCGCGAGAGACTGAAATATAAGGACAGAGCGGCGCATTGTAAATCACACACCAAATCCAGAAGCCAGAGTGAGAAACTGGAGGACAGCCTCTGCAAGAAAAGTTCTATTTTCACGCTGCATGCAGGGCAGATTAAGTTAAGCCAATACAGTCTCACCGTGAGCTTATTAATCCTAAGAGGGTATGTAAGTTTATTAAAAATATATGTATTACTAATATCATTTTATTTCAGATTTTATTTCTGATTGATTGTAGCAGATATAATAAAAAAGGGAATGACGCTAACCAGAGATAACCTTCACCGGCATTGTCAGGAAGCATAACCATTAATTGGTTAGCCAAATATATTATGGCTAATTCTTGCCTGGAAGCTTACGACATACCAGCAAGTACATAAGTGACTTGACATCCATAAGTGGAAGGCAAAGGTTATATCGTACCCATGTATCATAACATGTGATTTATTCATGTATATTGTTAATTCTGCACCTTATACATTATCTTATCATGCTATCTCTGTAATATACTACCATGATTCATTCATTTACATACAAACACTGAAGACATGGTCGCATCATGAACAGCAGAGGGTGGTGAGATTGTTAGAACAATGGCCACCTATTACTTCTTGTTCCAGGTTTTTATGATCAATGTTTATGATCATTCCTGATCGAGAAACTAAAGACTTGAAGAAGTTGATCCAGCTCACTGAAGCCTAGAGGTCAACCAAACTTCAACACCTTAGTCCCCCGTAGTTATAGGGCGGGCTGAAGGAAAGTCTTCCGTACTCCAGTGTGTCGGAGGAACCTCGAGCAGACGTGGATAAAGTTGAGTTTATATATTTCCATCCAACAAATCCTGTGAGCAGTTCTAAAACGACTTTCTAATGATGAAAACTAGATGGCAAGAGATAATGTGACAAACTTGTTTTATAAATTCAGTGGAAGATAAATCCAAGACTTTTTCTATTAGTTATTTTAATTTGTAACTGTAAATAATCATACATTTTACCATCTTCCAACACCCATTTATCATTACAAGAATATATAGATGTACATAATAAATTGGATAATTGTACTCATTTGACTTGTTAAATTTTTAACTGTTAAATTTTGAGTTACTTTTTCTAATTTAATTATAATATCACATAGGGTTACGATAGCGAAGTAGCATCTTATACTTCTGAAGCCTAAATCTATTGTCCAGCTCAGAGTATTCACAGCTGTAACTCACTTGTGATACCAGTGTACTTCTCGGGCACTGGAACTTCATACTTTCTGGAGAGAGATTCTACTTCTGCTCTACCACTACTATCATACTAGGAAAACCTTTCGCTACACTTTATCAAGCTTATTTGAACTAGTGGTCTCGAACTAACGCTCCTAAGTGATTATATCAGCGAGTCTGGCCAATGGAGCCACGTTTCGACAAGTGTTTGAAAAAATTTTACCTTCCTACGTCTCCCCTAACAACCAAAGATAGTATTTATAGTCCGACCAATCGTGTTTAGTCTTATATTTGTTGCGCTCCAATCAATTTGGAGTTTACATGGTAGGCTATTTCCGTACGCACGGTTTTTTTAAACACGTTATAAAAAAATTTTATGAGCAGAAATGATTTCATGCTGTCAGGCATCCCCACTATTTTATTTTGGTTATAACTTGTTAATTCCTAGACTATTTGCGTAACGTTTTACATATTCTTTGTCAGCAAGCCCTAAGGAACCCAAATATACAAATTTAATAGAGCTAATATGCTGCGTTCAAAATATGCAATTCCTTCTACCTGCTGTTTCGAAGATGTGCTGTCTGGGTACTGTAATGTTTTCAAACGTAAACCCATCTAATGTTATCTTTTCTAATAAGAGTTTTTCAGGATTTAAAAACCTAACTCTGGGAAGGGTAGTGAATTTATCACTGTCCGTCCGAAAAAGTTAGTGCATGTGGCCTTACACGCGTGATAGTAGTAATTGTGTATCGCGCGACGCGTGTTTAGTGTTGCACGTGTTCGGCTTTATGCCTCTCCCTTCTCTCTATCCTTTAGTCCATCTGTCTTTAGTTACGCCGTGTATAAAATGGAATGAATGAAATATTAAAATTAGGTCATTGTTCAGCTTGCGTATCTCACTGTTTTTTCCAAGAAATACAGCACACGTTTCATTGAAGAAAGCGGGTAATAATACAGTAAGCTTTTACTATCAACGTGAAAGCGTTACAATTTGCAGACGAAGCAGAAAACAAGGGGGATTTCGAGTACATTCCTTGTGACAGCACTGTTATTTTACCATTGCTCTTTTCTTTATTAGAATTTATTTGTTAAGCTTTACATTTACCTTTTAATTTATATATGTGGATTAGAATATTTCACGACATGCACCATGCTGCCTGTAGGACCCTTAAGAGTAACAGGTCGCCTGATGCTCCCATGTACTTAACCATTTCTGGTGTTATACCATCATGCCCTGCTGCTTTGCCCATCTTGATTTTCTCCAGTGCTGCCTTCAGTTCTTCCATCTTTATGTCATCTTCATCACCATTGGTTTCCTCTTCTGTGCTAGTGGTTATCATTTCTGATGTTTGACCTTGCTCACCATCAAGGAGTTCTGAGAAATATTCTTTCCATCTTTCCATTACTTCCTTCGGGGCAGTAAGCAATTTGCCTTGCTTGTCCTTTATAAATTTGAGAGGGCATTGTTTTTCCTTCCTCATGTTCTTTAGGGTCTTATAGAACAATTTCTGGTTTTCTTGTGCATCTTTTTCTAGCTTTTCTCCAAATTCTTCCCAGGACTTCCGTTTTGCTGCTAGCACTTTGTTCTTTACTTCTGTTCTGAGTGTCACATATTCTCTATATTTTTCCATTTGTCCTGTTGTGTTTTTAGCTCCTAAGTATTGTTTCCATGCCATTTTCTTCTCTCTTATTTTCTCTTTGACTTCCTCAGTCCACCAAGGTGTCCTCTTTCTCTGGTTCCCAAGTCGGACTTCACCACATGCTTCTGCAGCAGCTGTCTTTATGATATCCTTGAATTTAATCCAGAGGGTTTCCAAGTCATCAGGTCGTTCTTCTGAGTTGCTCACCGCTGCAGCAATAAGCCCCTGATATCTGGTCTTAATTTCTGGCTCTCTCAGCTTGTAGGTCCTAATGCTCATTTCTCCTGCTCGTTTATTTGGTTTCTTGCGTGATGTTGAGCAGTTCCTAGGCTGAGCAACTCTTTCAGTTGTTCGTTTGATTGTTAGCAGGTAGTGATCACTTCCAATCTCTGGCCCCCTCCAGACTCTTGCATCTCGGACATATTTGAATGAGCTTCTCTGAACAATGGCATAGTCGATCACTGACTTCTCATTCTTTGTTGGTTCACATCTAGTGTATGCATGTATGCGCTTATGGGGGAACTTTGTGTTTGTAATGATCAGATTCTGCTCACTGCAGAATCTAAGGAGTCGCTTTCCATTGTCATTGAGAGTATCTTCTCCATATCTTCCGATAACTCCACCCCATCTAGCATGGTCATTTCCAACTCTGGCATTAAAATCTCCGAGCATGATAACTTCATCTAGGCAGTCATCCACTGTCCTTTGAAGCAGCTCGAAGAATTCCTCCTTGACCTCTGCTCTCTCATTCTCATTTGGCCCATACACTATGACCAGGTTGACTATGGTTTCTCCTTCTTTTAGTTTCACAACCATAATGCGCTCTGAGACAAAGTTCCACCCCTTGATTCTATCTTTTTGATTTTGGGCCACAATGCAACCCACACCCCCTTTAGCTCTTTCGGATATGGGTACACCACTGTAGAGCAGCGTGTTGCCATTGAGATCCATGACTCCTTGTCCTTTTTTCTTTGTTTCCGTTATAGCCAGGATTTCTAGTTTTGCTTTCCTCATCTCTTCCACCAGCTCCTCTTCCTTCCCATTTATACTTCTTGTGTTCCATGTTCCATAAGTCGTAGTCCGTAGTCCGTTCCAGTTCGTCGCCTTTAGAATCAGTCCGGTTTTCTCTCTTGTGTTACTCGTAATCGTGGTTTAAAGCAAACAGGTGATTGGCCTGTTGTGCCTTTGCATGGTGGAGGGGCTGCCTCCTTACGGCCTCCATGCAGGCCGCCCTCCTCCTTTTTCATCCGGGCTTGGGACCGGCATAGGCGGAGTTGGGATGGAAATTAATATAGAAAAAAGCAAGATATTGGTGAATAGCCATAAGAAACATGTTCCGACCAACATTACGTTAAATGGGCAAACGTTAGAAGAAGTTAACACCTTTAAATATCTCGGGTCCACTATATGTAGTGATGGAAGATCAAGTAAGGAAATCAAGACAAGACTTGAGATGGCCTCAGCTGCCATGACAAGGTTGAATGTGATCTGGAAAAGTAACATCAGTTTTCCTGTGAAGATCAAATTATACAAATCACTTGTATTATCTATTCTCTTGTATGGGTGTGAGGGCTGGACACTCACTGCAGATACGGAGCGAAGGATTCAGGCTTTCGAGCATAAATGTTATAGAAGAATTTTGCGCATTTGCTATAAAGAGCACAAAACAAATGTCTATGTTAGAGAGAAGATAAACACCTATGCAGGCCACCAAGACCCACTTTTGTCAATAGTGAAACGTCGAAAGCTTGCCTGGTTTGGGCATGTAACTCGTCATGACTCCCTTTCGAAAACGATCCTCCAGGGAACAGTCGAAGGTAAACGGAGAAGAGGAAGGCAAAGAAAATCCTGGGCTGATAACGTCAAAGAATGGGCAGGACACGGTTTTTCCACACTTGTACGCATTGCTGAGAATAGAGAGCAGTGGAGGACCCTGTCTGCTGATGCTTCCACCATGGCACCCCTACGACCCATGACGGGTTATGGGTTGAGATGAGATGATGATTGCTTGTTCAGCAGACAGTCTCACCACATTCGCTTCTTCCAGCATACCTCGTGGAGGAAAAAGGTGGTTGAATTTCGCCAGAGGAGAGTGGTATATTTTTTTAACCTGGTTTTTGGCATACTCGGCTTCTATTCACCATTGAAACAGCAACAGTGCATTTGTCGATGAAATGGGTATATGACTTGCCGCACTTCTTGCGAGGAAAAAAAAAGTGTCAAGTGCGAAAGCATTCACGTGAGGCGTAGCGTAGTTTTACTTTCACGTTTTATGCTGTGATATTTCTACGTGTTTTCGTGATCTTTGTTTTTATTTTGCTGTCCACATTATTCTAATAGTAATTACATCGCCCTAGAATCCATAAACTGTTTTCCTTCTGTCACAGACTTAGTCCAGCTCAGCTGTATCGCACGTACAGAATCTGCACTGCCTGCATTTGGTTCGGTTATATATTCTATTGTGATATTTATATTACCCACTCTCTCAAGCGCTTATCTGCTTTTTATTTGTTTATTTTACGCCCGCTATTACTCGAGGCGAAATCCGAAATCTCCGGTTAGTATGTCTAACCTGAGACTGATTTTACGTGAGTATCTCTTTTTCCCTGTACGCTGACAGGTGTCCTCTCGCCATTCAGGCAGATAGATACTCGCCGTCTTCGGAGGTACCCATTAGAGCTGGGTCGGCTCAGAGCCGTTCAGGTTATTTCAGTCCCTGGTCGACGACACTCTTTCAAATGTCTTCGCCAGGGCTCGAATTATTCCAGTCCAAGTCCCGGCCGACGACACTTTTTCAAATGTCCTTGAACCTGGCTTGAACCTGGGATCTCCCGATCGCCAGCGCAGTGTGGTAACCACTACACTAGCGCGGATCCCATCTGCTCTTTTGAAAATGCCCGTGTGAATGAGTTAACTACGTTTCGCTCAGCCCATTTCGTGTATGTGTGTGTGCGCGCGTTTGTTTGTTTGCATGTGTATGTTCGGGTGTGTGTTTTTTTAAACCAAAACTACGTTTTTTTTTTCTCTTCACTCTGAGGCAATACATGATGTTTACGTTCTGTGGTCGATATTTCTCAAGGTTATGAAAATACTGTACAGATTTCCACACCAGGAATATAGGCGGATCCTACCTACCTAACGAACGAACGAACGAAATCTTTATTTCATCAGGGTAAAGAAATAGGCATAATTGCCTTTTTACATTTCTGCCCTGCAATACAATTTTCAGCGTGTTAAAAATTAAAATATTAACAACTTCAGACAGGATCAATTAATATAATCATCACAATCAGAAACTTAGCACACACAAGTACATTTACTCATAGTCATTCACGCACATAGAGGGAGAGAGAGAGAGAGAGAGAGAGAGAGAGAGAGAGAGAGAGAGAGAGAGAGAGAGAGAGAGAGAGAGAGAGAGAGAGAGAGAGAGAGAGAGAGAGAGATCAAGCAATAAAGCTACTTAATATTAAAAATTCAATTTAAAATTGAAAATATTACAGTGACAGTTAAATGTTCGTGGAAACGTTGAAATAATAGAAACAGAATTGTCGTTAAACGTATGTACAAGATTTTCAAATGTGAAGTCAGTCCTATTGTATGGCTCGGAGACATGGAGAACAACAAAGACAACAACCAAAAAGCTACAGACTTTCATAAATGGGTGCTTGCGTAGAATAGAGGGATTAAAATGGTATGACAAGGTTACCAATGTGGAACTGATGACAAGAACTGGACAAGTGCCAGTGGAACAAGAGATGAGAAGAAGACGATGGCGATGGATAGGACACACACTGAGGAAACCTGTTGATAGCATTACAAGGCAGTCCTTGTTCTGGAACCCCCAGGGCAAGAGTGGCAGAGGAAGACCAAGAAGTACATGGAGAAGAGAGTTGGAAACAGAGGTGAAAATGATGAGGAGAACATGGAAAGAACTTGAGATGATGGCACGTGACAGGAGGACTTGGCATGTGTTTGTTGAAGGCCTATGCTCCTTTGGGAGTGGAGGGTTATGAATGAATGAATGAATGTATGTACAAGATTTCATGACATGTGAATGCAGATGTCTTTTGAATGTGGTGTAATTATCAGTTTTGACAAACTTGGGTAGGGAATTCCATGCTAAAGCACCTGCATAACTAAAACAACTTCGGAAGAGGTCAGTTCGAGGTTTTGCAAGGTCAAAAAGTAGGTCGCCACGTATAAAGGAAGAAGAAGAATTTTTTAAGAAGAAGAACATTCAGCTGTGAAAATAGCTGATCACTGGGAATGTTATCATTCAGGCAAACAAGTCGTAGCGCCCTTTTATGTAGGGATTCTAGGCGTTTCAAAAACGACAAGCCACAGCGACTCCAGATATTTGAGCAATAAGAAAGGTGACTTTGAATATGTACATAATAGAATATAAGTCTAGAGTGCGGACATAAAAATGTTTGATTTTTGAGAGTTGAAACAATTTTTGTGAGATCTTGTTTGCGATGAAATAGACATGTGACTTCCAGCTTAGAGACTGGTCGATGACCACACCCAACAGGCTTAGGTCCGTAACTTGCTTAATACGTTCTCCGTCTAGAGATAAAGATGGGAGCCGCGCTGGTGTAATGGCTACGGCGTTGTACTGGCGACCAGGTGTTCATGGTTCAAACCCGGGCGTCAACGTTTGAAGAAATGTTTACTGCCGGAAATTTGACTGAATAACCTGAACGGCTCCTGTGATAAACCCTCTGTGGATGGGAAGGAGCGAAGCTCCTGACCGGGTTGGAAGGAAAGTCCTCAGGTTCCCCAGCCTCGCAATGACATGTCATCGGGCCGAAGGGCTGAAAGCCCAAGTGCCGCTGGTTAAGAAAAAAAAAGAGATAAAGATAACGTATTTGTTTGACAGTGCAGAATCTTTTGGCGGGTTGAGATAATCAAAGATTGAGTTTTGTTTTTATTAATGTACATACTATTAATAGTGCACCAATCTTGTACAATGTCCAGGTGATGCTGTAAAAGAGACTGAACAGTATTAATGTCTGTGCCAGCTACTGTTACTGTGGTATCATCAGCAAACATAAGACAATCGTCATGTGGCAATGACAAGGGCAGGTCATTGATGAAGATGCTGAAGAGTAAGGGTCCTAGTATCGAGCCCTGCGGGACACCCATTGTAGTGGTGTACGATTTAGAGAGCACATTATTGTATAAGACTCGCTGTGTTCTGTTTTCAAGGAATGATTTTATTAATGTGATCACTTGTGGATGAAATTTGTACACCGCAAGCTTTTGTATCAGCAACGAGTGGTCAGTTGTGTCAAATGCTTTGTAAAGGTCGATTAATAATACTCCATTTATTTTTTCGCAGTTGATATTAGAATGCCAGATTTCGGTAATCTTAGTCAACAAGGATTGACAAGAGTGTTTGGGTCGAAATCCAGATTGGTTTTCATGTATAAGATTGTAGCTGTTCAGTGAAGAAAGAATATGTTTATACATGTGTCGTTCAAGAGGTTTAGTTATGACTGATAGTAGGGAATTCGGCCGGTAGTTTGTGACGACATTACTATAGCACGTTTCACTAGCTTTGCCCTCAAACAAATGTAATTATCTGATTAACCGTCGAACGTATTAATGCCATTTTTTTGCATACGATGTTATATTGGGTTAGACCCAACAAATATATACTTTATATCTGTGCATCTTGTCCAGTTCCCATAAACTGATGAAATCCTTTGATCTTTGTCGGCATGCTAATTATTGTGTATCGAGAAAAGAAATTTTACCACTTCAGTCACAGATTCGGTGAATTGATTAGGCATAGGCGTGTCTACTATTACAATAATGTGGCCATCACGTTTGCATATGATTACATATTCAAGATGATTTCTTAAATGATCTGCACGCGAGATACTCGTGACATTGTTTGTCATTGACATTTAATGCGCTACCAAACTGGACCTTCATTGATCTAATTATTTCAATAGGTATCACCTCTTTGCGGTTCATAAATATCATAATGGTACGTTGCTCCTCTAATGTGCTTGTAAATAACGGTAAGGTCATCTTTAAAGAAATTAAACTTCATCCGAATCATAATCAGATGTCTCTGAGAAATTGATAATCAATCTCGGCTGAATGAAGGACAAACCATCATTCTTCCAATTTTCTTCTTCCTCTTGTAACACATGGTTCTCACATTTCTTCCAATAATCCCTGGCTATATCGGAGATGGCGGCTTTTGTAAGTATTTCAACATCTTTTAATTTGAACGTTCTATTTTCTGTTGCTACCTGTTCCTTAATTTTAGCCCAGACTAATTCTATTTGGTTTAAGTGAGAATGGTAAGGAGGCAATCTTAAACATCTGTGACCATGTTCATGGATTGCCTTGTCTATCAGAAATTATCTTTGTATGCTGTGTCTTTTTTACAATTCCAAGTAATTCAGGCTTCAGGGACATTTCGTTGAATGGAATGTTGTTTTTTGGTCAGCCAAATCTTTATTACATCTTTAGTACTTGATGAATTAGGAACTTTATCTTCTGGTGCCACAACGTTGTGATATGAAGCATTGTCCATTATCAAACACGACGGTCTATCCAAGGAAGGAAGTACATGATTCACAATCCAATCTTGAAATATCTTGCCATTCATCTCTGTATGATAATCCCTATTATCCGTGGATTTTGAAACAAATATGAGTTCAGTATTATTTAGAAGCCCATGATGGTTGCTTCCTGCATGTGCAATTATTAGGCGCTGTCCTTTGCTGCTTGGTACTAGTCTCTTAGTTGTCCCATCAGATGATTGCCATTCTTGTTCATTACTGTGGTGCGCATTGATCCAAGTTTCATCTAAATACACAAAATCATAACAATCTCTTCTCATTTCTCTGACCTCGCGTAAATATTTGCTTCTCATTGCAACTATATGAGGCTTCTCACAAATAAGGTTTCTACCACCAACATATTTTCTAAAAGTGAATCCCAAACTCCTAATAGTCCTCCATAGCGTAGATTTGGAAATATCAATGTCATTATTCTTTCTTAACCACATTTTCAATTTCCTTAAAGTCACTGCCTCATTGTTGTGAAACATATTGCAAATTTCTCTGCGGATCAATTCTCTGTCAAAATTATCCACCACTCTTGGCCTAATTTTCGTGTGTAAAACACTGGAATTAGAAATTTCAGATGTCGCTATCCAGCGGTGCAATGATCGTTTGCTTATCCCCAAGGCATGAATAGTCCTCTTTTGTGGGTTTGAAATAGAATAATATAGTTTTCCTCGAGTAGCTTCATTGCAGAAATACTTAAAAATCCTATTTGTTATTTTCTGTAATGTCATAAAATGTACTCGCAGACTCATTTTTCCTACTTAACCACACAATATTTTTTGTAGACACGCCACTGATTGACAATGTATGAGTAACACCGGATATAAACTGTTTTATGTTCAAGAAGTGCAATTTCACGCAAAAATCATGCCAATTGTTTGATAAACCAATGATGTGCAAATGAAGTCGTATAATGTACTGTAGACATTTCAAAATGTGTGTGTGTGACGTGTGTTGGCAAGTAGACTTTTGATATTATATCGCAAAGGGGACCTCAAGACGCAGCAATAGAGACCGCAGTCAGCGACTCATAGCTTGACTGCCTGCGTCAGGACCAGCGAACCAGAGCTGGTCAAGACCGCACTCCACCTCCACGTGGTGGTCATGGAAACAGTCTGCAGCTGTGCAGTCTGGCTGAGCGAGTGTGGATCGAAATGGGAAGGCAAACCTGGTCCTAAAAAATGCCGTGCAGAAGTCGGATGTGTCGACCGAAAGGTGCAGATATCACAGCTTAGGCGTAAACAGACACAACGCAACCACCGTCCTTTTCAGGACGAACGAAGAAGAAGAATATCGCAAAGAAACGAAAATTGAAACCAATGGCTGCATTTTAATGAAAAATTTAATTCATAGGGACTATACCATTTCAAATTCACACACAAAATTTCACTTATATGCGTTATATATTCGCTGAGATATAGCGGAAACACTTTCTTTGTGAGGCACAGATTGTAAATGTAAGTGAGTGAATCGCATACAACAGGCTCTGCAATCTGAAGTATCCTCGAAGATATTCCATCTTCACCGCACGATTTCTTCTGAGGTAATGATTTATAGAAGAGGTTATAGGAGAGGATGAAGCTAAATTAAACGGTCTGGACTTTAATAGTGAGTAAACGCAGCAGATAGATTTCTGGTCGTCAGAAATAACTCGTAAAACTAATTTGTGGGTGCTTTTTTACACGCTGTTTTATATTGTTATGCCACTGTTAATTGTTTATAAGCAATGCCTGTGTCTCTTGTGGTAGACACAGCTGGACCATTGAAATAGCATGTTGTACAAGTTGATTAGCATGAGGCTGGCAACTTCATCATGTCAAACAAATTCTTACCGAAACCACCGCTACAAGAGCACGTGAATACTTGGTGCAGGCGTCCTGCAAGAGGACCAGCTACAGTGATGTCTCCATGCTTCGTACGGAGCTAAATGAAAAATGATGATGATGATACCATTGAAATAATTTTTTCCAACTTATTTGGAAAAGCAGAACTTTTGAATTTAGAGTAGAACTATTCTTGTTTACTCTATCACATACTCAAAATTATTGGCCGCATTATATATACTTTACCGTGCCAACGCCAGTCGCGACTATCATCAGCACTTTTTTTTTTTCATTGAAAAGAATTAGTTGAGAATAAACATTGGATGACCTGTCAACAAGGAAGCTACGAAACATGGTTTCTGAACCGTTTTTGTGCTATGAGCCCCTTTGTCCAATGAAGGCTATGGGCCCCTTTTGGATGTCCGATGTAGGCTACGGACCCGTTCTTGGAAAATATGTACATGAATTGATAGTCAAAAAATTTTAAATTTTAAGGTTTATGTTATGTACGCGGGCCCAATAGAATCCATGCATGGATCCTCAAGGGGTCAGAACTAGAGGTTAAAAAAACCCAGCTATAAAGGTTGAAAAAGCGACAGTATACATTCAAAACCACTCCAACCCTGAAGGGCAAACTCCTAGCGTTGTTTTTTTTTTTTTTTTTTGCACGTTATTTTATGGAGCAAATTTTATTTTGAAAAGATAAGGGCTGGCGAATAGAGTAAAGAATCCACAACGGTATTCGAACACGGAGTGTTATTTTTTGGAAAAAAAAAATAAGGATCGATGAAAAACATGCACGAAAGTAGATCTTAACTGAGCAGTCGGCAGAATTCGAAGTACAGGCAAGCCCACATTGAGAGACCCGTTTCGAAACATTTCGTTCACATGGGTTGATTAATGTTAGGGGTTTTATGTCTGTTTGGAATGGTGTTACGTAATTGACACCCTTCTTTCATCTCACAACTCGAGAGTCGAGCTCTTCTCAATACAAAGGGTAACGGGGAAGGAAGTCCCATAGCAGATACTGCTGTAAGGGAGTTACGTGTTAGAGACTTCACCTATACAAGGCCTTAGCTTTATGAGGCGAGTTCCTCGCAAAAGTTAACCGCATTAAACGTTTGATTTCCAGCATTTACTGCACTCCAAGTTTAATATCGACTATTTATGAGTTGAACTTGTATTTGGAAATACAATTTCACTCTGTCAAAACGGTTACCTTCCACTTTACCAGATGCGGAGATACCGGACGAAGTCCTCCATCGACTCTTTAAAAAAAAAGGGGGGGGGGGAAGAGGAAGGTATCTCTAAATTATTAGCGAAGTTACTTAGTGATCCGTACGGGCTAATGTTAACAAGGCTTAAAACATATGTTAGATCATGGACAGAGCTGAAAATGACGGCCACAGTAGAAAACAGTAATGGAGACAGTTTGTTGCTAGGCGTGATGGTCACTGATAAGCTGAATGCTTTGTCAGTCAGCGACCAAGGACCAAAGAAAAAAGAAAAAAAAAACAGTGGCGAGCAACAATAGCAACCATATGTAAAAATTATAACCCTATGGTTTCCTGGGAACGCAGAGGATTGATGATAATGATGATGATGTATGTTTGGGGGCCAGCTGACAAAGTGGTCTCACAGCGCCAGGTTTGCGTGGTGAATTGTACTGGTGTGTACGTGCGCATGCATGTGTGTGTCCACCCGCCTGTATCTATTTTTACACGCTTTTCTTTAACTTGCTTTGTATGTCACTGTCTTGTCACCTTCAAATCGTGCAATCGATTTTTCAGTCACTTCCAGATATAGAATAGCCCTGAAACATGGCATAGTTGTGTATTCCCGATGACCATACAATAATCAGTCGTAAAAATAATAAAATTAATAAAATTAAAATTAATAATCATTGTTTTTTGGTATTGTATCAGCACGGAAATGGGCGATAACTGCAAATAATCTAGGTGTATTCTTTCCAACAATATTGTCTCTCTTGAGAGAAATGTTGAAACTTCACGAAGTGCGTGAACTTTCGGCAAATCACTAAAAAGAAGAAGAAGAAAAAATAAAGATTTTAAACACGCTTTTAAAGCACTCAAAAGCCAAAAATAATTTTTCAAGGAGTTTATAGCTTGCAGTCAAAAAATTTAACATCAAATTGACAAAAAGCGTGGGGCTCTGATTCCTAAGAGTGAAACGGTGATAATTTCAAGAGGAGATTTGGTCTGCTGGCCACCTTGATTCTTCTGATACGTGGTGAAAATAATTTAATAAAGTAAACCCCCATAAAATAATACGAAACAAACAATCAGATACATACATCAACCAATAACAACAATCAATGTACTGTACACTGAACACGAAAGGTGCAGTGAAAATTACAAAGAAACGTTATTTATTAATGAATGGAAGTATACTAAATGAATGAATGAAGTTAAAACTTTTGAGTGAATAAACAAGAGATGAGTTTAAGTATCTTTCACAAACGCTTACCAAAAAGTCATTACATTCACTGAGAGTAAACTGACCCCCTTCTACTAACGCCATAAATATCTTGGGGTGTAGCCAGGAGTCCAGCAACTGAACTGCGATCAGGGTTTTTCTCAGGACGAAAAATGCATCGAGTTTGTTACCCCGCCCCCCCCCCGCCCCCCCCCCCCCCAAATTTCAAGTTTGAGTTTAGTCAAACTAAAATCCGATCATTTCTTCGTTCCTGAAGGTCCAGGTACGCTAGGCTATCTCTCCTAATGGTTGTTTTGCAGTCTCGTGAGCCAGGGTGGGATTGAGCCCTTTCATCTTGACTGATTTCATTTGTGTCACCCTCATTCGGACATGGGTGTCTACTCAAGAAGTCCGCTCCAACATTATCCTTTTCTGGTACATATTCCACGTGAAACGTATAAGGTTGGAGAAGTAACGACCACCTCATAAGTCTTGCATTGAGTTTTCACGAAGCTGCCAGAAAAGTCTAAGGTTCATGGTCACACTGCACTGTAAACTTTGTCCCATACAGTTTAGGTTGAAATTTTTGGATGGCCCACACCAATGAAAGGCATTCTGTTTCTATTGTGGAGTAATTTTTCCCCGCAGAATTCAATCTCCGACTGGCATACGCTAATGGAAATAAAGTGTAATTCTCGCCCAATTTTGATTGAAGCAGGGTGGCACCAATTTCAATATTACTGGCGTCAGTTCTAAGAACAAATTGTAGGGGCAAATCTGGTAAGCGCAGACTTGGGTGGGAGGTGAGTTTCCTCTATAAGGATTCGAAGGTTGTCCTTTCTTTGTGAGGTTAGTTAATTGAGTTGTCAAACTGTTAAAATCCTTGATGTATTTTTGATAGAATCCACAGACGGAAATGAAAGATCTTAAGTCTTTCTTCGTAGTGGGTCTCAAGGCCTTCTGTAATTTGTCCACATTCCTTACGTCAGGGAACATATTTCCTTGAGATATAGTTTGTCCCAAGAATTCTAATTGATCAAATCCGATCTGGCACTTGGTTGGACGCGCTTTCAGACCTGTTTCACTGAGCCTGTCGAGAAGTAGTCAAAGAGCCTGGATATGCTCCTCAAAGGTATCCGTGGCAATCAAAGTATCTTTTATACAGTTATGGATTTTTGGGGGATGTAAGGGTTGATCCGAGTGAATACGCCGGGCGGATTGCTGAGACCAAACGGTAGGAGGTTAAATTCAAAGTGACCGTCTCTCGTGCTAAATGCTAGTAAGGGACGAATTTCCTTCTTTACAGGGATCTGATAGTATCCATGTGACGAAGTAAAAATCGCCTTCTTTTCTCTTTGTAACTCTTTTCTCATACCTAATCACGCTTTCCTCTTATTTCTAGAAATCCTCCACTTGTCTAAAATCTTAAGTTCTCTCATTCTTCCCATAGGGTTATCTCTCTCTTTGTTCACTGTATTTATGGCAAAAGTCTTTCAACTCCCCGCCTTGAACTTCTGATCGTAGCTAGAATGTTCTACTTAACATGGGGTTTCCCCTGGGAATAATTACAATTCTAGCCAACAGGTATGCAGTGTTGTATAGTCATGTGACTTTTGACCTCAGCAACCAGTTCCCAGTTAATTTAAAATCTCAACTCGCCTGAATCAGAATGCCAAATACCTATGCCAGTGTGTGTGTGTGTGTTTGGGATGGGACAAGGGGTATCAAGAGGTCACGTCCACCCCCCCTCCCCCCGTCCACCCCCATTTAAATTTAGCAGGAATAAACACAGCAAACCTTGTAGTGAATTTAGGCGGGATTCTTGAAGCGGCAGCGTAGCCGGGCAGATCTGCCTGAACATATATGGCTTCAAAGTAATACAGAGGAGAAACGTCATCTAAAACACAGCAGTGGTTCAGATGAGCGCAGTAAGTGATCTATTATTGTGAATTTGAATACTGGAATAATAATCATATGTTTATTTGCAGCATATTATTTCAGTATACAGTATTTTGTTAGGCAAAGTTCTACATGAAATTTCCTTTCAGTGACAAAGTGTTATTTCATTATATACATGCTACTCAACTAAGCAGAACAGGGAAAAATACTAGGAGTCCTTATACTTCCTATTTCTTATAATGTTCCATTGTTCTTTAGTCACAATCATCCAAACTTGATAAGTATGTTCTTGTTCACATTTCTTATCCCTTTGTCTTGATTGGGATATTAGTGTTTTCAGCATGGAATATTCTTTCTATACAAATACCCTGCTGATGATTTCTGAACTATCCTTATCATGTTTTAATGTATATATATATGCATGTATCCTGTGCTCTGATTGTACTATCAGGGTATATGAATGTTTGTAACATAACTATAAAACTATGTAATATGTTGACTGACTTGTAAGCCAATGGTTCTCAAGGCTGAGACCAGGAACACACTCAAATAGATTTAATGCTCAAGTAGCAAACTTGTAAATCAGTGGTTCTCAAGCCTTGGCCGCAAGGACACCCCAACAGGTTTTACGGCAGCTTGGGAGACTATATCTCAGTGGTTCTCAAACCATTGATACCAGTGACCCCAAATTGATTTGACTGCTCTATGGGCACAAGGTAGACCAGTGGTTCTCAAGCTCTTGATGACCACATCCCCCAAACTTCACAGTTGGTGAAGCTAACAGCCCATAGGTTGGAAATCACTGCAGTAGACAAGCAGGAAGCCAGATATAGGTTGAGATCCACCTGTATTCTTATAACGTCAGTTATGTCATAGTATTTAAGATGGATAATAGATAGCACATTGTTATTGATATTATGGATGATGTTTTAATGTTATTTCTGATGGACGATTAGCGTCCAGCAGATATGGGAAATGACTTCTCTGGCAAGACTACTAATGGAGCTTGAATTGTTTGTCAATCCAGTCCTACCAGGAGACCTAACCATATGCAGTGTTCTCGAGGGCCGACATAATCCATACCAGTTGGTGATGAGCCCTGTGTCAAGACAGAGGAAGCAGCCCCTGCCATCCTCTGAAACCCTACTAGAAGTACATGTGATAAGGTTGATAACGTTGGATTTTTATTCCCGTTAATGATATCCACCAAAAGATAGATATAAGTGGATGGAAGCAGACATCATCATCATCATCAGTTGATAAGATCTCTATGGTGTTGTTTGCTCCACTGTAGTGTATGGAATGTCAACTCGACCTACGCAGTGGTGTGTAGACATGGATTGAGTGTATAATGTGCGAATGATGATAAAGGTTCGTGGTGTTGACAAAAAATGTTCTTTTCTCACACTCATGTATGGCTGGAAGTCATCGACACCAACGACTGTGTACCTTTTCTAAAGTTTAATTGGACGTACACACTCGACAGCACAGATAGTGACAAATCACAGGTTGCCATAATACATCATAGTACAGTGGATAAATGGTCTTGCAATGTTACATGGGCACTCATGTAGAATAAGTGTATAATGGACTGTCAGTAGCCAAGCACTCAGTATCGCCCATACATATATCATCTGACTTCACTGACTGAGCACGTCAGCTTATAAACAATATTTCAGATGGCTTCTAAACCTAATCTCGTCTAGCGACGATTCTTCAACATAATGTTCAGCACATATTTTTCCATATAATAATATTGAACCGCTAATAACGGGTTCTCATGTGTAGCAGTGATCTCTGGACTAAACAAGCGATAATACGGGCATCCCTTTTCTCTTCTTGAAAGTCACTACATGTTTTGGTTCCAAGATGGCTTCACTCGTGAGCTGTCACTCACGTTTGGATACAGATAATGAATCTGTCCTAAAGTTAGTCATTCATAAAACATTTCATTGCTCTGTAGATTTGATCATGAACAATTGACTGCAATCTACAGGATATAGTGCTGCTAGGAATCGAAGTCGTTTTCATCGAGTCAAATATATTCTCTTAGACATTCAGATCGTAACTATCGAAAATGGTGGCTTCGATCGAGAGTTCATAAGAGTATCTTTGATTACCTTGGTATAGGAAATATGAAACTGCCATTCCTTGGCAATACGACTAAACACTGGGGTAAAGCATACACGATAGGTTTAGACGACTATCACCTTCCCCACAAATACTGAGATCACTTTTTCCCCGGCGACAGGCCGACATGGAAAACACACAGTCCCTATCAGGACGAAGCCAAATCACACCACACTCTAGCGACACATCCGCCGAATAGCCTTCGACCTCTCTAGAGACAACAGAACATATAGTTCGACTTAGATATGTAAAGATATACAGATATAAGACAGACTCGTCCTACTCAGACAAACAATACACATAAATTCAGGCCATAGATATTCTGAAGCAAGAACAAACTATTATTACCCAAACAACGAATAAATCGCAGTAAAATGGATTTATCCGCGGAGTTTGATCGAAAGAGCCGACACAACTTTCAAGGGAAGTAACTCAATAATGACTTTCCCTTAAGCACTAAAAAATTACCTATGTATAATATTGTAAGATATCAAAGACTGCACGTAACAACATGCCTTACTGGATCTGGAGTGCTAGGACAGATTGAACCCCCTGGCAACAAGACAACATAAATTCAGCAGCATCTGAGATGAGTAGTTTAAAATGCCAGCAGAACCAGTACGGAATAGCTAATTATCCATGGGATGCCAAATTTACTCTTTCATGTTTCAGAACCATAGATAGTTTTGTTTCCTACCCATAAGAAATTATAGTTGTACATTTTTGAACATATAATCAATCTATCATCATTTTGTAAAGTTCATTTCAAGTATGAGAGAATCTATCATCAATTTTGTAAAATTTACATAACAGAGTCTGTTGTTATTTTTCTTGTAATATTTAATTGGGTTGTATAGTTTTAGTAATTAAAATCTACACCCTGGGGGCAGAGCCATAATTAATAAACACTGTTGGGTCGGGATATTTTTATGGACTAATTCCCGAGGAGAAACAGTTCATTCAGTGTGTAGTCAGCGAGATTATCCTCTAAATATTATCTTTTATTCTTTCATACAATCTGTCACTACATCCTCAAAATTTTCCGTCACAATCCCTTACCCAAGTCCATCTTGGAGAAGTATTTTGCCTTACTCAACTTGGTAAAAAGTTCGTTTTGATCAGGCAAGGGCTCTGCCATAAATTTCGTTACAGGATTTAACCTACGATAATCGATACAAAGTTTGTGTTCACCTGTGGGCTTCCTAAGAAGTACCTAAGGGTCGGATCACTCAACTTCATGTCAAATTCTATCAGGTTAGTGCGACCAGGTTTGTCCGCGAGGACACTGCTGTATTCCTCTAACAGCTGACTCTCTTGTTTCCGTTGAGCGGTTGTCAAAGCGGGACTAATTTTGACATCCAGATGTGTCTCACTTTGTTGCAACGGGTATTTAACTGATGTGGGGCCTTCATTGTCCACTTCAGCTGCTACGAAAGGTGTGCTGCCTCTGGGGAGGGTCGTTCATGATACTTCTTCAAAAGGTTCACATGATACACCTTTTGATTCCTCTTGATAGCAATTTTATAATTGGTCCAAGAAATCCTCTCGACCACCTCAAATGGGCCTTTCCATCCAATTTGAAGTTTTGTTGATGTTGGGTAATAATAACAACACTTTCCCCCCGATATTCAATATCCGGTCCTTAGCTTTCCGGTTGTAATATTTCGCCTGTTTTTGCCGCTCTTTGTGTAAATTCGAAGCCACCATGTCCCATCCAAATTTCAGGCGTTCCTTTATCTCTGAGACATATTGGGAGGCGGTGACGACGCGGTCATCTGCCCCAGCACCAGTTCAAGAGCGCATTATTGCTTCCAAAGGTCCCTTGATTGGGCGTCCGAAAAGCAATGTGGTGGGAGGTAGCCCTGTGGAGCAATGGGGTACCTCTCGATAAGCGAAGAGTGCTGCAGGGATATACTCATCCCACGCCTCAGGTTTTTCCTGTGCTAGTTTTCGCAACATGGAGATGAGGGTGCCATTAAACCGTTCCACGTGGCCATTACTTTGTTGGTGATAGGGACTGGAGTAAATGTGTTTAGTTCTGAATATTTTAAACACTTCTTCTACCAACCGTCCTTTGAACTGGAAACCATTGTCCGTTAGAATGGTGCGAGGGAAACCGAGTCTCGTAAAAATATTGAGGAGAGCCTCAGCTACATTGACAGAATCACTGGAAGTCATGGCGATGGCTTCGCTCCACATAGTGCAGGTGTCCACTAGGATGAGTATGTATTTGTTCCTCCCTTTAGTTCTCAAAAGGGGCCCCACAATATCAGCTGCTACTCTTTCAAAAAGAGTGCCTACAATGGGCATCTCACCTAGTGTAGTGGATGGAGTCAAGTGTTTCAGTGCCACTCTCTGGCACTCAGGGCAAGACATGACAAATCGCTGAATGTCCACATTAATTCCTGGCCAATAGTAGTGGGCCGCTATCCGTTGTATAGTCGCACCTTGTCCCACGTGACCACCATATGTTGTGATGTGACCCATTTTCAATATTTGGGTTCTGTAAGAGAAAGGAACTACACGTTGTCCGTGCTCTTTTATTCCTTTTCTAGCTCGGTGATGCAATAATCCTTTTTTCATGTAAAACTCATTGGGTGTAGGGGGATTGTGTGCAGCAGGAAGTTTTTTAAAGCAGGAAATAATACATAACAAACATTCAGACACGTACACCAACCAATAACAACAATCACTGTACTATACACTGTACACGAAAGGTGCATTGAAAATTACAAAGAAACGTTATTTATTAATGAATGGAAGTATACTGAATGAATGACTGAATGAATGAAGTCAAAAATTTTGAGTGAATAAACAAGTGATGTGTGCGAGTATCTATTACAACTGCTAGTGTTAGTTTTTAAATTTAACAGAATTTGTGTGTCACTACTGTTTCATCATAATTATGTGTAGGATAGTGATGGGTTCCAGTGCAGATATCAACTTAGCTGAATTGTCCAGCGTCGAATCTGCATATGGTACAGGGTGGTATCTTGGTGATGTTAGAACAGGTCACTGGGACTGTGCTCCACTTCCAAAAGTCAATTGAGGTTGCCCGCTGGTTCAGGCAACAAGATCAGGCTCAGGGTTCTCCCGGCTCTTCCCTTTAACCACAGGATAAATGGAGATATTGTCTTTCCTGGTTCAAACTTGATAGGGAATAAAAAGAAACAATGAGGCACCGTAAGTTCTCTCATTTTTAAGAGGGTTAGCCGCGCTAGCGTAGTGGTTACCACACCGCTCTGGCGACCGGGTGATTCAGGATCAAACCCGGGCGACGGCATTTGAGGATTTTTCGTCGACCGGGATTTGGACTGGATTAACTCGAGACCTGGCGATGACATTTGAAGGAGTGTCGTCGACCAGGGATTGGCGGCTCCTGAGCCGACCCAGCTCTAATGGGTACCTCCGAAATCGGCGAGTATCTGCCTGAATGGCGAGGGACACCTGTCTCTGTACAAGAAATAAAGGGATACTCACGTAAAATCAATGTCAGGTTAGACATTAATAATAACCTGAGATTTCGCCTCGAGTATTAGCGGACGTACGAAAAAAAAAAAAAAGGGGGTTTTTAGACGTGCCTATTTATGTCGACATAATTCAGTTGTTACAATAAACATAGGTGAATATATTAATCTAATAACCATGGCTAATGGTCTTGTTATGCCTGCCGTAATATAATGATAGGCGATGGCACTAAATTTTCCATTTATTCATACAAATTGTGTCAACAGTCGAGTTTCCTGGTATGCAATAAAGTAATGTGATGTGGGCAAAGTACATCGACTTATATACCATACGTTATTGGTGTATAACACTTATACAACATGTAAGCATCAATTATACCACAAAGGTTATAGATCACAAGTCATATATGAATTATACATAATATACAAAAGGAAGATAAAACCGAAACTTACCCACTCAGCAAGGAGTCTTTCTAATTGCTGGCTCGGAGAGTTAATAAATGCTCTCTGTTACTTTTGCCTATACTTTCAATTTGACCCAAGACTTTGCAAAGCAGTAGTGAAGGATGATAGTTTTGTCTCCCAATATAAAGAGTTTGTCGACAAAGAATTTCGCTCGTAATTAAGTTGCCATCTGTTAAGAGTTTTGCATTCCGAGAGACTGAATCAGACCCTCCATTATTCTAGTAAAGAGTGTAAGATTTACGATTTCCTCCAAATTAATAAGATACTACTTTAGAACATCTGCAGGTATCAGAAAGAATTATCACGGTGGGTTCGTGCATTCGCTTACCAAAAAGTCATTACATTCACTGACCCCCTTCTACTAACGCCATAAATATCTTGGGGCGTAACCAAGTGTCCAGCGACTGAACTGCGAGCGGGGTTTTTTCAGAACGAAAAATGCATCGAGTTTGTTACACTAATCTAACTTTGCTTAAGTGGCCGCCGTGAGATCCCTAAACCTTATATCTATCATTCGTTATTAGCATAATTTAAGGTCGGATTTCGTTGAGAAATCAAACTGAAATCCTCTCTCCGCTAGGTTTTCTAAGATCATCATAATAACCAGATCAGCGTTTCTCAAACTGTGTTCCGCGAGCTATTGAAAGGAGAGGTTCCACGAAGAAAAAAATGTAGAACCGATTGCTAACAACTTATTTTCAAACATTATTTTTAAAATGGATACGAAATCCATTTGCAATTGCAGCCAAACCCAGCATGCTCATCAGCTCATGATTGTGAGAGTTTGATTTAGCTTCAGACTCAGAAATAAAACAAAAATTTAATGAACTTTCCCTAAATGATTTTGGGAGCAGTGTTTTGCAAGAATTCCCCAACATTGCAAAACGGGCAGTTCGAGTGCTACTTCCACTTACCACTACATGCCTATGTGAAACAGCATTTTCTTATTATGCAGCTACGAAGACAAAATATAGTAACACATTTGACGCTGCCCCAGGCATAAGAATTTAACTTTCAAACATTGTACCAAACATTAAGTGAATATGTAATGGTAAAAAACAAATGCATTCTTCTCATTGATGTATCGTAAAATGTACAATTACTTGTGAGTGTATTTTACTTTTATTAGTCATAAAAAAATATGATTAAACTACTAATGGTTCTAATTATTATTATTTTAGCTGTATTAATTACTTTCTTTATCTACACAGCTTAAACTTAATTTTAATTAATCGTAAAATATAATATAAACTTGTAAAATGCTACCTTAAACCCAATTTTTAGAATCACTGTTACGTCAATTCATTTCAAATAAGTGAACACCCAAGTTTCATCATCATCATCTCATCATCTCAGCCCGTAACCCGTCATGGGTCGTAGGGGTGCCATGGTGGAAGCATCAGCAGACAGGGTCCTCCACTGCTCTCTATCCTCAGCAATGCGTACAAGTGTGGAAAAACCGTGTCCTGCCCATTCTTTGATGTTATCAGCCCAGGATTTTCTCTGCCTTCCTCTTCTCCGTTTACCTTCGACTGTTCCCTGAAGGATCGTTTTCGAAAGGGAGTCATGACGAGTTACATGCCCAAACCAGGCAAGCTTTCGACGTTTCACTATTGACAAAAGTGATTCTTGGTGGCCTGCATAGGTGTTTATCTTCTCTCTAACATAGACATTTGTTTTGTGCTCTTTATAGCAAATGCGCAAAATTCTTCTATAACATTTATGCTCGAAAGCCTGAATCCTTCGCTCCGTATCTGCAGTGAGTGTCCAGCCCTCACACCCATACAAGAGAATAGATAATACAAGTGATTTGTATAATTTGATCTTCACAGGAAAACTGAGGTTACTTTTCCAGATCACATTCAACCTTGTCATGACAGCTGAGATCATCTCAAGTCTTGTCTTGATTTCTTTAATTGATCTTCCATCACTACATATAGTGGACCCGAGATATTTAAAGGTGTTAACTTCTTCTAACGTTTGCCCATTTAACGTAATGTTGGTCGGAACATGTTTCTTATGGCTATTCACCAATATCTTGCTTTTTTCTACATTAATTTCCATCCCATACGTTCTTGTTACTTTCTCCAGTCTAGAGGTAAGGTCTTGAAGTTCTGATTCTGATCCAGCTATCAGATCAATATCATCAGCAAAACGTAGGTTGCACAGAGGTCGGCCTCCAATCGATATGGTTGATTTATAATCGTAGAGAGCCTCCTGCATAATATGTTCTAGATATATATTAAAGAGCACTGGTGACAGGATACATCCTTGGCGAACTCCTACAGTTGTTTTGAAAAATTCTCCAATGTCGTTGCTTACAAAAACAGCACTGCTTGCGTCCTTGTATAGTGCTTCAATGATATCTATGATGTTGGTATCAAAATTGAATTTTCTCATTACTTGCCATAAGCCTTCATGCCAGACTCGATCGAAGGCTTTTGTGAAATCGATGAAGTTATGGTATAAATCGTGTTGATGTTGGAGATGTTTTTCGATAAGTAATCTAATATTGAAGATTTGTTCTGAGGTACTTCTTTTTGGTCTAAAGCCAGCCTGTTCCTTTGACAAGATTTCTTCTGATTTCTGTTTTATTCTGTTCAAAAGTATCCTTAACATTACCTTACTTGGATGACTAATAAGGCTAATGGTTCTGTAGTTCTTGCACATTTTTAGATTTCCTAACACACAAGTTTAAGAAACGCTAGTCTAGATCATCGAGGGAGTGATAGTCTTTCTCAGTGTTTAAAGTTATAACATACAGAAGAGGTTGGAGATAGTAATTATGCACATAAATAGGGAGTAGGTAAAGGTAACGGAGGTAAAGGATCCCGTTACCCGCCTATTGAGGCAAATTGGGAATACGGTTTTAGGCTCGTATTTTCTTGACCATCGGCACACTAGGGGTGATGTGTTCAGCATCACGTCGGCCGCCTTAACCTTCCCAGAGTTGTTCTGGTACCCAATTCATGAGCCTAGGTCGACCCCGGAGCCGTTTGCGGTCTAAAAAATCCCACCTCAACTGGGGATCGAACCATGGACTACCGAGCTAGGAAGCTAGTGCACTAACCACTGCGCTACCGCGGCTCCCTAAAAAGGGAGTACTGGGCGAAAATAAGCCTTGATAAAGTGGCCGTGGAAAAGACCGTGAAAAATGAACGAATGGAAGAATTAATAAAGAAGAACGAAGTTATGAAATAATAATACCATCACCAACCAAGATCTGCTTACTCGGAGCAAGCAAGAGGACATGCACACCATCATAGCTGGCAGACGCTGGAGCTGGGTTGGCCATGTCCTCAGAAGAGACCCCGATGCCATCACAAGAACAGCTATGCTTTGGACCCCTGAAGGAAAACGAAAGACCGACCAAAAACAACCTGGCGGAGGACTGTGGAGGCTGAGATGCAAATAATGAACCAGAGTTGGGGCACTGTACGAAGGATGGCCACCGACCGAGCAAAGTGGAATCAATTTGTTGTTGCCCTACAAGACGCCACTAGGCGTGATGGCCACTGACTGCTTTGACGGTCGATGGCTAAGGATCAAAGAAGAACTACGGCTCTGTTCTGTATATTGTTTTAGGCTGTATTTACGGTAATTTACCTTGTGAGACACTTCTATTTCTCATATTTTTTACAGTGCCAAAAAAAAAAAAAAAAAAAAACAACTGTTACTCAGCTCAAAGTCAGATTATTGTCCTGCTGAAAGTTCTAGGAATTCAAATGTATTTGACGGCTGCTATCAGGGGCTTTGATTCAGCAAGCGAACTCCAACACTTCCATACACACAAGCACAAAATGGGATCTCTGTTCTTTCCCCTCCTGCCCCAGTTTTCCCGGTTTTCCCAGCGCAGAATTTCACACAGCCTCCATTCTTAAAGCACTAGGAACGAAACATTAAAAACAGCCGAAACAGAAACAACGTAACCTTATCTCCCTTACAAGCGCAGGTATACACGCTTGCAACGTCATCACACAGTACTAGTTTGTAAGTTTTCACCTACAATCACATTTACATATCAGTAGATGGTCTTTCATATTTGGATATGCGCCCTAATGTAACCAACGGACTTTGTGTCTAGGGAGAAAAAAATGTTGTGTACGTTTAAATAACTTTTCACGTGAATGCAATTGCCAGATAATTAGTTGTTTGATTGTAATCACGCGCCAAGTAGATTTTACATCGGGTCATTTGAAATATTACACAATTTTTTTTTAAATTGCTGTTGCACATTTTGCAGCTGTACTGAGGAAATATGCGTTACATACATTTTTTTCATGTATTGTTTTGAGAATGTTTGTGAAGTATTCTAAGTATTTATAGGTATTTAAGGTCTTTGTCTTGTTTGGACTGACACATACTGTTAATAGGGGAACAACAGAAGTGATTGCGTCATTAAGGGGCTGAGTTGCCCACTGTATACTTCCGGTGTTATCTTGTGTTTCATACTGATAAATAGTCAGTAAAGCATCCTTTTTTTGGGGATGCCTAGCTGGCCGTGGGGTCAGTGTGATTCGCTTGATAGCTAGGCGGAGTTGTCGTACGGAAGGTACGGGGTTCGAACCCTGGGTAAGCCACTCACGTCTGTTGTTTTTCTGTTGTCCAAGTGTTCTACTTCTTTATTTCTTACGAGTGCCTGAAAACATACCTTTATGTTTGTCTACTATTTACTGGACCCAGTATCAAGTTCTTTGTCTTGTTTGGACTGACACATACTGTTAATAGGGGAACAACAGAAGTGATTGCGTCATTAAGGGGCTGAGTTGCCCACTGTATACTTCCGGTGTTATCTTGTGTTTCATACTGATAAATAGTCAGTAAAGCATCCTTTTTTGGGGATGCCTAGCTGGCCGTGGGGTCAGTGTGATTCGCTTGATAGCTAGGCGGAGTTGTCGTACGGAAGGTACGGGGTTCGAACCCTGGGTAAGCCACTCACGTCTGTTGTTTTTCTGTTGTCCAAGTGTTCTACTTCTTTATTTCTTACGAGTGCCTGAAAATATACCTTTATGTTTGTCTAATATTAATTTACTGTTTACAGGCCTCGGGTTTCCCTTCCTTATGTGTTATTTATGTTTGAACAGGACGCGCCTGGCCAAAACGAGGCAGACTTCTGTTCATTTATTAGCACTTTCACACACTAAACGAAATTAGAGTAGATCCTGGTTTGGTTTGGTTTTAAGGACTATCTTCATTGCACACGGACTAGTCCATCAGTGCTCCGATCTCCTCCCTTAGATCACACAAGGAGGATCTCAGCACAGTGCAGGAACTCCGTAGCACCGACGAGAATCCCAATGTGTGTATGTAGAAATCACACATTCTATAAATATTGTTGTGGTGGGTTGGTTTCTAATTTTTAAATTTTGCCAGGGCAGCGGCCTTACAGCCTACTCTTTACGATTTCCAACTGCCGTGGGATTTTTAACGTGCGCAACTTGCTCACGGGACCTCATATTTTTTCGCCATTATCCGAGAAGGCTAGGATCCGATCTCACTACCCGGGAGACCACGGGGGAGTGTGACATCATTAGGACCACTGGTTCTAAAAAAAAAATTCCATAAATTATATTCCCTCAACTGGGAATCGAACCCGGTATCTCTAGAACTCGAGGCAGACGCCATACCTCTTAGCCACCCCGACCTCCAGAGTAGATCCTGAATTGTGTGCAGACGCTGATGATGATATTAGCAAAATGTCGGTGGGACAGGTGGATTAAAATCAGTCAAAAGGCGTACAGCAAACCAGAACTAGGAAAGAAAGCAAAGGAGGTAGACAGGAAATAATCGGTCTGTGCATGGGACAACATCGCCTAAAAAAGATGTACTAGTGAATTATGACAACTTTTGAATGGAAAAGATCAATTTACATACATTTGCCTAACAAGGGCAACCTGAAACTGTGCACAAACTACAGAACTATAGCTCTTATAATCCATGCCAGCAAAATACTATTACATATAAAGAAAATGATGCAACAAAAGCTAGAAACAGAAATTAACGAAGTACAGGCGGGTTTTTGACCAGGCAGAGGCACCAGAGAACATATATTCAATATGAGGATCATCATAGAAAAGTGTAGAGATTAACGTTGACCTGTATACTTGTTTCATTGATTACACCAAAGCTTTCGACTGTGTACAACATCAGCGTTTATGGACTATTATGGAAAATATGCGATTTCCAAACCACCTTATACAACTTATCGTACTGCTGTACCAAGAACAACAAGCAGCCATAAGAATAGAGGTGGAAACATCAGAATGGTTTGAAATACAGAAAGGAGTAAGACAAGGCTGTACCCTTTTCCCTTACCTGTTTAACATTTACGCCGAGAATATCATGAGAAACGTAAGAGATGACCAAGAACACTTAGAGTTTGACCCATTTAACTTCGGTGGGTACCAGATCCCGGAAATTCAGATAAGCTGACGACACAGTCCTCATATGGACCAACCTAGAAGGACTTGAACAATTAATTCTGTCCACCAAAAAACATAGCGAGGCCCAGAATCTACACCTAAACATCAAGAAGACCAAAGTATTGACAACAGACAAAGTAAAGACCAAACCAGAAAATGAAATTAATAACGTAGAACTGGAAGGTGTTAATGAATTCGAATACCTAGGATCAATCATCAACAGCTCTGGCGACTGTGCAGTAGAAATTAAAAGAAGACTTGCAATTGCCTCACATAAACTAATACAGATGAAAAACCTACGGCAAGGCACAAGCAAAGAAACAAATTTACAACTGATCACAGCATGTATATTCCCAGTAGCAGCATACGGCTGCGAGACTTGGACACTCAATAAAACAGTTGCAAAAAAGGTTACATCATTCGAAATGAAATGCTACAGAAGGATGTTGAGAATACCCTGGACAGAAAAAAAGACCAACAAGAGAAGTACTGCACTCACTAAACGTAGAGGAAAATTGGCTCCTAAATACCATCGCAATAAGGAAGCTGAAATTTTTCGGTCATATAAAAAGACATAATAGTATGGTAAAAATTAGTGATGGAAGGCATGGTCCCTGGAAAAAGGGGAAGGGGTCGACCTAGACAGCGGTGGACTCAGGACATCACAGAGAGTCTGAACTTGTCTTTGGTTGATGCAGGTCGACTTGCTCAGAATCGTGTGATGCGTTCAGAGCAACTGTAATGGAGACAACGTTCTGGAGAGAATACGTCACATGATGATGAACACCCCCTTCTCAGGGATTTTACTGAGGGAAAAAAAGGAAGGTATTGTTGATTTCGATTTTACATTTATCTGTCATATGCCATACAACGATCACGATCTTTAGTGGAATCAGATGGAGAAAAAAAATGTTGTGTACGTTTAAATAACTTTTCACGTGAATGCAATTGCCAGATAATTAGTTGTTTGATTGTAATCACGCGCCAAGTAGATTTTATTTTCGTTTCTTAATAGACATATTCTTATTTATGGGATTTAAAGATCTGTAACCTATGTGGACATTGCAGCTGTGTGATTGGTTATTTGTTAAATTATATTTTGAAAGTTGATCACAGAGGACTTTGTGATGTGAAATAGAACATAGTGTGTATGTATGTAGTTAGACTTGGTCAAAGTTTCAAAGCCCTAAGGTTTTAGCTTTGGCGTAAGCCAGATTATTTTCATGTTATGACCACACACACACACAGAGTTGTCGCCATATTAATTATCTCCTTAATTACGCACTGTAGTGGTACATATTTCCCGGATCTTTTGGTGCCTTACGCAGGAGACTGTAAAATTGCATTTTGTGTCGACACAGTGATAACTAACATCGGGTCATTTGAAATATTACACAATTTTTTTTTTAAATTGCTGTTGCACATTTTGCAGCTGTACTGAGGAAATGTCGGATCCTCCCATCAGCGAGAAAATGTATTTTATTTCAATTACCATTCTATCACAGAAAGAAGGGGTGGACATACCAATGTTTGTACAAAAGATAGCTAATATTTTTTCGGACCTCTCGGATATAACAGAAATGGTGTATAAGTTCAAAGTGTTTGGGGAGCCTAAACTAATTTTTCTTGTTAATATACCAAACACTACTGGTTTTGATGAAATTTTCGCAGCCGTGTGGATGCAAGGCGCCGTTCAGGTTGAGTGCCAGCCTGTAGTTAGCTATGATAGCTTCGCACGAAGTATCAAGGTAGCGAAAAATGTTGCCCAGCCCAGCAGTGCTCGCCTGGCTAAGGATGGTCTTTATTGGCTTGACTTTGATGTAGAGTATCATGGTAAGACGACGCATAAGCTAATCAAGATATGGAAGAAGGAAGCCGAGGCTGTATTTGCAGCCAGACAAGAAGATGGAGCATCTATAGAACTGTACAAGTGTGTAGCTCAACGGAAAGTCCACGCCTTCATAAATGCACCCAGTCCTGGATATCTCGATGCACTGTCCCTTCAGCTTCCTCTTATCGTTGAGAATGGCGCCAATGTGCAGCTTAGATGTAAGGCTCTACAGTTTTTGGAAGACTACGCGTGGTTTAAGGATGGCTAGTAACTCGATGTCTAAATTCAGTTACAGCGTGGATTGAACAAAATGAAACCTAATGAATTTCTTGTAACCAATCCCGGATATGTCGGACCTTTGCGTGGTTTTGTACTTACACATTTCCATACATTAAGAACATTTTAAAACAATTGAACTTGGTACTTCGTGTAGACTTCCTTGATTTTTGTAATGCAAATGGTTAAGAAATAAGTGCGCATTGCTTTTTTTTTTTTTTTTTTTAAAGAATTAGTTTTGTATCAATATACTTTTTATTATTTACAAATCAGTGCAGTGAACGCACTAATTCTGTCTAAACTACAAAGCTTCACCTCACACCTATTTTACCAAATGAGTGATAATATGATATACCGAATTACATATGACATTTTAGTTAGAGCTACTTATTTCTTCCGTAGATATTATGCCTCCGTTGTCAGATTATTTTTTAGAGTTTTTGTTTGATCTATTCTTAATCAGTCGGCACTGAATGATGTATCGGGATTGATCTGTTTATTTATTTTAACTACAAGAATATATGCGTTACATATTTTTTTTTCATGTATTGTTTTGAGAATGTTTGTGAAGTATTCTAAGTATTTTCTTTTGTATAATATGGGAAACGTGTTTATCTCATAACGTGGTAACGTGGCTGTCGTGGAATATTCTAATCCACATATATAAATTATTAGGTAAATATGAAGCCTAACAAATAAAATAAATAAAGGAAGAAGAATGGTAAATAACAGTGCTGTCACAAGGAATATACTCGAAATCCCCCTTGTTTTCTGCTTCGTCTGCAAATTGTAACGCTTTCACGTTGATAGTAAAGCTTACTGTATTATTACCCGCCTTCTTCAATGAAACGTGTGCTGTATTTCTTGGAAAAAACATTGAGAGACTGCGTAATGACCTAAATTAATCCTAACATTAATTATACTGCGTTACCAAAACGAACGAACAGATGGACTAAAGGATAAAAAGAGAAGGGAGAGGCAGAAAGCCGAACACTAAACCCGCGTCGCGCGATACACAAATGCTGCCATCACGCGTGTAAGTCTACATGCACTAATTTTTTTTTCAGACGGACAGTGATAAAATACACTACCCTTTCCCAGAGTTAGGTTTTAAAATCATAAAAAACGCTTATTAGGAAAGATAACAATAGATGGGGTTACGTTTGAAAACATAACAGTACCCAGACAGCACATCTTCGAAACAGGAGGTAGAAATTGCATATTTTGAACGCAGCCACGTAGCTCTTTTAAATTGGGATATTTGGGTTCCTTGGGGCTTGCTGACAAAGAATATGTAAAACGTTACGCAAATAGTCCAGGCATTAATAAATTATACCCAAAATAAAATATTGGGGGTGCCTGACAGCATAAAATCATTTCTGCTCATAAGATTTTTTTTTTTCGTGTTTGAAAAAAATTTACGTTACAGAAATAGCCTACCATGTAAACTCCAAATTGATTGGAGCGCAACAAATGAAAGCCTAACCACGATTGGTCGGGCTATAAATACTATCTTGGTTGTTAGGGGAGACGGGGAAAGGTAACATTTTTTCAAACACTTGTCGAAACGGGGCTCATTGGTCAGACTCGCTGATATACACACTTGGGAGCGTTAGTTCGAAACCACTTGTTTAAATAAGCTTGATAAAGCATCAGTGCGTTGAAGCCAGCTTATATTTTGCTAAATAAAAGCCTGGAAGATAAGCAGATGGGAATTTGTGCCAGTTTGTGCCAGAATTCATTGCTAATCAACGTATCTGTGTTTATTCGTATGAATTGTGGGACCGTGGTCTTGATGGTAGTGAGCAGCACCTGGTCAGAGCTTTGCTGAATCCAGAGTCGGACAGCATACTCCTTGGTCTTTTTAGCTATCAGTGAGGTGTCTCCTGAGCCCAGAGGAGAATTCGAGCAGAGGAGTCCTTTCCTGCCGCCATCACGCCAGATAAGCGAATTGGCCAGCTGAGCTCAACATTATGTCCCCTCATCTTGAAATGACTTTGTAAAAATAATATTCAGAGGGGAATTTAATTGTCTTAATATCTGGAACTGAGAACATCTCCAATACTAGTCCCAAAAGACAAACTATTGAAGTCATGATGACAACTACCAACAGAGCTTGAGCAAAACCAAACCAGTATTACCTCATACTACTATTACACAACTGACACACATAGGATATTTGTAATAATATATGTCACTACCAGATTCATATTAATACATTCTGTACATAACTTGTAATTAAAATTGATTGTGATTCCTGGTTCCTTTGTATTTGAATCAGGACACATACACATTTATGACAGTAATGAATACATATTGTTAATTGAAAAGTTACGAGTGACTTCTTTAAGATATTCTCATAGAGTGTTATATGTATGTGAGTGTCACAGTGTTGTTAAGAGTAGTGGATTAAATTAAATTGTTTATCTGTCTGTTGTTGTGACTTACACTTCACCATACTCATACCCTAGACACATAACGTAGCATCACACTATTCCAGAATAATTCTGACTGAGATATATAGATATGTGGTAGCAAGTAAGGTTATCTATAATACACTACTCTTAATAGATATAGATACCTTCACAGCTGATCTCAGTCAGTACACTAAGTTCCCTATAAGTATTTATAACATCCCACTTCACCACATATATTGGGGTCTCGCTCTTGGGATTTTGAATCTTTAACTATTAAAAATATTGGGGATAATTCACTTCAGGGAATATAAGAATTAAAAGGTATCCTTGGGTGGAATTAAATAAGGTTGAGCTCACGGTGCCTGTGTTGTCCATTAGAGATTGAATTGTTGGTTAGACATTATATAAAGTTACCTGATAGACAATGGCGGACCTGGCCAAGTTTCGATCTGCTGCGGTTCAGACTGCAAAAGAGTTAGGATTAGATGGGCAAGTTATGGTTGCCTATGTCACGACGGAATGTGACAAATTTATTGAACGCGAAGAAAGAAGGTTTGAAGCCGAAAGAAGGTTAGAGGCTGAAAGGGAAATTAAGAAGTTACAGTTTGAAGCTGAGGCTGAGACTAAGAGGTTGCAGATTGAGGCTGAGGCTAAGAAATTGGAAGCAGAAAGAGAAGACAAAAGATTAGCTGCAGAAAGGGAAGAGAGGAAATTAGCTGCAGAAAGGGAAGCAGAAGATAAAAGATTACAAAGGGAACATGAGTTACGACTAAGGGAGTTTGAGTTTCAAGGCCATGCTCCTGAAAACGGTGCCAGTCCCTTTGCCTCTGATGCTACAGTTACTCAAGGAGCCTCAACCTCAGCTATGAATTTTCATTTAGATCATTTTGTTGAGAAAGACGATGATATAGAGAGCTACCTAAATAGGTACGAACTATTAGCTACCACGTATGGGTTAGAGAGAGAAAGGTGGAGCTTAAAGTTATCTCAGGGACTTCGTGGGGCAGCTTATGAAGTTTTTGCAAAAATGAGCAGAGGTGATCAGGAAAATTATGACATGCTAAAGCAGGCTCTTTTGTTAAGGTATGAAAAGAATGCAGAATTTTATAGAAAAAAATTTAGGAATGCTAAACTACTGTCAGGTGAAACCTATCACCAGTTCTCTGCACGAATAGAGACATACTTGGAGAAATGGACTTCTCTGGGGAAAACCCAAGATCTTAAGGAAATGGTCCTTATAGAGCAATTAAGAGAGTCCATGGCTCCAGACCTGAGAAAGTTTCTCATGGAACAAGGTGCAGAGAGGCTGGGTGAGTTGCTAAATGTTGCTGAAAGGTATCAAGCAGCTCAAGCAGAGGTAACAGGTAATAAAAAGAAACAAGTGGATAACTTTAGGGCACCACAGAACTTTAATAAATTTGATCCTAAGGATCAAAATAAAGGTAAGCACCAATTTGATAGGCCACGGTATGACAATAAAAATAAATTCCCACAATTCGATGAAAGGAAATATGATGAAAGAAAATCTTTCAACCAAGGAAAAAGGTGGTGTAAAATTGTCAGATGGACAATCATGACACTGACCGGTGCAGAAGGAAACCTGTGTATATGGCAACCCTTCAGGTCAGGTCGACCTCAAGACAGGAGGAGGATATTATGTTAGATACCACTCCAGAAGAGATGAGGAAGGCACAGGCTGGGGATAAAACACTCAAGCCTTGTTTCAGAAAATTGTCAACTTGTCATACAACTCCAGGCAAGGGAGATTTTTACATGAAAAACAAGTTGATGTATAGGAAGACTGGAGCTAGATCCAAAGGTCACGGACAGCTGGTTCTTCCAAAAAGATATAGGGCAGACTTAATAAGGAGCCTACATGTGAAACCAGATGGGGACCATGAGAAGATAGGTACCATCATTCAAAAGGTGGCTCACAATTATTATTGGCCCAAAGCAAGATGGGACATTGAGAACTTTGTAGAAAGGTGTAGCATAGCACATGAGGGAACACCCACAAGTGGGAACATGGATCAGGACCTGGACACGCCACGGGGCAAAATTAGGCCTGATAATAAAAGGAGAAATAGATTTGATAAGGGGGACCAAATGGAATGGGAAGCCCCTTTTCACGGACAAGCTTCACTTAACTGTTTTACAATGGCCACTATGCGGAGAGTGCAAAAGGATGTCTTACCCCAGGATAAGCCGAAAATCCCTCAATCGGACTTAAACAAACTGGAGGAAGAGGATGTAGAGAGGAAATCTCTCATCAAGAATTTTAAGAGGGGAGAAAGCCCCAAAAGAAAAATTGGTAGCGGTCGTTTTGTGAATGATAATTCTGGGAGGAAAAATCATCACTATAAAGCTTCGAGTGGAAGAGACCATACCGGTGCATGGACAAATAGGTCCACACAATAAAAGGTCCACTTGAAGCTTTGTTAAGAACGTGGACTGATGAAAAGGCAGAGGAAAACATTACATCTTCATACCAATATGTGAATGAGCTGACCACTCGGTTGAAAACTGGCTGGAAACTTGCCAATGAAAATTTGAAACAAGCCAGGAAGAAACATGCTGCCTATTATAACAGGAAGGCGAAAGACAGAAATTTGGCTGTGGGAGAGAAAGTACTGCTTCTTTTGCCTGGGAGTCAGAATAAGTTACAAATTGGATGGCAGGGTCCATATACAGTTCTAGAGAAGGTGTCTAGAACAAATTATAAGATAGATAAGAAGGGGAAAGAAAAAATCTATCATGTGAATCTCCTGAAGAAATATTTGGAAAGAGAACATCAGGAAGAGACACACTTGTTGACCTTGTCCATCGCCATGGAGATGAAAAAGGAACCACTTTCATCATTTGAATATCCATTACACCCCTGTGAGACAGCAGCACAGGTGAAAATCAGTACACATTTAACGAAAACTCAGAAAAGAGAGTGCAACAGGTTCTAAATAATCATGCAGAGGTGTTAACAGACCGACCAGGGCATACAAACCTATTGGAATATGATATGAAACTAATAGACTCCACACCTGTCTGTATGAAACCATATTCTATTCCGTTTGCTAAGGAGAAAGCTTTGAAGGAAGAGATAGATTATCTATTGAAGGAAGGAATTATTTCGCACAGTGAGTCTTCGTATAGTTCCGGTGTTGTACTCTTAAGGAAGCCCTCTGGAGAACATAGACTCTGTATAGATTACAGGAGACTGAATGCTATTACAGAAGGACAGGTGGATCCATTGCCGGATACAAATCAGCTGTTTGCCAGACTAAATAAAGCTAAATATTTCTCAAAAGTGGATCTGAGTAAAGGATACTATCAGATTCCAGTAAAGCCTGAGGTTAGACCATACCTAGCTTTTAGTACCTCGGAAGGACACTATGAGTTTAATAGATTGCCATTTGGATTGAAGAATGCGCCTAGTGTCTTCTCTAGAATGATGAGAAAACTATTGGATCCTCTGAATAATCCCTGTATAACAAATTTTATGGATGATATCCTTATAGCAACAGAAACATTTGAGGAACACATTGACTCTCTGAACATGCTGTTTGATCGACTTAGGGAGGCAAATTTAACAGCCCGACCAACCAAATGTTGCGTTGGATGTAAAGAATTGGAATTTTTGGGACACACAGTTTATCAGGGAAACATGACCCCTGACCCAAAGAATTTAGAGAAACTACAGAAAGCCCCGAGACCACAAACCAAGAAGGACGTGAGATCCTTTGTCTCATTATGTGGTTTCTACCAGAAGTATATCAAAAAACTTTAATTCCATATGTGCACCTTTAACGGAATTGACACGTAAAGGACATCCAGATCGCATTACATGGACACCACAATGTGAAATGACTTACCAAGAATTGAAGGAAAAGCTCACAAGTAAACCCATTTTGAAATTACCTGACTTAAGTCAAGAATTCATAGTAAGGACGGATGCAAGTAATATTGGGCTGGGTGCAACTCTTCTACAGAAATCAGATGCATTGGATGGGGAATTAAGCCCAGTGGCATATGCTAGCAGAAAGTTGAATAAAGCTGAAATCAACTACTCAACTAGCGAAAAAGAATGTCTCGCAGTAATATGGGCAATAAAGAAATTCAATATTTATCTATATGGGAAGGCATTTAAGTTGCAAACAGATCACAAACCTTTATCGTTTCTAGCACAGGCTAAGCATGAGAACTCCAGGTTACTCCGATGGTCTTTACTTTTGGCTCCCTATAACTTTAGCATCGAGTATATATCTGGAAAAACCAATTTGGGAGCGGATTTTTTAAGCCGCCATCCGTGTGATGAGAATCACCGTAAACCCCAGAAATAATAATAAATTTCTCTATGTGTATATAGAATAAAGGACTGACATATAATGTCTGTTTTAAGAGGGGAGGTGTCGTGGAATATTCTAATCCACATATATAAATTATTAGGTAAATATGAAGCCTAACAAATAAAATAAATAAAGGAAGAAGAATGGTAAATAACAGTGCTGTCACAAGGAATGTACTCGAAATCCCCCTTGTTTTCTGCTTCGTCTGCAAATTGTAACGCTTTCACGTTGATAGTAAAGCTTACTGTATTATTACCCGCCTTCTTCAATGAAACGTGTGCTGTATTTCTTGGAAAAAAACATTGAGAGACTGCGTAATGACCTAAATTAATCCTAACATTAATTATACTGCGTTACCAAAACGAACGAACAGATGGACTAAAGGATAAAAAGAGAAGGGAGAGGCAGAAAGCCGAACACTAAACCCGCGTCGCGCGATACACAAATGCTGCCATCACGCGTGTAAGTCTACATGCACTAATTTTTTTTCAGACGGACAGTGATAAAATACACTACCCTTTCCCAGAGTTAGGTTTTAAAATCATAAAAAACGCTTATTAGGAAAGATAACAATAGATGGGGTTACGTTTGAAAACATAACAGTACCCAGACAGCACATCTTCGAAACAGGAGGTAGAAATTGCATATTTTGAACGCAGCCACGTAGCTCTTTTAAATTGGGATATTTGGGTTCCTTGGGGCTTGCTGACAAAGAATATGTAAAACGTTACGCAAATAGTCCAGGAATTAATAAATTATACCCAAAATAAAATATTGGGGGTGCCTGACAGCATAAAATCATTTCTGCTCATAAGATTTTTTTTTTAACGTGTTTGAAAAAAATTTACGTTACAGAAATAGCCTACCATGTAAACTCCAAATTGATTGGAGCGCAACAAATGAAAGCCTAACCACGATTGGTCGGGCTATAAATACTATCTTGGTTGTTAGGGGAGACGGGGAAAGGTAACATTTTTTCAAACACTTGTCGAAACGGGGCTCATTGGTCAGACTCGCTGATATACACACTTGGGAGCGTTAGTTCGAAACCACTTGTTTAAATAAGCTTGATAAAGCATCAGTGCGTTGAAGCCAGCTTATATTTTGCTAAATAAAAGCCTGGAAGATAAGCAGATGGGAATTTGTGCCAGTTTGTGCCAGAATTCATTGCTAATCAACGTATCTGTGTTTATTCGTATGAATTGTGGGACCGTGGTCTTGATGGTAGTGAGCAGCACCTGGTCAGAGCTTTGCTGAATCCAGAGTCGGACAGCATACTCCTTGGTCTTTTTAGCTATCAGTGAGGTGTCTCCTGAGCCCAGAGGAGAATTCGAGCAGAGGAGTCCTTTCCTGCCGCCATCACGCCAGATAAGCGAATTGGCCAGCTGAGCTCAACATTATGTCCCCTCATCTTGAAATGACTTTGTAAAAATAATATTCAGAGGGGAATTTAATTGTCTTAATATCTGGAACTGAGAACATCTCCAATACTAGTCCCAAAAGACAAACTATTGAAGTCATGATGACAACTACCAACAGAGCTTGAGCAAAACCAAACCAGTATTACCTCATACTACTATTACACAACTGACACACATAGGATATTTGTAATAATATATGTCACTACCAGATTCATATTAATACATTCTGTACATAACTTGTAATTAAAATTGATTGGGATTCCTGGTTCCTTTGTATTTGAATCAGGACACATACACATTTATGACAGTAATGAATACATATTGTTAATTGAAAAGTTACGAGTGACTTCTTTAAGATATTCTCATAGAGTGTTATATGTATGTGAGTGTCACAGTGTTGTTAAGAGTAGTGGATTAAATTAAATTGTTTATCTGTCTGTTGTTGTGACTTACACTTCACCATACTCATACCCTNGACACATAACGTAGCATCACACTATTCCAGAATAATTCTGACTGAGATATATAGATATGTGGTAGCAAGTAAGGTTATCTATAATACACTACTCTTAATAGATATAGATACCTTCACAGCTGATCTCAGTCAGTACACTAAGTTCCCTATAAGTATTTATAACATCCCACTTCACCACAGTGGCCATGTTACACGACGTCTAAGCACGTTTAGAATAAGGTCTCTTAATCTTGCGCAAGAATTAGACAAGTGCCAGTGGAACAAGAGATGAGAAGAAGACGATGGCGATGGATAGGACACACACTGAGGAAACCTGTTGATAGCATTACTAGGCAGTCCTTGTTCTGGAACCCCCAGGACAAGAGAGGCAGAGGTAGACCAAGAAGCACATGGAGAAGAGAGCTGGAAACAGAGGTGAAAATGATGAGGAGAACGTGGAAAGAACTTGAGATGATGGCACGTGACAGGAGGACTTGGCATGTGTTTGTTGAAGGCCTATGCTCCTTTGGGAGTGGAGGGTTATGAATGAATGAAATCTTGCGCAGCTCAACACAGTTTAGAATCTATAGTGTGTTGTCATAAAACATTCGTATTTAGTGCCAATTTATGCGCGTAAGCTTGTTTATACCCCGATTAGCATCAGTAATATAGAATAAACCTGGCGCATGTTTGGCATAGGGTAGTGAATGTAGTGACGATAAATATATTTACGCTTATATGAATTGAATTCACGGCATTGTGTTTATTGAAATGGTTATCATTGATCTGCTCTAGTTTGCTTGGGAAAATATGATGTATTAAAGTCAATTATATAGATGGAAACACCAGGCCTTTACATCTCTCCCCCTTAAAATTATTTTTTTAAATGTTATTGTTTGGTTTTGATAGGTTTTATCTCGTTTTTGTTTGAGGTTTTTTAAATTATTTATTTTTTAAACCATACAAGCGTAATTGGTAATTATGATTTGCCCTATTTACAATGATTTGTCAGGTGTGATGCCACTTTCTCATATTGGCAGTTACTCATATTTGGAATTGAAAACAATATATATTCTAATTATAACCCATCAGAGGTTGAACGGGATATTTTTCATCATTAAATTAAAAAAAAAAGAAAGAATATGATATGACATATTTTTTTGTATTGCAAAGCGTGCGCACACACACATACACACAGCGGTCTCTTATTTGGGAGTCTATTCCAAAAGTTATACGCCCGACTGGATAACTGCACGCGTTTTAAATAATATTTTGAATAGCATGCCAAAATAGTATATAGAATTGTACAGTAGTACACTCACAGAAATTAAAGCATGCAAACGCAAATATGTTTAGGCTGCGCACTTGTGTGTTTTGTAAACGTTCAAAATCAGTGGCCGGGCATAGATCACGATCTACCGATAGTCACAGGGGATGATTTGATCGATTTCTGGGCGACAGAGGGGGGAAAAGAGAATGCATTTTTAAAGCTAGATAAAAGACCTGTCCTACCAGCATTTCAGAGCGCGGTATACCCAGGACTAAAGGTTCTTTTTTACGGCGCTCCCATTGAAAAATCGCGAACTAGCTTAACAAATAATTCACCTTAATCGTGAACTGCCTGCAAGTACTTAGTGGAACAGGAGATGATAAGAAGGCCTTGGCGTTGGACAAGACACACATTGAGGAAATCTGTCGATGGTATTACAAGGCAGTCCTTCTGATGGAATCCCCAGGGTAACCGAGATAGAAGGAGACCAAAGAACACACGGAGAAGAGAGCTGAAGACAGATATGAAAGGGATAAGGAAGAAATGGAAAGACCTTGAACTGATAGCACAGGCTAGAAAGTCTTGGCATGAGTTTGCTGTGCTCATTGGGGGGAGCTGAAGGGTTAAGATTATGTCAACTGCATGAGGTAGGAACGCGACCTTTTCTTTGAAGTGAAGTTAACATTGGGTAAAGTACATACATGCCACACTTAAAGGTTTACCCATAATCTGTACGGGGTGTTTGCGTTTTCGGACGTGTACGGCCCGTACAGACGTCTGTACGGGTTTTTTTTTGCCTAATTATTAACCCTTTCAGCACCATTATGACGTACGCCATACGGCATAAATCTTGACAATTTTTGTCGCTGTGCCGTACCGAGTACGTCACGGAAGTAGTGCGATACCTCGTTCCCATACACCTATAAAACGTACGTCCTATTTTAAAAGCACCAGAACTCTTCTGTTTACAATCGTATCGGCAATTGCTGGGCATAATCGGATTCAGCATTGAAAAATCTGGCCACTAAGCTTGAAACGAACAAAATATTTTACTGCTAGCGAATACGGTAGAACTGATAATAGTGATTTTACAAAAGCGAAAGTTACAAACATGGACGCTGCCGTACCGCCGAATCATAAACATTTTGTGGAAAAAGAGCACGAAAATTCTTGTTTGAGTTGAATTTATTCAACTTGAATGATTCTGACAACTCTTTTTACTGAGATTCTGGTAATCTTTACCTTTATTGCCGTCGAGTATGTTTAATATTTGTATTTTCGTACCATTTAGAGTTAAGGTTGAGGTTAGGTTTACGGTAGAAAGTGCGTAAGAAATGTAAATTTGAATAATAATACAAAACAAATTATGGGTAGGCCTAATATCGGAATGACGGTCGCCGAATGCTCTGCATGTATTTTCGTACCATTTAGAGTTAGGATTAGGGTTACAGTTGGGGTTAGGGTTAACCCGAAATCTAAATGGTACGAAAATACATGCGGAGCATTCGGCGACCGTCATTCCGATATGACCAAATTATGCAACTGAAAAAAAAACCCACAAAAGCAAGGCAAATTTGCATCTTAACCAGGTCAGAGAAAAGTTTATTTGGAGTTACTTCTCTTCTTAGTTTTAATTTCGTTTCTTTAAAAAACAATGTGATTTTGCCTTGGGTGATCATCATTACGGTCATCCAATGATTTATATTTATTAAATAATTAATTACTATCAATGTTTGATTGACACTAAAATTCGTATGGGTATAACGGCTATTCCAAGTTTTGAAGTTCGGTAGAGAATATATAATATTGCGCCAGTTTATATTTTCATTGCTAGCTTTAAAAAATATATATATATATATATTTGATTTAAGATTCCTAAACCTAACCCATAACGCTTATTACTGGTCTCTTTAGATCTATACTTTTATAAGGCACTATAGAACACACACCAAACTGTTCTTCATTTCCACCATAAATTGTATTAATTTTTTTTGCAGAAATAGACTAAATGATGATACAGTCACAGCTTTTCTACAATACCGGTACAAAATAAATTCTAACTCTTGTTGTTTAGGTTTTAAAGCAAGTGAAGACATGCTTAAAAAGGCAAAGGGCGCATGTCACTATGATGGTGCAGAACCATCTAATTGAATATATTTGTACATTAATTAACTCTATTGTTACGTTTTTCAGTCTGTACAGGTTTTGCGGGTCTCTGTACAGGGTTTTTCGATTTGTTGTACAGGTTTTTCATGTCTGAGGTGTGGCATGTATGAAAGTATCACTTAGTTTGAATTGTCTACCACTGTGTTAATGAAATTGTAGGAAGCAGCTCGTCCGGCAGATATAACAGTTATATATAGACTACCCATATTCTAAGTTACAAATACTCTCAAACCTGAAAACAGACATTTTTTTTTTTTTTTACTAAGATAGATCTTTAGAGAGCTCAGTGATTCTAAAGTATGACCTCACGGTCCTGGGTTGCTTTCCGCAATTTCAGTCCACCCCGGTTTGGGGAATGACTTGTTATTTAATGTTCCGCATTAAGTTTGAATGAACACTTTTGTTTAAGGGCTGGACATATTTTGTTCTGAAAGTTTTAAGTTATGTTACGTTTCTAACTCTTAAAAAATCTTTATTCTTAATACCTCGAGCGCCTTTATTATACAATGTTTATACATTTTAATGTCCCTAAAAACACATATAAACATTAAAAATGCTCTGTTTCTGCAATACTTTTTCCAGCTAACTAAAAAAGCAGTATCACTTTCACCTTGCTTGTGTGTGTGTATATATATATATATATATGACAGAGGTTTTCAAACATTTTTGGTCCGCGGCACCCTTGACCTGTGCATAAATCACCGCGGTTCCTCTCTTTACTATATATTATCTATATTTATTGATGGACCTTGGCTCATAATATCGAGCCCAACACTTTTCCCAAGCCACCGTGACGCCCTTAGCCGAGGGTCGCGACGCCCCTGGAAGCCGCGACGCACAGTTTGAAAACATCTGATATATGGTGTTTGTTTTGTTAAATTGTATGTGGTCAGTTAAATACTTGAGGACTTGGCATAAGTTTGTTGAAGGCCTGTACTCCTGGACGAGCTGAAGGGTAAGAAAAGAGGGGCGGGAGGAGAGTTAAATACTGCGTACTAAGATACTTAGGCTGAATGACAGAACAATGAATGGCGATGTCACCCAAATGGCTGTCGATACGTCTACGGTGTCATTAAGAGTGATTAATATATTAGCAAGGATTTTATTACGGAAAGTTATGAGTGTCACAAGTCTAAGAGAAGTATGAGTCTGGTTGATGGAAGTACATCAGTAAAGGCTTTGTGCGGATTTGCAGAGTTAGTGGGCAGTGAGTTCGTTTTTTACACGCTTTTTGTCAATTTGATGTTACATTTTTTGACTGCACGCTATAAACTCCTTGAAAAATTATGTGTGGCTTTTTAGTGCATTAAAAGCGTGTGTTTAAAATATTTATAAACTAGCAATAACCGTCAAACTTGACGGGTTTTTAATTATGGTGTGCTGTTTCCGTTCCCGGATGAGCAGATAGAAGTACATTCTTAAAGTGTTTTTTGGTTTCTTTCCATTATACAGTGTAATCAAACTGTTCACGAACACCGTCATTTGAACGCTTTTCTTTGTTGATTGTAACTATTTTCTTGAGAGAGTATATATAATGGAAACAATACAATTTTCCAACACGGTTGCATTCCTCAGCTGTGACACACGGCGAGAATTATGTTATTTTAGATTCAATTTAAAAGTTCTTTGATGACAACATTTCGTTTGAAAGTGCGTGGATTGTTTTCAAAGAGTGTTCCCTGATAATAAGTGGTTTTAACACAAACTTTCAAGTTTTCATGATTTGTACATCGGGTGAGGGCTCATGCACACCAATTTTTACGCACTTTTTCTTTGTCGAGCGCTACTAATTTCGTGAAAGATTAAAAAAAAAAAAAAATTAAACCAAAGTACTTGTTTTATATAACACCCACGCCGCGCAAGTTGCACTCCGTGCGTTGCGCACTTTTTTTTTCTGGCACTAGTTACTATTTTGAGTGAGACCGACCGACGTAACATACATCGGTAATTATGTTAGTTGGGATATATTTGTTTTAAAAATTATTTTTAACGTGTATTGTTTGTCCGGAATAGCTCGAAACAGAGTTAAGATTAGAGGTAGCTGCAGAGTTTTAATGCGTGCAAGCGGCACGGCCAACATATCGATAGGCAGTTGGCCGACATAGCGGCGTCCATTTATTATTCTGTGATTCTATCAGACACTTATCTGTTCTCTTCGCCGTCTTCTTGCTTCACATTCTTTTGCCCAGCTCTGGACTTAAGCTTTGTCGATTCAACTACCTCTGTTTCACTTTGGAGCTTTGGTTCATTACAGCTTTACCAAACACGCTTACTAATACCGGGTCACTGTCGTCCCAGCTCACTGAGTTTGGAAAATAAAGCTGCACGAGAGATGTCATCACTGAAATCGGCTGTACCTCTTTTTAGTTTTCAGCAAGAATAAGGCACATAAGAAGGGCGTATATGCAGTACGCCAGTGTTTTCCAAACTTATAGTAATCGCGTACCTCATTTGAGAGTTTGGTCATACCGGAGTAAGACTTTCTGGGGCGAAGATAATTTGGGGACATAGTTAATAGTATTATTTTATCTACCATATGACTACTGAAAATAATACAGAACAACGGAAATGAAAACATGCTGCATGAGATCAGATCTGAGCTTAGCATTATCTAACGATCATCAACCGTTGCCCTTCAGTGGAATCCATTGTGGAATCACTGGGAATGAGAGAGCCGGTGCTTTCCTACAAGTGGCAGTAAAATTGAACAATTCAGCCACCCACTGCTCTGTCGAGAAGCTAAAACCATTATCCACAACCAGTATAGCTACCAGTGGAAGAAGGAAGGAGATATATACAACAGATCTGACCCAATCCACCAGCTTCATAGACACCAGCAGACAGGGCCGGATTGAGTCTAACTGATGCCCTAAGCACAGCCCAACAGTGGTGCTCCCCTCAACCTTCCATTGCTCAACCGACAAGACATTAAGACTCAATAAGAGCTGAAGGTGAAATAAGAGATTGAAAAATTCAGTTTTCTTCCAGGCCAGACCCCACAACTATATTAAATAAAAACTTTGTTTTAATTTTTAATTTTATTTAACACCAAATGAGTGAGCAATATAAGCAAATAATTTACTTATAACTAGGGAAACACGGCAGATAAGGGCAATTACAAAAAATTCGACTAAAGTCGAATGTGGCAGTGAAAGATTTAAGGGCATGGTAGCTAGGGAGAAAACTCTGTGGTACCCCCCTTTCCTTAGTGCCATAAGCTTACTTACTTAGTCGTTCCTCTTCTACCTTGAGGTGTAGAGGTTTGGAAGAGAGAGCACCAAACTATTCTATCAGCTGTCTTCTTCCTGGCCTGATTCCATTCTAGTCCTCGGTCCTTCAAAGATTGTCTAATGTTGTCCTCCCAGCGGACTCTGGGTCGTCCTGGAGGTCTGGATCCCTGGCTCTTTGTTTCCCATGCTTGTCGTGGTAGCCGATCTTCTCCCATTCTGCAGACATGGCCAAACCATCTTAGTTGGGACAGTGCCATAAGCACGTGCTTATTTTGTTTAATGGTTAATCCAGCCCTGCCAGCGGACCATCATTTTCAACCTGGGAACTGAACAAACTGAACGCAGTATATAATATTGATATATTATTTATATGTAATAACAATTATACTAAATAAATAAATATTAGCGCTGTTAATTCCTTCCCAAGGTCCAGAAAACTGTATAAAAATTAAGGAAACGTGATATACCGGTATCACAAAAACTAAATAGTTAACATTTTTAACTTCATATAATTACACTGACAAACAACATTTTTCTTTCTTATATAAGAATAAGTGTTCTTAGGTCAGTTTCTTGCGCTGATTTCAAATCTGAAATCCGTTTATCTCTATCACGTCGGGTTCTTAAGATATTTGGGAATAAATATATTTTTGGGAAACCGTTATTTGCTCCGTTTCATTTTTACTATATAACTTATTAAAAATTAATAAAATGCAAAATAATTCTACTTTTTATACTGCTAAAAGATGCATGACATATGTTACGCTATTTTTCAAATAGTTACTGTATTTTGAAATAATTCTGAGCGAAATATGGCTTCTAGAAGTTGTAGAAATTCGGCTGATCTGTTCTGTTACGTGTGCGGATATTTTACCGATCGTGTTCACCAGAAAAACTTTACACCATTACTAAAGAAAGCATATGAACGTTATTTCGATTCGAAAGTTGATGATGCAAATAAATCTTGGAAGCCAAATGCAGTTTGTTCGACTTGTGCAAATACATTGGCAGGTTGGTTACGAAAATCGCCGAAGCATAAGTCGATGCCTTTTGGAGTGCCAGTAATATGGCGTGAACCGACAAATCACGCTACTGATTGTTACTTCTGCTTGACAAATATCCATGGTTTCACTTTTAAAACTAGAAAGTCTGTGGTTTATCCAAATATTGAATTGGTTTCGAAACCAGTGCCTCATGATCCAATCACATGTCCAATCCCATTTCCACCAGAACAATATCCGTTGGACGTGAATGAACCATCAGAAAGTGATAGTTTATCTGCTTTAGAAACTAATTCTGACTCGGATTATATACCGGTGAATGATGGTGTTCACTTAATTAACCATTCAGAACTGTCAGATCTAATACGTGATCTCGCTCTTACCAAAGGACAAGCGGAATTACTCGGTTCGCGACTCAAAGAATGGAATCTTTTAGCGCCCAATACTCAGATATCTAAATTTCGTCGTAGACACAGAGAACTTGTTCAATACTTTGAGATGGATGATGGCATTTGCTATTGCAAAGATGTAAACGGTCTAATGGTGCACCTCGGTCATGAGCACATAGTCAACGAATGGCGACTTTTCATCGACTCTTCCAAGACTAGTCTAAAAGCCGTGTTATTGCATAACGGAAATTTATTTTCATCAATTCCAGTCGCCTACTCTGTTCATATGAAAGAAACTTATGACAATATGGCTATACTTTTGGCAAAAATAAAGTACAATGACTACCAATGGCGGATTTGTGGAGACCTAAAGGTCATTGCAATGCTCACGGGCATGCAGACTGGGTATACTAAATTTTGTTGCTTCCTATGTGAATGGGACAGCCGCAACAGACAGGAACATTATGCAAGAAAGGTGTGGCCTATCAGGGATCGTATGCAGCTCGGGCATAAAAATGTAATACATGAGCCATTAGTTAACAAAGACAGCATCATTTTACCACCGTTACATATAAAGTTGGGGCTCATGAAGAATTTCGTAAAAGCGTTAGATAAAACGAGCAAAGCTTTCACTTATCTTCGAGAAAAGTTTCCGCAAGTTAGCGATGCAAAGATAAAGGAAGGTATCTTTGTAGGACCTCAGATTAGGAAAGTTATTGCAGACAAACAATTCGAGAACTTGTTACATGGTAGTGAACTTCGCGCATGGATGGCATTCAAATCGATCATCGATAACTTTCTGGGAAATCACAAATCTGTCGACTATGTGCATATTGTTAAGCAGTGCATAGATGCATACAGAATTATGGGCTGTAACATGTCCCTCAAAATCCATTTGCTCGATTCGCATCTTGACTTTTTCCCTGACAACCTTGGCGAAGTCAGCGATGAACGTGGAGAACGATTCCATCAAGATATCGCCGTAATGGAGTCACGCTATCAAGGACGGTGTAGTGTGACCATGCTTGCCGATTATTGTTGGATGCTTCATCGCGATGTACCACATGTCATTCACCGACGAAAGTCGACTGCAAAGAAATTCAAGCCTACATAACTGTTACACTTCTTGTATGAATGATGTTGTAATACTGTATGCGTTGTTAAAAAACTTGAATTGCGTATTTCTAGAGATCCCGACCTGATAGAGAAAAACGGTTTGCAGATTTAAAAACAGCGCATTAAAATTGACCAGAAAAACATAGAAATGTTAGAGAAAGAAAAAATAAATTTTTTTTTTGTTAGTCAGTGTTATCAAACACATTAAGCAACAAAAACAAAATATTATATTATATTTGTACTGTACTATATATATATATATATATATAACTTACAAATATTATAGGACTAATCGCTGCTACTTCCATCGACTGGTTAGCAGAAGGCTTTGTTGGTGCTGAAAATTTTTTTATGGCTCCAGATGTAGACGGGACTACTACTTGGTTAATATGACAGAAGGTATTGGAGGAGACTCAAAAAAAAAAAAAAAGTAAATTAAAATAAACCAATCGAGCTTGCTTTGCTTTGCGACCGTTTTCTCTTCAAGAAACACTTTGTAGCAGTTAAGATCTTGCTCTATGTTAGGGATTACCAGATAACTGCATTCCATTTTTTGGGTCATGCTTCATTACATTAGCAATGCCAATGCTTCTTGACCTTCCCACCACCCTGAATGAACTTGAAAGTGATGTTCCTGCCTCCCACGGAGTTTTGCGCACAGCGTAAGATCGATGTTTTTTAAGCGTGTAACGGTCACATGGCATAAAATAGGAACAGTGCTTTATCGAAAAAGCGCTAATCGAAAAGCCAAAGGCCGGGTGACTGGTTTATATATATATATTAGACACACACTGTGTATAGAAATAATAATTTTATAAACAATAATTACCAAAACGTAAGTGATACTAAAAAAAAAAACAACATTTGGAGACACTGCTGTATATAACTTGCTCAGGAGACGTGAGTGCTGTACATTTGGTTTCTAACCTATTCACAATGAAATGTGAACAATTAATATGTTTCATCCACCCATTAGTAACAGTATTGTACATCAGTCTTATTCATATTTATGCACATTTTTGAGTAATTTTTTATTCATGTTCAACCTATAGGGGAAGTCTTTAATATTTCACTCCCCTACAGCAGTATATTTCATGGGACCTTTACCTTTCATCGTAGGCAGTCCTATAGCAGATACTGCCGTAGCTGAGTTAAGTGTTGGAGACTTCACAGTATTCAGCTTCATGAGGTTAGGTGACCAGTTTCCTCCTCGCTCCCTTCGCCTTCCCTAACTCAACATCAGAGTCGGGTATCCATTTACAGCTGGGTAAACTGGGGCGTAATGCTACCAGATTTCGATCCTGGAACCTGGTAGCTTTGCCGCGAGAGGCAAGCACTCTACCTTAGCACGCGATTACATCTGGTTCACTCTTGCTACTGCTACGTCACCGGTGAAATATAATAGGAAGGAAGCTAATGGACAAGTAAAGTTATGAATGAACATCTGTGTAGTCATATAACATGTTAAGAGCTGGTCAAGACCGCACTCCACCTCCACGTGGTGGTCCTGGAAACAGTCTGCAGCAGTGCAGTCTGGCTGAGCGAGTGCGGATCGCAATGGGAAGGCAAACCCGGTCCCTAAAAAATGCCGTGCTGAAGTCGGATGTGTCGACCGAAAGGTGCAGATATCACAGCTTAGGCGTAAACAGACACAACGCAAGCACCGTCCTTTTCAGGACGAACGAGGAAGAAGAAGAAGATATAACATGTTACATAACAACACAATTTGAAGAACTCGAGTGCATTTCTTTCTTTCAGATATTGCCATATTTTGGTTGGCATGGTGTTACTGTCATGTTTCCTTATCAGAATTAAAATTTAAAAAAAAATTAGATATTATTTTCATAACTGCAGTTATGTATCCAATAGTCTGTGACGTCAGACATGTCCTTGTTATCCTTCGCTCCTTAATCAGTCTCGCCTTATCGTCGCAGTATTCTTCTAAGTTTGTTTTTAAGCCATGTTAATAGTGGATTTTTAACATGTAGCAATTGAATCTAATGTGGTCGAATTATTATATTGTACATGCTGGGACATTTCTTGTTCTTCGTCTGTGTTTTTCTTTTCCTTCTTTTCTGCAAGCAAAGTCTTACTCTGTTTTATGTGCTTTTAGTAGTTTTTTTTGGTTTTTTTTAAAATACCCGGTCGACGACACTCTTTCAAATGTCTTCGCCAGGGCTCGAATTATTCCAGTCCAAGTCCCGGTCGACGACACTAGTTCAAATGTCCTCGCCTGGGCTTGAACCTGCGATCTCCCAATCACCAGCGCAGTGTGGTAACCACTACACTAGCACGGCTCCCACCTCATCATTTAAAACCAATTGCCAGAGAAACCACCGCTGCAAGAACATGTGAATGCTTGGTGCAGGCATCCTACAACGGGGGGCGGGGAGGGGGGGGCCAGCCACATTGGTGACTTCATCCTTTGTAATGAACGCAAAGGAATATGATGATGAATGAATTTCCCACAGGAAATGAATATTTATTCATTAGAATTAACTTTTGATTTACGCTTTGTAATTAAAGAAAGGGGTGTGATTTCTTATGTTACGTAGAGAATTTAGTAGTAAAATAAATAAGAAAATGACTGCAGGCCACAGAGACGAGACTTGTGTAGCTCCCGGGGCTCGGTGAAGAGACAAAAGATAGCACTACTGCTCGCAAAGGTATTGTTATAGGTGAATAATATGACGTCACGGAATTGCCTCCCCTGCTTTGCAGTAGTGATCCAACAGTGGCCAAAACTCAAGAGTATCTAATATGGGCCTTCAAAGGTGTCTACCTTCGCACAAGATTACTCTTGGCAGAGTTGTAGATAGAAGGATAATGATGCTTCTATCTCAAGGTAGTATTCATTAGATATTTCCGAAGTCAAGAGCAATGCTGCATTGGCAGGGCAATTGTTAACTTATATCGGCCCCTCGCCTTTTATGAAGAATGAAGCAATTATTAATTTCAGCTCGTTCAAGCCCCCACCCTGATTTACTCAGTGGAATTCTTCTTATTATGGTATAGCTCTGTTAAGAGTGTATTTAGTAAATTGACTGAGACAAACATGTAGTACATTCAAAATGATTAAATCGACGTTAAATTTGAATATTTAGAAATAACAGATTTAATAGTCACTTAAGTTTTAACAAGGTTTTAAAGAAATGAATAATTATTTATAAACAAAGTTTATCATCACTGTTGTGATTGACTGCCATCAATGGTACCTATACCTTGTAGCGGTATGGCGGCTTGTGTACCCTGACAATCCCCAGAGCTATGCCAGTGGGAGATTTACTCCTGGTAGGTTCAACCAAGCTGGACTGGTCTGCGTGGGTAGGGGTCAGACAAAAGCTGGTACTCTGGTCCTCCAGGTTGGGGGTTTTAGCACAGGGCTGACACCCCTGTCTATGTAAAAAAATCGCACGTTACGGAAACAACAATAAATGAAAAAACTGCTGCGGGACGGACATCCGGAGTCTCAGGCTCGTATGACTGACAGTGGTGAAAGCCGAAAGGAAGCCACTGGCATGAAAACGGATGCCCCGACCGCAAAACACGAAATCAGAATTGGTTTTTGGAACGTCAGAACTATGAATGAGGCAGGAAAGCTGAGACAAATCACAGCAGAGATGATGAACTACAAGATACATATCCTGGGAATAAGCGAGAGCAGATGGACAGGTAAGGGGAGAATAAAAACAGTACTTTATTCTGGCAGAGAGGATGGTCAGCACAACGAAGGTGTAGCCATTATCCTGAAGAAAGGAATGGAAAGGTCTTTACTGGAATGGAAACCCATCAACAACAGACTGATAAGAGCAAGACTGAGAGGGAGGTTCACCAACACCATAATTATACAATGCTATGCACCAACAAATGACAGCGATGAAGAGATCAAGGACCAGTTCTATCAACAGGTACAAAAAGAAATGGAAACTACACCCAGGTACGATCTCATTATAGTAATGGGAGACCTAAATGCGAAAGTGGGAGCACACAATAATTATAACGAAAGAGTAATGGGGAAATGCGGCAGTGGAACAGCAAATGAGAATGGGGACAAATTAATAAGCTTCTGCTGTATTAACAACCTGGACATTGGAGGAACATTTTTCCACACAAGGAAGTGCACAAGTTAACATGGGAATCACCAAACGGACGGGACAGAAACCAGATAGATCACATAATGATCAATGGCAGATGGAGACATGCACTACAAGACGTGAAAGTAATAAGAGGCGCAGATGTGGGAAGTGATCATCACCTAGTAGTAGCAAGACTGAAAGTGAAACTCAGAGCTGCTGGACCAGTTGCAGTCAAACAGAAAAGATACAACATCACGAAACTGAAGGATCCCTCACCAGAAAAGCTTTCGTGGTCGACGTAAAGAGAAGGTATGAGATTATCAAAAGCCAGGAAAGAACAGAGACCGATGATGTTGACCAGAGATTCAACACCATCTCAACAATATACAAGGAAAGCAGCAAGTCATGCTTGGGATTCCAGGAAAGAAAGAGCCAAGACTGGATAATACCAGATACGCTAAACACCATAGCGAAGAGAAAAGAAATGAAAAGAAAGAAAACAGAAGCTAAGTCTCCCAGGTTAAAGGCAATATATAGTGAACAGTACAGTCAGCTGGACAAGGAAGTTAAACGTCAAACCCGTGCTAACAAAAGGACATTTCTGGATGACCTTGCAAGACAGGCAGAAGACACAGCACTGAGAAATGAACAAAGCACAGTATATAAAATAACTAAAGCTATCAGTGGAAAACGAGGTGCAAACAACATAACGTTAGTAAGAGACAAGCAAGGAAATCTCATCACCACAGCACAGGGGCAGGAAACAAGGTGGGCAGAGCACTTCAGAGTAGAGGTGGGCAAATTGACACACTCTACTGTTTCGAAACAGTTAGCGCAGTGATTTAAACTGTTTCGAAACAGTGAGTCGACACAACGACACAACGACACAATTGCCCGTATCGGGGAGAAAGAAGTCTCTTATAGACAGTACCGGCGCGGGTATACATGAACTGTGTGAGACACTTTCCTCTGTTTTTACTGTCGTGTGTGAAAATCTATGGCGTTTCGTGTGACCACAATTCAATATTTTTACACAAGTCTTCATTATGATGTAATAAAACGTAGATATGATGATAGCTGCAGTATATGGGAAAATAATAAAAAACAACAATAATAATAACAGTAATAATAACACATGATATCAAACTAGAGTAACCTAGATTTGGTAGACAATGATTCAAACCCCACCCGATTACACATATCAGCAGACCTAATAAAGTGTAAATTACATTTATACGAACACACTCACACTTTCAACGTTAACAATAGGCCTGAAAAACATTGACAACTGCAAGAACTGACACAATTTCCAGTGTCTATAACTTCTCAGCAAAAATAATATCACTTGTAAAATCAAGTCCCATCATAACACATCCCTGAAAAATATGACATTTGTGATATTCCATACTAATTGTTCCGAACGGTTGATTCAAATTTTACATAGGCTCAGACAGTGTGTCGCTGCAAAACAGCGAGGCAGAAGAAACAAACAAGCAGGAAGTGTCGAATCGCTCGCTGTTTCGAAGCATTGTTTCGACAATAGACCGTCATACACACAGTAGCCATCTCTAGTAGACCAAGACAGTCATACTTGAAGTTGACGAACCCTTTGAATAATAAAATACCAGAACACACGTTACATTTTACTTTGTTGTCTTTGATCTTTACAAACTAATCCCAAACAGGGCTTCTCCCCGCCATAAATGAACATTAAATGAGGTTGAACACAAGTTTTAAACACTATTTTTATGTATAAACAAAACACGTTTTCCTTACGAGAGCGCCTGAAGTCAGGAAAAAGAGTACCGTTAACATGCCGTATAATTAGCGCCTTGGATGAAAAAGAAATATGGAAACTGTTTCGAAAACAGCAGACTACAAGTAAAATTAACTGAAACAGCAAAATGAGACATGAGTCGTGACACCCTAGTATGCAGATTTACTTATTCTCGTTAGTACAAAGGAGTATACTGGCCGAAAACTTGTCGTGTTAATGGGGGGGGACAATTCTGATGATCAGACCTCCTGTTGTATCGCTCTGTTAAAGAGTTTCCTATCATATGGTATTTCGTGTGACCATGTTAACGAATTTAACACAGTCGTTTTCATTATGATGATATGCAAGGGGGACATGCTGACAGCTGCAGTAAAAGTGAAAAAAATGATAATAATAACAGTAAGAATGACACATTATATAAAACTAGAATAGGTACAGTCAGCGACAATGATTCAACTCAAACCGAGCAGACACCTAATAGTAGTAAGCCTCTTTCAGTCCTGAGGAATTATTTAAAAAAAAATTATGACTTGTTTGATTTTCCATACTATCTATGAACGCCATATGTAGCGCACGCTTGACACATGAGACAATGATACAGTGTGCCTTTTGCAAAACAGCGAAGCAGACGGGAACTGAAGCTGCTGTTCGAAGCAGGCTATGTGTCGAATCTGCGTGAGACAATGTGTCTCTGCAAAACAGACAGGACGTGACACTGTTTCGACACCGCAAAAATCTGCGCATCGAATCGTTCGGGTACGACGCAGTTTCGACACATTGTTTCGACACATAAACACAGTAGCCATCTCTACTTCAGAGAAACACTGAATAAGGAACCACCAGAGACTCAGCTGAATGTTCCTGAGGCTGAAAGTGACTTAGACGTAAATACAGACATTCCACGAAAAGAAGAAATCATCACAGCAATCAAAGGGTTAAAGAACGGCAAAGCTCCTGGTCATGATAACTTAAATGCAGAGCTATTTAAGACAGACCCAGAGCTAGCAGCAGAACTATTAGAACCACTATTTGCACAAGTCTGGAAAACAGGGACAACACCAACAGAGTGGAGAAAAGGAATAATTGTCAAATTGCCCAAGAAGGGAGATCTTGCAGACTGCAATAATTGGAGAGAAATAACTCTTCTCTCAGTTCCCAGCAAAATACTAGGCAGGATAATTATACAGAGAATCTCAAAAGCAGTAGACCACAAACTGAGGAAAGAACAAGCAGGATTTAGAAAGAACAGAAGATGTGTAGATCATATATTTACCCTCAGGAACATTATAGAGCAGTGCTCAGAATGGCAAAGACAGCTGTACATTAATTTCGTTGATTTTGAAAAGGCTTTTGACAGTATACATAGGGACAGTTTATGGAAAATACTGAGGGCTTATGGAATTCCAAGCTGCATAGTGTCAATCATAAAAAGCCTTTATGCCAACTTTACGTGTAGCATTGGGCAGAGCAACCTAACCTTTGAAGTGAAGACAGGAGTACGACAAGGATGCCCCTTATCAACCACTCTATTTTTAACAGTCATAGACTGGGTGATGCTCCAGACAACAGAGGGCAATCCAAGAGGAATACGATGGTCTACATTTTCTACATTGGAAGATCTGGAATATGCAGATGACATTGCACTGCTAGCACATTCAAATCAACACATCCAGGAAAAAACGGATAGACTTAATAAGTATAGCCAGCAGGTGGGCTTGAACATCAACCTAAAGAAGACAGAGGTCATTACGCTCAATGTGAGCAACCCTGAGCCCATATCAGTAAGGAATCAGCAACTGGAACAGACAGATGCCTTCACATACCTAGGATGCTTAGTAACACCAGACGGCGGAGCAAGCAGAGACATCAACAACAGAATGAACAAAGCAAGAACAGCCTTTTTTAGTCTAAACAACATCTGGAAGTCCTCTCAGTACAGCACAAGCACAAAATTAGGATTATATCAGAGCTGTGTGCTTTCTGTGCTTCTCTATGGCGCGGAGAGCTGGAGAGTTACAGAGAAGGAAATGTCGAAATTGTCCTGTTTTCACACAACATGCCTAAGAAAAATTATCCTAATCTTTTGGCCGAATACCATCACCAACCAAGATCTGCTTACTCGGAGCAAGCAAGAGGACATGCGTGTGCACTAAAAATAGAGTGGTTGATAAGGGGCATCCCTGTCGTACTCCTGTCTTCACTTCAAAGGTTAGGTTGCTCTGCCCAATGCTACACGTAAAGTTGGCATAAAGGCATCATAGCTGGCAGACGCTGGAGCTTGGTTGGCCATGTCCTCAGAAGAGACCCCGATGCCATTTTAAAAATAGCTATGCTATGGACCCCTGAAGGAAAACGAAAGAGAGGCCGACCAAAAACAACTTGGCAGAGGACTGTGGAGGCTGAGATGCAAAGAATGAACCAGAGTTGGGGCACTGTACGAAGGATGGCCGCCGACCGAGCAAAGTCGAATCAATTTGTTGTTGCCCTACAAGACGCCACTAGGCGTAATGGCCACTGACTGCTTTGACGGTCGGCGGCTAAGGACCAAAGAAGAAGAAGAAGAAGTTGTGATTGAATAGAAGTGTGTAAAGGAGGTCACTTGGCAGCTTTTAGGGGTTACTTAGCTGTCAGTGACGGTTCTACTTCTTCTGATAGGTTGGTTCTTGGTAGACTGATAGTACCCTCAACTGGTACCACCAACAACTATGGTAAAAGAAAACGCTCCCTTTGAATTGCGTTTCCCGACACATAGTTATGGTTCCCTTTCTCCTATTCCACCATCCCATCTACCTCAGAATTTACCCTCGATGAAAATTAAGCTTAATCCCTCGAGAAAAAACGTTCTTTACACTTATATTCTTCTTCTTCTTCTTCTTCTTCCATCCTTAGCCACCAACCGCTGTTTCCACCACGCCTAGTGGCGTCTTTGTGGAACAGAAACAGACCAAACAATCTATCGTTGTTTCCGTAATCAGATTGGTTGGCAAGCAGGTGATCAGCCCACTGTGACTAACAACCTTACTTGTGGGTTATTAGATGAGAAACATCTTTATAGTACTACTCAGTTCCGAAGCAGTCAGAGGCCATCACGCCTTGTGGCGTCTTAAGGGCAACAGCAGATTGATTTTCTCTGTTGTAGTTTCCCATCACGCGGCGTCTTTAGGGCAACAACAAATAGATCCATCTGCCGTTGTTTCCGTAATCGGTGTGACAAGCCAACGGGTGATCAGCCCATTGGGCATACATACATACATACATACATACATACATACATACATACATACATACATACATACATACATACATACACACACACACACACACACACACACACACACACACACACACACACACACACACACACACACAAACACACACACACACACACACACACACACACACACACACACACACACACACACACACACACACACACACACACACACACACACACACACACACACACACACACACACACACACACACACACACACACACACACACACACACACACACACACACACACACACACACACACACACACACACACACACACACACACACACACACACACATCCACACACACACACACACACACACACACACACACACACACACACACACACACACACACATTAGTTCACATGTTAGTAATGAAAAGTATAGAATGTAAAATGCACAACTTACGCCAATATTGGCTCACAGACTGTTTGCTCAGAGAAGTAGGTTTAAGGCACTGCCCTTTTTTTACGTGTCTTGGGGGTCGTTATGTTAGCACTAAAACTCCCATTATGACTCCGTGTTTCAGTTTCCTCAGATGCCGGTCTTCCTTATTAAAATGGTTTTCTTGGGCTCTTTAAGTCCTTCAAGATGTTCCACAAAGTCCGGTCTGATAAAGAGAATTCTGAATTCTAACCCTGGCAGTCTGGTTTCGTCTTGGCAAGCGATCCTCACAGTGAATTTTCGCAGTGTCTTAAAACTGCGAAAAGGTCAGGTTATATGGCCCTTCTTCCCCCGCATTTGTTTTGTTACGATGCTAAGAAAGCTCCAATCGTTTCAGACATGCGTGTTTAGTGGGGTAATTTCAAAATTATTTCTGCCTGAAATAATGTGCGTGATGCGAAAGGTCACCTCTCCCATATATGGAAATAAAACATCCGATGCCTTGTATGCAAACTCACAAACACATATGTAAACTCATTCGACAATGTTTGTCAGATATAACATCTTACTTTCCTGCTTTGCCACAAAGTGTGCAGGAAACGATGATGTCATACATGTCTGTCCAAAATGAGTCGCACAGACGAGTAATCTCGTTATCTGTTGCTTGAGCACACACAATCCGTCTCTTTACGATCTTGTCAAAGAACGCACTCTGGCCTTATCAGCGATTAAACAAATGCGCTGGGCGATTTTAGTGTTAATCTGTAGTCTGATGTCGGCCACACCCGAGATTAACCAACATGGTTGTCGATTAATTATTATCTCAGCCGTTCTTTGCAAAGTAGGGAGAAACGGGTAACCAAACAGACATGGCGACCTAACACTGAGAGGAGTGTAAGAATGTTGAAAAATACAAAATATCTGCTACATAGCAGAGAAAGAAAAAGATGGGGACCATACTGATTACTACCGTAGTGAAGCAGAGATCGAGAAGAGGTCGCGTCAAATCCATCTTGTGACAGACGATGTGCACATGGTTCGTAGCCTCATTAAGTAAAAGATTGCTGCAGAAATCGTCATTACAAAAGCACATGAATGCTTTGGTTGAGGTTTCTTGCAAGGGTGCCACCTGCAGCGTTGGTTCCATACTCCAAAAGGAACAAAAAGGAAAAGGATGATGTCGAAGACGATAGAGGCGTGGTGTTACAGAAGTATATAAATAACGCTGTGGGGCAGTTAAAGAGACTCATCAAAATGTCCTGAAAGGTTTCAGTATGAAAAGGAAACTTAATACACTTTTTGTGTGTGTGTGTGCATATTATGAGAAGAGGAAACTTAGAATACATTGTCGCACTAAGCAGATTTGACAAAAAAAAAAAAAAAAAAGGATACAGCAGTCGACAGAGAGAAAAGAAACTGGACAGTTTGGCATAGAAAAAAGTCAACAATATAATTTAGCGTAGTTAATTCAATAGCTCTGATTTACGATATCAGAATAAGGCATCATCTCCCCACTCCACTCAGTCTTAATTGAGCAAATCAAAATTGTGTGAGTATTTGTATGTGTACTGTCCCCTTTAATAAACAAATGCCACGTTGTTAATAAGTGGGAGAAGGGTAGGAAAGCCCAGAGTGTCTGGGATATACTCAATCCACCAGTTATCTGCCATCATCAACAAGCACTACGAGACCCCCTCCAAAGTTTCACTTTCCCGTCACACCATCACTGAACCTTATATATTAATTTTTGTTCTTATTATATACTTTTTTTTACTATACTGTGCAGTTCTCTAAGTTCACGAGGTCGTGGAGAGGCATAATCGCTTACGCCAGCTAGCATATCACTTGAAGACGAAAAGGAACATTCTGGCATATATGCCGTTGAGAACTTTGTTTACCCATTGATTGTGTATAAAGGTAATGAATTATGGCATATAACCGCATTTATTATATTATTATTGTACGCTGCTGCAAACGTATTACACTTGACCTGAAACGTTCTGAAACCCGAATAGGCAATAGAACGTTATTGTTCTGGGAATTAAAGAGTTTTTATTATATATATATATATATATATATATATATATATATATATATATATATATATATATATATATATATATATATATATATATATATATATAGATATATATAGATAGACACACAGCTTATGACGTAAATATCACGTTTCTTGCTTACAGGAGCGTCAGGGCATCTATAAAGTTTACCCATTTCACTATAGAAACAAGTTCATTGATCGCTTATGACATCGCCATAACTTTTTTTTATGGAAGGAGGTATTTGACCTCTACTTTGATCACGCCAAATGCCAGGCTTATGGTATCATTTACCTGCTGACTGTAAGCAAGGTCTTCCAACGCCCACTAACTAGATTCTTGTAGACGTCATTGGCACACAAGTTTGCCATCTGAGCAAGGTAGAGCAGTGCGATGCCATCGTAAGTGCACATAGATAATTTACACTTATATTATTCTTATTATTAATCTGTTGTTTTATTGTCGCTTAGTTCAGCTATCAATGTGCACGTAAACGGTTTGCTGTCATTTGTGTTCGGTATACCGTGGTTACTTATATATGTGAAAGGGAAAAACAAACAAATACATAAATGAGTCACTTCTCTCAAGCTTGCTAAAAAGATAAAAATCACATTCATATAACAGGATACAATGTCAGCTTATCTGTAAAACAGTATTACTTAACTATATACGAACTTATCGATACATTATACGAGGGGAAGTCAGTAAGTAGGTCACAAACTGATGTGGCCGGGATGGTGTGGTTGCATTTTATGTAGTGTTCGTATAGCGATTCAGATCACTGCCCTAACCAGTAGCAGTGGTTGTATGGTAATAAGAAAACTTCCTTCTCCTAAAAGACTGTACATTCCTCATACCAACAGTTGATCATCGATTTCAAGAGGACAGCAGTAATATATTCAACGTCGAACTTTATTTACATAAGATAGCAAATGCTAATAAAATGATGCGCCCAACCTTCCTCTTCAGGTTGGCCGACTTGTACAACAAAATTTCAGTTGGTAATAATCTCTGTATCACTTTATCTCTCTCTCTTATTCTCTTTCTTATTTCAGTCAGCCAAATGTCTCTAGTTGTTATTGTGGTCACAGTTTGAGAACCACTGTTGTAAAATTTTTATCTGCCATATAATTCTTCATGCAAAACATTTTCTCTCTTGGGTGCTGAGTTTGACTCCTACGTTCTGCTTGGTATATCTTAAGGAAACTGGCCTCACCGCCAGGGCTGACACTTTACCAAGTCTGTATTCTACTCACTAACCTATCCGCTTGTCTACTGAACTGCACTATTAGTAGTTAGACCCAAAAATGTTCAACGTACCTGGTGTGTTTCGAAATTCACACTTTTTCTCTCACTAACATCTTGTCCTCAGAAATAAAATGACGAACAAGTGTCGTACACAATTATGGCAAGCAATGCGCTTGGGCGTCTGGGTGGTAGTCGCTTTTCCGTCCCACAGAAAAACTATCAAAAACATTTATCTACTTATCGACACGATATAACTCCCATTTCGCTGCCACTTCTATCCCTTCTCCACTCACAGCAAAACTTCCTGACTTACGCTCATCGCGTTTTCAAAAATCAAACTCTCCTAATCCCCGTTCTAACATTTCTCCTTCACTCCTAAAATAAATCTTTCTCCTACCACAACTTTTTCCTGCGTATTTTTGTTCTTGCTCACCCACCAAAAACGTACAAGGGACTTAATTCCCAGTTATCTCCCTTTGATGATTTGACTCAAAACCATACACTTCTTTTCAATTCTTATTGCAAAAACTTTACATGCAAATTTGTCCCACCACAATTTTGGACTCACTTAATATGCTTAACTCTAAAATAACTACTACATCTTCCAAGTAAAAACCACGGAGTTTCCTCCCTTTGCTTAAAGCACTCCTCCACACATATCACTTCCCTACAACAAAGCCAGTCTTTTAACAACTCCATTCATATTTTCCAAACCATTTATCTTTACTCACTTACTTGTCTAAAACCAAACCACCGTTCACACTGATATGGGATAGCTGATAATTGTAGTTGATAGTTTCTAAAGGTGTCATTAGATGGCAGCAACATCCAGCTTGAGTCTGTGTTGCTGACTAACCTTCTTTCTTCCAGGAGAACTTCCAGATTTGGCACCTGGAATGTTCGGACATTAAACGAACAAGGGAAAGTGGCACAAGTAGCAGCAGAGATGAGGGAATATGAAATCGAGGTTCTGGGACTGTGTGAAACAAAGTGGAAGGGGGTAGACAGGAAGAAACTTATCACAGGTGAATTGGTGCTGTCCTCAGGACATGAAGACGAAAGTTCACACCACAGTGAAGGGGTAGCTCTTAAGTTATCTAAAGAAGCACAGAAAGCACTCATTGAATGGGAAGCTCTTGGATCCAGAATAATAACAGCTTCTTTTAAAACAACTAAAAAGAAAATAAATGTAAATGTCATCCAATGTTAAGCACCCACTAATGACAAAGAAGAGTCTGTGAAAGAAGCATTTTATACTAGACTACAGGAAATTATGGGAAAAGTAAAAAGAAGAGACATCACAATTTTGATGGGTGACATGAAAGCAAAGATAGGTACAGTCAACACCGGCTTTGAAGAAGTCATGGGAAAACAGGGGCTAGGAATAATGAATGAAAATGGGGAACTATTCTCAAACGTCTGTGCTTCAAATGAACTGGCTATAGGAGGAAGCATGTTTCCACATAAGAGAATACACAAGGCAACATGGATATCACCAGACCATAGAACAGAAAATCAGATTGATCATATATGCATAAATAAGAAGTTTAGATCATCATTGCAGGATGTAAAGGTATATAGAGGAGCAGATGTGGCATCAGATCACCACCTTCTGATAGCCAAAGTAAAATTGAAACTCAAGAGATATGCAACAATGCAAAATTATAGACAACAATTTAATGTAGGACATCTAAGAAATCAAGAAACGAGAGACAAATTTGCGGTCACAATATACAACAAATTCCAAGTGCTCCAACAGCTGGAAGATGCAGAGAATACAGAAGACTATTAGCAGCAAATCAAAACGGTATGGAATGAGACATGTGAAGAAATACTGGGGAAAAGGGAACGACAACAAAAAGCATGGATAACAACAGAAACCATCAATAAGATAAAAGACAGGAAAAACAAGAAAGCAGATTTAAACACAAGCAAAACCAGAAGTTCCAAAGCCAAGGCTCAAGAAGTGTACACAGAAGCAAACAAAGAAGTAAAAAGAAGTATCAAAAGAGACAAGAGGAAGTATATTGAGGAGTTGGCAAGAGAGGCAGAAGATGCTGCAGCCAAAGGAATATGAGAGAACTGTATAACAGCACAAAGAAGCTAACGGGGAAATACAAGCAAACAAGTTGCTTCATAAAAGACAAGAATGGAAAACTGCTCAGCAATATACAAGAGCAAATGAAGAGGTGGACAGAATATTTTGAGGACCTTCTCAATAGACCAGCTCCACAAAACCCCCCGGACATCCAGCCAGCAGAAGAAGAGCTACAAATTAACGGTGAAAGACCAACGAAAGAAGAAATAAAGAAAGCCATAAAGCTTCTAAGAGAAGGAAAAGCGTCTGGACCTGATGGCATTCCAGCAGAGGCCATCAAAGCAGATATCGACACAGCTACAGAAATTACTTGGTAAAATCTGGGAAAAGGAAGGGATACCAGCAGAATGGAAGGAAGGTTATCTGGTTAAGTTGCATAAGAAGGGAAATTTACAAGAGTGCACAAATTATAGAGGAATAATGTTATTTTCAGTGCCATGAAAAGTATTAAACAGGATTATCCTTGAAAGATTAAAAGAGTCCATAGACAAGAAACTGAGAGATGAACAAGCAGGTTTTCGACAAAACAGATCCTGTACAGACCAGATAGCCACTTTGAGAATAATAGTTGAACAAAGTCTGGAATGGAATTCACCATTATACATCGGATTTGTGGACTACGAAAAGGCATTTGACAGTGTAGACAGAATCATCTTGGAAATTGATGAGGCATTATGGAGTTCCCCTGAAGATCATTAATTTAATAAAGAAAACATATGAAGACATGACATGCAGAGTTCTTCATGAAGGACAGCTTACAGAACCGTTTGGGATAAGAACAGGAGTGCGACAGGGATGCCTCTTGTCTCCATTTCTTTTCTTACTAGCAATAGACTGGGTTACGAGAACATCGACAACACACAACAGAAATGGAATCCATTGCACTCTGACTAAGCTGTGGGATGATCTGGATTTTGCTGATGACTTAGCTCTTCTGTCCCATAACCGTAATCAGATGCAGGACAAATTGAAAACACTCGATAAGAGGTCACAGCAATTGGGTCTGAAAATACACAGGGAAAAGACAAAGATAATGAGAATAAATGCAGGTAATGATAACAGGGTTGAACTTGAAGAAGCACCAATACAAGATGTAGAATCGTACACGTATCTTGGCAGCAATATAGACAAAGTTGGAGGGACAGACAGTGATATCAAAATAAGAATACAAAAAGCAAGAGGAACTTTCATTGCATTGGGAAACATATGGAGAACAAGAGAAATCGGATCCAACACGAAAATAAGAATCTTCAACTCAAATGTGAAGTCAGTCCTATTGTATGGCTCTGAGACATGGAGAACAACAAAGACAACTACCAAAAAGCTACAGACTTTCATAAATGGGTGATTGCGTAGAATAGAGGGATTAAAATGGTATGACAAGGTTACCAACGTGGAACTGATGACAAGAACTAGACAAGTGCCAGTGGAACAAGAGATGAGAAGAAGGCGATGGATAGGACACACACTGAGGAAACCTGTTGATAGCATTACAAGGCAGTCCTTGTTCTGGAATCCCCAGGGCAAGAGAAGCAGAGGTAGACCAAGAAGCACATGGAGAAGAGAGCTGGAAACAGAGGTGAAAATGATAAGGAGAACGTGGAAAGAACTTGAGATGATGGCACGTGACAAGAGGACTTGGCATGTGTTTGTTGAAGGCCTATGCTCCTTTGGGAGTGGAGGGTTATGAATGAACATCCAGCTTGATCATTACTTCAGGTAGCAGACGCTAGGTGTCGCATGCGCTTGCGCAGCTCAGATAAAAATGGCGACCGTGCTCGTGGAGTGTACGACCGAAGAACAAGGTGCTGTTGTGCGTTTTTTTTTGGGGGGGGGGGGGGGGGCAAAAGGACTTCCTGCAAAGGATATTCATAAGGAAATGTTTCCTCTTTACGGTGAGAAGTGTTTGTCGCGTAAAGCGGTACATAACTGGGTCGATAAATTGTCTAAAGGACCCTCAAAAATTGCTGATGAAGACCGACCTGGTCGTCCTCTTCAGATTGCGACAGAAGCATGTGTGCGGTGGGTGGGGGAGATGATTCGAGTTGACAGGTGAGTAACGATAGACAGTGTAGCAACTGCAACAGGGTGTTCTCATGGTTTAGCCTACAGCATAATGCATGATCGTTTGAATTTCCGTAAAGTGTGCTCACGGTGGGTGCCCAGACAACTGACTGAGGAACACAGAATGAACCGAATTGGCCTGTTTTTGCAACATCTTTCTCGGTAAGCAGATGAAGGAGAAGACATGCTTAACAGGATTGTTACTGGGGACGAATCATGGGTGCATCACTACCAACCCGAATCAAAGCGTGCTTCAATGCAATGGAAACATCCTTCTTCACCTTCTGCCAAGGTTACGCCATCAGCAGGGAAGGTTGTGCTTACAGTGTTTTGGGATTCTCAAGGAGTGCTGTTAACCCATTTCCAGAAGAAAGGTGAGAATGTGAATGCTGCATCGTACTGTGAAGTTCTGTTGATACTTCGGGATGCAATTCGAAGAAAACGCCCATGCCTACTGACTAGAGGAGTACTGCTCCATCACGACAATGCCAGACCACAAACGGCTCGATTAACCCAGGAGAAAATTGAACAACTAGGGTGGCAACTTCTTGAACATCCGCCTTACAGTCCCGACTTAGCCCCGAGCGATTTCCACCTGTTTGGTCCACTAAAAACTCACCTTGGCGGCAAACGTTTCGCGGATGACGAAGCGGTTGAACGTGAGGTGCGAATGTGGCTGAGACAGCAGACCAAAGGCTTCTGTGCTGCAGGTTTTGAGGCACTGATAAAGCGATGGGATAAGTGTATCAATGTTGGTGGAGATTATGTTGAGAAATAAGGGGAAATGTAAGTGCAATAATAACTGGTTTTCAAGTTTGTATCTCATTTAGTTTTTTTTTTAAATAGCCACTTGTGACCTATTTACTGACTTGCATTTGTCAGTCAACACCGAGGACGAATCCTGGATCATGGCCCTACCTGGTTTTTAAACCCGGTAACTTTGCATGAGAAGAAAACACTGTAACCACTCAGCCATTGGACGCATACACACACATACGTGTGTGTGTGTATGTATAATACAAAGAAACATATAACGTAATTATCAGTTGACTTTGAAGAAAAGTGCTGTTTGTTTGTTCCTTGGTGATTGTCACGTAGTGTTTTGAGGGTGTTTTGATTGTATGAATGTTCCCATGCTCCAGCGGGAGTTTAATTAGCCATTTGAGTTGTTGTGAGTTGGGTATGCTTGGCTTGTAATATTTTAGCCACAAGCAATGTTGTGAGCAGAGATTAAGACAAGCTGCTAGCTATAGTTATGCGTGAATGAAGCTCAGTGGAGTGTGGAAGGTTTTCACGTGTTTGGTGAATACGAATGAAAGGGGTCAGTCAGAGAGAGATGAATCAGTAGAGAGTAGACAGGAGACAGCGAAGAGCATAGAGAAGAGAAGGGTGGATGTCTATAGTAGTGCGCGAGTAGAGAGCCAGAGTTGTGCAGTGGATTTATGAAGTATCCTATTTTGTGGCTGTAGTTATTCCGAGAATCAGAGTGATAGTAGAATACTCGGGATTTGTTATGTCTCCAATATTTGTAATGGCCCTGCGCCCATTGTGACTTATTTGTGATATAATATATTGTTGATTGATATGGTTGTTGGAGTTGGTGTATTACTCCTTAGACAGTGAGCTGGACGATGGGTGTATGAGTGTTGTCTGATCTTCTACATCCACCCACATACACCCTACTCGTCACAGTGATTATGTGACCCAGCATTTATGTCGATCCAGTATTTTGGACCCTAATCGACGCGTTATAGCCCACTTGGTTTAAAGATACCTTAATACTAGCACTGAACTATCACAATAGAACTTGCTTCTACCACTTTTAACACCTTCTTTCATTAGCAGCTTCAGATTGGTAACCAAGGCGAACGGAAAAGCACGGCACAGAAGTGAGACCTGGCATTCCATTTTGGGGAAAAGGGGTAGGGGAGGGGGGTGTCGCATATGTGTGCGCGCGTCTAAACGAGGTCTAGCTATATGAGATGGCGTGACAAGTTCCATTTCTCGCTGCATTTGCCTCCCCTAACTCAGGAGCAGAGTCAGGTACCCATTTACAGTTGGATAGACCGGAGCATGACGATACCGGGATTTGAACTCAAATCCGGTAATTGTGCCGCGAGAGGCAAGCGCTCGAACCAATCGGACGCGTGTGTGTGTGTGTGTGTGTATATATATATATATAATATACACGCACACGCAAGACTGAGTATGTCCGTTAGTTGAGCTTTATACTCTGGAGAAAAATGTAATGGTGCCCTTATTTCTGTGCGACCATGAGCCGAGCCGATGTATCGTCGTGAGTTTAGACTATGCTTTATCAAGAGAGCTTACTGTGCTCTCTAATGTGTTTCGCAATCACCCAATAATTGCACTTTTAATCATACATCATGTTTTTTGTCATTCCATCATAATTATTTTTAAATGTATCCATGCACATTCGCTGACTTACGTAATTCAGTTCATGCAGTAGAATGCACGACTATAAATGTCGTTCTTAGAGTCCTGAGAAGTTTTAAGTTGAAAAGATATACTGAATGCCACAAAAGCAACAAAAAACTAACCCACAAGAAAAAACAGAACAACAACAGCAGGACAAAGACTAAGGATTAACCTGGGGGTATGTAAATATTTCATTTATTCAGGGCTTAACAAATGTAAATTGCTTCAGGGAAGATAACTGGACGAAGATACAATACGGTACACAAACAAGGAGATAACAATGTGTTGTTTCCTATTCAACTTCTTCTACAAAGAAGAATACAACGGGAAAAAACCGGAGAGGGAGAATAATGCAGTACAAAAACACATTTGTAAAAGTAGAAACACCAGCAAAATTAAGTGCCAATAAACGAGGGAGAAACTGATCTGCGTGGTAAAGCATGATCGCCAAGACTATAGAACTGAGAACAGTCTCAGATACGACCTAGAAGAAGCTATTTATAGTAGATATGAAACCTCATCTAACATATCCGCGTATTTATTATAAGTGCCTATTATTTAATCTCATACGACTAAACTATCAGACGCCGACCAAATTAATAGCTAAACGACGGGCGATAGGGTAGGCTAAATACACCGTGTGCCTTTTAAATTTAATCAAGACTGACGGAGTGGATAAGAGATCGTCTTGTCCCCGTCTGTGTTCATATATGTAGCTATATAGAATAGTAGCATTTTTTCCATAAATGTTTTTTTTATATATTTCTGCAGACCTGATCAAGAGCGTCCAGCGGTCTTTTGGTCTTTTTCCTTTTTTACTGATTGGTTAATGTTGTCGTTTCTTGGCTTGTGCGTCACCAATTTCATTGGTGAGCAAGTTTTGCCAACGATACATGAGAAACATTTTAACGTGTAAAATTTAACTGGACTTACAAAACCCAGCAATATTTTTTCAATTTATCAGCCCACTGGGGTGTGGAAAAAATAACATTCATTCCCGACTTCTGTCAGTCGTATTCAAGCGTACCATCCAGAATTTACGCTGTTTCAGAATCAGCATTCTACCATAGAGCCAGCCGATAGGATTATCATCATTTGTCACGAAGTATAAATCGCCTTCTCTCTCTTCTTAAAGCTTTTCTCATACCAATTCATTCCTTCTCTCTATATTCTCTAGAAAATCCACCACTCGTCAAAACAAATCAGGAGATCTCCCATTTTCTTCTGAATGAAATTGCTTTCTCTTTGTTCTATGTTTTACTGGCAAAGGCAGCGGTAAATGTAACTGCACCACATGAAGCCAAGTCTATGTCTCAGAATTCAGGCTCAGACAGAGCATAGATACGGATATCTAAACGGAGACATCTAGACCACCCTGAAAACAAGATTAAGCACAGAGTGCTGGTAATCTGAAGAGACCTTCCCCATCCTCAGCAAAAACTCACAACAGGCATACCGAAAACAACCGCACCAACAACCTGGTAGATAGGATCACTCAACCAAATAGGACCACTCAACGGAAAAGGATTACGCAACCCTATGGGAAGGGAAGGGATGTTCTTGAATATCACCTGTCGGCCAACTTACATCAGTTAGACTGTATGCGCCGAGACCAAATCCCACAGACTTCATACAAAGCTAAGGTCCCTACCATGGATGGGAACTTGACGAAGGCCCGGAGTAGATACAGGAATTCTCAAAATGTGGAGACTGCCACAGTAAATGGAGAAGAAATCACATGTTTGTATTATCAAGGTCTTGTGTGTGATGCCCTTGTCTCAGCCTCTGTCGTCGACCCTGATCAAGTCACCGAAGAGGATGTTGAGGTAACAGCACCCATGGTAAACAACAGGAGGGTGATTTTGCCTTTAGCTTATGTAGAAGTTAGGTCGAACTTTGTAAACGGCAACGTAAAGACCGCAATATTGGATGAACGAATTTACCCTATACCTCAAGGAGGGAAAGATTTCATGTTAGGAGACTCAGCACGATCCAGAGACGGCGTGACTGAACAGGCTATGGAGACTCCAATGCCTAACTCTTCTTCCAATATTTTCACTGAAAAGTTGGAAGAGTGCAAAGGGGATGACCACCCCAGTGCACTTAATTCTGAATCAGTTTTGATATTCCCACCCACTCTCTGCGTGCAGAAAGTGAAGCCGGGCCAGAGTTTCTTGGTACCTGGTGGGATGAAACATGTTTCAGAAATATCTTCCTTTAACATGGGAGAAGCAGCTGTAGAGGAACAGGACCCTCAAGCACTAAGACTTCACTCAGTTCCGATAACCTCACCCACTCTCTGGGATCAGAAAGGGAAGCGGGTCCAAATTTCCTTGGTACCTGGTGGGATGAAACAGGTTTCAGAAATATCTGCCTTTAACACGGGAGAAACGGCTGTAGAGGAACATGACCCTCGAGCACTTAGTCTTCACTCAGTTCCGATAACCTCACCCACTCTCTGGGATCAGAAAGTGAAGCGGGTCTTAATTTCCTTGGTACATGGAGAAACAGCGACAGAGGAGCATACACGCTGTCATACCTGGAGAGATAGGTATGTGTCCTTAGGCAGGTCAAGTCTTAAGCTGGCAACCTCATCACGCAGAACTATGTGCTATAGATCCAATTGTAAGCAGAGTGTAGGCTTTAGGGCAAGCTCTTTGCCAGTAGGCAAGCTTCAATGGAGGATCCATAAATAGGAAAGGAAGAGTAGGATTATCATGCGAGCAGGCTTGCTCAACCCACCTCAACTACTTATTGAAGAGAAAACAGATAGCCATATGTGGATTACAGGCATACCGTTCGATAGAGGAAAAAAAGGAATCATTTGGAGTGAAGTAATGGAGGACACGATACATGAATGTAGTGTCTGACATAAGAGAAGAGTCCGCTCGAACTGAGTTGGCCGAACTTTCAAAAGGGGGCTTATGTCGTGTAACGACTTCTCACCGACTTTTTATTCTGTCTATTAATTTTATTCCTCTAAAAATCTCTATCGCTAGATTGAAAACAAATTCCCTTTGGATATCTTTTTCATTCTTATAATGATAAAGTCTCTCTCTCTCTAGCTTATATTACACAGTATTCGCTAGCTCAGGATTCTCACGGCCAAGGGCAATAAATTATTCCTTTAGCCAGCGAAAGTCGTTCCACTGGGAAGGGGAAATATAGTGCTACGAGTCCGGAAGTCGACCCTTTGTTTGTGTCACGTACTGGACGCACGTAAATCAGGGAAGGGGCAGGAACCCTGCCTTCAGCAGCAGGCAATTGCACCGTCAATGCTAGGGCCAGTTAAAATGAAGATAACTTGGTACCCCTGGGACCAAAATAGAATTTGCAACAATGCCACCCAAGAGGTCGACCAAAAATACAGCTGGAATTGTGGAGGTTTCCCAATACTGGAAGTATTTCCTCTTTTAACTGTGAACCCCAAGATCACGTTTTTCTACATCAACTATTGGCGGTGACATTTTGTCCATCCAGGGGAAAAAAACCACATCAGATTCGGCGTTCACCTCACTAGTCTTTATTTGTAGAGGATGGACTGGGGCAATTTAGGAATTAAACCTGACTTTTTTAAATTCAGGATAATTGTATTTCCAAGGGATATCACCAAGAGTAGGTAAGAGTGATTGAGTGGCCACTGTATGAAGAGAGAGTTAATATTTTTCTTGGTTACAGGGACTTTACCAACATTGGATTTTGCTTAAACTTGTTAACTTTATTGGGTAGCATATAGTAGGAACCTGTTTACTTTACTGTCTACTCTGTAATATAGTGCTAACCTTTGACCTTTGGGTTATTAACTTTTTGGGTTCTTTTCTCCATAGGGGGAGGGCACATTCATTCTGCTATTTCATATGTATGTAAATCTGATTTTATTTGATCTTTCTTTAGATATTTGATGTTGTCAAGTTTAAATGATAATAAACAACAAAAGAAACTGAACTTTGTGTGTTGGTCAGACCCATACCCAATTAACCGTAGTTTTTCACGTTTATGTGTCTTGTTGTCACATAGCTATGTGTGTGTGTGTAGTTAAACTTATATTTATATGTATGAGGAGGGCAAGGTTGTCTTGTACTAAATTATAGTCGTATAGATAGGCTGGAATAGAGAAACTTACTAATTCCAAAGACATATTTTTTTCCTTAAACTATCACCCGTGAAATCTATTTCTCGTACTTATCACCATCCACTCTAATCAGACGGGACAAAAATAACTCACAACCTATGTGTACGACATGGAGTGACATGTTAGAGACTTCACTATACTACATCTAGCTTTATGAGGTGGAGTGACCAGTTCTTTTCTCGCTGCCCTTGTCTTCCCTAACTCAAGAGAAGAGTCAGGCACCCATTTACAGCAGGGTAGAATGGAACGTGACGCCACCAGGTCTCGATCCAGGAACCACAGACAAGCGCTCTAACTGCTTAGCCAATCGGACGCTCTAATTCCCGGATACCCCAGGCTAATTGACAGTCATTGCCCTCCCTGTTCAGTGTAAGACATTATTTTTTGTCCCCCTTGTTACGTGTTTTGTTTTCAGTCGAGTGCTGATTAATATATACTACTCGTCAAAAGTCAAGGGCCACTTAGAAAAACCTTGGTTGAAACCATAAAACCAATCTGATATAAACGTAATTGGTATCAGTCAAAACGGCATTTATTGAGTACCAAATTGACAAGTCACGTAAAGAAATGGAAACACACATTCAAACGCAATGAAGCTGTGAAGTGTGTCACCCACCTTTTCAAAAGTCGCACAATAGATATTGGACAAATAGACATTTCAAAATCGGGTATGACCACCGTTTGCAGCAAGGCATTCAAGACCGCGAAGACGCATCGAGTCCACAAGGGTCTGAAGAGTATCCTGAGGAACAGCTTGCCATTCCTGAAGCAGAAATGCAGTCAAATGTGCAACATCCATTGGCAGGGGGTGATTTGTTGACAATCTTCGACCAAGGACATCCCATAGGTGCTCAATCGGAGAAAGGTCAGGTGAATGAGCTGGCCACGCCATCCTGATGATCCCATGTTGCTGAATAAACTCATTCACCACACGAGCTCAATGGGGTCGAGCGTTATCATCTTGGAGGATGGCATTACCACCTATGGCCTCCAGAGCAGGCTGAAAAATTGGTCTCAAGATTATGTCATCAGTAAATTGCTCTCCTGGTCGTCTCCAAACTCGAATCCTGCCATCATTGAATGACACAGTGAAGCGAAATTCATCAATGAAGAGAACTTGACTCCATTATTGCCTTGTCCATCGGATGTGCTCGCGACACCAAGCAACACGGGCTCTGCGATGAACAAGAGTAAGAGGGATTCTGACTGCAGGACGTCGAGCAGCCAGTCCAAATTCATGTAAACGTCTGCGAATGGTGCTTTGACTGACATTAACGTTTACAGTTTGTCTCAGCTGACATCTTAGAGTGGAACAAGTCACTGTTCGATGGCGCAGGGCTGACAACAAGAGGTACCGGTCATCATGTCTATTGGTGCATCTAGGGCGACCTGGCCGGTGGTGGTTCTCCACACTTCCTGTGGCCTGAAATCTCTCCAAAATTCTTTGGATAGTAGAGTGTGGCACTGCAAGCCGTCTAGCAACCTAACGAACAGATAAACCACTTTCAACCCCCGCTATAGCCCTCATTCTGTGTAAGGTGTCAAGACTTCTTCTCGGTGGCATGGTTTTTGCAAGTGATGAAACTACCCTAAGTCTGCTGATTTTAAAACAAATTAAGAGTGAACTCTGTTCACGAAAAGTCGCCATTGCATGTGGAATGTCAATCAGCACGATTACTTCACCTGTTTGGTTGTACGGAAGTTTGAAAAAACAGATTAAAAATGTGAATTTATGGTCAGCAAACCAAATTGCACATGATCACCATGGTTGTCAGTGAGTTGTTTTTATGCTTAACGTGCATAGAGGACTGTCAGAGGAAGATATTGCACCCATTTTTACTAAAAACTTCCTTCATTTAATCATTCTATGCGCTTATATAAAAGTGTATTGAAAATAATAGAGTGGCCCTTGACTTTTGACGAGTAGTATATTTATCTTATCTTTTGTTGTGCGCCGCATTTTGACCTCTGTTTCAGCCCTACATTCAGCACTTTCGTTCGTCCTTTGGTTGGCGCAGGAAAAGACGTTTAAACCTTAGAACTCCGTGTGAGACTAGGTGTGAGCTCTAGCTTTTCACCTTATCCCCGCCGTCTTTAAAAAAAAAATGTATTTCTTCACATCAACCACTTCGCCATGCCTCTGTCAAGGCCACTTTGTTCTAGTCGTGCAGTGTTTCACATTTACGTCTCCCTTTCTCTGTCTTGCGCGCACACCCTCCCTTATTCACACTCACTCTATATTTACACGTCATTTGTCTCGTCTTGTCTGTGATCCAACATCACTGAGCGTTATACCGCATCATTTAGAAATTAATATGTATAATTTATTCAGTTAGTTCTTTGACTAATACCTTGACATAATCTCCATATTACTAATTGCCTTAGTAAAACGTTTTGTAACAAACAGTGAAAAATCCCTGCAAATATTCGGGAAAATACGGAAAAGGCGCGCGTTGCACCTGGAAGCTAAATTGAACATCCATTAACAAAGCACGCAGGCCCTCACATTTTTTTTCAAAGTGCATTTACCATTGCCGCAAGTCATGTTAAGTTTGACTACAAAGAATCAATGAAGTTAAAATGGAATGGAAATTAATGAAATAAGCACAAGAGAACTAGTGCGCTCATCAGACGTTCAGCAGAAAGGGTACAACATTATTATCCCCCCCCCCCCCACACACACGCACACCGGGCCGCGCGTCACGTTTTGTTTTGGCGGGTTACTTGCTCGCATCATCCAAAACGCCGTGATTCTCGCTATTATTATTTAAATTTCTCTTTCTGTGGCCGAGGTTGGCCATTACAACTGTGATGGAAGGATTGTGGGTTATATTAAGGCGACCTTAAAAAAACAAAAAACCTTGTTAATCTGTTCCCATGATCACCCGTTTGCCAGTCACTTCGATTACGGAAACAACAGCAAATGGATTGATTTGCCGTTGCCCTAAAGACGCCAATAGGCGTGATGGGAAACAATGGCAAAGAAAACCTATCTGCTGTTGCCCTAAGACGCCACTAGGCGTAATGACCACTGACTGCTTTGACGGTCGGTGGCTAAGGACGGAAGAAGAAGAAAAAGAATCTGTTCCCATTATTCGGTTTTTCTTGTTCGGAGACAACTATACGTCTGCCGATAATCTAATAATAATAATAATAATAGCCCCTTCAGTCATAACTGACTATGGGAATGCGCCCCTGAGGTGACAGCCCTCAGCTGCTTATTTTCCTGGTGCTCCTTTCGACGTTTTCTCCTCACCTCTGCTTCTTGTGTGAGCCTCTCTTCGCCCAATCTGAGGTGGCGCCGTAAATAGCATCGCCACTTAGTGCGATCGGCAGCTTCATCCTCCCATGTTGCTGGATCCATGTCCAGTGCCCTCATATCTCTCTTGCACACATCTTTGAACCTCAGCTGTGGTCGCCCAACTGTTCTCTTGCCATCTGCTAACTGTCCGTAGAAGATATCTTTTGGGATGCGACCATCATCCATGCGGCGAACATGGCCAAGCCAGCGAAGTCTGCGCTGTCTAAGAAGCGTATACATACTTTGAAGGCCAGCACGTGACAACACCTCGACATTTGTCACTTTATCTTTCCACGAGATGCCGAGGATGCGGCGTAGACACCGCAAATGGAAGGTATTGAGCCTTCTTTCTTGCTTAGCATAGGTCGTCCAGGTCTCGCTGTCATAAAGGAGTGTGCTGGTGACGCAGGCATTATATACTGCAGCTTTGGTCTTTATTGTGAGTTTAGAGTTTCCCCAAACACGCGATGTGAGGCGGGCAAGGGTAGCTGCAGCTTTGCCAATGCGGCTGTCGATTTCTGTATCCAGTGAGAGTTTGTCATTGATGGTAGACCCTAGGTATGTGAAGTGGTGCACCACTGCCAATTCATAGTTATCGATAGTGATAACTGGTGCAGCACCCACATCCTGACTCAGCACATTCGTTTTCTTTAGACTTATTGTGAGGCCAAAGTCCTTGCATGCTTTAGTGAAGCGATTCATCAAGCTCTGAAGCTCCTGTTGGCTTTGAGTGACGACTGCAGCATCATCAGCGAACAACAAGTCTCTTATAGTGACCCTTCTGATTTTTGTTTTTGCCTTCAGCCTTGAAAGATTAAACAGACGGCCATCTGACCTAGTGTGAAGGCATATTCCTTCAGTTGCATCTCTGAATGCATGTTTCAAGAGTAAGGCAAAGAAGATTCCGAAGAAGGTCGGAGCCAGAACACAGCCTTGTTTAACGCCACTTCGTATGTCAAAGGGCTGTGACGTGCTTCCAGCATATTGGACTGTTCCCTTCATGCCGTCATGGAATGACTTTATCATTTCCAGCATTTTAGAAGGGCAGCCTATTTTCAGGAGGATTTTAAAGAGTCCATCCCTACTAACCAGGTCGAATGCTTTTGTGAGGTCTATAAAGGCGATATATAATGGTCTTTTCTGCTCTCTTGATTTTTCCTGAAGCTGGCGGAGAGAGAAGATCATGTCTGTTGTTGATCTGCCAGCTCGGAATCCACACTGTGACTCTGGATATATGCGCTCAGCTAACTTGTGTAGTCGCATTAAGATGACTTTGGCAAAAACCTTACCAACAATACTAAGAAGAGAGATGCCTCTGTAGTTATTGCAATCACTTCTGTCTCCTTTATTTTTATACAGTGTTACAATCTTGGCATCTCGCATGTCTTGAGGAATAGTTGTCTCTTCCCAGCACTGGCACAGCATCCTATGCAGGGGATGTAATAGCGTGCTCTTACAGCATTTGATTAAATCAGGAGGAATCCCATCACTGCCTGGTGCTTTGCCAGAGGCCAAGCTATCAATGGCCTTGCTGAGTTCCTCTAATGTTGGTTCGGCATCCAGCTCCTCCATAGTTGGCAGACTGTTGAAACCATCAAGGGCTGCAGGCGTAACGGTATTGTCTCTAGCGTAGAGCTCAGAGTAGTGCTCGACCCACCTCTCCATCTGCTTACCCTTATCGGTTAGCTTCTCTCCGCTGATGGTTTTTAGCGGTGCCGTCTTACTTTTATGGGGGCCAAGTGCTTTCTTTATACCGTCATACATTTGTCTAATGTTGCCTGTTTGCGCTGCGATCTGGATGCTCTCACTGAGCTGGAGCCAGTAGTCATTTGCACAGCGTCGAGCAGTTTGTTGAACTTTGCTTCTCGTAGCCCTCAGGATCTGTAGGGTTCTGGCACTCGGTGAACGTTTGTATTCATTCATAGCACTGCGCTTAGCTTCAATGACAGGTGCCATCACATCTGATGAAGCATCAAACCAGTCATTTGACTTTGCCAATTGGGCAAATGCTTATAACCGGTAACTGCTACTTCCCGTGTTTTGCCGACACCTATAGGGTGAAGCTGGAGTGTCCTCTCCAGGGCGCGAGCTTGGGCACAGTTATATGGAGATCAAGCTGTTGCCCATGCAGCATGTTCCCCCTCTCCACACAGCCGGTAGATCCAAAGGAACGGCAGTAGCCGATACAGTTTGGTACCAGCCATGTCGCAGGAGTTGCCAGAATAATGTCGAATCGACATTAGACTGCCTTAGGGACTCCGACTCCGGATTTATCCTCAGGGTTTACTCCCGAAGCCAATTCCATAAATGGATATTCCCGCAAGGCAGCGGTGGTTTGAATTCAGAGTTCCTTCTCTTAGATAAGCTACCAAGCCGATAATCTACAAGGCAGACAATAGCATACACGACTAAGCCACCACTGGCTGGTTTATGTTAATACAATATTTAAAACAGGGACAATGCATGCTGACTAACGTTACGTCACGCAATTTCACTATCAAAGGTCTAGATGTAGATCACCCGACAACATTGTTTGGATTGATTTCGATGGGGAAGGGGTGATGTATCAAGAAAAGATAAAAGTTGTGTGGTGCGACACAGTAGTGACTGTCACATTCTTACCTGTAGAGTGATGATGATTGCTGTTTTATTTTCATATCAAGTCCGAGTTTGTGACTGTTTAGTGGCTTACTTCTCCATATTAAAAAAAAATAATAAAATTGTGCCTTGTTTTGGCGAGGCGCGTTCCGTTCAACGTAGTCGGTTATATTAGGGCGCATATCCAAATATGAAAGACCTTTAGGTCTTAATTTATTTATGCCTTACTTCTCAATATATAATTTAGTTCATCAGTAATAATTCTTAGTCTACTTTAAGTGTTATATAACCACATATATTTCACTCTTAAAGTAGGCGGTCTGTCTCATGCTTCTCTCGTCGCCATACACTTTACGCTTCAGATCGGTTGGTAAAGGGTTATGCTTTCCGCTCCGCTCGTGGAGCCGACAGTCTTATAGGACACGTCCTACTGTTTGTTTGGCCAACCACATGGACACGTGTGTGTCTGCCTGATTTGTTGATGCTATTTAAGTCTGCAGTTGCCGGTTCTCAGTCTGAACATTATCACTTGATCTCTTCTTGATAATAAGTAGTATGCTTATATACAAAGTTGAAGGAACAGACTAAAAATTCAAATGTATGTGGAGCATTCATTGCATTGGGAAACATGAATTGCATAAGAAATCAAGTTCAACACAGAAATAATAAGAATGTTAAACACAAACGTCAAGTCAGTCCTGCTGTATGACTGAAACAGGGAGAACAACAGAAACTACAACAAAGAAATGACAGACTGTCATACATGAGTTCTTCTTCTTTGATCCTTAGCCGCCGACCGTCAAAGCAGTCAGTGGCCATCACGCCTAGTGGCGTCTTGTAGGGCAACAACAAATTGATTCCACTTTGCTCGGTCGGCGGCCATCCATCGTACAGTGCCCCAACTCTGGTTCATTCTTTGCATCTCAGCCTCCACAGTCCTCCGCCAGGTTGTTTTTGGTCGGCCTCTCTTTCGTTTTCCTTCAGGGGTCCAAAGCATAGCTGTTCTTGTGATGGCATCGGGGTCTCTTCTGAGGACATGGCCAACCCAGCTCCAGCGTCTGCCAGCTATGATGGTGTGCATGTCCTCTTGCTTGCTGAGAGTAAGCAGATCTTGGTTGGTGATGGTATTCGGCCAAAAGATTCGGTGAATTTTTCTTAGGCATGTTGTGTGAAAAGAGGACAATTTCGACATTTCCTTCTCTGTAACTCTCCAGCATTCCGCACCATAGAGAAGCACAGAAAGCACATAGCTCTGATATAATCTTAATTTTGTGCTTGTGCTGTATTGAGAGGACTTCCAGATGTTGTTTAGGCTAAAAAAGGCTGTTCTTGCCTTATTCATTCTGATGTTGATGTCTTTGCCTGCCCCGCCGTCTGGTGTTACTATGCATCCTAGGTATGTGAAGGTGTCTGTCTGTACCAGTTGCTGATTCCTTACTGATGTGGGCTCAGGGTTGCTCACATTGAGCGTCATGACCTCAGACTTCTTTAAATTGATGTTCAAGCCCACCTGCCGGCTAAACTTATTAAGTCTATCCGTTTTTTTCCTGGATGTGTTGATGTGATTGTGCTAGTAGTGCAATGTCATCTGCATATTCCAGATCTTCCAATGTAGAAAATGTGGTCCATCTTATTCCTCTTGGACTGCCCTCTGTTGTCTGGCGCATCACCCAGTCTATGACTGTTAAAAATAGAATGGTTGATAAGGGGCTTTCGCAGAATAGAAGGATTGTGATGGTATGACAATGTCATAAATGTGGAACTGATGGGAACAAATAAACAGATACCAGTACCTGACAGTGTGAGGAGAAGACGTTGGCTTTGCATTTGACAAGTTCAGAAAATCAATTGATATCAATCATTTCAAGGCAGTACCAGCTGTGACGGATAGGATGAAATTCAACTGTCCCTGAATTGGCGGATGATAACAAAAGTACCCTTGGATAGCATCAGGAGCCCTCATTTGTGTTGGAAGGAAATCGCAACGTGGTTTCCACGTGGATTTTCACCACGTGCGCTAATTAGTATGCAATAGTATCAGGCTAGCAGCCACGAGACTCGCTTTGTCTTAATTTTAGTTTAGCCACGCCTACCGTCTTACCTCTAGAGCGATTAAAATCAGCTATTTCTCTACCCCTTTATGTCATCCCGTCAAGTAGGCGTTGCCAGAGAATCGGCAAGCGGTCAGTTGATCAAAGACTGTTGTAAGTCCCAGAAGAACGAAGCAGAGTTTCACACCTCTGGTTGACACGTAACGCGAAATGGCTAAGACGGTTGGAAATCGCTGGCGGACCGAGACGAACGGGGAAGTCTAGAGCTTGGACTGGCGGCGCAGAAACGAAATAGTTCCCTAAGATGAAGAAAGGCGAGAAACTTCGCATGTTGCTATTACTTTCCATTTCACTAACTATATATTGGTACCACTGGAAAAGGCAGTTATCATTCGCGCCACGAGAGTTGAAGAAGTACCTAGCTTATATTAAAATCTAACAAGATTTCTTTTGGATTCTCTTCTATATTGGAGGCTAATTCATTCTGTGTGCTGCGGCAATATATTAGTCTTGAGTGATTCAGTGGTTTAGTTTCTTCATTTATTTCACTGGATTTTTTGTGATTTAATTTAAACCTATTAAATAAACATATAGCAAAGTTCTCCAGATGTAAATCGAAGATGTAACTCTGTTATTTCACGAGATAATAGATGTGTAACATAATTTTAAACGCTAGGCGATCGTAAGTGTCTAATAGCCATATTTCTATTTCACCGCATGTAAATGTTGAGTAATAAAACTGTTCATAGCTAGTGTTAAAAAACAAACGATACATTAGCTAGTCACTCGTGTAGTTCTTTTAATATAAATAATTAAATACCAGAGGGATTTTTACAGGTCTTACCCAAAAACGCGGCTGTTAGATTTTATTATAGTATATTACAGTAGAACTCCATTTATCCGAACCCCATGGGACCGAGCATCGTTCGGATAATCAAATGTTCGGATAATTGGATTACATGATGTATCGAGTACATGTACACATATTTCTAAAAATAATTAACAATCACAAGGAAAATACACTATAAAACATATTTACTTGTACTGTAATAATAATACCCACACTGTATTAGATCACTGTATCACCAAAATCTTTCATTACACTGCAGTGCATGTACTACTTGTATTAATTATTTTTGTTAAGAAAGAGAAATGTTTTCAAAATAACATTACAAACAATTCAAAACCAGGCGCAACTTACGTATACATGTACTTGCACAGATGTAGCCCACTATTTAAAATAATGAGGAATCCTCTTTTGCGCCAAACTGGATAGTCTGCTTTTGGCTGCTAAGTCCCGCATTCTCTTCAAAAGCAGAAGCTGTGTAGGACAGCTGTCATCTTCTTGCTCGTACCAAGCCATCGCTGTTTCTAGTGCTATAAAGGCCTCTTCAGGACTTGGTCGACGTTTTGGGTTTTCTTCATAATCTACAAGTACATCATGTACTTCTGAGGAGTCTTCATCATCGGTCACTACATGTATTTGGTTTTCTTCTTGCACAAAAGACAAAATTTCTTCGTCATTCAAAAACTGAAAACCAGAATCATTATCATCTTCTAGCCACATGTGTGCATCATCTTTGTCACAGTCCGAAAATCCGGGCATTGCTTGAAACAGTTCCACAACTTCATTTATACAATCATCATTTGTGTCCACTGCAGTAGTTTCATTTCCTCCTTTTTTCCCAAGCAATCTATTCCAAGCCTTGTTGAGATTATCTTGTGACAGGGTGGTCCAAGCATCAGCTTACATATAGCAGCAGTCTTTGAGATTAAGCTTTTTTTGAAAACGCCACCACACTTTCTTCATCTTCAGCCAACAATAAACGACGCAGGACTTCCTTCTTGTACATCTTTTTAAGCTTTGCTATAACACCCTGATCCATTGGTTGAATCAGTGCTGTTACATTGGGAAGCAGAAAAATTACTTTAAAATTTGCATCAACTGCATTCAATGTATCCGTCTCTGGATGAGATGGTGCATTGTCCAGTAGAAGAATTACTTTTCCAGTTTTCTTTTCTTGTTCTTTCAACCTCTTCACATTTGGGATGAACTGATTTGTATACCAATCAAGAAATATTTCACTATTCATCCAAGCACTCTTCTGTGCTTTGTAGCACAATGGGAGACATGTCACATTCTTTAAACAACGTGTTTTTTTTTGGCTTTGCCGATCATTAGCACCGGTAAACGATGACTTCCACTGGCATTCGCGGCTACCAAAATTGTTACTCTCTCTTTGCACTTTTTAAACCCAGGGGCAGCTGCTTCGCGCTGAGATGCAAGTGATTTTTGAGGCAATGATTTCCAGTATAAGCCAGTCTCATCGGCATTATACACATCATCGAGTAAATAACCTTCTTCTTCCAAAAAAGCCAAGAATGTTTCTTTAAAATTTTCAGCGGCAGTTGCATCGCTAGATGAAGATTCCCCTTGAATCTCCAATTCTCGTATGCCATGACGAGATTTAAAGTTTCTTAACCATCCCTGGCTAGCCTTAAAGTCAGGAGGACCGTCAAGTTGACTGTTGAACTGAAGTGCCTTTTCACACAATAGAGAGCCAGAGATAGGTTCCCCTTTGCTTCTTCTTTGCACAAAACATATATACAAAGCCTCTTCCAATTTCAAATCTTTCGCATTTCTCATGGTTTTATGTTTCTTCGACCCATTTTCACTATCCAATTTCGATGCAAAACTCATAATTTTATCCTTGTTACTTTTGATGTCAGAGACGGTAGCTTTCTCAACATTGAAAATCCTCGCAAATGAAGACACAGTTTCACCTTTTCCTAGTCTCTTGATAATTTCTGTTTTCGTTTCAATTGACAAAACATTGCGGTTCCTTTTATATGCTTTAGGCCTACTGGAAGATGCCAGGTCGCACAGAGAAATACGTGTACACCAAAATTATTCTGCTGTAGTAGCAGACACAATTATTTTAAGTTGAACTGTCTGTTTAGCCAGTGTTCTGCCTAGAACTCACACGTACACTGGATTGGTAAACCAGATATTAACGGACTTTATGATCTAACTGACTTCATGTACGTAAGCGACCGTCCATTAGCCCATCTCATTGTCTACAAATTGTTCGCACACATTTGAAGCTTGCCGCATCAAAAGATTCAGAACTGTAGTCTAACGTGACTGGTGGAGACTGATTTTTTTTTTTTTCTGGAAAAAGTGTTCGGATAATTGGATGTTCGGATAATTGGGGTTCGGATAAATGGAGTTCTTAGAGCGGTTAAATAACCAAACCCACGTCAATGCTAAATTGTGTAAAGTTTAACTGGAACGGGACAATGCCAGATATACTATATTAATTCTATAAAGTTCCCTGGCCTGGTGAGGCAGAACTTACAGCACGAATTTATTTAATTAAACCCAGATGACAGTAAACATTCCTACCACCAACTTCTACAGAGAACTTTTACGGCTATTTCTTTCCAAGAACTGCCTGGGAGTAACATTCTGCTGTTTGAGATATTTCCCAGTCATTACGACAGAATCCTATAAAACAAACTTATTCCCAATTAAATACCTGCAAATCCGACGAAGAAGACCCGCCAGGAAAATTATAAATCAACGCACCCATCTAGCGAAACCTCCGAGAGAAAATAGCAGTGCCTATACGGAGATTTCTGGGGCTGAACGGGGACAAAATTAACAGGAAATATAATAGTCGTTAATACATTTGTGTTTTGATAAATTCTTTGGACGTATGCAGTGTCGGCAGAGGGTAAGTTTGAATGTTGTGAGCGCTGACTGTATGAATGTAGAGTGGGAACGGAACGAAAGAATTTATTTCTTAAGTTACTACTAATATAACACCTTCTCTGTTATCTATCTCTCACTAAGTCTGAAGGCCCACGGGATAGTAAAATTACGGACATACCGTGTACCCATCCTGACTACCCCACTCCCCATTGTTAATCACTAGTTTGATCTTTTGGGTAAATAACCCCCGGGCTTGATCATTCCTAGGTTCTCCATAGTCCAGAGGGAGGGTCGATGAGAGTATATTTTGTTCTTTTCTCTTATGTAACTATTATTCAAATGATGTAATGATAACGATGTATTTTATGTTGTGATCTATATTTTTCTAAAGTTATAATAAACTTAATCAACCTTAAGCTATTAGTTTTGGTCAAAACCTCCCCTGCCCCATTATATGTGTCCATAGTTTACCTGTTCGTTTCTACGTTCGTACGTATTGATGTCACAAAGTTGTTTGTGTGTGCGTACGAGAGGATAGTGTATTTGAACCAGCATCAAAAGTGGAAAAAAATACGTCTCCGTTTATGTGTGTCGTACTAGATAGGTTGGGTTGAGCAATTACTCAATCCAAGACTGTAATTTTTCCTACACTCTGTAATCCTCGTAAACAGGACTATTTCTCACCCCTTTCTCTCACCTAGATCTCACCATCTCACCTCTGCTCGATTGGGACCATAACAATAAGGCATATCTATAAAACTTACGACACCAGCTCAGGAATCCCCAGGGCAAGAAAAGGGGGAGATTAAACACAAGAAAGGGACTAGGAAGATGTGGAAGGCCTTGAACGGATGGCACAGGACGTGAGAGATTGGAGTGTATATGTTTGTTTACCTGTGCTTGACAGGGAGCTGAAGGGTAATTACTGGATAAATGAATGAATATTTATTCTGAACAAAGTTCATCAAGAGAATGAGCTATGAAAATATCTCAGTAAACCCTATTTGTGTTTGTCGGTTTCTAATTGCCTTTCTCTCTCTCTCGCTGTCTATTATTGTGACCTATTAGATTTCAGTCTCGATCTTTCTTACTTACTTACTTAGTCGTTCCCCTTCTACCGTGAGGTGTAGAGGTTTGGAAGAGAGAGCGCCAGACTATTCTATCGGCTGTCTTCCTCCTGGCCTGGTTCCATTCTAGTCCTCGGTCCTTCAAAGATTGTCTAATGTTGTCCTCCCAGCGTACTCTGGGTCGTCCTCGGGGTCTGGATCCTTGGCTCTTTGTTTCCCATGCTTGTCGTGGTAGCCGATCTTCTCCCATTCTGCAGACATGGCCAAACCATCTTAGTTGGGACTGTTCTACTTGGGTCTGTAGGGGGTGGCATTTTAGGCCTTGGCGTATCGTCTGGTTGCGTACCATGTCTCTTCTTGTTACTTCAACCACCTTCCTCAGATACCTCATTTCTGAGGTTTGGATCTGGCTTTTATGGGTTGTAGTCATTGCCCATGACTCGCATCCATATGTCAAGACTGGGACATAGGTGGAGCGGTATACAGCCATCTTCGTTTTCTTACCAACCTCTCTCTTGCTGAGGAATCTTCGATTTATGGCCTGAAAAAGTCTCCCAGCTGCTGCTTTTCGAGTGGCCAACTCTTCTTTGATGCCTCCCTTTCGGTCTATAATAGCTCCGAGGTATTTAAAGTGGTCGACCTGCTCCAGGACCTGTTCTCCCAGCTTAATCTGATGTCTTCTTTCTTCTCGTGATATCACCATGGATTTTGTTTTAGAGCTGCTTATGACCATCCCTCTCTTCTCCAGCTCTTCCTTCCAGACTTGCAGGTTGGATTGGAGATGTGCCTCTGATTTAGCAATCAGGGCAACATCATCAGCAAATGCCAGCTCTGAAATATAGACCTGTCTCATCTTCCAGTACCCCACTGAATACTTTCTTGTTCTCTCCTTACATGCCTTGATGACATCGTCCATAAGGAGTATGAAGAGGTAAGGTGATAGGATATCACCTTGTCTTACACCAGTGGTGGTCCTGAACTCTTCTGACTTATGGTTTGCTGTCCTCACATAATTTTTGCAAGACTTGTAGAAGCTCTGTATAGCATGAATCAGAGGTGCTGGAATATTCTTCCTTGCCAAACAGTCCCAAAGTTTGCTCCAAGGGACCCTGTCAAACGCCTTTTCCAGATCTATGAAACAAAGATGGATCTCACTCTTATACTCAAGGGCCTTTTCACTCAGCTGTCTGAGTGTGAAGATTAGGTCTTGAGTACTTCGGTTTGCTCGGAATCCGCACTGGACCTCATCCAACTGTGGCTCAGCTAGGCGTCGGAGTCTCTGCTCTAGGATTCTAGAGTAGATTTTTCCAGGGACACTGAGAAGAGATATGCCTCTATGGTTTCCACACTGTCGATTGTCACCCTTTTTGAAAATTGGTGTTATGATGGCGATCTCCCAATCCTTTGGTATGGTCTTGTTGCACCATGCTGCCTGTAGGACCCTTAAGAGTAACAGGTCGCCTGATGCTCCCATGTACTTAACCATTTCTGGTGTTATACCATCATGCCCTGCTGCTTTGCCCATCTTGATTTTCTCCAGTGCTGCCTTCAGTTCTTCCATCTTTATGTCATCTTCATCACCATTGGTTTCCTCTTCTGTGCTAGTGGTTATCATTTCTGATGTTTGACCTTGCTCACCATCAAGGAGTTCTGAGAAATATTCTTTCCATCTTTCCATTACTTCCTTCGGGGCAGTAAGCAATTTGCCTTGCTTGTCCTTTATAAATTTGAGAGGGCATTGTTTTTCCTTCCTCATGTTCTTTAGGGTCTTATAGAACAATTTCTGGTTTTCTTGTGCATCTTTTTCTAGCTTTTCTCCAAATTCTTCCCAGGACTTCTGTTTTGCTGCTAGCACTTTGTTCTTTACTTCTGTTCTGAGTGTCACATATTCTCTATATTTTTCCATTTGTCCTGTTGTGTTTTTAGCTCCTAAGTATTGTTTCCATGCCATTTTCTTCTCTCTTATTTTCTCTTTGACTTCCTCTGTCCACCAAGGTGTTCTCTTTCTCTGGTTCCCAAGTCGGACTTCACCACATGCTTCTGCAGCAGCTGTCTTTATGATATCCTTGAATTTAATCCAGAGGGTTTCCAAGTCATCAGGTTGTTTTTCTGTGTTGCTCACCGCTGCAGCAATAAGCCCCTGATATCTGGTCTTAATTTCTGGCTCTCTCAGCTTGTAGGTCCTAATGCTCATTTCTCCTGCTCGTTTACTTGGTTTCTTGCGTGATGTTGAGCAGTTCCTAGGCTGAGCAACTCTTTCAGTTGTTCGTTTGATTGTTAGCAGGTAGTGATCACTTCCAATCTCTGGCCCCCTCCAGACTCTTGCATCTCGGACATATTTGATGAGCTTCTCCGAACAATGGCATAGTCGATCACTGACTTCTCATTCTTTGTTGGTTCACATCTAGTGTATGCATGTATGCGCTTATGGGGGAACTTTGTGTTTGTAATGATCAGATTCTGTTCACTGCAGAATCTAAGGAGTCGCTTTCCATTGTCATTGAGAGTATCTTCTCCATATCTTCCGATAACTCCACCCCATCTAGCATGGTCATTTCCAACTCTGGCATTAAAATCTCCGAGCATGATAACTTCATCTAGGCAGTCATCCACTGTCCTTTGAAGCAGCTCGAAGAATTCCTCCTTGACCTCTGCTCTCTCATCCTCATTTGGCCCATACACTATGACCAGGTTGACTATGGTTTCTCCTTCTTTTAGTTTCACAACCATAATGCGCTCTGAGACAAAGTTCCACCCCTTGATACTATCTTTTGATTTTGGGCCACAATGCAACCCACGCCCCCTTTAGCTCTTTCGGATATGGGTACACCACTGTAGAGCAGCGTGTTGCCATTGAGATCCATGACTCCTTGTCCTTTTTTCTTTGTTTCCGTTATAGCCAGGATTTCTAGTTTTGCTTTCCTCATCTCTTCCACCAGCTCCTCTTCCTTCCCATTTATACTTCTTGTGTTCCATGTTCCATAAGTCGTAGTCCGTAGTCCGTTCCAGTTCGTCGCCTTTAGAATCAGTCCGGTTTTCTCTCTTGTGTTACTTGTAATCATGGTTTAAAGCAAACAGGTGATTGGCCTGTTGTGCCTTTGCATGGTGGAGGGGCTGCCTCCTTACGGCCTCCATGCAGGCCGCCCTCCTCCTTTTTCATCCGGGCTTGGGACCGGCATAGGCGGAGTTTCGATCTTTCTTGTTTGTTTTTTAAATATACTACTCGTCAAAAGTCAAGGGCCACTTAGAAAAACCTTGGTTGAAACCATAAAACAAATGTGATATAAACGTAATTGGTATCAGTCAAAACGGCATTTATTGAATACCAAATTGACATGTCACGTAAAGAAATGGAAACACACATTCAAACGCAATGAAGCTGTGAAGTGTGTCAGCCACCTTTTCAAAAGTCACACAATAGACATTGGACAAATAGACATTTCAAAATCGGGTATGACCACCGGTTGCAGCAAGGCATTCAAGACAGCGTAGACGCATCGAGTCCACAAGGGTCCGAAGAGTATCCTGAGGAACAGCTTGCCATTCCTGAAGCAGAAACGCAGTCAGCTGTGCAACATCCATTGGCAGGGGGTGATTTGTTGACAATCTTCGACCAAGGACATCCCAGAGGTGCTCAATCGGAGAAAGGTCAGGTGAACGAGCTGGCCACGCAATCCTGATGATCTCGTGTTGCTGAACAAACTCATTCACCACACGAGCTCGATGGGGTCGAGCGTTATCATCTTGGAGGATGGCATTACCACCTATGGCCTCCAGAGCAGGCTAAACAATTGGTCTCAAGATTTCGTTCTGGTATCTTGGGCCGGTCAAGTTGACTTGGATGATGTAGAGTGGGGTCCTGCCGTATCTGTAGAAGCCTCCCCAGAACATGACAGAACCCCTACCATAACGATCCACCTCTCGAATTGTGTCATCAGTAAATCGCTCTCCTGGTCGTCTTCAAACTCGAATCCTGCCATCATCGAATGACACAGTGAAGCAAGATTCATCAGTGAAGAGAACTTGACTCCATTGTTGCCTTGTCCATCGGATATGCTCGCGACACCAAGCAACACGGGCTCTGCGATGAGCAGGAGTAAGAGGGATTCTGACTGCAGGACGTCGAGCAGCCAGTCCAAATTCTTGTAAACGTCTGCGAATGGTGCTTTGACTGACATTAACGTTTACAGTTTGTCTCAGCTGACATCTAAGAGTGGAACAAGTCACTGTTCAATGGCGCAGGACTGACAACAAGAGGTACCGGTCATCATGTCTATTGGTGCATCTAGAGCGACCTGGCCGGTGGCGATCCTTCCCACTTCATGTGGCCTGAAATCTCTCCAAATTTCTTTGGATAGTAGAGTGTGACACTGCAAGCCGTCTAGCAACCTCACGGACAGATAAACCACTTTCAACCCACGCTATAGCCCTTATTCTTTGTAAGGTGTCAAGAATTCTTCTCGGTGGCATGGTTTTTGCAAGTGATGAAACTACCCTAACTCTGCTGATTGTAAAACAAATTAAGAGTGAACTCTGTTCATGAAAAGTCGGCATTGCACGTGGAATGTCAATCAGCACGATTACTTCACCTGTTTGGTTGTACGGAAGTTTGAAAAAAAAAAAACAGATTAAAAATGTGAATTTACGGTCAGCAAACCAAATTGCACGTGATCACCATGGTTGTCGGTGAGTTGTTTTTATGCTTAACGTGCATAGAGGACTGTCAGAGGAAGATATTGCACCCATTTTTACTAAAAACTTCCTTCATTTAATCATTCTATGCGCTTATATAAAAGTGTATTGAAAATAATAGGGTGGCCTTTGACTTTTGACGAGTAGTATAATTTTTGTAACTTAATTGTTTTGGTAAATAAAACAATGGACGCACAGACATTTTTGTATCCGTCTTGAATGTATTGTGAGTGCAGAAAATATAGTTATTTGACAGTTTCCGGGTCATATCCGGGTCTCACGTTTATGTGTGTTCGCATGCATGCACGTGTTGTGTTGTGTTGTGTGCCTGATACTTTAATAATGCACAGTAGAACGCAACAAACAAAAATAGAAACTAATAGACTTTATTTATGTTTGTTTTATCTGTACTTGGCGAAACTTTGTTTCCTACTTTTTTTTTTTCGAAAATGCACAGTTGAGTAGTTTAAATTACATTTGTAATTTAATCTAAAAATTTCCTTAAAAACTCAAGAGACTAATTTATAAATATATCAAATCAATCCATAGAGCAGTTTGCGTTAACAGAGACAACAATGTGAGACTAAATAATGTACTACAAGTCTTTATTCATTTATCCGAACACCCGATAATCCAATATATTCTGACAATCAAAAGTTTCTTTGCGCTATTTTTATATTCACACTTTGGGCAATTTCTGACAAAATTAGGTTACTTTTGGGCTATTTTTTAACGCGATTTGAAGGACATCTGAAAACCGAAAAGAAAAAAATCCGGTTTCCGAAACAAAGCTGTCTCTGAGGATGTCGGATAAAAGGGTACAATAGCTAGGTACAGAATGTTAAACTAGTCTTTATGAGAGTCATTTATTTACACCACAGCAATGCTTTTTCCTATTCTTCTTCTCCCCATTTCTTTTTCCTTCACATTTCTTTCCACCACAAACTCGTTATAGGCATCCTTCGTTTTGTTTTATGGGGGGAGGGTGTCTTTGAACGCTTGCCTCAGCCTTAAGATTTCTTTACATGTGTTCTGTTGAGCGACATTCACTCTTGTCAGGCAGACAGATTTTTCAGTGACAAAGCGGATCAGCGGTGTCCAGCATTAATGTCACCAACACAAGCTGAGTCAACTTGCACAATACTGACATTTAGCTCTCTGCTGTCGTAATTTTCTGTGATGTTATTTATATACCTAGGACTTGCTGCTGTCACAGGGCGCTCCGAGTCCGCTTTATTTATGTTTACTTGTCTTGTGTTGTTTTTTTTCTTCTCTGCCTCGTCTAGATTTTAGTAAACAACATGCCCTTTACAGTCGACGCGCTGTGAAGGAGAATGTTCTGTTTACCCTTCTAAAGGTTACGATACTGGTTCCAAGTCTGTTGACCTATGACAACTGAAGGGCTGGCTACATGAGTTAGCACATCTATGATAAAAATTCGAAGATGGTTAGGGCTTCTTAACGAGTTGGGTTTTTTTTTTTTTTTTTCAGTGTCACGAAGGAGGTCCAGCTGTGGAGGATAGTTGGCGTTACCAAAAGCAGATAAGATAGTGAGATGAGGGAGACGGCATGCCGGGAAACAACGGTCAAACAATGCAGTTCAGTTTAGTTTAGCTCTGCAGAATGGATTGGAGAAATGTTTGCGTGAGAAACAAGAAGTAATCGATAATAGAAAATGCAATAGCCGCTTTCATGGAAATTTGAAATAAGGTCAGTGTTCCAGCAATTTTTAGACGCGAATGCAATTTTAAAAACATTGGAGGAAAAAACAAACGATTTACAGCTTCCAATATATCTTCTTCTTTGATCCTTAGCCGTGGACTGTCAGAGCAGTCAGTGGCGATCACGCCTGGTGGCGTCTTGTAGGGCAGCAATAAACTGCTTCCACTTTGTTCGGTCGGCGGCCATACTTCGTACACTGCTCCAGCTCTGGTTCATTCTTTGCATCTCGGCCTCCACAGTTCTCCGCCAAGTTGTTTTTGGTCGGCCTCTCTTTCGCTTTGATGTCTTTGCTTGTTCCGCCGTCTGGTGTTACTGTGCCTCCTAGGTATGTAAATGTGTCCGTCTGTTCCGGACAAAAAAAAAAAAAAAAAACTACCAAAATGCAGTTTTCTTGTGATAATGCAGACTGTGGGCTTCGTGCCGCGCTGTGTAATCAAAGTTGCATACATAGGTATGGAATAGTATCACAGAATCTCCTGAAATTGGTTCGTTAAGAAATGAGAAAGAAACCTGCGCGAGATAGGGAGAAGAGAAGGCAAATGCTTTCCACTAGATAGGGATATTTAAGTAATCCTGAAGAGTTGATTCTGTATCACTGCGACACAAACTTATATCTGCGATATCTCGACAGAGAGCCCCCAACCTCCCAAGTGAAAAGTTTAGACTCTCTGGGAACTCCTCCCAAAATATCCATCTCGCCACAGTAATGCACGTGTAGCACTTAATGAGGCGCGTTGTATATAGTATTCTTAAAAGACTGAGATTTATTATGAGGTAGATGGACTGTGGGCAATTGCCTCAAGTAACTGACTGCTGTTCGGTTTTGAAGATAATGCTGATTGCCTTGCTGCTGCAGCATATGACTGTAATTTTATGACTTGACTTTTGCACGAATGAACTTTCTTGCTGAATTAGACTTTGTGGGGGATTGAAGTGCGTGAAATGAACCTTGTGCGAATCAATTTTTAAAAATAAACAAATGAATAAATGCAGGTACCACTTGACTGGCTTAAGCGTTTTGTCATTGTCCATGTGTTTTATAAAGAGAACGGATTTTCCACATGTCGATCCACGGTTGATTGTCTCACAGACTTGCGAGGCGAATGGTACGTGTCATTGTCTGTGGGTTATGTAATGAGGCGGGATTTTTCACGTGTCGACCAGCTCCGTTTGATCTGCGCCAAGCCCCGAGAATACCTTTCCTTCTAACTTAGGAAATTGCGATGTTCTGTAAGTGAATTTTGCTATCCGGACATAGGCTTTCTAGTTTCTTTCAGATTAGACGTCATACACTAAATGTGCAGACTGAGAGTTCTGCGGTATTTTCTCGAGCGATTCCATCTTGAAGCACAATAATAATTTATCCAAAAATATGAATTTGAAATTTTGAACAAGGCTATACTTCTGGTAATCACCAGATAACTAAACGTGTAAAATCGTATGAAATACAGATTTCTCTAGCATATACATTTCATTTTTTTTCCATATTGGCGAACTTTATTGGAGATCTTCCTAGCTCCGCTTAACCAGCCAATAATCTGCTGAGTTGTTGGGCATGCGCAAAGTTGCACTGCTAGGTGATGTTCCTGCTTGCCTGGCTAGAATTGTCTGTACCCGCGATAATAATAAAATGTAATAGAAAAAGGTGTGTTTACGAGCGGTAATGATAAAATTAAATGACAGCATAGACACGAGAAAGACGAAAATGAGAATGATGAGGGAAACAGAGAAATATGACGAAAGAATAAGGCCACCTCACGACACTTGGCCAGCATTAATATCGTCGCATGATCTTGTCTTCTAGGGCAGAGGTTTTCAAACTTTTTTTGGTCCGCGGCTTCCTTGACCTGCGCATAAATCACCGCGGCTCCTCTCTATACTACGAAGATCTATATTTATTGATGGACCTTGGCTCATAATATCGAGCCCAACACTTTTCCCAAGCCACCGCGACGCCCTTAGCCGAGGGCCGCGACGCCCCTGGGAGCCGTGACGCACAGTTTGAAAACCTCTGTTCTAGGGAGTTTCTGTGCTCTGACAACATGATTTTCTGTTGTTAAAGGCGTATGGTCTTAGTCGAATAGGTAGCATTATGTTGTCTCTATCTTCATCTGTGTAGTTGACTCAGCAGTTTACTCGGCATCTGCATTCTTCTCCTGTTTTTTATTTAACATTTGAATTTCATTTTTTCTATTTTATATTATTTATCATCTGGCTTACTGTGCAATACAGTCCCATCAGGTGTCATAAAAATGAAATATCAGCAGCACGTGTTTTGACAACCAAGAAGTTACAAAGTTTCATAAATGGGTACTTACGTAGAATAGAAGAACTGAAATGGTTCAACAAGGTCACTGTTGTGGAACGGGACCCAAAGATGCAGCAATAGAGAATGCAGTCAGCGACCCATAGCTTGACTGCTTGCATCAGAGTCAGCGAACCAGAGCTGACTAATACCCTACTCCACCTCCACGTGGTGGTCCTGGAAACAGTCTGCATCACTGCAGTCTGGCTGAGCGAGTAGGGATCGCAGAGGGAAGGCAAACCCGGTCCCAAAAACTGCCGTGTTGAAGTCGGATGTGTCGACCGAAAGGTGCAGATATCACAGCTCCGGCGTAAACATACACAACGCAACCAACATCCTTTTCAGGACGAACGAGGAAGAAGACCCTTGTGGAACTGATGACAAGAGCCAGACAATTGTCGGTGGAACAAGAGATGGGAAGAAGACGCTGGCAATGGATTATATACACATAGAGGAAAGTTATTGATAGCTTGACAAGACAGCCCTTGTTCTGGAATTCCCCAAAGTTTGAGAAGTAGAGAATGAACGCAAAATACATGTAAAAGAGAACAGGGGATAGCAATGAAAGTGATAAGGAAGAACGACATTGCTTAGATGGCTCAGGGAGGAGCACTTAGCATGTATTTGTTGAATGTCTATGCCGCGGTAGCATAGTGGTTAGTGCACTGGCTTCCTAGCTCAGTGGTCTATGGTTCGATCCCCATATGAGGTGGGATTTTTTTAGGCCGCAACGGCTCCTGGGTCGACCCAGCCCCAACTGGGTACCAGAGGAACTCTGGGAAGGTTAAGGCGGCCGGCGTGATGTTGACCACGTCACCCCTAGTGTGCCGATGGTCAAGAAAATATGGACCTAACACTATATTCCCAATATGCCTCAATGGGCGTGTAACGGGATCCTCCTCCCTATGTTCCTTGGGTAGTTGTGATGATGATGTATGCGCTTTTGTGTTTTTAATTTTCTCTTACGGGATTGCTTTATATTCTTTATTGTATGTAGTACTGTATGTGTAATTTTCCGCATATCCATGAAGCATGAATTAGCGAAACAGACATAACAACCTATAGATCTCGTAATCATCATTAATAACACGTTAAATTGTAGGTTTGTTTTGCCCCTTTGTAGTGATAACTTCAAAAATGAAAAAAAATTGAGTTAGAACAGGCACTTCCGGTGCGATATGTGCATGCGTTTTTCACCTTCTAAATTTGTGCTTAAAAACGCTTAGCATTTCCTTAATTAGCATATGTTCTTTTTATTTGAGAACTACGTTTATCGCATCTCGTCACATACCTTGTATTTATATGCGTCCCAAACTATCAGCATGTGTCAATTTCGATGGTTGTGTCAGTAGGCCGCTCTAGATGATCTAGTAACAGCCAATGCTCAGTGAAAAACTCTTCAGTAGGCGCATTTTCAACGATTGAGACTAATAAATTGTAATGTTTTCATGTTTCTTACAATTGGGCACCATTAGCAAAAGCCTGTCGTACCGGCCGCTCCTATGCGTATCTTGGTGCTGACTATGTTGTTCTAAATATGTGCAGAGCTCAATCATTATGCCGTCTCACTTAATCCGTTGTGTGTATCAGTTGCTAATACTTATCTTGGTATGTCTGCTACGGTGACGGAGAAAGGCAATCATTACAAGTCAAAATGCAAGCGAAGGCAACCAATCATAAAACTAGAACTCAGTGTAAATGTTATCCTTTTTCTCCGAACACTGTCAAACATACCAACGGGCTGATCACCCGTTTGCCAGTCACTTCGATTACGGAAACAACAGCAAATGGATTGATTTGCCGTTGCCCTAAAGACGCCAATAGGCGTGATGGGAAACAATGGCAAAGAAAACCTATCTGCTGTTGCCCTAAGACGCCACTAGGCGTAATGGCCACTGACTGCTTTGACGGTCGGTGGCTAAGGACGGAAGAAGAAGAAGACTGTCAAACATAAGCTTGCACGTGTTTTGGAAAAAGCAGTTCATCTTTTAAGAAAAAAATAATAAATTATCGATTACCGATATATTGTGAATCTAAAAATACATTCATCTTGCTCGCTTCTATTAGGCCAGCGGTTTACGACCCAGGGGCTGGAAGATCTACTTTACAAACACTGAGCTTTCTAATGATCTGCCTTGATAAAATCATGTCTATTTTCAGGCTTCAGATTATTTAGAATAAGTGTAGCCTATATATACACGAGTATATATAACTTATATCTCAGCCGGGCGCTCTGCTTCCTGTAACTCCGTGGACTGAGCGGTGGACAATCTAAACTAATAATATTTTACCGAACTTAAAATTTACTTCAGAGAAAAGATCGCTTTCCTGTTTTCTGTAGGTAACGAGTGAAGTGAATTTTAGTTATTTAGCTTGTTGGTGTTCACTGGGAACGCGGTAAAAGTACTTTTTGTTCTGAGGATACTGCGCTTTTAAACACCAGCGGGAGATGGAGAGTTCGAAACTGTAATATAATATGATACATTAATAATACGAACCACACATTGTAATAATATGCGAATCTTCACATGTACGATATTCTGTAAATAAAACATGGCTACGAACTGAACATGCTTATACTGAGTGCTTTCTGAAACATGTGTGTGCTTGTGTAGATGACGAGGTAATGCTTATATACATACATCATAACATTACATGGTGGCAGCGGTCGATACCGGACTGACGCAAAACAGCTACACGATAACACGTGAGTACAGTATTCGGCTAATTTTCGTCATCGTGGTCAGCCATGGCGGTGAAACAATATCGCAACGCACCGCAAATGAGATTCGCCGGTCAAGATGATAAGAGTGAAGCTTTCTTGTTATGGCGCCAACGCATAGATCTATATTCCAAGACCACTGGTCTGGAAGGACAAACCCTAACTCCATATATCCTAGAAGCATTGGACGATGAAGGTTTGAAAATTTACAACAGTTTTGCTACCGCCATGCCTGTGGAGTCGGCGACAGACCCCGCAGCCATATTGGACGAATTTGAAAAACGTCTGATAATAAAGCACACGAATTTTAGAGCGGCAAGATTAGAACTTCACCACCTGCGACAGAAACCTGGTGAAAGTCTAGATGATTTTTTCACTCGCATCAAGGAGAAAACAAGTGTATGCAAATTTAACAAAGAAGAAGAAAAAAGAGCGAATTATCGAACAGATCCTTCTCAGCACACCAATGCCAGAGTTCCAGAAATGGATACTGAGCCAGAGTGATACACTAACTTTACAACAACTTCTGGATGAAGGCAGGAAACACGAGGCACAAGCACTAAGCATTAAACAAATTCAGCAAGGTACATTAGCAGCCCAGGTGGATGCAGTGAAAAGCTATAAACCTAGACACAACAAAGCAACTGGTTCGAAACAACAAGAAAAACACAACACAAGCAGAGGTGCTATGTGTAAATGTTGTGGCCTAAACCACATACAAAACCACTGTCCAGCTAAAGACTCTACATGTCATTACTGCAGAAAGAGGGGCCACTGGATAAAATTATGTTTCAAGAGGAAACAAGACAGTGCTCAACACAAACTTCACAGCAGAAAGTCGTCAAAACAAACACACTCTATGATGACTGAGGACCTTGACTCAAGTGAAGAAAGTGATCCTTCCACTTTTGATACTGTGAAGATACTAACTTTCAGTAATGAACCAAAGAGAACGCAGGCTTTCTGCAAGGTACAATTCCGAATACCAGGAATTAAAATGAAAGAAAGAAACATTCGGTTCAAGATAGACACAGGTGTCCAAGGTAACACTCTACCCTTAAGAAGATTCAGACAGATCATGCCTGACAAGGTGGATGAGCAAGGATTTCCCACAAGGGATGTAAAACGTAGGAGTGGCAGGACAAAGCTAAGAGCTTACAATGGAACAAGTATAGACTGTTTTGGAGCAGTAACACTTGAATGTTCATACAGAGGCTCTGAATGGACATTGTCAACATTTTACTTGGTAGATGTTGAAGGACCTGCAATTTTGGGTTTACCAATGTGCGAAAAGCTGAGTGTGGTAACTATTAACAACATTAAAGAGGATATAGGTTTTGCAGATGCTCTCAGCAGACTACCAAACCCCAACAAGATAACAGATCTTACCCCAAACATCAAAGTTGATTCTGTCAAGTTTAGCGATAATCGGCTTGAACACATCAGAGAAGACACAACGAGAGATCCTATTCTTAACTCTCTCAAAGAACTGATATACCATGGATGGCCAAGCTCTATCAGGGAAGTTCCAACACACATCCGTCCATACTACTCGATGGGGGACGAGTTAAGCATCGAAGATGGTCTGATCCTTAAAGGAGATCGCATTGTTGTACCAGAAACACAACGCGATATCATCCTTAAACAGCTCCATAATAGTCACCTTGGTATTGTGAAGACACAACTGAGAGCAAAGAAAGATGTTTACTGGCCACAGATAAACAAGGACATAGAAACACTATGTAAAAACTGTTCAATTTGCCAAGAACATGCAAATAGGCAGTGCAGAGAACCTCTCATACCATCAGCCATACCATTGAGCCCTTGGAGCATTATAGGAACTGATATTTTCTCAATCGACAATAATGACTATCTTATTATTGCTGATTACTACAGCAAATTTCCCATCATTGAGAAACTTCCACAACCCTCACCATCAGCTGTTATTGCAGACATTACAAAGAAGTATTGCAGCATGTTTGGCATCCCAGATGAAATTAGATCAGACAACGGTCCACATTTCTCAGGTCAAGCATACAGAAACTTCACTAAGGACTGGAAGATCAAACACACAACATCATCACCTAGATACCCTAAATCTAATGGTTTCATTGAGAGACAGATACAAACTATCAAGTCAATCATGAAGAAAACAAGAACAGAGGATGTACACCTAGCACTCTTGAGATGGAGAACAACACCGGTAGACAGTAAGATCGACAGTCCAGCAGAACTTATGTTTGACAGAAGAATTAAAGACCTCCTACCATCTAAGGTCCACTTCCGTCCACAACATAGAGACAGCACATATGATCAATTTCAGCATCGTCAGCAAGTTCAGAAATCCAACTATGACAAATGTGCTAAAGACTTACCACCATTATATCCTGGTCAGCATGTGACTACCTACAACCACAACAATGACACATGGTCAAAAGCAACAATCATTTCCAGAAACCCTGAACCCAGGAGCTATACTTTAAGACCAGACAGCAGCAGCAACCTCCTGAGGCGAAACAGAGTGGACATAAGAGAAATCCCACAGAATACAACAGAACAGAGAATTCCCATGCTTTCAACAGACAATGCAGTAACTCCAGACTTTTGTGCCCCACAAAACCAACAAGCGCCAAGGCCGAAATCACAACCAACTCAAGCTAAACCAGGGACTTCCGCAGAACCACCAGCACTTTACACCACTCGTTCTGGCCGTACAGTGACACCTCCCAGCCGATACAGACAGTGACATATATATACTCACACTGAGCATTACACATACTTATCCTTTCTCACATGAAACATTTTGTTGGAAATGTTTGCACACATTTTTTTTTTTTCAAAAAAGGGGGGATGTAATATAATATGATACATTAATAATACGAACCACACATTGTAATAATATGCGAATCTTCACATGTACGATATTCTGTAAATAAACATGGCTACGAACTGAACATGCTTATACTGAGTGCTTTCTGAAACATGTGTGTGCTTGTGTAGATGACGAGGTAATGATTATATACATACATCATAACATTACAGAAACGTCCGTAGCTTAAGTCCTATTTTTCTCCATCCGTCACCTAAAGATCTACCAAATCATCCAGTATCATCTACTTGTAGATGGCGATTGACTGGCTTCCGATCCCTTTGTTAAGCATTACGTATACATTAATATACTTCAGGTTATATAAACAAAACACACACACATACCGAGGCGCTTTGGTGGTGTAGTGGATAGAACGGTTTTATCACAAGCAAACGTTCTGCGTTCCACACCTGACAGAGGTATAATTTAAAAAAAAAGCCTTCATCAAGTTGACACGAAGCCTTTCTGTTCTGTGCCATCTGTTCAGTGTCTTTCAATGCCTTTTTATTCCGTTTAAATATGTCTGCAATTGCTTTTTCCGCGTGTTTTTAGGTCTCCCTCCATTTCTGTTACCATGTGGGTTCCAGAACAATGACTACCTCATAGTGCTATCAACTGATAATTTTATAATTTCGTACTTCTGCTGCCACATGTGCAGTTATACATTGTTCGTTTACTGCTCGAATATTCCAGGTGCCCTGTCTGGAGATCGTCCTAAAAGAAGAAAAAAATATGATTCGGCAGTCCAGACTTCTTGCGACTTTCTCTGAACCGCAACATAGTCCTCCTTGATATAGGACATTAATCCTTCTTTGACGAATGAGTTGCAGTACTTGAACTCACTTGCTTTGGGTGACTTCTTTATTTTGTTGGAAGTTTATTTGGCTTAATGTTTCAACAAGATGGGATAGCGGGCCCCATGGCCAACCCTCTTTAGTCACCTTCTACTACATGCCAGATTGGGTACAGTGTTACTGATCTGCGCTCCCTTCTGGTACCTGGTAACACGCGAGCCCATGCAATGGGCTGATAATTAAAAACAGTACATTGTGCTCGGTGATGTACAAGATCATAGCTTTTTACGCATGTTTCCGCGCACAAGTGCGGTTGGGATAATTTTTCCTTATGAAAAGTAAATTCACCTGCTAAGCAGAAACCTGTGGCGTACGTGAGGAAATGTGCACACACGGTCGCTGACATGAAATCTTTTGAGAATTCTAACGGGCTAATGTAAACATGTTAAGCTCGTTTCAAGCTCGTCTTCAGACCTACGTCTCACTAGCAGGACAGTGATGTTTGGCACTTCTGTAAAAAATGCGAGTCATAATTGTGCAAGGAAAGATAGACTATCTGTTGAAGGAAGGAATTATTCACACAGTGAATCCTCATATAGTTCCGGTGTTGTACTCTTAAGGAAGCCCTCTGGAGAACATAGACTCTGTATAGATTACAGGAGACTGAATGCTATTACAGAAGGACAGGTGGATCCATTGCCGGATACAAATCAGCTGTTTGCCAGACTAAATAAAGCTAAATATTTCTCAAAAGTGGAGCTGAGTAAAGGATACTATCAGATTCCAGTAAAGCCTGAGGTTAGACCATACCTAGCTTTTAGTACCTCAGAAGGACACTATGAGTTTAATAGATTGCCATTTGGATTGAAGAATGCGCCTAGTGTCTTCTCTAGAATGATGAGAAAATTATTGGACCCTCTGAATAATCCATATATAACAAATTTCATGGATGATATCCTTATAGCAACAGAAACATTTGAGGAACGCATTGACTCTCTGAACATGCTGTTTGATCGACTTAGGGAGGCAAATTTAACAGCCCGACCAACCAAATGTTGCGTTGGATGTAAAGAATTGGAATTTTTGGGACACACAGTTTATCAGGGAAACATGACCCCTGACCCAAAGAATTTAGAGAAACTAAAGAAAGCCCCGAGACCCCAAACCAAGAAGGACGTGAGATCCTTTGTCTCATTATGTGGTTTCTACCAGAAGTATATCAAAAACTTTAATTCCATATGTGCACCGTTAACTGATTTGACACGTAAAGGACATCCAGATCGCATTACATGGACACCACAATGTGAAATGGCTTACCAAGAATTGAAGGAAAAGCTCACAAGTAAACCTATTTTGAAATTACCTGACTTAAGTCAAGAATTCATAGTAAGGACGGATGCCAGTAATATTGGGTTGGGTGCAACTCTACTACAGAAATCAGATGCATTGGATGGGGAATTAAGCCCAGTGGCATATGCTAGCAGAAAATTGAATAAAGCTGAAATCAACTACTCAACTAGCGAAAAAGAATGTCTTGCAGTAATATGGGCAATAAAGAAATTCAATATTTATCTGTATGGGAAGGCATTTAAGTTGCAAACGGATCACAAACCTTTATCGTTTCTAGCCCAGGCTAGGCATGAGAACTCTAGGTTACTCCGATGGTCCTTGCTTTTGGCTCCCTATAATTTTAGCATTGAGTATATATCTGGAAAAACAAATTTGGGAGCGGATTTTTTAAGCCGCCATCCGTGTGATGAGAATCACCGTAAACCCCAGAAATAATAATAAATTTCTCTATGTGTATATAGAATAAAGGACTGACATATAATGTCTGTTTTAAGAGGGGAGATGTCGTGAATTATTCTAATCCCCATATATAAATTAAAACGTAAATGCAAAGCCTAACAAATAAATTTAATAAAAGGAAAGAAGAATGGTAAAGAACAGTGCTGTCACAATGACTGTACTCGAAATTCCCCTTGTTTTCTACTTCGTCTGCAAATTGTAACGCTTTCACGTTGATAGTAAAAGCCTACTGTATTATTACCCGCTTTCTTCAATGAAACGTGTACTGTATTTCTTGGAAAAACCTTGAGATACGCAAGCTGATCAATGACCTAAATTTAATATTTCATTCATTCCATTTTATACACGGCGTAACTAAAAGACAGATGGACTAAAGGATAGAGAGAAGGGAGAGGCAGAAAGCAGGGACACGTGCAACACTAAACACACGTCGCGCGATACACAATTGCTGCCATCACGCGTGTAAGGCCACATGCACTAACTTTATTTCAAATCGACAGTGATAAAATTCACTACCCTTCCCAGAGTTAGGTTTTAAAATCCTGAAAAACGCTTATTGGGAATTATGACATTATACCGGTTTACGTTTGAAAACATGACAGTACCCAGACACCACATGGGGATTGAAGTGAACAGGAGGTGGTAGAAAATGCACATTTTGAACGCAGCCACCTAGCTCCCTTAGATTGAGATATTTGGATTCCTTAGGGTTTGCTGACAAAGAATATGTAAAACGTTACGCAAATAGTCTAGGAATTACCAAGTTATGGCCAAAATAAAATAGTGGGGGTGCCTGACAGCATGAAATCATTTCTGCTCATAAAATTTTTTTTATAACGTGTTTGAAAAAAACATTACGTTACGGAAATAGCCTACCATGTTAACTCCTATTTGATTGGAGCGCAACAAATGAAAGACTAAACACGATTGGTCGGAGTATAAATACTATCTTGTGTTGTCAGGGGAAACGTGAGAAAGGGGTACTTTTTTTGAAAAGATGTGTAGACATGGTTTGATTGGGTAGAGCTGCGAATATACTCAATTCAGAGCGTCTGTTCATTGCCACATCTTGTAATAAACCTACTAAGAAGCAGTGCGTTGAGCACCAGTGTATATTTTTTATAAAATAAAGCCTGGGACATCGGCAGATCGGAGTTGTGCTATATTCATTGCCAGTCAACGAAACTGTTTATTATTATTTCCATGAATTGTGGGACCGTGGTCTTAAAGTTATTGAGCAGCACCTGGTCAGAGCTTTGCTGAAGCCAGAAGTGGACAGCATACTCCTTGGTCCATATAGCAACCAGTGGGGTGGCTCCAGAACTCATTACAGTTATCGAGCAGAGGAGTCTTTTACTGCAGTCATCACGCAAGATAAGAGAGTGTGGCCATGGAGCTCAACATTATGTACCCCATCTTACAATGACATTGTAAACTAAGATTAAGAGGGGAATTTAATTGTTTTAATACCAGGAACTGAGAACATCTCCAATACTAGTTCCAATAGAAACAAACTATTGAAGTCATGATGACAAATACCAACAGAGCTTGAACAAAACAAAACCAGTATTACCTCATATTACCACTACACAACTGACACACATAGGATACCATTAATAATATATGTCACTACACGAATCATATTAATAAATTCTGTACATATAACTTATAATTAAAATTGATTGTGATTCCTGGTTCCTTTTGTATTTGAATCAGGACACATATACATTCATGACAGCACTGAATACATATTGTTATTTGAAAAGTTATCAGTGACTCCTTTAAGATATCCTCTTAGAGTGTTATATGTATGTGAGTGTCACAGTGTTGTCAAGTGTGGTGGAATAAATTAAATTGTTTATCTGTCTGTTGTTGTTATGACTTACACTTCATCATACACATACCCTAGACATATAACGTAGTCATCACACTATTCCAGAATAATTCTGACTGAGGTATACATATGTGGCAGTAAGTAAGGTTATCTATAATACACTACTCTTATTAGATATAGATACCTTCACAGCTGATCTCAGTCAGTACACTAAGTCCCCTATAAATATTTATAACATCCCACTTTACCACATATATTGGGGTCTCGCCCTCGGGATTTTGAATCTTTCCCTATTACAAATATTGGGGGTAATTCACTTCAGGGAATAATAAGAATTAAAAGGGTATCCTTGGGTGAAAATAAATAAGGTTGAGCTCACAGTGCCTGTGTTGTCTTGAGTTAATTAGTCATAGATAAAATTGTTTTAGACATTTATCTGTTAGACAATGGCCGACCTGGCAAAATTTCGATCTGCTGCTGTACAGACTGCGAAAGAGTTAGGAATGGACGGGCAAATTATGATTTCTTATGTCACTGCTGAATGTGACAAATATATTGAACGGGAAGAAAGAAGATTAGAAAAAGAGGCCGAAAGAAAATTAGAATCTGAAAGATTGGCCGAAGATAAGAGAATAGAAGCTGAAAAAGAGATTAAGAGGTTGCAGATTGAGGCTGAGGCTGAGGCTAAGAGGTTGCAGATTGAGGCTGAGGCTAAGAAATTGGAGGCAGAAAGAGAAGACAAAAGATTGGCTGCAGAAAGGGAAGAGAAGAAATTAGCTGAAGAAGAAAGAAGATTGACTGCAGAGAGGGAAGCAGAAAAGGAGGAGAAGAGATTACAAAGGGAACATGAGTTACGACTAAGGGAGTTTGAGTTTCAGGGCCATGCTCCTGAAAATGGTGCCAGTCCCTTTGCCTCTGATGCCACTGCTAGCCAGGGAGCCTCAACCTCAGCTATGAATTTTCATTTAGATCATTTTGTTGAGAAAGACGATGATATAGAGAGCTATCTAAATAGGTATGAACTATTAGCTACCACATATGGGTTAGAGGGAGAAAGGTGGAGCTTAAAGTTATCTCAAGGACTTCGTGGGGCAGCTTATGAAGTTTTTGCAAAAATGAGCAGAAGTGATCAGGAAAATTATGACATGCTAAAGCAGGCTCTTTTGTTAAGATATGAAAAGAATGCAGAATTTTATAGGAAAAAATTTAGGAATGCTAAACTACTGTCAGGTGAAACCTATCACCAGTTCTCTGCACGAATAGAGACATACTTGGAGAAATGGACTTCTCTGGGGAAAACCCAAGATCTTAAGGAAATGGTCCTTATAGAGCAATTAAGAGAGTCCATGGCTCCAGACCTGAGAAAGTTTCTCATGGAACAAGGTGCAGAGAGGCTGGGTGAGTTGCTAAATGTTGCTGAAAGGTATCAAGCAGCTCAAGCAGAGGTAACAGGTAATAAAAAGAAACCAGTGGATAACTTTAGGGCACCACAGAACTTTAATAAATTTGATCCTAGGGATCAAAACAAAGGTAAGCACCAGTTTGATAGGCCACGGTATGAAAATAAAAATAAAACCCCACAATTCGATGAAAGGAAATATGATGAAAGAAAATCTTTCAACCAAGGAAAAAGGTGGTGTAAAAATTGTAAGATGAACAATCATGACACTGACCATTGCAGAAGGAAACCTGTGTATATGGCCACCCTTCAGGTCAGGTCGACCTCAAGACAGGAGGAGGATATTATGTTAGATACCACTCCAGAAGAGATGAGGAAGGCACAGGCTGGGGATAAAACACTCAAGCCTTGTTTCAGAAAATTGTCAACTTGTCATACAACTCCAGGCAAGGGAGATTTTTACATGAAAAACAAGTTGATGTATAGGAAGACTGGAGCTAGATCCAAAGGTCAGGGACAGCTGGTACTTCCTAAAAGATATAGGGCAGACTTAATAAGGAGCCTACATGTGAAACCAGATGGGGACCATGAGAAGATAGGTACCATCATTCAAAAGGTGGCTCACAATTATTATTGGCCCAAAGCAAGATGGGACATTGAGAATTTTGTAGAAAGGTGTAGCATAGCACATGAGGGAACACCCACAAGTGGGAACATTGATCAGGACCTGGACACGCCACGGGGCAAAATTAGGCCTGATAATAAAAAGAAAAATAGATTTGATAAAGTGGACCAACTGGAATGGGAAGCCCCTTTTCACGGACAAGCTTCACTTAACTGTTTTACAATGGCCACTATGCGGAGAGTGCAAAAAGATGTCTTACCCCAGGATAAGCCGAAAATCCCTCAATCGGACTTAAACAAACTGGAGGAAGAGGATGTAGAGAGGAAATCTCTCATCAAGAATTTTAAGTGGGGAGAAAGCCCCAAAAGAAAAATTGGTAGCGGTCGTTTTGTGCATGATAATTCTGGGAAGAAAAATCATCACTATAGAGCTTCGAGGGGAAGAGACCATACCGGTGCATGGACAAATAGGTCCACAAAATTAAAGGTCCATATGTAGCTTTGTTAAGAACGTGGACTGATGAAAAGGCAGAGGAAAACATTACATCTTCATACCAATATGTGAATGAGCTGACCACTCGTTTAAAAACTGGCTGGAAACTTGCCAATGAAAATTTGAAACAAGCCAGGAAGAAACATGCTGCCTATTATAACAGGAAGGCGAAATACAGAGATTTGGCTGTGGGAGAGAAGGTACTGCTTCTTCTCCCCGGGAGTCAGAATAAGTTACAGATTGGATGGCAAGGTCCATATACAGTTTTAGAGAAGGTGTCTAGAACAAATTATAAGATAGATAAGAAGGGGAAAGAAAAAATCTATCATGTGAATCTCCTGAAGAAATATTTGGAAAGAGAACATCAGGAAGAGACACACTTGTTGACCTTGTCCATCGCCATGGAGATGAAAAAGGAACCACTTTCATCATTTGAATATCCATTACACCCTGTGAGACAGCAGCACAGGTGAAAATCAGTACACATTTAACGAAAACTCAGAAAGAGAGAGTGCAACAGGTTCTAAATAATCATGCAGAGGTGTTAACAGACCGACCAGGCATACAAACCTATTGGAATATGATATGAAACTGATAGACCCACACACCTGTCTGTATGAAACCATATTCGATTCCGTTTGCTAAGGAGAAAGCTTTGAAGGAAGAGATAGACTATCTATTGAAGGAAGGAATTATTTCACACAGTGAATCCTCATATAGTTCCGGTGTTGTACTCTTAAGGAAGCCCTCTGGAGAACATAGACTCTGTATAGATTACAGGAGACTGAATGCTATTACAGAAGGACAGGTGGATCCATTGCCGGATACAAATCAGCTGTTTGCCAGACTAAATAAAGCTAAATATTTCTCAAAAGTGGATCTGAGTAAAGGATATTATCAGATTCCAGTAAAGCCTGAGGTTAGACCATACCTAGCTTTTAGTACCTCAGAAGGACACTATGAGTTTAATAGATTGCCATTTGGATTGAAGAATGCGCCTAGTGTCTTCTCTAGAATGATGAGAAAATTATTGGACCCTCTGAATAATCCATATATATAACAAATTTCATGGATGATATCCTTATAGCAACAGAAACATTTGAGGAACACATTGACTCTCTGAAGATGCTGTTTGATCGACTTAGGAAAGCAAATTTAACAGCCCGACCAACCAAATGTTGCGTTGGATGTAAAGAATTGGAATTTTTGGGACACACAGTTTATCAGGGAAACATGACCCCTGACCCAAAGAATTTAGAGAAACTAAAGAAAGCCCCGAGACCACAAACCAAGAAGGACGTGAGATCCTTTGTCTCATTATGTGGTTTCTACCAGAAGTATATCAAAAACTTTAATTCCATATGTGCACCGTTAACTGATTTGACACGTAAAGGACATCCAGATCGCATTACATGGACACCACAATGTGAAATGGCTTACCAAGAATTGAAGGAAAAGCTCACAAGTAAACCTATTTTGAAATTACCTGACTTAAGTCAAGAATTCATAGTAAGGACGGATGCCAGTAATATTGGGTTGGGTGCAACTCTACTACAGAAATCAGATGCATTGGATGGGGAATTAAGCCCAGTGGCATATGCTAGCAGAAAATTGAATAAAGCTGAAATCAACTACTCAACTAGCGAAAAAGAATGTCTTGCAGTAATATGGGCAATAAAGAAATTCAATATTTATCTGTAACAGCAAACCATAAGTCAGAAGAGTTCAGGACCACCACTGGTGTAAGACAAGGTGATATCCTATCACCTTACCTCTTCATACTCCTTATGGACGATGTCATCAAGGCATGTAAGGAGAGAACAAGAAAGTATTCAGTGGGGTACTGGAAGATGAGACAGGTCTATATTTCGGAGCGGGCATTTGCTGATGATGTTGCCCTGATTGCTAAATCAGAGGCACATCTCCAATCCAACCTGCAAGTCTGGAAGGAAGAGCTGGAGAAGAGAGGGATGGTCATAAGCAGCTCTAAAACAAAATCCATGGTGATATCACGAGAAGAAAGAAAACATCAGATTAAGTTGGGAGAACAGGTCCTGGAGCAGGTCGACCACTTTAGATATCTCGGAGCTATTATAGACCGAAAGGGAGGCATCAAAGAAGAGTTGGCCACTCGAAAAGCAGCGGCTGGGAGACTTTTTCAGGCCATAAATCGTGGATTCCTCAGCAAGAAAGAGGTTGGTAAGAAAACGAAGATGGCTGTATACCGCTCCACCTATGTCCCAGTCTTGACATATGGATGCGAGTCGTGGGCAATGACTACAACCCCCAAAAGCCAGATCCAAACCTCAGAAATGAGGTATCTGAGGAAAGTGGTTGAAGTAACAGAAGAGACATGGTCCGCAACCAGACGATCCGTCAAGGCCTAAAATCCCATCCGCTGCAGACCCAAATAGAACAGTCCCAACTAAGAAGGTTTGGCCATGTCTGCAGAATGGGAGAAGATCGGCTACCACGACAAGCATGGGAAACAAAGAGCCAGGGATCCAGACCTCCAGGACGACCCAGAGTCCGCTGGGAGGACAACATTAGACAATCTTTGAAGGACCGAGGACTAGAATGGAACCAGGCCAGGAAGAAGACAGCTGATAGAATGGTCTGGCGCTCTCTCTCCCAAACCTCTACACCTCACGGTAGAAGGGGAACGACTAAGTAAGTCCCCAGTAATAATTTATCTGTATGGGAAGGCATTTAAGTTGCAAACGGATCACAAAACCTTTATCGTTTCTAGCCCAGGCTAGGCATGAGAACTCTAGGTTACTCCGATGGTCCCCTTGCTTTTGGCTCCCTATAATTTTAGCATTGAGTATATATCTGGAAAAACAAATTTGGGAGCGGATTTTTTAAGCCGCCATCCGTGTGATGAGAATCACCGTAAACCCCAGAAATAATAATAAATTTCTCTATGTGTATATAGAATAAAGGACTGACATATAATGTCTGTTTTAAGAGGGGAGATGTCGTGAATTATTCTAATCCCCATATATAAATTAAAACGTAAATGCAAAGCCTAACAAATAAATTTAATAAAAGGAAAGAAGAATGGTAAAGAACAGTGCTGTCACAATGACTGTACTCGAAATTCCCCTTGTTTTCTACTTCGTCTGCAAATTGTAACGCTTTCACGTTGATAGTAAAAGCCTACTGTATTATTACCCGCTTTCTTCAATGAAACGTGTACTGTATTTCTTGGAAAAACCTTGAGATACGCAAGCTGATCAATGACCTAAATTTAATATTTCATTCATTCCATTTTATACACGGCGTAACTAAAAGACTGATGGACTAAAGGATAGAGAGAAGGGAGAGGCAGAAAGCAGGGACACGTGCAACACTAAACACGCGTCGCGCGATACACAATTGCTACCATCACGCGTGTAAGGCCACATGCACTAACTTTATTTCAAATCGACAGTGATAAAATTCACTACCCTTCCCAGAGTTAGGTTTTAAAATCCTGAAAAACGCTTATTGGGAATTATGACATTATACCGGTTTACGTTTGAAAACATGACAGTACCCAGACACCACATGGGGATTGAAGTGAACAGGAGGTGGTAGAAAATGCACATTTTGAACGCAGCCACCTAGCTCCCTTAGATTGAGATATTTGGATTCCTTAGGGTTTGCTGACAAAGAATATGTAAAACGTTACGCAAATAGTCTAGGAATTACCAAGTTATGGCCAAAATAAAATAGTGGGGGTGCCTGACAGCATGAAATCATTTCTGCTCATAAAATTTTTTTTTATAACGTGTTTGAAGAAACATTACGTTACGGAAATAGCCTACCATGTTAACTCCTATTTGATTGGAGCGCAACAAATGAAAGACTAAACACGATTGGTCGGACTATAAATACTATCTTGTGTTGTCAGGGGAAACGTGAGAAAGGGGTACTTTTTTGAAAAGATGTGTAGACATGGTTTGATTGGGTAGAGCTGCGAATATACTCAATTCAGAGCGTCTGTTCATTGCCACATCTTGTAATAAACCTACTAAGAAGCAGTGCGTTGAGCACCAGTGTATATTTTTTTATAAAATAAAGCCTGGGACATCGGCAGATCGGAGTTGTGCTATATTCATTGCCAGTCAACGAAACTGTTTATTATTATTTCCATGAATTGTGGGACCGTGGTCTTAAAGTTATTGAGCAGCACCTGGTCAGAGCTTTGCTGAAGCCAGAGGTGGACAGCATACTCCTTGGTCCATATAGCAACCAGTGGGGTGGCTCCAGAACTCATTACAGTTATCGAGCAGAGGAGTCTTTTACTGCAGTCATCACGCAAGATAAGAGAGTGTGGCCATGGAGCTCAACATTATGTACCCCCATCTTACAATGACATTGTAAACTAAGATTAAGAGGGGAATTTAATTGTTTTAATACCAGGAACTGAGAACATCTCCAATACTAGTTCCAATAGAAACAAACTATTGAAGTCATGATGACAAATACCAACAGAGCTTGAACAAAACAAAACCAGTATTACCTCATATTACCACTACACAACTGACACACATAGGATACCATTAATAATATATGTCACTACACGAATCATATTAATAAATTCTGTACATATAACTTATAATTAAAATTGATTGTGATTCCTGGTTCCTTTTGTATTTGAATCAGGACACATATACATTCATGACAGCACTGAATACATATTGTTATTTGAAAAGTTATCAGTGACTCCTTTAAGATATCCTCTTAGAGTGTTATATGTATGTGAGTGTCACAGTGTTGTCAAGTGTGGTGGAATAAATTAAATTGTTTATCTGTCTGTTGTTGTTATGACTTACACTTCATCATACACATACCCTAGACATATAACGTAGTCATCACACTATTCCAGAATAATTCTGACTGAGGTATACATATGTGGCAGTAAGTAAGGTTATCTATAATACACTACTCTTATTAGATATAGATACCTTCACAGCTGATCTCAGTCAGTACACTAAGTCCCCTATAAATATTTATAACATCCCACTTTACCACATATATTGGGGTCTCGCCCTCGGGATTTTGAATCTTTCCCTATTACAAATATTGGGGGTAATTCACTTCAGGGAATAATAAGAATTAAAGGGTATCCTTGGGTGAAAATAAATAAGGTTGAGCTCACAGTGCCTGTGTTGTCTTGAGTTAATTAGTCATAGATAAAATTGTTTAGACATTTATCTGTTAGACAATGGCCGACCTGGCAAAATTTCGATCTGCTGCTGTACAGACTGCGAAAGAGTTAGGAATGGACGGGCAAATTATGATTTCTTATGTCACTGCTGAATGTGACAAATATATTGAACGGGAAGAAAGAAGATTAGAAAAAGAGGCCGAAAGAAAATTAGAATCTGAAAGATTGGCCGAAGATAAGAGAATAGAAGCTGAAAAAGAGATTAAGAGGTTGCAGATTGAGGCTGAGGCTGAGGCTAAGAGGTTGCAGATTGAGGCTGAGGCTAAGAAATTGGAGGCAGAAAGAGAAGACAAAAGATTGGCTGCAGAAAGGGAAGAGAAGAAATTAGCTGCAGAAGAAAGAAGATTGACTGCAGAGAGGGAAGCAGAAAAGGAGGAGAAGAGATTACAAAGGGAACATGAGTTACGACTAAGGGAGTTTGAGTTTCAGGGCCATGCTCCTGAAAATGGTGCCAGTCCCTTTGCCTCTGATGCCACTGCTAGCCAGGGAGCCTCAACCTCAGCTATGAATTTTCATTTAGATCATTTTGTTGAGAAAGACGATGATATAGAGAGCTATCTAAATAGGTATGAACTATTAGCTACCACATATGGGTTAGAGGAGAAAGGTGGAGCTTAAAGTTATCTCAAGGACTTCGTGGGGCAGCTTATGAAGTTTTTGCAAAAATGAGCAGAAGTGATCAGGAAAATTATGACATGCTAAAGCAGGCTCTTTTGTTAAGATATGAAAAGAATGCAGAATTTTATAGGAAAAAATTTAGGAATGCTAAACTACTGTCAGGTGAAACCTATCACCAGTTCTCTGCACGAATAGAGACATACTTGGAGAAATGGACTTCTCTGGGGAAAACCCAAGATCTTAAGGAAATGGTCCTTATAGAGCAATTAAGAGAGTCCATGGCTCCAGACCTGAGAAAGTTTCTCATGGAACAAGGTGCAGAGAGGCTGGGTGAGTTGCTAAATGTTGCTGAAAGGTATCAAGCAGCTCAAGCAGAGGTAACAGGTAATAAAAAGAAACAAGTGGATAACTTTAGGGCACCACAGAACTTTAATAAATTTGATCCTAGGGATCAAAACAAAGGTAAGCACCAGTTTGATAGGCCACGGTATGAAAATAAAAATAAAACCCCACAATTCGATGAAAGGAAATATGATGAAAGAAAATCTTTCAACCAAGGAAAAAGGTGGTGTAAAAATTGTAAGATGAACAATCATGACACTGACCATTGCAGAAGGAAACCTGTGTATATGGCCACCCTTCAGGTCAGGTCGACCTCAAGACAGGAGGAGGATATTATGTTAGATACCACTCCAGAAGAGATGAGGAAGGCACAGGCTGGGGATAAAACACTCAAGCCTTGTTTCAGAAAATTGTCAACTTGTCATACAACTCCAGGCAAGGGAGATTTTTACATGAAAAACAAGTTGATGTATAGGAAGACTGGAGCTAGATCCAAAGGTCAGGGACAGCTGGTACTTCCTAAAAGATATAGGGCAGACTTAATAAGGAGCCTACATGTGAAACCAGATGGGGACCATGAGAAGATAGGTACCATCATTCAAAAGGTGGCTCACAATTATTATTGGCCCAAAGCAAGATGGGACATTGAGAATTTTGTAGAAAGGTGTAGCATAGCACATGAGGGAACACCCACAAGTGGGAACATTGATCAGGACCTGGACACGCCACGGGGGCAAAATTAGGCCTGATAATAAAAAGAAAAATAGATTTGATAAAGTGGACCAACTGGAATGGGAAGCCCCTTTTCACGGACAAGCTTCACTTAACTGTTTTACAATGGCCACTATGCGGAGAGTGCAAAAAGATGTCTTACCCCAGGATAAGCCGAAAATCCCTCAATCGGACTTAAACAAACTGGAGGAAGAGGATGTAGAGAGGAAATCTCTCATCAAGAATTTTAAGTGGGGAGAAAGCCCCAAAAGAAAAATTGGTAGCGGTCGTTTTATGCATGATAATTCTGGGAAGAAAAATCATCACTATAGAGCTTCGAGTGGAAGAGACCATACCGGTGCATGGACAAATAGGTCCACAAAACTAAAGGTCCATATGTAGCTTTGTTAAGAACGTGGACTGATGAAAAGGCAGAGGAAAACATTACATCTTCATACCAATATGTGAATGAGCTGACCACTCGTTTAAAAAACTGGCTGGAAACTTGCCAATGAAAATTTGAAACAAGCCAGGAAGAAACATGCTGCCTATTATAACAGGAAGGCGAAAGACAGAGATTTGGCTGTGGGAGAGAAGGTACTGCTTCTTCTCCCCGGGAGTCAGAATAAGTTACAGATTGGATGGCAAGGTCCATATACAGTTTTAGAGAAGGTGTCTAGAACAAATTATAAGATAGATAAGAAGGGGAAAGAAAAAATCTATCATGTGAATCTCCTGAAGAAATATTTGGAAAGAGAACATCAGGAAGAGACACACTTGTTGACCTGGTCCATCGCCATGGAGATGAAAAAGGAACCACTTTCATCATTTGAATATCCATTACACCCCTGTGAGACAGCAGCACAGGTGAAAATCAGTACACATTTAACGAAAACTCAGAAAGAGAGAGTGCAACAGGTTCTAAATAATCATGCAGAGGTGTTAACAGACCGACCAGGGCATACAAACCTATTGGAATATGATATGAAACTGATAGACCCCACACCTGTCTGTATGAAACCATATTCGATTCCGTTTGCTAAGGAGAAAGCTTTGAAGGAAGAGATAGACTATCTATTGAAGGAAGGAATTATTTCACACAGTGAATCCTCATATAGTTCCGGTGTTGTACTCTTAAGGAAGCCCTCTGGAGAACATAGACTCTGTATAGATTACAGGAGACTGAATGCTATTACAGAAGGACAGGTGGATCCATTGCCGGATACAAATCAGCTGTTTGCCAGACTAAATAAAGCTAAATATTTCTCAAAAGTGGATCTGAGTAAAGGATACTATCAGATTCCAGTAAAGCCTGAGGTTAGACCATACCTAGCTTTTAGTACCTCAGAAGGACACTATGAGTTTAATAGATTGCCATTTGGATTGAAGAATGCGCCTAGTGTCTTCTCTAGAATGATGAGAAAATTATTGGACCCTCTGAATAATCCATATATAACAAATTTCATGGATGATATCCTTATAGCAACAGAAACATTTGAGGAACACATTGACTCTCTGAATATGCTGTTTGATCGACTTAGGGAAGCAAATTTAACAGCCCGACCAACCAAATGTTGCGTTGGATGTAAAGAATTGGAATTTTTGGACACACAGTTTATCAGGGAAACATGACCCCTGACCCAAAGAATTTAGAGAAACTAAAGAAAGCCCCGAGACCACAAACCAAGAAGGACGTGAGATCCTTTGTCTCATTATGTGGTTTCTACCAGAAGTATATCAAAAACTTTAATTCCATATGTGCACCGTTAACTGATTTGACACGTAAAGGACATCCAGATCGCATTACATGGACACCACAATGTGAAATGGCTTACCAAGAATTGAAGGAAAAGCTCACAAGTAAACCTATTTTGAAATTACCTGACTTAAGTCAAGAATTCATAGTAAGGACGGATGCCAGTAATATTGGGTTGGGTGCAACTCTACTACAGAAATCAGATGCATTGGATGGGGAATTAAGCCCAGTGGCATATGCTAGCAGAAAATTGAATAAAGCTGAAATCAACTACTCAACTAGCGAAAAAGAATGTCTTGCAGTAATATGGGCAATAAAGAAATTCAATATTTATCTGACAGCAAACCATAAGTCAGAAGAGTTCAGGACCACCACTGGTGTAAGACAAGGTGATATCCTATCACCTTACCTCTTCATACTCCTTATGGACGATGTCATCAAGGCATGTAAGGAGAGAACAAGAAAGTATTCAGTGGGGTACTGGAAGATGAGACAGGTCTATATTTCGGAGCTGGCATTTGCTGATGATGTTGCCCTGATTGCTAAATCAGAGGCACATCTCCAATCCAACCTGCAAGTCTGGAAGGAAGAGCTGGAGAAGAGAGGGATGGTCATAAGCAGCTCTAAAACAAAATCCATGGTGATATCACGAGAAGAAAGAAAACATCAGATTAAGTTGGGAGAACAGGTCCTGGAGCAGGTCGACCACTTTAGATATCTCGGAGCTATTATAGACCGAAAGGGAGGCATCAAAGAAGAGTTGGCCACTCGAAAAGCAGCGGCTGGGAGACTTTTTCAGGCCATAAATCGTGGATTCCTCAGCAAGAAAGAAGTTGGTAAGAAAACGAAGATGGCTGTATACCGCTCCACCTATGTCCCAGTCTTGACATATGGATGCGAGTCGTGGGCAATGACTACAACCCACAAAAGCCAGATCCAAACCTCAGAAATGAGGTATCTGAGGAAAGTGGTTGAAGTAACAAGAAGAGACATGGTCCGCAACCAGACGATCCGTCAAGGCCTAAAATCCCATCCGCTGCAGACCCAAATAGAACAGTCCCAACTAAGATGGTTTGGCCATGTCTGCAGAATGGGAGAAGATCGGCTACCACGACAAGCATGGTAAACAAAGAGCCAGGGATCCAGACCTCCAGGACGACCCAGAGTCCGCTGGGAGGACAACATTAGACAATCTTTGAAGGACCGAGGACTAGAATGGAACCAGGCCAGGAAGAAGACAGCTGATAGAATGGTCTGGCGCTCTCTCTTCCAAACCTCTACACCTCACGGTAGAAGGGGAACGACTAAGTAAGTAAGTAAGTAATATTTATCTGTATGGGAAGGCATTTAAGTTGCAAACGGATCACAAACCTTTATCGTTTCTAGCCCAGGCTAGGCATGAGAACTCTAGGTTACTCCGATGGTCCTTGCTTTTGGCTCCCTATAATTTTAGCATTGAGTATATATCTGGAAAAACAAATTTGGGAGCGGATTTTTTAAGCCGCCATCCGTGTGATGAGAATCACCGTAAACCCCAGAAATAATAATAAATTTCTCTATGTGTATATAGAATAAAGGACTGACATATAATGTCTGTTTTAAGAGGGGAGATGTCGTGAATTATTCTAATCCCCATATATAAATTAAAACGTAAATGCAAAGCCTAACAAATAAATTTAATAAAAGGAAAGAAGAATGGTAAAGAACAGTGCTGTCACAATGACTGTACTCGAAATTCCCCTTGTTTTCTACTTCGTCTGCAAATTGTAACGCTTTCACGTTGATAGTAAAAGCCTACTGTATTATTACCCGCTTTCTTCAATGGAACGTGTACTGTATTTCTTGGAAAAACCTTGAGATACGCAAGCTGATCAATGACCTAAATTTAATATTTCATTCATTCCATTTTATACACGGCGTAACTAAAAGACTGATGGACTAAAGGATAGAGAGAAGGGAGAGGCAGAAAGCAGGGACACGTGCAACACTAAACACGCGTCGCGCGATACACAATTGCTACCATCACGCGTGTAAGGCCACATGCACTAACTTTATTTCAAATCGACAGTGATAAAATTCACTACCCTTCCCAGAGTTAGGTTTTAAAATCCTGAAAAACGCTTATTGGGAATTATGACATATATACCGGTTTTACGTTTGAAAACATGACAGTACCCAGACACCACATGGGGATTGAAGTGAACAGGAGGTGGTAGAAAATGCACATTTTGAACGCAGCCACCTAGCTCCCTTAGATTGAGATATTTGGATTCCTTAGGGTTTGCTGACAAAGAATATGTAAAACGTTACGCAAATAGTCTAGGAATTACCAAGTTATGGCCAAAATAAAATAGTGGGGGTGCCTGACAGCATGAAATCATTTCTGCTCATAAAATTTTTTTTATAACGTGTTTGAAGAAACATTACGTTACGGAAATAGCCTACCATGTTAACTCCTATTTGATTGGAGCACAACAAATGAAAGACTAAACACGATTGGTCGGAGTATAAATACTATCTTGTGTTGTCAGGGGAAACGTGAGAAAGGGGTACTTTTTTGAAAAGATGTGTAGACATGGTTTGATTGGGTAGAGCTGCGAATATACTCAATTCAGAGCGTCTGTTCATTGCCACATCTTGTAATAAACCTACTAAGAAGCAGTGCGTTGAGCACCAGTGTATATTTTTTTATAAAATAAAGCCTGGGACATCGGCAGATCGGAGTTGTGCTATATTCATTGCCAGTCAACGAAACTGTTTATTATTATTTCCATGAATTGTGGGACCGTGGTCTTAAAGTTATTGAGCAGCACCTGGTCAGAGCTTTGCTGAAGCCAGAAGTGGACAGCATACTCCTTGGTCCATATAGCAACCAGTGGGGTGGCTCCAGAACTCATTACAGTTATCGAGCAGAGGAGTCTTTTACTGCAGTCATCACGCAAGATAAGAGAGTGTGGCCATGGAGCTCAACATTATGTACCCCATCTTACAATGACATTGTAAACTAAGATTAAGAGGGGAATTTAATTGTTTTAATACCAGGAACTGAGAACATCTCCAATACTAGTTCCAATAGAAACAAACTATTGAAGTCATGATGACAAATACCAACAGAGCTTGAACAAAACAAAACCAGTATTACCTCATATTACCACTACACAACTGACACACATAGGATACCATTAATAATATATGTCACTACACGAATCATATTAATAAATTCTGTACATATAACTTATAATTAAAATTGATTGTGATTCCTGGTTCCTTTTGTATTTGAATCAGGACACATATACATTCATGACAGCACTGAATACATATTGTTATTTGAAAAGTTATCAGTGACTCCTTTAAGATATCCTCTTAGAGTGTTATATGTTTGTGAGTGTCACAGTGTTGTCAAGTGTGGTGGAATAAATTAAATTGTTTATCTGTCTGTTGTTGTTATGACTTACACTTCATCATACACATACCCTAGACATATAACGTAGTCATCACACTATTCCAGAATAATTCTGACTGAGGTATACATATGTGGCAGTAAGTAAGGTTATCTATAATACACTACTCTTATTAGATATAGATACCTTCACAGCTGATCTCAGTCAGTACACTAAGTCCCCTATAAATATTTATAACATCCCACTTTACCACAATTCCATTCCAGACTTTGTTCAACTATTATTCTCAAAGTGGCTATCTGGTCTGTACAGGATCTGTTTTGTCGAAAACCTGCTTGTTCATTTCTCAGTTTCTTGTCTATGGACTCTTTTAACCTTTCAAGGATAATCCTGTTTAATACTTTTCCTGGCACTGAAAGTAACATTATTCCTCTATAATTTGTGCATTCTTGTAAATTTCCCTTCTTAGGCAACTTAACCAGATATCCTTCCTTCCATTCTGCTGGTATCTCTTCCTTTTCCCAGACTTTACCGAGTAATTTATATAACATCTCTGTAGCCGTGTCGATATCTGCTTTGATGGCCTCTGCTGGAATGCCATCAGGTCCAGACGCTTTTCCATCTCTTAGAAGCTTTATGGCTTTCTTTATTTCTTCCTTCGTTTGTCTTTCACTGTTAATTTGTAGCTCTTCTTCTGCTGGCTGGATGTCCGGGGGGTTTGGTGGAGCTGGTCTATTGAGAAGGTCCTCAAAATATTCTATCCACCTCTTCATTTGCTCTTGTATATTGCTGAGCAGTTTTCCATTCTTGTCTTTAATGAGGCAACTTCTTTGCTTGTATTTCCCCGTTAGCTTCTTTGTGCTGTTATACAGTTCTCTCATATTCCCTTTGGCTGCAGCATCTTCTGCCTCTCTTGCCAACTCCTCAATATACTTCCTCTTGTCTCTTTTGATACTTCTTTTTACTTCTTTGTTTGCTTCTTTGTACACTTCTTGAGCCTTGGCTTTGGAACTTCTGGTTTTGCTTGTGTTTAAATCTGCTTTCTTGTTTTTCCTGTCTTTTATCTTATTGATGGTTTCTGTTGTTATCCATGCTTTTTGTTGTCGTTCCCTTTTCCCCAGTATTTCTTCACATGTCTCCTTCCATACCGTTTTGATTTGCTGCCAATAGTCTTCTGTATTCTCTGCATCTTTCAGCTGTTGGAGCACTTGGAATTTGTTGGATATTGTGACCGCAAATTTGTCTCTTGTTTCTTGATTTCTTAGATGTCCTACATTAAACTGTTGTCTATAATTTTGCATTGTTGCATATCTCTTGAGTTTCATTTTTACTTTGGCTATCAGAAGGTGGTGATCTGATGCAACATCTGCTCCTCTGTATACCTTTACATCCTGCAATGATGATCTAAACTTCTTGTTTATGCATATATGATCAATCTGATTTTCTGTTCTATGGTCTGGTGATATCCATGTTGCCTTGTGTATTCTCTTATGTGGAAACATGCTTCCTCCTATAGGCAGTTGATTTGAAGCACAGACGTTTGAGAATAGTTCCTTATTTTCATTCATTATTCCTAGCCCATGTTTTCCCATGACTTCTTCAAAGCCGGTGTTGACTGTACCTATCTTTGCATTCATGTCACCCATCAAAATTGTGATGTCTCTTCTTTTTACTTTTCCCATAATTTCCTGCAGTCTAAAATAAAATACTTCTTTCACAGACTCTTCTTTGTCATTAGTTGGTGCATAACATTGGATGACATTTACATTTATTTTCTTTTTAGCTGTTTTAAAAGAAGCTGTTATTATTCTGGATCCAACAGGTTCCCATTCAATGAGTGCTTTCTGTGCTTCTTTAGATAACATAAGAGCTACCCCTTCACTGTGGTGTGAACTTTCGTCTTCATATCCTGAGGACAGCACCAATTCACCTGTGATGAGTTTCTTCCTGTCTACCCCCTTCCACTTAGTTTCTAACAGTCCCAGAACCTCGATTTTATATTCCCTCATCTCTGCTGCTACTTGTGCCACTTTCCCTTGTTCGTTTAATGTCCGAACGTTCCAGGTGCCAAATCTGGAAGTTCTCCTAGAAGAAGAAAGAAGGTTAGTCAGCAACACAGACTCCTTTCGGCTTTCTCTGTATTGCCTCATACGCCTCCCTGCGAGAGGACCTTCCCCTGTCTTGGATGGCTGTGTTTTATTTTCTTTAATTGACTTGTCCATGTTTGTTGAAGTTTTTTTGTGGTTTAAATTTTTTACAGGATTGGGTAACCGGCCCCATGCCCAACCCTCCTTAGTCGCTTTCTACGACATGCTTGGGAGGGAACAGTGTTACTATTCTTTGCTCCCCTTTCGGGCCCCGGTAACACACGGGTGAAGAACTGAAATGGTAAAGCTAAATCACCAGTGTGTAACTGATGACAATAACCAGACAAAGTGCCAGTGAAACAAGTGCCAGATGAGAAAAAGAAACTGGCGATAGATAGGACACACATGGATTAAATCTGTTGACAGCATTACCACGCAGCCCTTGTTCACGAATCCTCAGGATAAGAGAGAGGTATACCGATAAACACACGGAGAAGAGAACTGGAGACAAATGAAAATAATAAGGGGGATACCGACAAACCTTGCATTGATGGCACGCCACAGAAGGACTTGCGTGAGTTTGTTGAAGACCTTTGTTCCTTCGGTAGCTGAAGGGCAATGACCTGAAGATCCCGTCATACCGGTGTACACAGCACTGAAGGTTTGGTCCAGAAACCCACATTTCCTAAACGCTTTCTCGAACAGTAGAAAATGAAGCGAGTAAGTGATTTATGTTCTTGTTGTGCTGTATCATACAAGGTATGAAGACAACGAATAAAGAAAAACGGAATGATAAGAGAAACATTGAGCGAGATCAATGCTGGACGGCTAAAATATTTTGGTCATATTGTTTTTATTGTCAATCGGAATCGACATAATTGCACTCCCGGCAAACCCATATGTGATCAGTCTCCCTCAGCAAATGTCGAAGGGTAAGAATGCTAATTGTTCCTGTAGCGCGCTGGTTGTATACACGACAGATGCATCTTATCAAACATACATCCATCCCTGCTAGTTTGATGTCAAAATCCAACAATCTTGCCGTATGTCCACAAGTTAGCTTACACAAACTCACTCTGTTCGAGAACTGTATAACATAGAAAGCCATCTTTTCTTTTCATTGAAGTTAACATTCGGTAAAATATTTAGTTTTAATTTTCTGTCGTAATCGGATAGGTTTGAAAGTTAATTATGGTCCCGTCTGAGTAGAGTGGATGGTGATAAGTACGTGAGAAATGAAGGTGTGAGAAATAGATTTCACGGGTGAATAGCTTAAGGAGAAGATATGTCTCTGGAATGAGTAAGTTTCTCTAGTCCAGCCTATCTATACGACTCTAATTTAGTACAAGACAATCTTTCCCTCCTCATATATGTAAATATAAGTTTAACTCTACACACACACACACACACACACACACACACACACACACACACACACACACACACACACACACACACACACAGAGCGCTATATGACAACAAGACACACAAACGTGAAAAACTACGGTTAATTGGGTATGGGTCTGACCAACACACAAAGTTAAGTTCCTTTAGTTGTTTATTATCATTAAACTTGACAACACAAAATGTCTAAAGACAAATCAAATAATAATAAATAATATTAATAAGGTGGACGCCTAATTTGGTGGTTTATTCCTGGATGGACAAATGTCACTTCGAATGGTTAGTGTAGAAACCGAGATCTTGGGTTCGCAGTAAGCAGGGGAAAAATACTTCCAGCATTGGGAAACATCTGGTTGCTAAAACTGTTACAATTGATAAATGATGGTAATCCTATCGGCTGGCTCTAGGTGAGTGCCGATTCTGAAACAGCGTAACTCTTCTGTATAAAAATCCACTCAGATACGACTGTCAAAAGTCGAGAATAATGTTATTTGTTTTTACGCCCCAGTGGCCTGATAGAATTGAACACATATTTCTGGGTTTTATAAGTCCAGTTAAATTTACCGGTTAATGTTTATTTGTCTCTTTGGCCAATCCTGTTCACAAATGAACTTGGGGACGCACCCGCCAAGAAAAAGACAACATTCACCAATCAGTAAATGAAGCAAGGAAGTAAGACCGCTGGACGCCCTTTGATCAGGTCTGCGAGAAATAAACAAAACATTTTATGGAAAATGCTACTATTATATATCTACATATATGAACACGGACGGGGACAAGACGATCTCTTATCCACTCCGTCAGTCCTGATTAAAGTTAAAAGGCACCCGGTGTTTTTAGCCTATCCTATCGCGCGTCGCTTTTCGCCCGCGCTGCAATTTCGGATCGGATGAAGGTATGCAACCATCCCCCGCCCCTTTGCGCGCTGTAACGATGAGCGTACAATGTCAATTATTATTTAATTATCCCTATGCGCACTTACATAAATATCGCCTGTCGTTAATAGCTGTTAAATTGTCGGCGTCTGTTGGTCATCGTATGGTATTAAATAATAGTCACTTACTATAATTACTTACTTACTTAGTTGTTCCCCTTCTACCGTGAGGTGTAGAGGTTTGGAAGAGAGAGCGCCAGACTATCCTATCGGCTGTCTTCCTCCTGGCCTGGTTCCATTCTAGTCCTCGATCCTTCAAAGATTGTCTAATGTTGTCCTCCCAGCGGACTCTGGGTCGTCCTCGGGGTCTGGATCCTTGGCTCTTTGTTTCCCATGCTTGTCTTGGTATCCGATCTTCTCCCATTCTGCAGACATGGCCAAACCATCTTAATTGGGACTGTTCTACTTGGGTCTGCAGGGGGTAGGATTTAAGGCCTTGACGTATCGTCTGGTTGCGTACCATGTCTCTTCTTGTTACTTCAACCACCTTTCTCAGATACCTCATTTCTGAGGTTTGGATCTGGCTTTTATGGGTTGTAGTCATTGCCCATGACTCGCATCCGTATGTCAAGACTGGGACATAGGTGGAGCGGTATACAGCCATCTTCGTTTTCTTACCAACCTCTCTCTTGCTGAGGAATCCTCGATTTATGGCCTGAAAAAGTCTCCCAGCTGCTGCTTTTCGAATGGCCAACTCTTCTTTGATGCCTCCCTTTCGGTCTATAATAGCTCCGAGGTATTTAAAGTGGTCGACCTATTCCAGGACCTGTTCTCCCAGCTTAATCTGATGTTTTCTTTCTTCTCGTGATATCACCATGGATTTTGTTTTAGAGCTGCTTATGACCATCCCTCTCTTCTCCAGCTCTTCCTTCCAGACTTGCAGGTTGGATTGGAGATGCGCCTCTGATTTAGCAACTTGCAGGTTGGATTGGAGATGCGCCTCTGATTTAGCAATCAGGGCAACATC